>OZ020312.1:27222388-28472388 GCA_963971305.1 Arcuatula senhousia | reverse complement strand
GCTCAACCAACTGTACTCAAACGCCACAACTAAGATAAAATGTAATGGGGAAATATCTAAACCATATGAGCTTCATCAGGGTGTCCGGCAAGGTGGCATTCTTTCATCTCACCTATACAAGCAATTCAACAACGATCTACTAGATCTTATCCAACACCAAGACCTAGAAAGCAGTATCGGTCACATACAGATTCCAGCACCAACCTGCGCTGACGATATATGCTGTCTTACCAACAATGCTGTAGACCTACAAACATGTTTATATATAGTAGAAAACTTTGTAAACAAAGAGCGATGCAAGATCAATGGTTCAAAGAGCGACGTCCTGAAGTCAAATACCCCAAATGTAGCCCTAAATTGCTGGGAAATTTGTGGACAAAAGATTTCAGAATCCGACAGTACAATACACCTGGGCATCAAAAGAACAGCATCTGATAATATTGACACTGATAATTTAGTCTGCCATTCTAGAAAAACACTCTATAGTCTATTTGGTGCGGGTTTACATGGAAAGAACGGTCTAAACCCCCCAGTATCGAAACATATCTGGTCAACATTTGTTATACCAAGATTATTATATGGGATTGAATTGATGAACATGAAAGCTGCTCATATTCAGAAATTGGAAAACTACCAACAAAAAACTCTAAAGCAACTTCAGTGGTTACCCGATAGATGTGCGAACTGTGCAGTCTACCTACTTCTCGGAGCTGAACCAATTGAACTACTCATAGACAAAAAAATCCTGATCTTGTTTGGACAAATATCCCGTGATCCAAAGACCTTGGAGTATGAGATAGCGCAGAGACAGATTGCCATTCATGACATACAAAGCCCTAGCTGGTTCTCCCTAGTGAGAAGAACTCTATTCAAATATCAACTACCTAGTGCACTAGAACTTATACAGAATCCTCTGACAAAAGCACAATGGAAAAAGCTAGTCAACAGGAAAACAGGCAACTACTGGCTTAAACAACTCAAAGATGACAAAGACTCTAAGACCAGTCTAAGGTATCTATCCACCAACCAATGTTCCTTTGGAGAGCCACATCCAATCTGGAAAAGTGTTCCACCAAACCCAATAGATGTACAAAAAGCTGCTATAAAAGCCCGTGTCCTAACAGGAACTTATACGTTACAAACTAATAGAGCTAAGTTCAACCAGTTCGAGGTCAGTCCATTGTGTCCTTTATGCAAGAAAGAACCTGAAGACCGTAAACACTTTTTATTAGTCTGTACCGCTACAAAGAAAGCCAGAGATAGAAACATCATCAAGCTTCTGAACTTCATGACATCAATAGGCATTTTGATAGATCAAAACAACAGTGAACTGATGTTACAACTCATTATAGACTGTAGTGCACTGGAATGTCTCCAACATATAGACGACAACGCCCGAAATCTCATTGAGAAATTCTCTCGAGACCTTATATATGACATTCATACCAATCATATCTCCATCATGAAAGACACATTTGGATCTCACATATGACTACTCTCAGTGTGAACATAAATTGACTTTTATTATTTTAGAACCTTGTTTTTATGAGGGTGCACCTTCCAATATAGGTGGGAATTCCTACACAACAACAACAACAACAACATGGCAGAAAAAAAATGATTTCAACATTTTCCTCTTTTTATACGATTCCAGCGTAATCAAACCATAAAAAGTTTCATTTGGTAATCACATTTGATACACACGAGTATAGCTTTTTTCTTTTAATTTGGTTGTGTTATTAGAAGGAAATATTGTTGAAAAATATAATTTAGCATACACACATCGATGTCACATTTTTTGTTGTTGATATTCATTCGTTCTGTCATCATTACAAGTAGAAATCAATAAGGAAAAAATCAGAATTCAGTTGCATATCTATGTAATGTAAAAATACTTCATGCACACATTAACATTTAAATTATAATGATCACCTCAGTCAATGCAATAACATGTTCATATGTACATCCATGTATTTTTGGACATATTTTATAAAAGAGATACATTTATATCACACCAGTTCTCTTCTTCTTCCGGGTAAGGAACCGAATTCAGTTTTGAATGTACGAGGTTTCGCGAATAGTTCTATATACAAAATTGAATAGTTTTAACATGCCATAGCTCTTATTTCTTCTATTTTTGACACACTGATTTTTTTTCCAGTTTTATTAAAAACTATTTATAGAGGGGTTTATTTCGTTCTGCGTTTATGGCAATTTTGATTTTCCGTGAATAGTGATTTGTTGAAATATTTTTCTGCGCATCATGATTGGATATTGCACGTGAACAGTCCTCAGCAAAGTATTTTGTCCGTGATTTGTTTTAGGCATGCTTTCTTTACAGTAAAACACAGTCATACTTTTATCCGTGAACAAAATTTTAGCCATATTTCCATGTTTCATTATTTGCATTTTTTATTCTTCATGATTCGTGAACAGGAAACCCCCCCCCCCCATCATCAGGACCCCCTTTATACATGTTATATTCATGGACAATAAAATTGATCCATTTTTTATTTGCTTACATGTACTTACTTGCTATCTCATAACATTTAGGATGGAAAGACAGACAAGATATGTCTTTAGTCATTGTTGTAGCTTACCCTTTAATGTGTTAAGTCTTATTCGAGGGGAAAAATATACACTATACTGAATAGTGTATTACATGTATAATATACATTGTAACAAAATTATGTCATTTCCATTTCTATTTTATAGGAGAATATTCACATGTATACAACCACACGGACACAGAGATTGATTTGCATAGTCAGCTTGCATATATTTTGTTAGCATGAAAGAAATTATATAAGCCCATATTTAGCTGAAGAAAGCTTATGCTCACAATATTGGTGTCAAGGTTTGTATAACGATTCTATTAACACGATCAAACATTACATATCATCATACATGTAAATAATAAATATATTCAAAAATCAATGATTGTAGGAATGTCTGAATCTATGTTCATTTTCTTTACTTTTTAAGCTCCTGTTTTTTGTTCTTTTTTAGCTTTTTTTCGCAACAAAAATAAAGTTCTATGAATTCAACTTTCAATCATTGGAAAGCATGTATTTTAACTTGAGATATCAATAATATTCTGTTCTGATTCAAAGTTATTTAGGGCTGTTCCAGCAAAACATACATGGAAATGGGGGAAGGCAAAATTAAATTGCCACTATCAGTGGGCTTTAAAAACTTGTGTGAATTCTATGGGTTAGGGTACTTTAATTTCTATCTTCTACTTTCAGATGATGGAAATACAGGTAGCAGTTGCACTCTGTAAAAGAAAAACTGCAGAAAGTGTTAATATACATTTGTAACAGAAACAAGTCAACATTGAGATTGTTCCATTGAAAAACAAATTAATTTTTATAAAAAAAATGTAGAAATGTATCTTTGCGTTAAAGTGTATGTTTCTTCATATTGTAACATGTATTTCTACCTTGATTGATAGTAAATTGTTAAAAAGACATTCATTGTAAACTAGTTCATGTAGTTATACCCCTGGCAAAAAGTTTCGGGGGTATTTAGGTACCACTCCTAAACCACTTGTCATTTGATTTTTGGCCAGATTTCACTAGTGAAAATCCAGGTTATAAAATGTTGAATGTCCTGCGGCGGGCGGCTGGGCAGGGATTAAATACTTTCGTAACAGTTTTCTCATTAACTACTTATCACAGCCTCTTGATATTTGGTATGCAGCATCAGCATGGCCTCCTATAACATGGGATTCGACTTCAAGTCTATCGCTCACCTACTTCCTGTTTACCGACTTAGTTAATTTTTGACATTAATTTTCAAAGATAAAAAATTTTCGAAACAGTTTTCTCAGCAACTACTAATCACACTGTTTAGTATGCAGCATCAGCATGAGCTCCCATAATGTGGGAATTGAATTCAGGTCTGTGGCTCATATACTTCCTGTTTAACGAAATCTGGCCATTTCTGTCTTTGACCCATTTTTGAAACTTTACAAGAACGAAGTTCATAATATCGAGGTTTGCAAGAAAAAAATTCCTGACTCTCCCAAATGATTGACCTCATAAGTACAACTCCTCTTTAACCATTATCTAAAAATTTAATGGAAGAAAATACATCATATGGAGATTTGCATATTGTTCAGGGGAAGTAATTAGACTTCATTTTTTTCGTAATATAGAGTCCAATGTGTAGGGGGGATATCCTTTTGTGAGCTTGCTCACAGTATTCCTTGTTTAATAATATTTCATAGTAAAGACATATATTGTATCATACTGTTCTGTTATGGACACATACAGCATACAATGAAATAAAACAACTATTCACTCATACATGTACACGCACACAAAAAAACAAACAAATACAGATGCATGCTGAATTGAATTTCACAATTTAATTTTTGATGGATTTCGCGGAGTACTAATTTGTGTTAAATAATAGTGTATTTAACATAATGTTTGGGTTGGAGGGGGTGGGGGCTGGCAAGTAAATGATTTTCATAATTTTTGTAACAATTTTCCCAGCAACTACTTGTCACATTTTTGTTATTACCTTTATTCTCAGTTACAGTAGCATCCTCAGGATTGGGTCACATAAAATGGGATATTGCTAATATTCTTTCTGTTTTTACAAAATCTGGCCATTTGACTTGACACTTTTGTTCCTATGAGTCATGTTACTATATATGGATTTTTTATTTCATGTATATTGCTATTTAGCTTTGAAATGTAGTTCTTACTTCTATTTACATTATTTAGAAGTATTTCATTTACAAAATGAGTTTTGATGTAAACAAACAAAACTGATTCGATAATAAAATGCATGTCTTAGTAAAAATATAAATTTTACTATCCAATTAGCACAAAAATCATGTTATTATATTAAAATTTCAGATTTTTTTATCTTCATCTGCTAATTTTATACTTAAGAAATACCATGTAAAGCTTAAACCAAATATATATGCATAAACTTTAATGATATTTGTGTTTTTCCCAAAATAATTCTTTTTTTTTGGCGGAATTTTCCTTTTTTTTGTGTTGATCATTTTAGGTGGAGGCCTGATTTAGGCCTCAGGCTATTAATAATATACATTAAAAATGCTTTACAACTGTAATTATCTTAAAGTATATATTCTAAGCTTTAAAATGATACCAAATATGTACATGTTGAAAAAAAAATTTGTCCATTTTTAAGGATTTTTGTTAAATTTCAGGAAAATTCCTCGATTTTACTAAAAAGCCAAAAATTGACTTTGAATTCAAATCTCCTATTGGGTTTATAGATAAAAACCGTCAAAATGTAATAAAAACATTCTTTGATATGATCATTTCAGTAAACAATTATTAAATTTTACCATTTATTATTATTTTTTTCTTCGCCATCATTTTTGTGAAATTTTTATCCCCCCTTTTTGGCTAAAAATAGCTCGACTAGGCCTTCTTAAATAGTAAAATTCTTTTTCAAGATTTTTTTTTAACTCAAAAAGGTAGTTTGCCCATTTTATAAAGATGTTTTTCTTAAAGAATCAAGTGTCAAAATATTTTTAGAATTTTTTTTCAATTTTTGATGTTGAAAAATGTTGATTTTTGAGGAAAATTTGGCATTTTTTGTGGTTCAATGTGTGAAACGCATTTCATGCCAACTTTAGGGATAAATAAAAAATAGATTACAGGTGTTATAAAGGTCTAATCTTTTTTCATTTAGTATATGACCCAGTCTTACTCTGTTTACCAGGTTACAGTCCATTGCTACTTATGGTTAAAAAGATATGAATGCTTAAAGTTGGCCAAATCTGCCAAAAAGCCGCGACACACAACAAAAAATGACTAAGTGAAAAGGCCATTCTTAAGGATTTTGAACATCTAGTAATTCTATTAATACTTCACCAAAAACTGTCATTTATGGCCCATTTTAAAGATAAAATTAGACTTTTTATATTGATATGAATTGTTTTGACTGTCAAAGTTTAATTTCTACAAAATATGAGGTCAAAATGTGGCCATTTTGTGTATATTTTGGCCGCGCAAGAAAATCGGCCAATTTTCTCAACTTTAAATGCCCATAACTTTTGAACCCCTTGACCGATTTTGAAAATTTTTTCACCAGTAATTTTCTTTTTCTGAGCTCTTGCAAGCTAGATTAAAAAATTACCCATTTTTAAAACTTTATTTTTTGCCTGACCTCCCCTCTCAGACTCAGAGCTACAAAAGGGGGACTTGGAAACTCAACCTACATGTAAAATAGCAAAACAGGTAATGCAGAAACTACTTACAAGAGCAAAGAAAATGTACAATAGGGAAAAGGAAGAAGGTCAAGGGGATAAATCAGTCACAATTCACCAAAAGCAAGCCAAACATAACCGAACACTGATTTGGAACATGCTTTTCTTAGTGAGAAAAGTGTGCTTTTTTAATCTTCAATGAAACTTTTATGGAAGCAACAGCTTCATCGATTAAATAATTATATCATTTAAGTTCTTACTTTAAGTGCTAACCTTCTTATGTTTATATGAATCGATAGTCTTGGTTTTTTATTCTCGATCTGAAAGTTAGAGATCCGCCATTCGGTGAAGCTTGTGTTGTTTCTAAGGACGTGGTATTTTTTTGTGTATACCATGACGTAGTACACAAAAGCACCTGAATGACAAATGGCGGGAAATTTACACGTGTTTGGTATAGGTATATATTATTAAAATGACCTTTGAAACTTAATTTATCAATGGGTTAAGCAAATTTAATCGAAATAATATTTCAAATCAAAATGATGTCTTGTTAAATGCCTCTGCGGTGACAAAGCTTTTTCTCTTGTATTACCCAGGGATTAATCAAAACTAAGTTTTCTTATTTCCAGTATTACCTGACCTTTAACATGTTTAATTGAATGTTTAACATGTGTACAACCAGGTGTGACTTGAGCACATTTCACTCTCCATTGATGATATAATTGGCATGTGACCAAGTTAGAATGATATCAAGTTCTTTGAAAAAAAATTGAATGTCCAATGGGTCAATTTACACGAAAGGAAATAATAAAAGGAATCAAAGTCTAAATTTGAATTTAAATTATTTTCTTTTAATATGAGAAAGGTTTTTAACCTGTGACGCTCCCGAAGTTAAAACATATCTAAAATTATTTTATAAGCATAGATAATTGTTGCAAATGTTTATAATGCGATATCTATTCTAAAAAATATATTCGAAAATAAAAACAAACTAGCTTTTCTCGTGGGTCACATATGCGCTTGATGACGTTCGAAATTTTCAAAGCAAAAAGCGTTAAAATGACGCTGAAAGTTCGGGAAAACGAGCGTGATTTACCGGACGTTGAAGGAAAATTCAGCCCATAGTACAACTAAAATATTGACATTTCTACCATTATCGCTCCCTTCGGGAGCGTATTAAAGACTGGTTTTAGGGTGCACATTTAAATGCATTGTGATAAAAAAGAAAGTGTTTTATTAATCAAATAAGCTTTAAATCCATTAGAAAGTCTGCTATCCCTGAAATCGGGTATTATACCCGCTTTCAGGCATTTGCTTCAACCTGCTGAATAATTGACAAAACTTTACACCATTTGGAAATGTTTTATGACAAACCCAAAAATTGCACACACAGATAAAGTATGGGGGTAGGGAGATGAGTTGAAAAGTTAAAAACTCATACACATGTATGAAAAAGAAGGGGGTATTTTCATTAGTACTAGACTGATATTATTTAGGCATTGCCTACACCACCATCAGCGTGAATTTTAATTTCTCAACGCCACACGGTGGATGTGGAGTTGAGTAGTTATATTGACATCCACTGATTTTCACGCAGTCTCCACCCAGCACCGTGGAGAATTAGAACAACACGGTGAATCTCGGTGGAGTTCAATCGTGGTGTAAATGTGGAGGAGAGTGGCGTTAGTGTGGCGCCACGATGTTGATCGATCGTCATGATCGTAATCTTCAAGTATTATTATAATTGAATATAATATTTCGATTTCTTTTGAATGAAAATTCAATAACTTTTGCCGAAAAGGGAAAGTGTCTTGTTTAAAAAAAAAAACATTTTATAGATCTAACTGGCGGCTGGCCTACGTTGATGGTATCACTTTATAATTTTCAGATACGTGTTTTTCCGTAATTATTTTGGTAAACTTTTTACTAAGAGTAGAGTAAATAAACTTAATTAATCGCTAAATAAACGTGTTGACGGCTGTTTCAATAATACCAAATACAAAATATTTCGAATTGTTTGTCAATTGATACTTTACTTGTCTAATAAAAAATAGAAATAACTTATTACCGAGTCGTAATTCGGTAAAATGTATCCTTATGTTGTGATTTATATTGCAACAAAAGTTGATTGATTGATTGATATCAATGGAAAAGACGGCTTATTGACTCGGAAATGAAATAGTAGCTGTTACCTTAACGCATAACTAAGTAGTTCCATGGGCATCCGAATTCGCGAAAAATCTTAATTCATAGTCGGAGTTTTTCCGTCTTATGAAACAGTCTTATAGTAAGTCTCTAATTTGTTGAAGCACGCAGATATACGCGAAAAGTATGATTAATTTCCTTGCTTCGGTTTGTGTGTGAGAGAGATTGAATTCGGAGAAGCTGGACTTAAATTAAATTGATTTCCCGGAACATTTAAGTTAACTAAACAAAATAGAGGCGAAAATTTCTATAAATGTGTTTATATATAATATATTCGCTTATGTTACCAAACGAATCGTGTCTCAAAAGATTAACCAGCGGACATTCGTACAACAAATTGTTTTTTTTTTTATATTCAATTTTTTTTTGCTGAAATAGTCATGATAGTGTTGAAAAAAAGACATCGTAGTAACTAACGAAGCGTATTTACATATGAATACCTCATTGAGACTATTTTTCAACCGTTTGCCGTCCATGTCGTTGAAACAATATAAAACTTAAACTAGTAAGACATTGCGTGTTGAAGCTTTATTTGACTTAAAAGAAACTTAAAGATTCTGTAATGGACAAACGTGCATTACGTACATTTTCGCTTTTAAAAATATTTGAATAGAACACTATAAAATAAATTCTTTCGCGTTTTTAATACGCTCGGCTGCGATGTTTTTATATGCTTACAAAAAAAATTTTCCCGGTCTTGTATCCCGGCATTGTCAAGATAAAACCTTTATGTTCGCTAAGAATCTCCAACTTAAAAGAGCAAAAATCCGACAACATGCAGGAACGCCGAGAGACAGTCAGGAAATTTAATCCCTATACTAGGACCTCTTGCTTTTAGTTAAAACATATTTTTTCATATAAAAAAAATATATATCATGTATACAAGCACCATATATGTATATAACTGTTCACAGTTGTGAGCTGCTATTACTTTTTTTTTTAAATATACCGATGCTCTAGTTTATTTCAACATAGAAGAGCTTCGCGGGTAGTCATAAATTCATAATTTGGTAGTCTGTCGTTGGAGTAAGATATTGTCTTGTTACAGAAAAGGGTAAATTCAGTTTTCTGCGAAAGGGTGTTTATATATTCTTGACGAACATATGCACATGCAGGGGCAATTAAAATTATTGTTACTATTTTTTTCTGTATTAGCCTATATGACCATTTAGACAGCTTCACTGCAATCGTAGCGGCACCGTAAATATATGGTGGATGTGAAGTCTGTGTGGCACAACAACTGTCTTTTTGCATATACTTATGATTGTGTATTACTTTCAAGAGACTGGAATTAATTTTTATACCAATATACAAATTTATAAAATTATTCATGCTGAGACAGGAACAGGTAAGTTTTTACGATTGGTTGTAATTTATACGGGCGTGACTTGTGCAAATTTACATTGAATCCAAATGAATGGATGGCTACACAAAGGAGTAAGACGATTCAAGGCGGTGCTTCTTTTATTCTCAATATCAATGGAAGTAATTTTCATGAATTTATTTCTTTCACAACGAAAGCAAGTATGAGTTGTGCCAAGCTCACCCCCACTAGACCAGTCAGAAAAATGGTAGATACACGACTGACCAAATCAGCATGCAGCAATTCTACTAAATTTATAGAAGAAGCAAAGAAATGTTAATTTCAATCTATAGTCAAACACCATAAGTTATGTCGGCTCGGAAACAGGAAGAAGATGAGATAATTGCCTGTAAAAAAAGGGGGCTGGTACAAGTCTTCATGCTAATGCAATGTACCATATTTAGAAATCCAAAATCGATTACTGTAGTAGATGCCAAGAAATCTTTAACATGTGTAAGTCTAACAAAAGTTTGTACTGGCCTGTGTTGGTGGACAGATGGATGGACGGATTTATTGGAATATAACAGCATCTTTAATGGACGGACCATTTCATTTTTTTCTGTGATCAAATACACTAATAAATATCTATCCCACGATGTTCAACGCCTAATATGTACGGTGGCAGAATGCAGCCATGAGAAAATTATTTGTCGTTCTTTCAATATTTAAGATCTTATGGGAACGAGAGAAATCATGTCCGAAAAAAAACCCAACTTTTCTTTTGCATGAAAGCGCTATAAAAAATATTTGGTTCATTAAGCTTGTATCATTATCGCAGCGGGGCTACAGTTGCTTTTCATGGCATCCGGTCTTGGCATGGTACAATTTAATCTGATCTGAGATTCTGGAAAGACGTTTTTGTCACAATTTATTAAGTCCCCCAAACAACGTTTGGGGACTTATTGTTTTTGCACCGTTTCTTATTATTATTATTCTTCTTCCGATTCTTCCGCTTAGTCGTGAACTTGTCCGGAGATCCTAGAAAAAACGACTCAACATATCAAAATGAAACTTGGCAGGATGAAAGATTGGCATGAAAGGAAGCCTTGTTGATAATCGGAATTTTCAAAATGGCTGCCGTTTCCATGGAAACAGGAAAATGGACTAAATATTGGACATTGCAATATCTCGGTAACCTAGGTGCGCAGGGTTCTAAAATTTTGTAGGATGATAGAGCAAAACATTCTCTTTAATAATATGAAAAAAAATTTTGAAGCGATATTTACGGTTTTTGAGATATAAATAAAAATGTGATTTCAAGGGAGATAATCGGGTCAAAATTTTCAAAGTGCTCAGATTTATATGAAAATTGATATTTAGGGTTTTTTTGACATGCTGAAGAGAATAGTGGCAAATACGGGTCGTTTGGGGGACTTTGTGACTTGCTTGCAATCACAGTTAATACTTGTTTATAATATATTTATATACTTCCATTGAAAATTTACCCGTACCCATGTCATACAGGGCCTTTTCTAATCAAATAAGAAACATATTTGTTTCAAGCATGACTTAAAAGTATATTTATTATATAAACACCCATCAGTCAGTAATGTATAGTTGCTTAGAAAACTGAGACGGAAATTATGTTACGGACGGAGGGAAGACGAACAACTCAAGGTCTCTAGATTCTTGGCGACATTTATTAGGTATATCTTAAAATATCACATATATTATATCAATAAAATGAAAAAGAAAAAATTTCAACCAAACATATTATTTCAGTTTGACATGAGAAAATCATATTTAAATATTACCTCAACGTAAGACTATTTCAGTTAGTTTATACTTATGAAGAGAAAAAGTATTTATTGCATTACAATTTCGCAACAAATATTGCTGGCTATTAATATTAATATTTTTATAAATACACAACCAGATTATTTGTTGCGACAATGACATTTTCCCACTTGAGCCCCCGTAAAGGTGTTACAAATCACGTGTCACATGATCAATACACACGTATATCGCTGGAATACACAAATATGGCAGCATGGATATGGACTCGATGCGTCCTTGTTGAACAAATTTTGTACTGAATTGGTGTATTAAATAAAGTTTAATAATTTTCACATCAAAGGACTTGTGTTTGTTTTGTTTTTATAACGGTAAGGTCTGGTTTTAATTCGGAAACGTGTTCGCCTACCAGATGATTTCAAATCATCGATGTGTTTGTGTGCCCTTACAGTATTAATTTGTAGATCTACTTGTGTATGTTATCGTGTCTGTCGGTTAATTTAGATTAAACATATTTATTTATTCTGAATTGTGAAACAAGCTTAATGCTTAACCCCTCTCCAGTTTGCAATTTGCGAGCAGTTTGCGAGTGTGGCCTTTGTAAACGTGCGAGTGTGGCCTTTGCTTGCATCGAAAAAACCTTGATTGACCTGATAAGCCCCTCGGATAATTTTGCAGGAATATAATGCTTCTTTAAGGAGCAGCAATTAGATTTTTATGGGGGCTATGGATATTTCTTTCGTCCTGCCTTTTTATATTCGGAAAAAGTCGAGTCTGGAATTTTTTTAACCCCCCCCCCCCGCATCGAAGATGCGGACGCCCTATAGTTTTCACTTTGTCCGTCCGTCCATCAACAATTCTTGTGAACACTAAAACTCAGCTGCTAAGTAGCATGTCATGATTTGCATATTAAATTGTCGTACAAATCTGTTAAATATTTTTGGAAAAAACTTCATTTTTTATCGAAAACTCACAGATTTTGAGAACACTAATACTCAACAACTGTTAGCAGTACAGTTCTGAAACTTTGCACAGCTGGTAAGTAGCATGTCATGATTTGCATATTAAATTTTCGTGCAAATCTGTTTAATATTTTTGGGAAAAAAAATCACAGATTTTGAGAATTGGAATTTTTGAACAATAAAACTCAAAGGCTATTCACAATACAGCTCAGAAGTTTCTTACACATTCCATGGATTATGCCTTAGTGGTTATAATCATATTTAATATAATTTTGAAAACACTTAGATTTTTTATACGACCGCAAAATTTTTGCGATCGTATTATGTTATGGCGATGTCGTTGTCGTCGTTGTCGTCGTCGTCGTCGTCGTCGTTGTCGTCTGTAGACACTTTGGTTTCCGTGCAATAACTTTAGTTGCAGATAACCAATTGTTATAAAATTTTGATATGATGTTTATAACCACTAAAGGAAGGTTGGTATTGCATTTGGGGTTTCTGGCCCCTACCGTTTAAGAAAAAAGGGCCAAAAGGGGCAAAAATGTGTATATTGACAAAACGTCTGTAGAATGTTTAATTTTCATCCAATTTTGATCATTCTTTTTTTATTGTATTCCTCAATAAATTCTGTCAACAAAATGTATCAACGGCTTTGGTGTATCTTGTATCGTTATATTGCTACTGGGGGTCAAAAAGGGGCCACACCCCAAAAATTGACTTTTTTATTTGTTATCCGATTTTCAAAATCTTTTTTTCATTGGAATCCTTGTGAAAATCCCTGCCTGCATTTTTCAATCAGATTTGCAATATCTCTTACCGTTTTTGAGAATTTAGGGGTCAAAGGGGCCAAAAACGCCGTTTTTAAAAGTTTGTCATTTAAACCAAAAATTAAGTTGTAGTGGGCCTGCCAATTGTTATGAAGTTTTAATATGATGATTATATCAACTAAAGGAATGTTGGTTTTGTATTTAGGGTTTGTGGCCCCTTCTGTTTTAGAAAAAAGGGCCAAAAAGGGCTAAAACGGGTGTATTGACAAACCTGTTGTAGAATGTTTATCATTCATTCGATTTTGAAAATTCTTTTTTTATTGAATTCATCATTAAATTCTATCTACCTAATGTGTCAATGTTTTTGATTTGTATTTCACCATAACATTGCTACAGGGGGCTAAAGACAGGCCAAGCCCTTAAAATCAACTTTTTTATTTGTGGTCCGATTTTCAAAATCTTTTTTTCATTGGATTCCTTGTGAATATTTCTGCCTTATTCTTTAATCGGATTTGCAATATTTTTACCGTTTTTGAGAAATTAGGGGTCAAAGGGCCAAAATTGTAAATTAATACATGTATATATAAATAAGGCTTTTGTATTAGATGTTGATTTAAATATAAATGTGTCAAAAATGCATTTTTAAGTCCACCACAGGATGCATGTGTCAAAAAGCTTTGTAAGTCCACCATGGGCTTCATGTGACCAAAGCAATGGACTATCCATACTGGGCCTCAAATGTACAGGGTTCAACTCGTTGCGGTCGTATCATGCTGCGCTCGGCGTAGCTTTTTATTATTAAACGTTACCAATGGTACTGGTCACTGGTGCTGCAATATAAGGCCCACGGTAGGTCCCGTGTCCGGCGACAGGATTGTTTTTTCGAGAGGCATTGTCCAGTTTTTTCGAGAGAGGTCCAGGTTTTTTCGCCTGTCCGTTTACAAAAAATGCTTAAATTCTCAATTGTAAGTGAAACAAAACGAAAAAGAGGAATATAAGTATTCAAAATTTTCGAATTATTACTTTTCTTCCAAAAGAGTCCGTAAAGAAGCATCAGTTAATGATTTATTAAAATTGACCAGGTTTTTTCGAGAGGCACAACAACTTGTCCGGTTTTTTCGAGAGGTGTCCTGGTTTTTTAAAAATTTTGACTAAAGAGAGGAACTGGGTTTTGTGGAAACTATACGACTTAAGTGGAAACTAATACCCCTCCTACTCATTAAACATACATTTAAACACATTACATGCAAATTATTACGTTTGTTACTAACTTTAAAACATAAGTAGGCTGCCCACATGCAATTTCTTTAAAGACTAAATTAGTATTTTGACAAAATTAGTTTTATAGTACATTTGTACATTTGTGACTTTCTTGGTGTGCTTTAATAAATTACCGGTTTCAAAAAGAGCGATTGTTACGGTGGGCAAAATTTTAAAAGGTAAGTTGCAACCTTGTTTTTGTGTCTTTTCAGGTCTTTGAAACTATAAAATCTACATGTATGTCAGAAACAAATAAATACAAAAAGAGCATATTCCACTGGTGCATTCTGTTATTTCAAGAGTTTAAGGTTGATTTGGAATATGGGATATTTACATATTTATTCCTGGGATACGGGATATTTGAGGCAAAACAAACTAAGAAATAGAATACTAGTATTTAAATCTATTCTATTTACAGGGATATGGGATAAGAAAAAAACCCTCTATTTTGGATACGGGATATTTGATAAAAAAACATTAGGGAATATGAGATATTGGAACCCCTTAACGTATACATATATATGTATGTAAAGATACAGAAACTTAAATAGCGTTTGAATCTCATACTCTTATGTTTGTTTTATGTCAGGTCGACTCTATTTCAGTCATAATCAGCAGGACAAGAGCTAATTGAAACACCAAAATGAATTTTGTAGACCCACCCTGGACACAGACCCATGTTCATGTATGTCATTCGAAGGACACATGCACGACCAAAAACCAGAAGTAAAACGAACCAACTCACAAGATAGGCCAATATTCCCTTAGCACACCATAGGCCAATGCATCCAGAAAGTGACGAAATCCTTCCTCAAAAGTTTCGCACAATTTGGAACCCTTCCATATGGTGACTGACAATGAACCCTTACCCGAAATGAGGTCACACTAGATGGAACATCTACCTGTGTGGGATATAGCCAACTCTTACCCAGTTTCAAATAACCATCCTTTATCTGGCGAAAATAATATGCTTAATCCTGTTTGAACCTATACTCACTGAGAGAGAGAGAGAAGCGGGGTTGGAGTGGGAAACACAGGATCTGTAAATTTTGAAGATCACTGGAAAAGGGAAGAGGTGGGTAGATGCGGAAAATTTAGCCTGTGGCGGTGCACAATGGGATATTTTACGTGCATGAACCTTGGAACTCTCCACGCACGTTGGCCCAATATGGTTTACGGTCAAGTTTCCGCATTAGTATAGCCTGATGAACCGACATTTATTATGACAGGGCTGCCCCATTCGACCGCCTGCGGCACACATCCCAGTTGCTATGTGGGCTAAGCGGCCTGGAAAGATGACAGGTTTCTGAACTTTTACCGACAAGCTTAGCGCTGCTGCTAACCTATTAGCCTTCCGGGTCCCGCACGGGAGCATATTCTCTTATGAAGTTTTTTTGTTGAAACTATATTTAGTAATATATACAATAAATAAATAAATTATGTGTAAAAATTTTGAAGTACTGAAAGGGCATTCGAGTCAGGGGCGGATCCAGAAATTTTCGAAAGGGGGGTTCCATATACTGGGTTCTGTGGGCCAAAAGGGGTTTCAGACCAATTTTGCTGAAAATCTACACAAAAAATAAAAATTTCGGAGGAAAGGGGGGGTTCCGACCCCCGGAACCCCCCTCTGGATCCGCCACTGCGAGTCTTATATAATCCTGGATAAAACATCAGACATGAAAGAAGACGACTCTATGATACAAACAAACACATCCAAGAAACAACTACAAGTCAAGTTAAAAGAAGGTAGCCATGGAACGTTAAGCAACTTCTGCTTGTCGCAACACAAACATTTTGTTTCCAGCCAATCATTCAAGGAGGCTATTTTCAATTTATAACAGTTGGTATTTTTGCTAAGACAATATAGATTCATGGGTTCTGGTTGTAGGCGATGTATTCTTGTCCGAAACCCTTGAAATGATAGTACCGTATTTTTATTTTTTAACAACATACAATGTCTTTTTGAAACATGATTTAAGAGGTAAACAACACGCACAACTTGTTTATCTAAAGTATGAAAAAACCTGGACCTCTCTTGCAAAAACCTGGACGCCTCTTGAAAAAACCTGGACATGTATTTTATTTTAATTTAAAAATATGTAAGACGCAACTTTTTGGCGTCAATGTTCAGGATGCCATATTCACTAATAATGGTTAGCAATCTCGTTCAATATATTTGTCTTTTAAGGGGTGAAAAATGCAAAAAGGTAAAAACTAAAAAAACAGCCTACAATTTTATTTAGGAATCACATTTTTTTTATAGGAATTGGTGTTGTTATATAATTTGATAATACTAAAATATGCCTACCCGTTGGTAGCATTTTGTCTTCGCTTTCAGTTAATAATCACTAAATATCACCAAACTTTACATTTTTATTGATTATTCTCTTGAAAAAACCAGGACAATTGTACATCCCTCTCGAAAAAACAATCCTGTCGCCGGACACGGGACCTACCGTGAGGCCCGTTTAATCAGTCTTTAGGGTGTACAACAGGGTTATAAATTCAGCCAAGCTGTTTCCAACAGGGTTAACAAAATGTTAAAGCAGATGTTAAATAGTATTGTAAACGAGACGAGTAAAATAAACATGAAATTATAACACGAGAAGACTGATAGAATGGTAGTTCCTGATCTAGTTAAGCTCAAAATGTTCTTCCTGTGTGAATCTCCTCAGAATGGCTATGAATTTACAGAAAACTACATAAAAGCATGTTTGACACGGTCATAACAGGGTGTGGTATACGATGTCCACTGGTATGTCAGGGTATGTTGTCGAAATTGATGCTAAAAGGGTTCGATTCAGAGCTGGCCAACGGCACAGGTATACCCTAAATCATAGGTAGTACCCACCAGCACCAACACCCCGTGAAATCCATAGTTTATAGAAATAATTTCCATTAGGAAACAAACTTTTATACATAACTTGACATACTGCTAATCTGAAAATGTAGCGATGGACTCCGAAATTTCCTTTTTGTGTAGATTTCCACAAAATGCACACCCTTATCGGAATTATCTGGACACTTAGATCTGGATCTACCTCTGAAATATCGTCATTTAATCCTAGTTGCCCTGCTGACAGTCTGATTAAAATTATCCTGCTGAGAGTTGCCCCCAGTAGACAGGATGTTTATTGTGAATGACATGTATCATGTATATTACCTGTCTTGGACCGAGAATGGACCGGTAGCCGTTAGTTAATAAGTCACACATACATTTAATATAACTTCGCTGTTTTGAATTACCAAGTCTTTCAAATGAGTGCGCCCATCAAAATCAGATCAAAATATAAAGAAATTAAACTTCAACGACAAAAAAATAGAATTAATATTTTTAAATAAGAAAATTGATAAAGAAATTCGGACTTATTTTAAGATTTACATCATCATTGTCAGTGGTCGGTGGGTACAACGTATGTATTTCAAATGATCCGATAGGCAATAAAATAAGTTAAGTTGAACTAAGTTTACGTTTTTTAAATAAAATTTCTAAGGGACACCGCTTACAAGGTAACATAATAATGCCCTTTGCATATAACATGACGTGTTAAACATTGAAGTGTAACTTTTTAAAATTGTGTAAACCAAAAAAAAAAAACCCAAACAAACAAAAACAGAATATGCCGATCATATACTTTAATTCTAATAACTAAAAGCTTTAGCACAAGCAAACCGAAAAAGACTTAAAAAGTGGAGGTAAGTAGTAAAAAAAAGTTTCTGTCCTACCATTACACCTCTAGCAGAGTTGTCATTTCACAGAATGTTTATGACATGATGTAAATGTGCAACTCCTATTTTACATTTGATGGAGGGATTTTTTTTTTTTTTTGGGGGGGGGGGGGGGGTATTTGTGTGCTGCGGATCACCGTCTTTCGTACTAATAGTTCAAGCATAGCAGTACCTTTAGATGCATGAATGTGTATGATAAATTCTAATTTCTTATTTGAATTATAGCAGCATTCTTAATGTTCATGATGTTTATTGCCTTTCCTTACCCATGCATAACAGATCAAATGCATAAAAGCAGAAGCAAATCCATACTACAATTATGTTTTAATTAAAAGAACTTGCTTAAAATTTTAAAAAATAGAAATAAGGAATGGAGATTTTTATGGCTAAACGAAACTAATTGTTAATTGTAACATTCTTATGGCGTAATGAAATGAAGATGAAAGTACTCACAAGAAGACCGGTTTGCTACCTGTTTATCTGTTACCTCCCGCAGTGCTACAGGTCAGCCCATTTCCTGTATATTTGTTATTCTCACATGGACCCTCAAACGTTCGAAATGTGTATTGCATGCATGTATCTTAACTTCGATTTTTAGAAATTAAATCAAATAAAAAGAAACCAACTTAAGCCCGTAAGGGATATCACCAGCTATCATTAACGCAAGCAAACTTGATCCCCCCTAAAAAAATGACTGTTTGATTTATAACAAAGAAAAGGACATAAGATGGTCTGGAAGTGGAAGACAGCGGTCTAATCCTAGTTGGCTGTCTACCGTTTTCTCCTATTGTCATCTTCTTTGTAAAAAAATCGAGCACTGTTAATTTTTTGGACTGTCTTCAGTTTCCCAGCGATATAAGCTTGGCCGTTAATACCCTGTGTTCAGGCCTTTGTTTCATACATATGTGTCTTATAATTAAAGGCAGTTGATGATTAGATTGTACCCCTATACGATTTTCTTCACTTTTTTTAATTTGATTTTTAAAGTGGTTTTTTTCTTTGGAAAAACGAATACATCTTTAGGTCTTCACAAAACTATATCTATGTTTGTATTTTAGAAGATTGCTGGATATAACGTATGCATACAGAGGGGTTTTAAGACAAATTTGGCCGAAAATCCACACGAAAATAATTTTCTGAGAATAAGGGGGTTCAATTCCCGGGTCCGCCACTGTGTAGCTGTAACTAAAATGGGAATTGAAATCAGCAGCGGGACGGGTGTGCTATAGCAATTAGCAGGAACTTGACAAATATGAATTTTTTTTATTTTAACATTTAAGTTGTGGGATTATATGATAACTCAGCAAGTTTACACGAGAAAATTCAAGTAATAGATATGCCACGCAGTCACATATAGGCTGAAAAAGGGCGTCAGTTTGGTTTATCCAATTTGCCGCTTTTTAGAGTATGGTATTAAAAATAAATCATTGGCATGCCAATATTAAGCAGCTACATTGATTTAAGTGAAGTAAGAGCTCTGAGGAAAGAAAGGAAAATATTTTAGATAGACGAAGGAAGAATAACGATATACTAAAATTCGCCATGAGTTTTTCGTTCGCATTGATGATAGCAATTTCAATGCAGAATTTGTCTTCTAATTGTATATCCGACTTTTCCGACTTGTGCAACATTTGAACGCCTTCTTATTTGTTTCATTTGAATTAGAAGCTTTTTGGGGTTTAAGTAATACATATCATAATATATAGCAATAACTTGCATCAACATCGTTTGAAGTATATGCATTCATTCTTTAGTAGTCCGATAATACATTTCCGGTGGTGGTGTAAAGTAAAGAGAAGAAATCGGTTTCAAATATAACAATTGTACAAATAATATTTAATTTTTGACAACAACAATTGTAATAACAATTTCACGCAATGATGGAATGGTCATAACATTCCCCAAAAGGTTCTGCCGCTCTATCCTCTTGCATGGTACAATTGCCGCTTTAATCCTAAATTCATGTGAAATGGAATGCTTAACCGTTTTTACAGGTTGACAAACCACTAGCACATTAGAAATTTGAGAGATAAAGATTTTAACATTTCGGCTATATACCCATCCAAAGTACATACCATTTACGATCTCACATGCGAATTCAATTCTTTTCAGATCATAAATAAAATTTGACCTTTTTGATTGACACATTTCAATTACAGTTTCAGACATCTTGTCACCACTGTTAAACTATTTATGAAACAATGACAAGAAATTAAATGATTCCCGATTATTGATTGATAGACAGTCAGCTCCACGGTACGTCATTCTCGCATTACATTCACCACGCTATCGCCACGATGTTACCGCCTCCACCGAGAACTATCGTGGAGTCACAGATCGTGGCGCCACGGTGAAAATAGGTGTGGCGCCACCGAGGTGCCGGCCGGGTGTGGCGTGGTGAAATTAAAATTCACGCTGATGGTGGTGTAGATGCCAGCATAGCATAATTATTTAATTACCTGTGGCTGATCCAGAAATTTTCAAACGAGAGGGCACGCAATTAAAAAAATCCTTCTGGGGCCACTTGTTTCATACAGTTTCGTAGCAAAATTTCCTGTCAAACCGGAGTGTGGGCGCCTGGCATGCTGTTCCTAAATCCACCTTTGATTACACTCTTTTAATCACATTTTAAAAAATTATGAGTTGCTTCTGTGTTGAAAGGAAAATGATGGGATTTATTTTCTTGTATACAATATACCTGTAAAAAGTTGATAGAATTGGGTTTAATTTAACGGCCATTTGAAGTATGCCCTAATATCTCGAAGGCTATTGGCAGACCTTTGCCAGTTTAAACTGGAATACGACAGATAAATTTTACAGTAACATGCACTGCAGGTGCATTTTTGATTGACAGCTGTAGATATTAATTGGCATAATTAATAGACCCAATTTAATGTATTTATTGAAGAAATATAATTTTAACAAATTATTGCCACTCTTATACTTAGCTTTTTTGATTAAAATATATTAATAATATATATTAATACTATATTTTTGGAAGTTATGAAAAAGATTAACGCCAGTACTGTGAATTTTAATTGCACTTGGTCCATGAAAATTCTTTATTATCATTAGGCAAATTTTTCGCAGAACCATGCTCTTGTGGGCACTTTGTGCTGGCTGACAAACTGTGCCCGCTAAAATAAGAGTCTGCATACAAATGCATCGTTCATCAACATGGTATCATGAATTGTTTTAAGTCAGTCTGTGTTCAAAGAATAATGGTTTATTAAAAAAAATTAGATCAAATGATCTACTCTAGTTCTACCACCTGATAGTAAATCTGTTCTTATCAGGTGGTATCTTCAGGTGAGGGTCGGAAGGACCTTTTGTGGGACAGCAGGAAAGCCCATTTATTTCAACGGGAATTCGGGAAAACCCTTAACGGGAACAGGATTTAGCCATTTTCATTTTTCGGGATGCGGGAATCACATATTTATTTTCGCTGGAATCCGGGATTTCTTGTTTTAATTGCCGGGACTTCGGGATCATACCCCCTCCTACCCCCCCCCCCCACAGGTGTTGACACAACTTATGCCAAGCCTGTTTTGTCTGTAGTAACTTATATGATAAAGAATAATTGAGTTTGTAACAATGTTTCTTTTAATTTCAGCTTGAACAGCCAATTTGTTTAAAAGGTACATCATTGGACATATACAAATGATACATGCAGCCAAACAACAATGAAAACAGTCTTGTAGAATACCTATCAGTACCTCCCCATGGTTCAAGACAGGCACTGTTCCAGCAAAAACAAAGGTCTTAATACTGGGTACTCTGCAGCAGCTAACACTGGAAGTAGTGACAATGTCATGGGCTGGGCAACCCATGGCACCTAGACTGCTAGAGTGTCTAAATAGTTGCTGCAGAGGGGCATTCCCCTATAGTCATGACTATAAAAACCCTTCAGTCAAACAAACAACTTATGGAAATTAATAAGTATATATTATGTCACGAAAAGACAAGCCTTAAAAAGATGAATTGTTTGACTGGTTAAAACATTGTATAGAATGTTGCTATTATTAAAGCTTAAGACAAAATCAGGTAGTCAAGGCACTCCATTTAACAAAAATCACACTATAGGGGTAATCCTTAGCTTGAAAAACTTGCAGTAGATCTTTCTCTCACCTGAGTTCAATCTAGCTTCTAACTTGAGTTCATGTTGCTAATTGTGGTTAAGTTACGTGTGTTTTTTATTTGTTGTGTGGTTAAAAATGTTTTGATGTGATGATTTTTAGTCTACCGATTTTGTCTTTGCCATTGGGGAATAATGATGTTTGGTTACCCCTTTGATACACCTTATTGCATTTTTCCAAAATTTTACACATACATGATTTCAGACTGGACCTATGGAAGATGTGCCGCTTTGTTTTTGTCTCGCCTGCGAAGCAGAGCGGGACATATGTGTTACTTTACCGGCGGCGGCGTTAACTTTTTGGAAAAGTTTTATGAGCACCTCCATATCTCAAGAACTATAGGTCCTGGGTTGATGAAACTTGGTATGCATATGCCCCAGTAGTAGCTTAGCACAGTTGCATCTCCATCTTTTGACCTTGACCTTGATTTTCGGGTTGAGTGACTTTGACAATTTTCAATACATATAATAGCAATGGAAAAGTTTTGCGAGCACCTCCATATCTCAAGAACTATAGGTCCTAGGTTGATGAAACTTGGTATGCATATGCCCCAGTAGTAGCTTAGCTCAGTTGCATCCCCATCTTTTGACCTTGACCTTGATTTTCCGGTTGAGTGACTTTGACAATTTTCAATACATATAATAGCAATGGAAAAGTTTTGCGAGCACCTCCATATCTCGAGAACTATAGGTCCTAGGTTGATGAAACTTGGTATGCATATGCCCCAGTATTAGCTTAGCACAGTTGCATCCCTATCTTTTGACCTTGACCTTGATTTTCCGGTTGAGTGACTTTGATTATTTTTATTGCATATATTTGCAATGTTTAAGTTCTATAAACATCTTTTGATCTCAAAAACTGAAAATCCATGTAAATTCAAAATATAGTGGAAGAAAGAAAGAATAATTGTTTCTGATGGTGCCGGCAGGCGAGACATACTTTAGTGTTAACTCTTTAGTTTAGATGGTTTACAAAACACAAATGGTATCTTTGCTGGCAAATTATAAGTTGATTGTTTTCTTGAAAGAAATGCTGGTCCAAACCTTGAAAATCTTATTTTTATTCTAGGTTATTCAGTTAAACAAGTATTGGAAATACAGAGAAAATACAGTAAAGCCAGCTACCATGGAAAGTATTGGAATAACCATTCTTCTAAAGAGAAACTGTTTGAGGTACAGTTTAATTATATATATATATTATATCATTATCTCAGTCTTATCCACAAAATTAATTACAGCATACAGTGATTGATAAAGTTAATTCTGCCAATCTGATATTAGGATAAATGTTAATGTGATAAATATGATATAAGCCTGGCTTGAGGGTGATAACTGATTTCAGACATGTATTCTTGATAATTTGAGTAGATATGACAATTAAGGGGTATTTAAAAACTTGTAATGGACTATATGGCCATATATGAAAAAGTTGAACCCCAATTGCAAGACTGCAACTAAAAACTAAAAAAACCAAAATCAAATAAAGAAAAGGAACATATTAAACAGCAAAATAAAACATAAATACACAATACACGTACTGTTAAAATATATTACCCTGAAGTAGAGCCCCTAAAACAATCACATGTGTTATATTTAGAACAAAAATATGTCCAAAAGACATTATATTTCAGACCTCATAACATGGAAAAGTAACATAATTTAGTGCAAACAAACATATGCCCCTCTATACTTTCATAGATTGAGAGCATGAACTACATTTAGCATATCAGGGGCGGATCCAGAGGTCCGTGAAAGGGGGGGCATAATTGCTAAAAATGTCAGATTTTGATGAAAATTTGAAGTTGCTTGGTCAATTTATACAGAAAAATATAAAATTTCTCAATTAAATGGGGGGGGGGCGTACGCCCCCTCCGCCTCCCACTGATTCCGCCACTGCATATTACAATTCTTTTTACTTCATGTACCTAGGAGAGACAGGACTGTGAATGATTGACTGCCCCTAGCGCTAAAAATGGTAAGTGGTTATGTTGATATATATGCAAATATAATTTAAAAATCGAAATTAGGTAAGGCCACATTTTTGTCTAAAGTGTTTATTTACAAAGAAATTAATTACTTGTACACATGTACATACTAGTTACCAGTACAGACCAGGTTTTACACTATGCCAAATTTTAGATCAGATAGCAATAACTCCTATAGATAATATCCTCCTTACCTATCAATATATAGTTTTCATAGATTTCAACATATACAAGCTCTCCATCACTAAATTAAAGGCAGGAAATATTGAAAGATATTGTAGCAATGTCAGATTTTACAGGCACCTGTTCCACAATTTTATTATAGAGTTCTATAGTTTCTTGCCAAAGTTCATTGTATCATGGGATATATGTGATTTTTTTCTTGTTGAAAATTTTGTGTTTTAGGTGAAGGATAATGTGTAAGTTTGCATGAAGTTGGAATTTGCAAGGTGTGGATAAATGAAATTTAAGGTAGGATTAATTTAAATTTAGAAGAATAAAGAACTTTGAGGATCAATCTTAATGTCCAAGAGAAAAGGCAAAACATGGAAGACATACTGGAAAAGTTATAGATTGCAATGGTCCTGACTTGGTACAAAAAGATGTACTTAGGTTCTTCATGTCTGCTGTCTTGATACATTAAAAACAATTTTCACAAAAGAGTACTTTTATCCAAATTGTCTGTCATTACAAAACATCCTTGAAATTTTGCATCTTTTTTGTTTTCATGCAAGCACAATTTTAGAAATGCTATCAATAAAGATTAAATTTTATTGGGTGATTGTTAAAATTAAACAATATACATGCATGCATTATCATTAGCGATATCAACATTTATTTTCTATCATATCTAGTAAAGCTTTATTTTTAGTTAAAGAATGCATATTTATGATTTTCAATGCATATTATTACAGAGTGATAAAGATAAAGAAGCATTTACAATGTTTTAGCTAAAAAAAGAATCGTACCTGTTTGCACTTTATATATAAATGATAAAATTTAAAAGTAATTAAAAAGCTACCAAAATCTGTTTTAAATAATTCTCAAACTCATTAAAGCAAAACAAAATTTTGCTTTAATGAGTTTGAGAATTATTGTTTTGTCTACATGTTTAACATGAGAAAATGGAAAAGCTATGTATGTTTGTCTTAGTTAAGGAAAACCAATACCAGATTGGTTAATTATCGACTTGCTAGACAAATAAACATCCTTAATACCATCTTATTGATACTACCAAAAGATCAACCAAATTTTATCGCCACCATCGAAGGAGAAAGAAACCTTTAGGCTTCTGCAGAAACCATTTCAAGCCATTGCGTTCAATTAACTTCTGAAAAAATACAAGAAATTACTCTGGTGCAATGGGCAGGTTGCTGATAATTGCCCTGCTTTGAAACTGTTTCCCCTCATTATGATTTAGATTTTATATCTTATATAAATCTATAAAGCATGTGTTTGAAGCTTTATCATGTTAATATTGTTTTAGATAGCTTCAGATATTAAGTCATATTATATCTAATTTTCACTTTTCATAGACTGTTGATTTGCACAAATTGCATTAACTTTGAAGACAGTTGATTCTCACAAATTTTGTATTCACTCTTCATGTTTTCTAAATTATTTGTGTGATATGATATGCAGAGGCTAAACCAGTAATTTCAGACGGTTTAGGGGGTCCATATGTAGTCCACATAAGATGAAGGGATCCAGACCAATTTTGCAGAAAATCTATACAAAAAAAAACAGTGCTGTCAAGTCTCACGGATTTTACGTGAGAATCACACATTTTGATCTCAATTTGTTGGAAAATTCCTTTGATCTTTGTTTTTTTTTTCCTTTGATCTTTGATTTTTTTACCAAATCTCACGCATTTTCGTGATGAAAACTTGGCAGCACTGAAAAGAAAGAGGGATTCAGAGCCATGGAACGACCCCTGGATTTTCTGAATACTGTGTTAGGATATTAACTATCCACATATCTGTTTTCATTTGAAACAGAAATGGAACTACATACTATAAAATGTAAAGGCTGATGTTGAATTAATTCACATTATATGTACTATATTTAAAACAGAGTTATTTCCCCTTATATGTTAAAATTTAGATAATTTCTATATAAGGTGTTATTTTTGAAATAATGTACAAAACAGATAAATAATATGAGTAACACATAATCCATTATATACAGTCTACTGTTTATCCGTTCATCAAACCATAAAGAACATCTTTTTCTGAAGGTCATATTAAAAAAAAATAAAAGGAATAAAAATTGAATGTAATGGATATCATTGATTGCATTTTACTTGCCCTTTAACTTTACCTCTAAGAATTTTGATTGTCAAGCAAACATAAAATGGATATTCAGAACAATATGTTATATCTTTCTTACACCAGTGCTATGTTCAAATTCAGAGCTGAGAAAAAAATGAAACCTAGCAAGACAATTTGCCCGAAAGATACCTGTCTTAAGTAAACCTTAGATATTGACATTTTTGGCCATGTGGTGCTAATGAAGGTTCCCGTAGGACACTACAAAACTAATAACCTATTAATATTTATATCATTCGTCAATTGAGTTATAATAGCTTGGAAAATGTGAGTTATCCTGACCTTTTGTTAATTTTAATGCCCCAACTTAAGGAAAGCTGAGGGGAGTATAGCATTTAGATCTCCATCACAATTAAGGTTCACCTAAATGCTGAAGTTGCTTTCCCATGCAAGATGGGGCATCATGTCTTACAGAAATATTCTTTGTTTTTACCTATGCCCATAGCGGATTTAGAACTGGCATACTGGGCATGTGCCCCGAGGGGGTTAATCCAGTGTTTTATGACGGGGGTGTGCATTTTGTAGATTGAAATTGGTACCCGATTCTATGTCAGAAAATCGTCAAAACATACCCAAATTCATGTGATTAGCAAAAAAATATCCATATCTATGTAACGAAATAAAAGTCAATTAAGGTTTTTTTCATTTATTAGAGTCTTTACAAGTCTCTTTCTTACTTAAAATGACATCTTAACTTCGATAAGTATCCCAAAAACACAAAAGACCCAAATCTATGGCACCTTTTCTGTTTTGACTCTCATGCCTATGTAAGACATCAACAAAAATGGGTACCAAATTTATGTGTACTGCTTAAAAAAAGATACCCAAATCTATGTAAAAAAATGTGAAAAATGGACCCATAAAAATTGCACATCCCGTATATTGGATTATAGGGAGTAACCCCCCCCCCCCCAACCCCCGTTGCATGTGCCCTCCAGTTTCACAGGAAACTTTGGTTAGAAACTGTTTAAAAACAAGCGGTTCCAGATGTTTACTTTTATATTCGGCGCCCTCCAATCTATCACCAGAGGGAGCGTCTATCAACACTGACCTCTATACTATCGCGCTAAGGATCATGGGAAATATTTTAATGATATTCAATCCCCGAATTCGGGGATATTGCCCACAATCCTTAGCGCGATGGTATAGAGGTCAGTGTTGATAGACGCTCCCTCTGGTGATAGATTGCGGCGCCCTCCAGTTTGAAATTTTCTGGATCCGCCACAATATGCCTTTTTGCTTTTAAAGTTTATTCTGTAAAAGTATACTGGCTTTTTTGGGGGTTCAATATTAGACTTTTTTTGGAGATACATCACCAATGGCAATGTTGGTGATTTTAAAATTTTTGTTGTTACTTTATTTATAAACTTTTGTACTTAGAATTAATTGCATCTATTACATGTGAAGGCTCTGTCTTTGATCAAAATTTGTTATGATCTGTGACTCTATGGGAGCTTTTTTTATCCAACATCTTGTGACTCCCTCAACAGGTGGCACCATGTTATTTACTGGTGTCTACCACTTTGAAGTGTCTCATGTTATTTTCATTAATTTTTTGTTCCCAGGGAATCAACCTTCCCATGTGTTATATAATGTTAATTAAAAAATCTCTAATGATTTCCAGATTTCAACTGATGTCAACATGGTATGAATAATTGTGAAGGTCTTTCCCTGACTTCTTAAAATTCATGTTTTATTCACAAGGTTTGGCAGAGTCTAATTTTCTCAGTCATTTAGGTAGAATCTAAATGTAGAAGTCAGAAATAATTTGCCCTTTACCAACCAGGTCAATAGAATACCATAAGAGTATTAAAATTTGTATAGTATATATACATTAATTAACTAATGCTAATTGTGTAGTATACATTAACTAATGCTAATGCTGTTGGTTCTTATATGTTAATGTTGCTATTTATGCTCAACCTGAAAAAGTAGAAGGGAATATATTTCTTACAAGAAATTAAATCACATGATGTCATACTTTTAACTGAAACACATGTGGGATATAACACATCAATTAATATAGATGGATATCATTATTACCCTGTATGTAGACAACAATCAACAAACTCAAGATATTATGGAGGATTAGGTATTTTAATTAAAAGTAACATTCGCAAGGGCATTAAAATTTTAAAAAATAATTCAAAAGATTATCAGTGGCTAAAATTAGAGAGAAGTTTTTTCAATTTGAATACTGATATTTACTTATGTTTGGCATATATAATTCCAGTTACTTCATTTTATATTGAACAGTCTGAAGATGATATATTAGAAAACATTGAAAAAGATATTATAACATTTAGCCAACAAGGTAGTATTATTTTATGTGGAGATTTTAATGCAAGAACAGGATCAGAGCCTGATTTTATACAAAATGATGTATTAGATATTCACTTACCAATGTTTGATAATTATAGTTGTGATGTTATACAAGAAAATAGATATAGTTATGATACAAAGATAGATAAAAGAGGTAAACAGCTTCTAGATTTATGTATTGCAACAAAGTTACGTATTTTAAATGGTAGAACTTGGGGCGACCTTTATGGCAAGTTCACATGTATGAAATCAATAGGAAACAGTGTTGTTGATTATGTTATTATGTCAGAAAGTTTACTAGAGGATACATTATTTTTTCATGTACATGATTTTTTACCAACCCTTTCAGACTGCCATTGTAAATTAACATTTGGTGTACTAGCTAAATATAAAATAGATGAAATAGAAAAAGAAAATAATACTCTATTTCCAGGTAAATACATTTGGTCAGATACTTCCTCTGAAAAATTGCAAGATTCACTCTGCTCACCAGAAATTAAAATGAGTATCTCTAATTTCTTAAATTCAGAAATGGACTCATTAACTGAAGACAGCATTGAAAATGCTGCTGATGAATGTCTTAATATCATAAACAATGCTGCGAGTAAATGTTTAACCTTTAGGAAAACTAAAGCAAAAAAACCATCTAAACATAAACATAAAAAGTGGTTTGATATCGACCTCCAACAAAAACGTAAAAATCTTATACATAAGGGAGAGCTATTATCAAAATTCCCACGAGACCCAATTGTAAAAGGGTCATATTATAAATGTTATAGGGAGTATAACAAATTAAGGAAGTACAAACAAAGAAATTTTAAACAAAAAATTCTTGACAGCCTTGATAGTCTTAGAGAAAATAATCCAAAAAGCTATTGGAATCTCATCAATGATTTAAAAGAGAATGATTTAGATGGCCCAGAAAATGCAATAGAAAGTAATGCATGGTTCTCATATTTTAAAGCTCTTAACATGAATACCGACCAACACAAACAACGTTTAAATGAGATTCTGGAAGAAACTATAAAGCTTGAAAAACATCCATTCTTCGGAGAAATGGATTTCAAAATTACATTAGAGGAGGTGCATAAGGCTATAAAAAACCTCAAGAACAACAAAGCAGTAGGATTAGATGGTATACCCAATGAAATCTTTAAAGCTGGTGCAAGCATGTTAGCACCAGTTCTTCAAAAACTTTTCAATTCTATATTCTGTTCTGGAATATATCCCAGGAAATGGGCTTTATCTTATTTATGCCCAGTTTTTAAATCTGGCTGTCCTTCAAATCCTGAGAATTACAGAGGAATTGCTATAAATTCCTCCATTAGCAAGATTTTTAATAGCATTCTTAACATAAGACTTGATACTCATCTGGAAAAAAATAAAATTATTCACCCATGTCAAATAGGATTTTCTAAAAAAAGCAGGACATCTGACCATATGTTTGTTTTAAAGACAATATTGGACAAATATACCAACAGAAAAGGAGGGAAAATTTATGCTTGTTTTGTTGATTTTAAAAAAGCTTTCGATAGAGTTATTCACTATGGTATTAGATATAAAATGTTAAAAAATAATATTTCAGGAAAATTTTATAATATTCTAAAAGATATGTATGTGAAAAACCATATTTCAGTAAAAGTTGAAAACAAACTCACTCCTGCTTTTAAGTCACATATTGGAGTAAGACAAGGAGATGTACTAAGCCCTAACCTATTTAAGCTTTTTATTAATGATTTACCTTTAAAACTAGAAGCAGGTTCAGAAGCAGTTGAAATAAATGGTAGAAATATAAATTGTTTAATGTATGCTGATGATATTGTTCTATTATCTACTAGCAAAAATGGTTTACAAAGTAGACTTGATATTCTAAATGAATACTGTAAAGACTGGTGTCTAGATGTAAATCTCTCAAAAACAAAAGTTTTGATTTTTAACAATTCTGGAAAATTTTTGAAAGAGTATATACATTTGAATAATGAAGAAGTAGAATGTGTTAATCAGTATAAATATTTAGGAATTACTTTCACCTCAAGTGGACTTTTTAATCTTGGAAAAGAAGAATTATATAAAAAATCTCTAAAAGCAATATTTAAGCTACAAAAATCTCTGTCATCTTGCAGTCCAAGTATAGCTACATCTATTCATCTGTATGATCACACAATAAAACCAATTTTATTATATTGTTGCGAAATAAGTGGTATATTCAAAGTAAATTCTGCAGCTTGTAAAAAACAGAATGATTATTTTTTTGAAAAGATATATAATAATGATTTTTCTGAGAGGTCACATATAAGATTTCTTAAATATATTTTAGGGGTAAATAAAAAGGCCTCTAACTTAGCTGTTTTATCTGAGGTAGGAAGATTTCCTCTATATTTTTCTATAGTTTTATCTATTGTTAAATATGCACATAGACTTGAAAAATTACAGGAGGGCTTATTATATGATGCTTATTTATGTAATAAACAACTAGATATAAATAATATTGACTGCTGGTTCTCATCAGTAAGATATATATTACAGTCTTTAAATATAGACACTCTAAAGATTAATTTAGGTAAACTTGTCAGGATAGTCAAATCAAAATTGATTGACAGCTTTAAGACTTTTTGGCAAAATAAAAGGACAGAAATTTTATCACAGGGTAACAGTAAATTAGAAAACCTTTTTAGTCTTAAAACTGATTTTATCCCAGAGGCTTATTTATCAATTAAAGATTTTAGAATTAGAAGAGCAATTTGTAGAATAAGAATAAGTGCTCATGATTTGAGAATAGAAAAAGATAGATATAGTAAAAATTATATTGAGAGATCTCAAAGACTATGTCACTATTGTTTGAGTAAAGACATCCATGCGGTTGAAAATGAATCACATTTTATAGTAACATGTCCTCTGTATGAACAGGAGCGTAGCATATTTTTTGACAAAATAAATAAATGCTGTGAAAATTTCCAATCATTGTCCCCAGAGCTTAAGTATTTCTGGCTATTTACTAATGAGAACCTAGAAGCATTAAACTATTTAGGCAATTTTATTCTTGAATGTTTTGAGAAAAGATCTGAATGGAAACAAAAGAAATAATAAAAAGTTACTAAATGTTAACACACTAATTGTATTATGGTCCATGTTTATGATCTATTCTTTTATTTTTTATTCTTGATATATTACAATGTATACATGGTACTTCAATGGCTCTGATCCTGTGTCTCATTGATTTTTTTATTGTTGTGTTGTTTTTTTCATATCATCTGTCCAATCATTTAACTGTTTGTTACATTATGCCCTTCGTGGGTTCTTGATTAGCTAATAAAAATTCTTATTCTTATAGTGTTTGGGTCAGCTGTTAATCCATCAGTTTCTCCCTCTTTCCATCCAAAACCAGGTTTACTTTCAGGTTTAAGTGGAGAAAAGACAAACTAGTATTGCAAGGGAGAGATTCATGTCTTTCGAACATACTCTTGTTTATACTAGCAACTGTTCTTTAACATTTTCTTTAAAATGATGCAGGTGTGCAGGTTAAGCTTTAAAAAAATTTAGGTAAATCTGTGTCAATAATAAGTTTTTCTTATATTTTATAATATAACAAATTTGTAGTTTACTTCAGAAATTGCACTAATAGTGACACCGGTCCAGATGTTTGATTGATCTTTAGTTTTGTTTACATTTTTCTTGTTCAATGACTTTACATGACAGTCTAATAGTTCAATTGAAATGTATCTAGTTTTATTATATAGATATAGATGAAATATAGTGATTTCCGAGATGGATAAATTTATAGATTTTCACGGAGTTAATTACAGGATTTATCTAACTCGCGTGCGAATTTATCTAACCCTCGTGAAGTTTCCCGCGAAAAATATGTAACATAGATTAGTGCGCAATACACAATTCATCAATCAATAATTTATTTCGTTTTTATTATTTTGATGATTTATTTGACACGTATCCATATTATCTATATAATAAATAGTATAACTAATTCGGGGTGACGAATATCAATTTTAATGTCACTCGTGTCGAATACCGCTTGGGGATTCAACTCGTGCGCGGAACAAGTTCCGCGCACTTGTTGAATCCTGGCGTTATTCGAGACTCGTGACATTAAAATTGATATTCGCCACCACTCATTAATTATACTATAATTACTTGTATTCAACAGTTACAAAGATTGATTTTTTATTAGAAAAAGGTTACTTTTTGTTTGTCCTTTATTGGTTTTATTGGTTACAAAAAAACCTTTATTTGAATGCTGACCAACAAACTGAACAGTGCTGGTATTTTGTTAGTTGGTAGTTAAATAATTTGTTTGTGTTAATTGTTTTTCTTTGGAAATTTTTATTTTAATTTTCAAAATTTCTTCTTTTGCAGTGATCAGATTTTGGATCTGGATGCTTCAGATGGATTTATGAATTCTTATTATCTAAAAGACATTTAGGTATGTATTTGTACAAATATTATTTAAAAACATCCATATGTATAAATAAATGGCCCATTTTAGAACATTATATTTATTTATCAAAAGATATTTTTTGGAATTGTGACGACAGGTTTCGGAAACTTTTATTCAATTTTGTTTTTAGCCTTAAGTGATCAAGCTATAATTTAGCTACCGACTAATTAAATCTGTGTATGTCCTTTAAACACATCGATATTTATATCATATAGTATATACATTTGGCCTGTAATGACTATTGTGATTTTCCGTCTTATATACTAGATAATGGAGATGGCTGTTTTGGAGATTTAATTTGACGTTTTCTTGTCAATTACATTAGGTAACTTGTGTCGATAATCATCTATACATTCTGCTTTTGACTAAGTAAACATTAAGTACAAACAGTGCCTTTAATGTGGAGTTTTATGTACTGTCAAACACCAATACCTATAAATCGGTACTTAAATGGACATTAATTTTTAACTAGTTGTCATTTCAATCTACTAGCTGATATTTTTTTCTGAACAAAAAGTTGAGGTGCAAACTTTCAGGACTAAAATTTTTTGGTAAGTCAATTTTATTTTTCTCGCTTCATTAAATTTTGGAGGTTCTTTATCATTCAATATCTTTGCATGTTTTTATCAACAAGTTAAGATATATATTTTTTACACTTTAATAATAAAGTTGATCAAAATGTTATATCTGTAAGCATATAAAAGTTGGCTTGTAGATTTAACAATTTGATAGACAATAAATGGGATAACGAATTGAATCTTCAAGTTTCAACATAATGTTATTACAAGCCATTCACAAGATTTTGAAATAGTTTATTTCAGATACTTTCCAAGTTATTGTTTATAATACATGTAGAAAATTTATATGAAAAGTAAAGGTGTAACTTTAGTATTGACTAAAAATTCAGTTGGTGCCCACATGTGGGGATCAATATTTTGATATCTTATATTCATTCTTTTATACTTATAATAGCCTTAAATATACCCGCTCCTGTTTTTTGTCATGTTAAATATTTTTGGACATATTCTAGACTTTTTAATCATTTGTTTCCATACAATCATGACAATTCATCAACATAGTTTTGCCTGAAGCTGCTTTGAATTCCAAAAAAAAACCTAGCCTTGCCTTGTAGTACAAAATGTAAATAATGCCATATTAAATACATTTTAAATATGGATTAAAATCGTATTTGCAAAGGTGAAGTTTAAAAGACAATATTATCATTTCTAAGATGACTTTGCAAGTATTTGTTTGCATTTATTTATGTCGGAAAAATTTGGCGACATACCAAAGTCGATGATGAAAAGAATACATCTCACTTGACACAATTAATTTACATGTCTGATGGAGTTGTAAAAAAGGATGTAGGCCAAAACATTTCACCTCTTAATAAGAATTCTTTTATATTGTAATCTGAATCTTGAATTATGATTAAGTGTCATGAAGTTGACATGAAATTTTGTTAAATTGCATGTCTTTTAGAAAGTATTGTTCAGAATGATATTGAAGCACTTTCACAATATAAGTATGCACTGTAAAGGATAGACATTTACCGCTGGAACTTTTTATTGTTCATCAAAGGACACAAAATTAAGATAAAATGTGACATTTACAAATTATAATATAGTTCCTGGAAATTTCAAAAGTATTGGCACTAAGTGAAATGTGGAAAGCCAAAAAGAAACTATAGTGTTGTTGTAAAATTCTGTGGTCTTGAGTTAAAACATACTGTAAATGTACTCATTTTCTTGGGTACTTATTTTCGTGAATTTACAATTTCATCCAAGTTCACGGGTACTTGATTTCACGTTTTTTATGCCCCGCGACGACATGTCGGGGGGCATTAAGTTCTACTCATGTCCGTCCGTCCGTCCGTACTAATTTCCGTCAAGCTTTTCTCAGGAACCGTACATGAGAACGAGTTGAAACTTGGTTTGATGGTTCAGTATGACAAACAATACGTCCTAAGCAAATTTTAGACCTGTCGGACATCTACTTCCTGTTTGAGACTTAGGCCAATGTGAAAATATGTGAACATGACTATGAAAATTTCCGTCAAGCTTTTCTCAGGAACCATACATGAGAATGATGTGAAACTTAGTAGGATTGTTCAGTATGACACGCTATATGTCCTAAGCGATTTTGAGACTTGTCGGACATCTACTTCCTGTTTAGGACTTAGGCCAATGTGAAAATATTTTATACATGACTTTGAAAATTTCCGTCAAGCTTTTCTCAGGAACCTTACATGAGAATGATTTGAAACTTCGTAGGATGGTTCAGTATGATAAATTGTATGTCCTTAGCAATTTTGAGACCTGTTGGACATCTACTTCCTGTTTGGGACTTAGGCCGATTTGAAAATATGTGAACATAACTTGAAAATTTGCGTCAAGATTTTCTCAGGAACCATACATGAGAATGATTTGAAACTTGGTAGGATGGTTCAGTATGACAAACTGTATGTCCTTAGCGACTTTCATGTCTGTCAGACATCTACTTCCTGTTTGGGGCCTAGCGGGGGCATCTGTGTCCCATGGACACATTCCTTCTTTATTGTTCATTATTGTCCCCCGCCGCAACGCGGAGCGGGGACTTGGAAATGCCGGTGTCCGTCCGTCCGTGCGTCCGTCCGTCCGTGCGTCCGTCACACTTTTTTCGTAACACTTTTCTCAGTAACTACTAGTCCTAGGGTTCTGAAATTTTGTATGCAGACTCCTATAGGGGTCCCCTAAGGTGTAAGTGATTTTCAGGTCAGTCTGACATCTACTTCCTGTTTAACGACTTATTCATTTTTTCTCCCATAGGCTCAATGGTAAATTTTTCGTAACACTTTTCTCAGTAACTTCTAATCCTAGGGTTGTGAAATTTTGTATGCAGACTCCTATAGGGGTCCCCTAAGGTGTAAGTGATTTTCAGGTCAGTCTGACATCTACTTCCTGTTTAACGACTTAAACATTTTTTCTCTCATAGGCTCAATGGTAAATTTTTCGTAACACTTTTCTCAGTAACTCTTAATCCTAGGGTTCTGAAATTTTGTATGCTGACTCCTATAGGGGTCCCCTAAGGTGTAAGTGATTTGCAGGTCAGCCTGACATCTATTTCCTGTTTAAAGACTTAGTCATTTTTTCTCCCATAGGCTCAATGGTAAATTTTTCGTAACATTTTTCTCAGTAACTACTAATCCTAGGGTTCTGAAATTTTGTATGCTGACTCCTATAGGGGTCCCCTAAGGTGTAAGTGATTTTCAGGTCAGTCTGACATCTACTTCCTGTTAAAGGACTTAGTCATTTTTTCAACAATTTCTATCTAATAACACATTATTATTGGAGTTATGTCCCTTCAACAATATAACGTTCAACGGGCGGGGGACCTGGAATCTGTTCTTGTTCTATTCATTTCATACATATTTATATATTTCTTTTGCGAGTATTTAAATTCAGTGAAAATAAATACATCACGAAAATAGGTTTATTAACAGTATATGTATCCCTCTGATTTAAAAAAAGATATTTTTGCTTTGTGGAAGGCAGTTTTCAGACTTCTGTTAAATTAATTCAAAGAAATCTGAAAATTTGTTTGTTTTAAAAGAGACTTTTATTCAAATTACTTTTCTCATTTATATATGAGCCAGGTGGAATTTGAATATAAATACAATGTTTTAATTAACCTATCAAGAAAAATTGGTATGTAGAAAATAATGAAACGAAAACACAATCAAACTACTATCAGATATGATAAGTATTAGCTTCATTAAGTCTATGATAATAGAGAATAAAATTGCCAGCAGTGATCTTTAATATCAATATGTATGTAATTTATTTCCAATTATCACCAGACTTAGGCGAACAAGGCATTATTAGTTTATTGTGGTACAAAAGTGTGCATTATTATTTCCGACAGGTAAAATGAAGTGGTCTCTGATTTTTTTTAACAAAACAGTGTTTTAATGTTAGAAAAAATTGTTATAAGCAAATTAATGTGATACTATGTGAGCATGTCTTCCTTCTAATAAAATAAGATTATGTTTAGAAATATTAGAAAAATTTGCCAAAATGATGACATCATCCCAGGCCCTGTTTTGGAATTCATAGTGTCTTGCTGCAACTGAGCGTGCGAATCTGTCAAGAATTGTTTCTTTTTTTAAACAAATTCAGGTGTCCAAATGTGTTTTATTAAAATGTGCTTTTAAAATTTTTCTTGCTCCTGGATAGGGCAAGCTATGAATTGCATTGGTCATTCAAAATATTTCATGGCTATATGTACAGCTAGGTTGATACAGTCAGTCTGCATCAAAATTTTTTCAACAACTAGTCTGACAACAAGTTTTAAAGGTTTTTCCTTAAATGTCTATATAAAATCTTGTTTTTTTTTTTCACTAGTCCGAACAAATTTTTACTAGTCTGGGGCATCAGACTAGTGGCTAACGGTGCAGACTGTTAACTGTTACCTGTACGCCAAACCATTTGTCAGGTTCAAAGAAGTGTACATGTAGTTCCATTCATGTGTTTTAATAATAGCATAAATGAGACAAGTATGTTTCTATATATACAATGTATATATAGTAACCTTTTGGCAGTGATCCCTGAAAAATGTTGAGGATATAAAGGGTCACATGATACATGTACATATAGTGTTGGTTTCTGTGCCCTGTACATGCAGTAAGCCAATGTTGAAAATAGGGATTAGAAAATACCAACAAACAAAACTCCTATTGAAGTAATGTAACTTTTGTCTCGTCTTCATTTATGCCATCAATTCTGTTTATTCAAAAGTATAGTTTAAGTAGTAGTCCACCTAAGAATTATGCAAAATTGAAGAAAAGTGATTCATTGATAAAAAGGCGACAGTGGTTCATTTTTTACGAAAGACAGTTCAAAGTATATAAAATAAGAAATAAATAAGAATTTGCTCATAACTGTCTGGTCCTGGGAGAAATCTTGCCATTTTGTGACAATGGTTTCTATTGAAATTCTCCCTTTCTTACAGTTTCCAATGCGTTCTGTATATTTTTATTCTCTCAGGACCAGGGCTAGTTTGGAAAAAGAGCACAAAAGAATAGATCAAAGCAGGGTGCTAGTAGGAGTAACATATCAAGAATAAATTGGTGTAGGCTTTCCACTCATGAATTGCTCTTTGCATGATTCTTATAAAAAGTGGTACATGTACTTGAGAACTTTTTGGCCAGATTTCACAGAGTGCCCACTGGCAGAGGGGCAATTAAGAAATTTTTGTAACAGTTTTCTTAGCAGCTATTGATCACAGCCACTTGATTTTTGGTATGCAGCATCAGAGTGGGGTCCCATAATGTGGGATTCGATTACAGGTCTGTTGCTCACAAAATTCCTTTTAAACGAAACCCGTCCACTTTTTGTACTTGATTCAGAACAATTTTGTAGCAAAGCAAAAATAGAAATGTTACTTGACCTTTACATTTTCAGCATAATATTGCACTTAAAAGGGATATTTAGGAATCCAATGTTAAAACCAAGGACAGATCTTTGATGACCACAGTATTTACAAAAGCTTACAGCTACAGCTATGAATTGCACAAAAAATAAATAAATTGGGCATGTCAAAGACCCCATATCTAGGTGCACCTGGCAACTTCTAATTTCCAAATTATTCATAAAGTGCTTTTTGTATGCCGAGGGATTTAGTCCCGTCCTTTTACTAAAGAAAGGGAGATTACTTTTGTTTTAATATAATCGGTTATCTTATCTCAGCTGACATTTGTCGATATACGGCCCTACGTCCACTCTTCAACACCCCTCTCCGGAGATTAGAAATTTTAATCAGTCCACAAATAATACCCTGAAAATTGGCATTAGATGATAAAATTTGTCCTAATTTCTAGATATCTGTGTGATTGTTTTGATAAAAGTTAAAGTCATGTTTGGAATTGTTTGAACATAGGAGTTAGAAATCAAATGTTACTTGGTAAGTCTTTGCTCCAGTTTTTGCAACATTTTATTTGTTTATCAGTCTGTTGTTTTAGATGATAATTCATGGCTTTATGCATTTGCAGTTATTTAAAATGGTTGTACATTTTCATAAGTTTGTGTATAGTCTATTATACCACTATGTCATAAAATGTAACGAGATACCCTGCATTAATCATGCTTTATCAGTAGATAAGGCTAAATTCCTGAAAGACCCCCCTTATTAATTATCATAAACTTTCATTTAGCACCCTCTACAGTCCCGTGGTATAAATCAGTTATCCCCCATCGGGCATCCGCCCTCAGGGGAATAACTAACACAAATTCATCTTGTGACCCTTCATGTCAGGGAATATTGTCATTGACTTGTCAAGCATGTTATTGCAAAAGTCATTAATTTTGGTAGATCAGGACCCAAAGTTGGGCAAATGTCAAAAAAATGCATTTTAAGATCTGTAGATATTTTTAAACAATATACATTATACACTACATTTATGTTTGGATGAAAAATATTAACAAAGGATCTACAGACTTTACTTTTCCTATACATTTTCATTGATTCAATTTAGGGTTAAAAATGTGTTCAATAAAATGGGAGAGAATACCTTGTAGAAATGGGAATATTTTAGTTTTACTGATTTAGGTATAGGCCTACCTTGAGCTTCCATTTTGGTTCCTATAGATACCATAAAGATTTCAAAATTTTGCCTTGAGAATGTCCCTGTATAATTGTAGTGCTCATTAATTATGCAAAAGTTTTCAGAAGAAGATGCCTAATTGTCATGCTATATAGTTCAATTTTCAATTTAGTTTTGAAGCTTGATATTGATTTGTGTAGAAGAAATTTTAATGAATGAAATGGGCCAAAATGCTACTTCTAAAGGCAGGTTTATTTTTTCAATGCATTTTGATAAGTGATGTACGAAGCAGACCAGCATCCAAGTTACACATGATGAAGAAAAATACAAAATTGCTTGCTATTTTATTATACCCCCGCTTCGAAGAAGAGGGGGGTATACTGTTTTACCCTTGTCCGTCCGTCCGTACGTTCGTCCGTCCGTCCGTTCGTCCGTCCGTAACAAAACTTCCGTCCCAGTTTTCTAAGTAACTACATGAGATAAAGGTCTAATATTTTGTATACAACTTTATCCTATAGTGCCATATGGTGTATACTGATTTTATGCTCCTAGGTAGTCTACTTCCTGTTTACCGAATACTTAGGTTTTTACACACAATGGACATAAATGCAAAATTTCCGTCAAAGTTTCCCAAGCAACTACATGAGATAAAGGTCTGATATTTTTTTTACAGCTTTATCCTATAGTGCCATATGGTGTATACCGATTTTATGCTCCTAGGTAGTGTACTTCCTTTTTACCGAATACTTAGGTTTTACACATAATGGACATAAATGCGAAATTTTCGTCAAAGTTTCCCAAGCATTTACATGAGATAGAGGTCTGATATTTTGTATACAGCTTTATCCTATAGTGCCATATGGTGTATATTGATTTTATGCTCCTAGGTAGTCTACTTCCTATTTACCGAATACTTAGGTTTTTGCACATAATGGACATAAATGCTTAATTTCCGTCACAATTTCCCAAGCAACTACATGAGAAAGAGGTCTGATATTTTGTATACAGCTTTATCCTATAGTCCCATATAGTGTATAGCGATTTTATGTTCATAGGTTAACCACTTCCTGTTTACCAAGTATTTAGACTTGTATGCATGGCTTAGTTTGGGGAGCGGGGGTATCACTAGTGAGCATTAGCTCACAGATTTACTTGTTGTTTGTATGGTAGAGTTGACAGTTGGGTTGGGAAGGGGATCCAGACATTTTGTAAAGTGGGGATCTGTTGACTGACCAAAGAGTGAGCCTAGACTGACCATGTTTAAATGAGTTCATATCTGAGGTTCCTATTATTCAACCACACTTTTCATATATGGGTTGAGCCTCTCTGTACATTGGTTTCATGAAAAAAAAAATGCCAGAATTTTTAGGGGAATTTCATGAGAAAGTTTTTTTCTTCATTCAGTTAAGTGGCTGAAAGAAGGTCAAATGCTATCTTAACTTCTAACTAATTAGTTTACACTACAGGATTAAGGTTTGTTTATTCTACCCCTCTGACAATGTTAATATAGAGATGTGTATTCTGTAAACAGACCTTAGTTAACCTTTGGTTTAATTTGAACTAAAGGAAGCAGTATATTTATAGAAGGAGGAAATGATAATAGGAAAAAACTTCAAGTATGAAATGTCAGGTAGCTTGAAGCACAAAGGAGTAGGGGTGATAAGGCCCTTATTTAGCCTAATGTAAAAGTGTCCATTTCTGGCTAAAATATAGTGTAAACTCTGCCTAAAAGGAAAACATGTCCAAACTTTTTAAATTTAATTTTGAAGCGTCATAATGACGTCATAATTCTAGTGATTTTAGAGAAAAAGACAAAATATGCGAAATTTTGGTCGTTTGCATTGTACATTTTGGACTAGAAAACATCGTCCGCACACGAGAAACAAGTTGATATTTATAGAGTAGGTTAACATAAGCCATATAAACAAACTAAAAATATTTAGTTGTTTTTTGTGTGCCGAGATACTTTTCCAGTCCCAAATGTATCTTAAAAACGCAGAAAATTGATGTAAATTGAAGATTTTCTGGTTGAAGGTCAGTTTCGTTTCATATTGTTTACCAAAACAATCATTTAAAAATGAAAAAATATATTTAGTTTCTCCTTTTTGGATATTTAATAAATATTTTATCAGCATCTGATAACTGTATTCAAAGGTTGAGACTTGGGTAAAATTTTAGGCCAAAATCAGGCCTTATCGCTCCTACTCCTTTGTTTATATTTATTTTGTACTTAAGAAGTACTGTAGAGTACTAAAATCTTTATTTTCAAACAAATGAAGTAAAATGTTACTTATTTTAAGTTATCTACATTGTGTAAGTTTTTGTAAATATGTCCCAATACAAAAAGTCCACAGACTGTTATACCCCATTATGCTAAATACATATAAATCCCATGTCTTTTCACCTATGGGAGTTATCACTGTCTACATGATCTAAATCTTGAAAAAGATGCATAAAATATATGAAGATTTGAGATAACAGGGCTTTATCAAAAGGATGTACACGATTTATGTAGGTTTAATGTTTTATGAGGGGGGTTCGGAGATAATTTTGATATTTATTAAGATGTCAATGTTATTTGAGTGGAACAGATGGTTCAGAAGGCATTATCAGTCTGTTCCCACAGTTTATAGGTAATGGTTTGTTTTGGTTCAAACTTCTGATGAAGGTACATAATAAGGCCAGCCCACCTCTCAAAAAAGGACCCACAAAAATTCTTTTTACTTGAATTCTTATGCAAGTACAAATGTATGTAAACTAAAGCATATATTGCTCAAGAAATTGCAAAACTAATGAATCCACTGTGTGGTCCTAATAAAAGTATCTTGCTTAAGTCCCATGTTACATTTTTTGTGGTCATTATGTCAAATTTTTGTCCAGGTGACCATTCACATTATTTTTGGCAAGCCCTGGTGTCTGAATGACTGTTCTTCTTGTATCCTCATAACTGTCATTGTTGGTACCCCCCCCCCCCCCCGGTTAGAGCGGAATCAGCAGGGGGTTACCAACGATGCTTATCTGTAAATATGTCCTTATTCAATTTTTTCTGTCATTAAGAGATTTTGGTAATATAGTTTTAACAGTAAAAATTGTGAAATATGTAAAAAATTGTCTTAATCCCTCAGATCATAAAACCATTAAGAACCCTCTGTTACAATACTATGGAATTCTAATGTGATTTAACTAAACTAGTTTATTGGATTAAACTCCTATCTTTAATACAAATCTTAAATAATAAACCTTTAATCTAAGTGTAATAAAATCAGATTTTCAATGTGAAGGACTGGTCCCTTACTGAAGGTTGTATAATGCCCCCCTTACTAGATTTAAATCCCCTTTGATCTTCGTTTGATGTGCTCTATTTTATTTGTTGGTATTTTAAGTTTTAATTCACGAAAGAGTAATTCTTGAATTGGAGTGTAAACTTGGTAGTAAATGTTTAGATATCTAGTCTACTTACATAGTGGCTTATTTATAACATGTTATAAGGTTAAGGGTTTTTCATTGTAATTCTTAAAAATGTATATTTTGTTTTTGAATTAGTTTTCTATCTTTATTTCATTACTCAGTTACTTTAAATCAATTTTAAAGGTCAAGATTAGAGTAAGGCATATTATGATCTATTTAGTTGACTCCTTTTTAAATTCAGGGAATGAAGAGCAGTTTAAAAAAACTTTGCAAAGGAGCAAACTGTGTTTTGCCTCTAAACAGGATTCAGAGAGAAAACATGTAGTTTATATATGATGTGGCCTGATCAAACGTGAATTTAACATGTGTGCGCTTGGCCACTGGGCCTTGGTCGAGTTTCTTGCCAGGGGAGGGTCTGAGATTGGTGTCCCCTCCCAGTTGGAGAAAATTTATCTTAAACTAGACCCACTTCGGTGGGTTAATGTGTATTGACAAAGGGGGATGCAATGACACCCAACACCCATATTCTGACAGCCTAGTGGGTGCATGCTAACCTGTTAAAGAACTTCAGATTCTTTTTCAACATTAGTGGGCCATTGAATCTCTGTTTGAAATTTTCTAGAATTGCACAGAAAGCATTTTATAACAATTGAAGGCAATGAGCATAAACTAATGTGTATAATTAAACATAATTGGTCACAATAACCTATAGATCATTGTACTGAAACAAAAAACACTGAAAACATCAAAAGCATGTTTTCATTAAACCTCTGTATGGCTTCTCACTTTACCAATTCTTTTGTTAAGTACACCCTCTGAAGTTTGCACTTCATTATCTTCACAATCTACAGGCACTGCTCATAGTTTACAACAACTTTTCTAATTCACAGCACATTTCAAAATCAGTATCACTATTTTGCGGGCAGCTGGTTGCGGGTTGTGGGCTGCTGGTTGCGGGTTGCTGGCAAAATTTGATTTTAGTTGCCTGTCCTTTTTAGCCTTTTCCACCACTTGGCGTCCGTCCGTCCGTCCGTCGTTCAACTTTTCAAAAATCTTCTCCTCTGAACCACTTGGTCAAATGTTACCAAACTTGGTAGGGTTGATCTATAGTATGTCCTTTACAAATTTATTGTTGGGATTTTTTAATGTAAAAAAACATGGCCCCCCGCCATGGCTAAATATAAAACATAGGGGTAAATTACAGTTTTTTTTTCTCAAAAAACTCAAAAACGGTCACAGATATCAAAATTCTGGCAAAGGGTTAAAGTGACCAGCATGACAAGATCTACTGGTACCTACCCTGAAATTTTCAAGTAGATCCCACAACCCGTGTAGGAGTTATTGCCCTTTTTCCGATTTTTTTACAAAATTTGCACTTTTTAAGTTCAATATCTTGAAAACTATAAAACTATAAAAGTTATGTGAAAAATTTAAATTGCATATTGTTCAGCACATCAAGATCTACAAAAAATGTAAGCAAGTTCAATTCTGTAGGACAGTTCCCTTTAGGAGTTATTCCCCTTAGAATGTCAAAATTGACCTTTTTACAGCATTTCCTTATTACATGGTTACAGATATCAAAATTTTGTATGATGTTTAAAATGATGAGCACATCAAATGTACCTGTGCTAATTTTTTTTAAGATCTGACAACAAATGAAGTAGTTTTTCAGCTCATGTAGCTCTACAAAAGTCTTCATAGGCATACTTTGAACTATCTTTTGTTAAAAATAAACCAATGTAGCCTTTCTTATTGATGAATCACTTTTCTTCAATTTTGCATGATTCTCAGAACAGCCTAAAAAATATACAGACAGCTTATGGGGTCACATATCACAGGTGATTCGCTATCCAAGAGCTTGTAAAAGTGGAATTTACATCCACATGTGCTTGATAATATTTAGTTTTCCAATGATCTTCTAGTATATACCAATATTCAATTCGATACAAATTCTTTTGAAAACAAAAACATTCTCTGGACAAATTTCCACTGAAACAAGAAATCAGCTATTGTGCTGCTTGTATCCGTTTAAACATAAACATTAGCCTGCAACCCGCAGCCCGCAACCAGCTACCAGCAATTTATTTAAACTCTTTCAAAATCTGCAAAAGCTATCCATTATAGACTTGTTGGGAAAATAATTCGAATGTAATTCATGCAGTTTTTGTTGGGTGTTTATTTGTCAGTGATGCAAACCATGTGCTAGAAGTTTGTACAAAACCACCTTTCTCTGCAAGTGTTAAATGATTGACAAGATTTGGGGGGGAAAGATAGTTTGATAGTTCCGGCTGCTTGATTTGAATCACAGAATAGAAGAATTATTTCTTGAGAGTGTTCTTTGTGGAATTTAAGTTATTGGAATCATTGAATATTTATGAATTTTGTGAAAAATCTTTTTAATGTGAAATATACTTTACTTATTTTCATCTATATTTCATTTTTGGTGGGAAATAAGTTGCTTCTTTTGGGTTGTGTTTTAAGGTAAGAAATCATTACTTTTCAAAAGGTAGTATAAAATTTTTGAATACATTGCATGATATATGATAAAACTGCAACAGGTGGTAATTTTGTACAAGAGGAATAACGATTGCAATGGTCCTAACTATAGGTACAATTGTCGCTTGAAGATTGATGGAAGTGGGTTATGTTTTAAGTACCAGAATTAAGCTAATTATAATCACCTTCGATAAATCATTTTTCAAACTCAGGAAACTTCAAGATCATGATTTTTTTATGCATCTTTTATGAAGAACTTGAAAATATTAAATTGCCTCTTATCTCATAGGTGCATTTTATTTTATCACTTCATAAGAAAAGAGTGCAAAGAGCTACTACATGAACTACAAAATGAACTAAAACCACCTGGTTTACATTTCGAATCAAATATTTTCTTTATTTCAATATTTTCTTTATTTCAAAAAGATTGATTTATATAAAATGTATTATGATATATTAAAAGGTCTGTCAAAGAAAAATGTTATAAAATAGAATATTCAATTCATAAAGTTACAATATTAGTTAAGTAGATGATTGTTTTGACCGTGGGTGTATTTTTCTGTCTTCTGACGAACAATAGGAGCCAAACACTGAAATAATATGTATTGTTATCGTGATAGCGTATATGATAGGGACCTATTATACTCTTGTACAATTGATTTATAAATCGTAGATCACATATCATATTTTCCGATTGTCCGAATAATGATATAACAATTAATGAGGGTTTAGTTAGAGTATAGTCTCATAATTCTGCCGATAAATCACAAAATTGGCATTTAGTGTGAATTTAGGGATGTCGTGTCATTGGGATTAATATTACAGAATTATGAATGGATATATAATGGTATATTACTACATCAATAAGAATATTGAAATTAGTTTAAGCTAAGCCTGGCTTCTGTGCTTATTGCTGGAATAAAAAAGGGTGATTTGTAATCAACAAATTTAACCTTAAATGGTAAGGAACATAAGTTTTATTATATTTTTAATTGCTTCAGATCATTTCTGTTCTACATTTTTATGGTCAAGAAGCTGGAATAATTTAGATTAATATATTAAATCAAAATATATTAAAATCATTTAAAAGCTGTTTAGATGAAAAAAAAAACTTTTATTCTTTTGAAAACTTGACAAAGAATAATGCTTAATATGCATCTATTATTTTAAACCAAAGCACATTTGAAAACATGATTCAACACATGAAATAAATATTTTTTTTAAAGATATTTATTATCTTTGATTAAGAAAAATGCCTTGAGCAGTTTGTAATTGTAATGTCAACTTTCTTCAGTTTGTCAAACCAATTACGATTTGTCTTTTTCAGACTCCTGTCCTTGGAATTGAACAGATTGACAATAAGGACAAAGAAAAACCCAACGATACCCTCTGCATGTGTCTGTTCTCGTTAATCACGGAGCTTCAGGCCTTCTTTGGATAAATTGATCTCTTGACCCCAGACGTGTGTGATACGGCTTTTGTTGAGCGACACCTCGGTGGAAAGGCAGGGTGTTATTATCCCGTAATTGGGGATAATTCTTTAAAAGTGGAAATTACAAGGAGATGTTATGGAGTGAAAAGTTACAGTAGCTCAGTGATAAAAATCATTTCTTATTATGGATATATCAAAATTCTGGTAAGATTTATAGCCTAAGTTATGTGTTTTGAGTTTGCTCTTACGGAAACTATGAATAGAAAATAAAGAGATGTGGAATAAGTGTACGCGACACAGCCCACAATTAAACGACAATTTAGAAAAACCACAATGGACAACCGCCAGCAGCCTTCAACGAGGCAAAGTAAAGAGTAAAAGTAGAGTAAAGCAAAGTTGAAATAGCACTTAGAATTGCACACTCTTTTGTGTTTAAGACATTGAGAGGAATAAGAAATTCTCTATATATATCTTTATAATTACCACAAAAGAAAACCACAAATTGTTGTTTTTAGTCTTAACTTACGTTAAATAACTGTTCTTAGAAAATTGAATTTAATTCAGAGTCTGAGATTTAACTTGTAATCTACTGGTTTTGGAACTGTTGGTATCTTTGATGGGACAGAATTAGAATTCAGTTTGTTGACGAATATTTTTTTTTTTATTCCAAGTCATTGTGGTTTCTTCAATTCTAATCTTCTGGTTTTTAGAGCTGTTGGATGTTCCATTCTATGATAGGATCAGATGCTGTGAACATTACCACTAGATTGTGTATCCCTCAATGGGGCATCTCAATCCCCATGGGAAAATATTCTCTATCATTCATGCTGTAGGGGATTATGGTGAGGTGAAAAGATAGATTTTATCATTATAGTCAGATGAAAAGAGAGATTTTATCAAAGTCTTTATCAAAAATGCATTTATCATAGTGTGCCAAAATCTGAGGGAATGCTCATTGTAATCCTGACATGTGGGTTAGCATGTTCATTTAAAATCAATCTATTTCTGTATCTTGTAAGTAACTAATATAATATAAGCAGTTGGCAATTGTCAAAAAAATACAATCAAATCAATTAGCATGAATATATTCAATGACAAAAAAGTTCTTATAAATTTTATGTATAATGGCTTTAGTAAATGGTTGAACATTTTAAATAAACGTTGTGTTAAAAGAAAAGGACTATGAAACATGAAAAAAAATTAAGATTGATCATTAAAAATTCAGTAAGCATGAATATTCATTGGCAAAAAAGTTCTTTCAATTTTCTTTTGGGGGCAGGGGGGGATTAGAGCATTTAAGACAACTTTTGTGTAAAGAAAAGGAAAACAAAACATGAAAAATTTAAAGATTAAGTACTATAAAAGTACACAGTATCAATTTGAACCAAAGACATTGAAAGGTCAAAAACCCAAATTTCAAATTAAAAGTACATTATGTACTTATGCTTATATGTGCTGATGTACCAAAAAAGTTCAAAAAAGGAACCTGTGCAATACAAGGAAAGACATCTGGTTTAAATGATTTTGAATTAAAAAGGGAGGCTTTGAAATTTTCGGCATACATTACAAGAACTAAATCATAAAATGTTACAAAACCATGAAAACTTGTAATCCATTTTGGAAGTGAATTATATTGATCTATCTTTATGTGGTCAAAAACCAATACAAATCCTGAAACTCTATACCAAACATCTGGGTTAGTATTTGAATAATTTAGTTCTATGTCAAGATTGACAAAATGTCACGATACTTGTCAATATTGATGTCAAATAAGTTGTTTGTACAAGCATTGAGAATTCTGACCTGACATTTTTGTCAAGCTTTCTTTTTTAGGATGCCAACAATATGTGATGTATGCACATTATTCCTTTGGTTTATAAGCTAGCAAGGTAGATCCATGGGTTTTTAAAGGGTTTCTGTTATTTTTGCTTTATTTAGGAATTTAATGTATTGTAAATGAAGGTTGATCAGGGGTGGTGGTCTTTAATCACTGCTCCCTGCCCCTTGATCCTGTATTTACCACCACTTTTAAATTTGAATTTTGCTCCCTGTCTTATCCCCCCTTGCCCCTTAAACCCTGCTTCCTACCCCCTCTACTACTGTATTCTCGTCCCCCCAACACACACACACATCATCATGTTATCATATTAGTACATATGCATTTGACATTCATGTATGGTTATTAAAGTTGAACAGCTCAAAGTGCTCAGAATGGAAATTTCAGAATTACTTAGTTTAAGTTCCTATGTATTTATGATTTATCTTGTCTATTCTTGAATAATTTTGGTATCATAGGTTTTTAACTGACCATATGTGTCCATTGAAGATCAATACAATACTGGTAATTAGAGTTACCTGGCTATTGTAATAGACCAATTTTATGGTGATCTGCTAACTCAAACAAATTAGAATACTGGACAAACATTAGCTCTGTAATGACAAGTTAATGGGCTCTCAGGAAAGAAAATATTGAGTAATAAAATAAACAGCTTGTTCAAAATGACTCACTTTGTTCATTTCAGGTAAACAACTTCGAAATTTATCATTCTGCAATTTGTCAAGCCATAGCCAGTTGTCTGATTGATAATAATGAAGTAGCAGTTCAATGACCTAATTTTTTTTGGCCATATTTAATTTATTTGATGGTTCAAGAGCTCTTGTTCATTCATGAATGCATGCAGGGTTCCCACGCCATCCTTGAATTCAAGGAAACCTGGAAAAGTCCTTGAATTTTATCAAATATCCTTGAAAAACCCTGGAATTTAAATGCTGATTTGTTGACCGTTTGATAAAAAAAGGCTGAAAAATATTGGATGTTTAAATTTTTTGTGGACTATTTTAATCCTTGAAAATGACCTCAATTACCTTGAAAAGTCCTGGAATAACCCTTGAATATTGTGTCCAAAAAATAGTGGGAACCCTGAATTGATTTGAGGTAGATCCAGAAATTTCAAAAGGGGTTGTCCTCAGCTAGCCTCCAGCCCCCCCCAAAATAAGTGATATCAGTATGTCAATTAAATTACAATACTGTCAGAGAAGTTTTGGTTAGAAAGGAAATATTTTATTACGGTTCATATGAAAGGATGTGCAGTTTATACCTGGGTACCTTCTATTCTAAATTTTTAAAATAAAATGAGGATGTTCAGTAAATCACTGATGATAGTTATTGCTCTTTTGTAACATTACAATGGGAAATTTGCCAGTCTTTATCAATTATAATCACTTAAACAGGGGAACATTGACAGAATTAATTATCGTTATGTCAGTTTGAAAAGTTAATTGCTGACTGTTAATTTCAGAACATATTAACATTTTTAAATTTATTGCTGCATAATCATGATAATGTGTTTTGAACTTTAAATGTATGATTTTTATGGCCCGACCACGTATGTGGATCAGACATATAGTTTTACCCTTGTCCGTCCGTCCGTAACACTTTGGTTAAGTTCTTGGTTAAGGTCCATTACTCGGATACTAGATGTTGGGGGTCAATGATATTTCACCACCAGTTGGGTCTTGGGTAGGGCTACACCACCAACTAGAAATTAGGTCACTGTGACCTATGTTTTATGCATGAACGACTTCGGTTAAGTTCTTGGTTAAGGTCCATAACTTGGATACTAGATGTTGGGGGTCAATGATATTTCACTACTAGATGTGTCTTAGGTAAGGTGACACCACCCACTAGAAATTAGGTCACTGTGACCTATATTTTACACATGAATGACTTCGGTTAAGTTCTTGGTTAAGGTCCATAACTTGGATACTAGATGTTGGGGGTCAATGATATTTCACTACTAGATGTGTCTTAGGTACGGTGACACCACCCACTAGAAATTAGGTCACTGTGACCTATATTTTACGCATGAATGATTTTGGTTAAGTTCTTGGTTAAGGTCCATATCTCAGATATTACATGTTGATGGTCAATGGTTTTTCACCACTAGATGTGTCTTGGGTAACATGACACCACCCAATAAAAATTAGGTCACTGTGATCTATATTTTATGCATGAACGACTTCAGTTAAGTTCTTGGTTAAGGTCCATAACTTGGATACTAGATGTTGGGGGTCAATAATATTTCACCACTAGATGTGTCTTGGGTAAAGTGACACCATCCACTAGAAATTAGGTCACTGTGACCTATATTTTACGCATGAATGACTTTGGTTAAGTTCTTGGTTAAGGTCCATATCTTGAATACTACATGTTAGGGGTCAATAATATTTCACTTCTCGATGAGTATTGGTACATGGCACCACCCATCAGAAGTAAGGTCACAGGGACCTATATTTTACACATGAACACTTTTGATCAATTTCTTGGTAAAGGTCCATATCCCAGGTAATACACATTGAGGGTCAATGATATTTCAAGAACGGGAGGGCCATCCTGTGGCTCATAGACACATTATCTAGTAGAAATGGACTTTTGTTAGTGTACCTGCTCATCCTGAGCTAGCAAAAACCTTAAGGTACATGTATATTCCACATTATCCCATGGCTCTTTTAAGTTACCTGCCTAAGGTCTGTTAGGCGGGCTGTTAGGTCTCTTAGTATGGGCATACTGTAAAACATGGTATGGTACGGTGGTATGGTATCATGGTATGGTACGAATTTATTGACTCAGTCACACTCTGACTTAATTGACTAATAACCTTTAAGTTCTTGAATTAATGCATGCATTTGGGAGCCTAAAAATTTTGGTTTTCATACAACAATTGTTCCTAGCCACCAAACAATTGTTGTATATATGAAATTACGAAATATTGGACCTTCACATTTCTAAAGGCATTAACAACTTCCTGGCAAGAAATTTATTGATGAACTTTGCTTCTAATCAGTCTTTTATTGATATGTTTTTGGATAAAAATAATTGCTAATGTAACCTCTATAGATAAGAGATATAATTTTAGTGGCTGTTATACCTCTGTATATGTTGCCTGCTGCTATCATAATAACACAAGACTACAACTCATTGATTACTGTATATTTGGTAAACCTTTGTTACTGTCTGCTGTAACTTTAAAAAACAAGGTTTTGTATGCCCAACCAACTATTGTTATGCCCCCACGCGACGATTTTCAGACCTGTTTGACATCTACTTCCTGTTTGGGACATAGGAAAATGTGAAAATGACTTAAAATTTCCGTCAAGCTTTTCTCAAGAACCATACATGAGAATGATTTGAAACTTAATAGGATGGTTCATTACCACAAACTGTACATCCTAAGCGATTTTCAGACCTGTCGGACATCCACTTCCTGTTTGATACTTAGGCGAAAGTGAAAATATGTGAACATGACTATGGAAATTTTTCATCAAGCTTTTCTCAGGAACCATACATGAGAATGATTTGAAACTTGGTAGGATGGTCCAGTATGACAAACTGTACGTCCTAAGCGATTTTCAGACCTGTCGGACATCTACTTTCTGTTTTGGATTAGGCGAATGTGAAAATATGTGAACATGACTATGAAAATTTCCGTCAAGCTTTTCTCAGGAACCGTACATGAGAATGATTTGAAACTTGGTAGGATGGTTCAGTATGACAAACTGTATGTCCCAAGAGAGTTTCAGGTCTGTCAGACATCAACTTATTGTTTGGGGCCTAGCGGGGGCATCCAAGGGCACATTCCTTCTTTATTTAAGTTGCAGGACATTTTGTTTAGGTTCTGCTCATGCAGTTGCACCTCATATTTTACCTTTGTGCTGATTTCCAAGAATCTGATTGTCAGATCTTCCGCATACTATACTTACCATAATAACAACATACCTTTTTTGAACGAAAAACTATTCCATGTTAACAAATACATGGAAAGCTCAGTGAAAGAAATAAGCGGAATAAACCTGTTACGGAAAAATTCTTTGTTAAACTGAGTAGGTCTTCATTAGATTTGGCAAATTTTCAGCAGGACTGATTTTTCCCCAAAAATCCTTATGTATTTCAAATATTTTGTGAAAAATGGGTGCACTTGCACCAACACACCCACCTCCTCCTGTTCTGACAGCTATGTGTTAACATCTGTTCTAGTTCTCAAAATTACTGTTTTCATATAATGTACTTTCTTGAAACTTTGTACTCTATGATACATCATTCATTATAAACGTTTTAATAGCAAATATAGCAAAATGACCAACACCAAAATGTAATTCATGAACTTCAGGTTTTCTCTGGTGCATTACATGATTGAAATTGAGTGTCTAGAAATGTGCATTTTGTATCTGCATCACCGCAATGTGATAATGCACCACCTGCAGAACCCATTCATAAAAATTGTTTGACTTATTTTCAAATATTCTTATCTTTTACAATTTATATTTCCAGGATTTGAGTATTTGTATTTAGTGGGTGAAGTTCTATGTTTAGAAACACTTTGATGTTTATATCGAATTCTTCACATATTATAACTTCTGCCAATTTTCAACAAGATTTATGATAGCAGATTCTGCTGTATGTTTGTCTGGAAATGGTGCATGATGGTCATTATGGTACTTCCTGTTTGGCGAGCGTCCAGGGGTTGTTACAGATCGTCTAAATAAAATCATCAACCTGATCATAGATTGTTCAATGAAGTGGTTGGTAATATCAGGAATTATATACAGATGATTGGCAGCGGATGTGTCTGATTATCACCAATATTTTATCAATAATATTTTTCGGTTTAAGATGTAGCTAAGATTGTTACAGAATTTTGTGGGTATTACAGGGTATGAAAATTGCCCGCGAAATTGTCTTAATAAGAACATTGCCCTAAATGTATATTTTGACCGTCCTTTAGGCGGTATGTAATGTATGTCTATACTTATATTGGCAAATATTAGCTTGCCCTGCCCTAAAATAGGGTGCAATGGGCAACCTGACAACCTTTTTTTTTTTTGGTAACTTTGGAATATTTACATGTACTATCAGTGGGTCTTTGAAGTGCTTATTGTCATCATATTAAAATGTTAAATATTATCATTGATATGAATCGATTATTGTTAAAATTTGAGTATTGGTATGGTCTTGTTTCTTCATGAAATGAAAATAAAGATAACAATGAAGCTTGGTCTTTCAATTGCTTGTTATGAATGTATCACAAAATGCTGCCAACTTTATAATGAAACCTTTTGGAACCAAAACAGGATCATCACCAGGTTTCTGGCAAAGGGGATGCCATGGAGGGTCTTGGAGGGGGTACGTTTCCTCCGAGTTGGAGAATTTTTCCTAAAACTGGACCCATTTTGATGGGTTTTGGTGCATCCCTAAAGACTTAACATTATATTTTTTCAACAGAAAGGGGGATGCAACCCCCTTTTTCTGATGGCTTTGAAAAATCATCTTCATTGTTAACTTGTTACAGGTTAGTTTAAAATTATGCCAAGTCTTTGCTTTTATCTTTCACTTTTATACAAGAGCTGTCAAGTTAATAGTGGTAGCTTAACCTTCAGCTTCTATGTCCTATAATTTAGAAAAAAAGTATAAATGTTCTGATGCCCTAAACTTGTTACACAATAATTACAAAATGTCACAATGCTACTTAGTATAATTTATAACCCCTAGAAAATTGGCAGGGTGTATGAAATCTAAGATGTTGCAATGTCATGATCTCAGGTTATGTTACCTTCATTAATTATATACCTGATACCTGTCTCACCTGAACAGGTGTACAATTTTGTCATTAAAGGTGATAAATGGTGGCATTTCAGTGAAAGGGAGAATTGAATCAAGGTTATAATTAAGGTTGGATCGAGTGAGTTTAAGTATTGTTACGATTTGGCTTCTGTAATAGTATGTTCTTGTGATGCTTGTGAAGTTGAATGTAGTTTTGTATTCAGCAATTTGAGCACTGTGATCTTTGTCTGTCTGTATTGGGAAAGATGAATGAATGTTGATGATTATACTATTTTAACAAATCTGAAAGACATAATGCTCCATCTTGTAACATTGGGGACAGATGGACGGACGGATGAACACTATATGCCCCCTCCTTTCCTAGATGTGGCATAAAAAAAAATTGAAGATTTTCCTGGAATTTGTTTGTTGTCACTATACTTCTTCAATGTGTTGTTGCAGTGTTTCCTCAAATGGTAATTAATTCTCTTGATTTGTTTTCCTTTAGATTTCTTTGCCAAAAATATATTAATGTGTCTTGGCATTCAACTTATCTCACACAAAAAAAGTATATGTTATTGTCTTTTTGACAAAACTGACAGATGAATCTACATGTACTTTGAAGTTTAAATGCTCCGATGTCCTTACATATCATGCAAAGACATTCCAATAACAACCAAATGTTTTCCATGTAGTGAAAACATAATTGTCAACAACTAAAAAACAAGTTTTGCCGATTTACATAACGTTTACAAGAAATAGAAACTTGTGTGGTCTTTGAAGCAGCAAAAATCTTTCTCTTAAATCTTTTGTTTACATTGATTTATTTTTTTATTTTTTATTACACAATTGATCAAGTTAACACTAAACCTATGAAGACAAAGGTTTCGAAAGTTGCATCCATCAATCTTGAAGTCTTGTAATTTAGGTTGGAGGTGATCAATTTTACCAAATAAAGAACCTTATAATTATACATCTTTGCATAGTTTCAACTGTGTTTTTGAAATTTTTTTGTGTTTAAGAAAACATATTGACTGAAATGTTGGATTTATAGTGGATTTTTTAAAGTGTATATTTAAGGTAGGCTGGTGAAATTTAAAAAAATGCAATTATAGAGCTCATATTTTAATGCACTTTTTCAATTTGGTTAGATATAAATGTTATGAATTTGTAATATAATTACAGTTTCAAATTAAGTGACTTAATAGTTAAATTTTTGACATCAATTCAGTGATCTTTCATGTATATCAGCTACACAAGGGTTTGTTAACTAAACTGGTGGCGGCATTACCAAGAAGATAAGCTTGATCGTGTTGCTTATCCTGCTAAAACTTATATAGATACACCTAGACTTATGAGACCATCACAAGCTGTTGATGTAATACAAGGCCACAAATGTTCAAATGATACTCAAATTATGTTTTTCACAAAAAGATGAAAAATGACCATGTCTATTTATTCTGTGACATGAAATATATCAATGACAATTTTGTAACGGAAATAGGGTTGTCAGGTAATCCACGTCCTGGACATTGAAAGCGTATAATAGATAGACGAAATGTTTTACGGAAATATAACCTGTCTTAAGCAATGTGATCACAGAAAAGATTGAACCATAAAAACATTGAAACTCTAGCAACATGTGGGGTAAGCACAAGGAGGTACTTGCATATATTAAAACGCAGACTTATTGTCTTATCTGCTTCAATCTTATAAAATAGAGATTTGTTTCAATAATGAAACCAAAAATCTACTCTCAAAGTTTCAAAGATTTTTATTAAATCACCATGAAATAAGCACTGGGCCACCAGCACCTGCCAAGTAAAAAAATCCTTTTGGGGAATGTAAATTTTATCCTTTAGGTAAAGGGACAAAAATTGAAAATCCTGGATTTTGACAAGTGGATCACAGACTATTTACTACATGTACAAATACTTCCTTGATGTACAAATAATTGAAACAAATTTATTGCTTTCTCTTGTTTCAAGTCTTGACCAATGTACAAGAGATTTGATAAGATAGAACATGTACAATGATGATTTTATGGTTGTTTTATAGCTATTACATATATTTTATAGCCTGGCTATAACTTGTTGGATGATTTAGTCTATGAAGGAGTGCAGGTCTAATAAGGTGGTATAGGGTCGTATATGAATGTGATACATGGAAATGTTTATTTAAGAACTGGATGAAATTCATGTACATGTAAAAGGTGTTGACTGTATCTTAAGTTCGATACATCAGTCTTCAGTTTAATTTGATTAGCATGTTTGCTTAAAGTAAAAGGTTACTAAATTTTGAGTGTCATAACTCTTTGCCCTTTTCCTATTGCCCACAGGTTAGGGTAACATGTACAGGTATCAAATGTCTTCTGGTTTTGCACTAACATGACTAAGAAAGCTTAAAGTTCTTTTTTTTTCTATTTCAGAAATTCTAGAGAGATGTGATTGAAGATGACATGGACATTCAAGCCACAGATGAATATAAAGCTTTGGAAATATACCTTCAAAAGGCACAGGTACCTTAAAGTAGAAGATAACAATTTGATGTTGTGATGTCAAAAAATTTTGTGATGCCAAAAGACTAAGGCATATATCAAAATTAGTTATGATGACAACTTGGCTCTCCAACAAAAATCAATCACATCTTGACTCCAGTTTATAGTGCAAATTTCTTGTTTTGTAATGTCTGAAAATTACAAAGAAGGTTTAACAGTTACCTTTACCATGCTTAAGGACATAGTTTGGTGTGCTTGTGCTTTAACCATGTTAACAAGGACATGAAACTGGAAAGCGTTCAATAAAAAATGCAACAACAAAAAATTTTAAAATTTCAAAAACAGAATAGAATACAGTTGACTAACATTAAAGAATGAAGTTCATCTACAATCACAATGGGTTTTGACTTGGTGCAGAAAGGAGAGGAGTAAAAGCTAATCTTAGTTCTTATCATTGTGCAATGTTTACAATGTATGGTTGCATATGCCTATATTAATTTTCTTAAACAGGAAGAAATAGGACGCGCTCTCACAGCAGCCCCTAAGGAGGACCAGATACCAAATGGTTGTATACTAACCAGACACCAAAGCTTGAATGATTCTGAGGCATGTGGTACCCATAGCTACTTACAGCATGTCGGGCCAAAGTACCAGTGTAAGAGAAGGAGTTTCTCTTCAGTGTATGATAAACCAGAAACAGGCTCTTCAAAAGAACTCTTCAGTCAGAGAAGTCCCAAAAGGCACAGTGACCCTTCAAGGTCAAATAGCAACCATTACAAATGCATTGTGGTCCATCAAGCAAAGAGAGCAGATGAAGATGGTGTGTCTAATGCAACAGATTCTATGAAAGAGGTAAAGAGAAAAAAAGATTAGAGCAAAAATTCATGTACCAGTTTCAAAAAAGTTCATGCACACAAATTAACATAGAAAAATGACCTGTCATTATAAATTCCTATAAATGAAGGGAAATTAAGTTGGCTCAATTCTATATTTGAAACTTTTTTTACTGTTGAAAAGACTGAAATTTCTTAGATTAGGAGGGTGCTAGGTATATAAGTGTTTGAACTTGTATATACATGTACATTTATTGAAAATCTATATATGGTCCTTGTCCTATTTTATAGTTGTTGTGAAAGCCAAGATTTAAAGCCCTTGATATATTTAGACTTCTACATGACAAATACAATGTGACACCACTAATAATTACACTGAAATATTTACATAATGTTTTTGGATACTGAAATTACATAGGGTTGAAAAACAGATGTTTTTGCCTATGGTGTCAGTTGAATCCATAAAATTTTAACAAAATGAAAAACAATCAATCCAGTATTGTTTATCATTTTTGGTTGTTTTTCTTTTCTGTGAATTTATTTCAGTTCAGAAATCATCACTGTTTAAATGAAATCAATAAGGCAATATATTAAAAGGGGGATGTGTCTTTCTTATGTGTATCTGTATCTTCAGAACATTCACTATTACAGCTGTGGCCAAACAATAAATGGAGTGGGTGCAGATTCAGAGTTTGATGTTATAGGGGGAGCACTGCATGTTAAAAATATTTAAAAATCTAGGGTTAATATTTGAGAAATTCAAGATTTTGGGTAAAAAGATAAAACTTTTTCAAATTTTAGAGGGGGCATGTGCAGGATCAGCCCCCATCTGAATCCAGGCCTTTGGAGAGGTCAAGTTTTGGAGTTGCTGATTTAATAAAATGAACTGTCATTTTAGGTCTGCCTCTGTATTACAATTTTTTTCTTCTACCATTAATACAAATAACCAGTAGTTTGTAGGATTTTTTTCAAAAAAAAGAAGCTTATCACACTTTAATAGGGACAAATTTATAGCATTAGTACAAATGTTTGTACCTATTTTGGTACATAATGAATGGTATATAGAAATGTATAGAAAATCAATAACACATTTGTTGAAATAGCAAAAGAGATTTTAAAAATAGATATTAGAACAACTTTTGATGTTCTGTATGCATTATGAATATTGGTATTTTATCTATTTTCTATTATGATTTAAATGGCCTTCAAAATTTACTTTTAGAAGTAAATTTAATTTTATCTTTCTTTTATGTTCGAACGGCCTTCAAAGTTTATATTTGGAAATGGATCAATATTTTTATTTTTTATTCTTCTCTCTTACATAATTCATCAAACCATGCATATTTTTTTTCTAATGTCATGGTTGATGGAAATGGTTTATGTAAAGTTAAAGTGATCAGTTAATATGTCTTAAGTGCATTGATAGGCTTTCATTGTTGAATTTGCTTTCAACATTTTCTGTTGCAAAATATTTCTTTGGTGTACCATTTTTAATAAGTGTCTAAAAATTACTTCTGTCAAATTCACTTCCTTACAAATTCTCTCTTGCCGAACAAAAATGTGTTTCAGTAACCCTTATAAAAAGGAAAATGTATATCATTTCACAAGGGGCCGAATCAAATTATACCGGACTTTGGGTCACAATTTTTGGGCTAAAGCTTAAAGGTAAGCACTGTTCATCATATAATTTAAATTACAATATTAGGCAAAACTCTGTCGGCACATCTAAGAATTTTCTTATGGATATCATCACAGGGATTTGCTTTATGTTTTAGGGGAAAGCTGAGCCAGGTTTCTTTTCCTTAGATTCTGACTTGACACCTTTCTGTAAATTTCAAAAGAGATAGAATTTTCATCGAAAATACAAATTTTAGTCTTCAGAAAATCTAAAATTGGATTTAAAGATATATACAATTTTTTTAAAGCTTTTAAATTTTTATAAAACTTGTGCAAAACTGCTATCTGATAAAGCTTTTGTCCTATTATTCATTGTTTTTATTGTGTAATGAGGACATAAAGATTGGCATTAAAGCATGGGTTCTGACATCTACTATTACACCCCAAACAAAACTTAAAATACAACAATTAAAGATAAAAATCTAAATGGTGTCTATTTAAGGATAGAGGAATGACTATAAGGTATTGTTAAATAAATATAAAATGTATTTATTCATAATTTGGTTTCAAATATCTCATTTGAAATGTTAAATTTTTATCTAAAATTTGAATTTTTAAAAAGCAATTTTGTCAGAGTGGTGTGAAGATGGTGTCAGTTTTTTTAATGCAAAAATATTTGAAGTTTTAAGAATGTGTTAGCGTTGTGTGTGGTTCTAAGACAAGGGAATTCTTTTTTGTACAAAAAAAATGTAAAAATATAAGTTGCAAAACCAAAAGACAAGGAGCTTTATATATTATACTTCTTGGTGGGCCTCTCAGTGTCTTAAATACAATTTGAGTAGATAAAATATAACACCTAATGAGCACATTAACAGTCTTTATGGCGACATTGAGTTAGTCATCAACCAAAAAAAAATACAACCCCCCAAAAAAAAACTGAATTAAAGATAACCTCTTTATGGATGAAAATTAAACAATTTGGATTTGTTAGTTTCACTAAATATCACAGAAATTCTTACATTTAAAACTATTTTGAAGTTTTCTGGAAATAGTTTCCTTGTTTTGAATGCTACATGTAATTCTTTGTTTTGTCAGTCCATTGGTCACTTTGATAAAAAACCAAAAAACATATGACATTACTTATTTAAACCTTTTCTGTTTTCTGGAAAATGGAAAGCTTATAGCTACAAAGTACCTTTCTTTAAAAAAAAAAAAATAATTTGACTTGTTTGTATATTTTGAAACTAATGGAAAGTTTTTGATTACCTAGTAATGTTGAATATGTGTAAAGTACAGCTTTAATGTGTTAATTAGAGGTTAATTAATGTATAATGGGTTGTGTTGGAAATACATTATTTGTTGGTTTACATGATATGGAATTGTGACTTATTAATAACAAATGCATAGAAGCTTTAGGTAGTCATTCTTTTATTCATGATTTTTATTGTACTGTAATTACCTTCGTATTAGGGTATATATTATTTGCTAAAAAAATTTAGGCCCAGTGAATGACAAGACTTGTTTCAGTGATTCCACCAAAATATGGGTTTATTTTTTTCAAAAGGAGGGTCTGACACACACACCCTTACATCCACCACTATTTACTAGAATGACTTGAAAAGTTATTGCAAATGGAATTTTAAATGAGCATTCTTTAAATAAAGAATTTGTTTAAATTGCTTACAAAAGAAGTTTATCTCTGCTGCTGTTTGTGCATATGAAATAAGTGCACATGATATTCTATTCTAGTAGTATATCACATTTTTCAGGGGTATACTAAAAATCCATACTGAATTTGGTTAAAGAAAATTAATTTAAAGAAAAGTCAACTCAAAATTAACTGCACTTTTGAAATTTGGCAACAGACACTTTATTATGGCTGAAATTATGGGCAATTTCTTGTCATTTCTCATATTTTCAGCCTCAATATAGCATTAGGTTTCTGTGTTTGGACTTGCAAAACCAGGTTGCAAATATGTCTTAGGGGGCAAAAATGTTATGATGAGTTTGAAAAAAGGCAGGAAGCCCAAAATATTGAAATTAAATAGCAGAATAGTGCTTTGACTTTTATTAAAAATTGGCCGTATGATGTCCTGGGTTTAAGAATTTATAGAAAATTTAAAAATGAAAAAAAAATGTGCACTCACACTTTATGTGCAAAAAATAGAAGCAGGAAAAAGATGTCTGTTATAGCAACCCCCCAATAAAAATCAAATAGTTGTTCAATATTAGGCATAATTCTTTAAATTTTAGTATAGTTGAAAAATAAAATATGGGGATAATAAACCTTGTTGGAGATATTTATTGCTGAGATTTTCTTATCATGTTTTAATACAATTTTTTTTTCAGTATTAATTAATACATGCATCTTTGAACAAAACAAAAAAAGATATAGCAAATTAGTTTGAAAACCTTGTTCTTCATCTTTTATAAAAACACATGTTAAGTTTTTATTCGTCCGAAATCAGAGTCTGAAAGAAAAATATTCAAAGCATTTCTGATTTAAAAACTACATGCATTCATTTGTTTATTTATTCATAACATTTTCATTTCTATCTCTATTAGAATGTTCATTCAGATAACATTTAATATGACATACAAAACAAAATGTTTCGGATGGTTTGAATTCATAGCTGCATGTATAAATTTAGTGCATAATTCAAATTCACGGATTAAATTTCATCTACGATTTAAAAAAAAGTAAAAAATTGATAGGAGAGAAATTAAATGGATTGTTGTTGCTCAAGCTTGACTGACTTTTATAGAAGGACAAGTGTAAGACTGTATACGATTTCACACAAAAGGATAAAAATTTAGATACATTTGATGTTCGACCGAGGGACAATTATCATTCCTATATATAATTATTTTGTTTGGGTCAAACCTAAGGTGAAAATGTTTAATTTTTTATGATCAGTCATTCCATAAGATTTTAGGACAAGAATTTTTCATATTCTTTGGAGTTAATTTAATATTTCTGACACGCTGAAAGTACCAAATGCTCTTGACACCTGGAGCTAGACTTTTCATACATGTGGCCAGTCTATCGTTAATATACCTGGCCTGTTTTTCACCTGGATTATTTTCTTCTGACACCAGCTATAATTGGATGATAATCTCTGTTTATTTTTCGACAGAAGTGTTTGTTTAACCTTATCATATATTACTTTAGAAATCGTTGGACAATGAAATTGTGATCATCTGAAATTTGTGTGTTGACTTCTTTTTCATCCCCAACTTCCGATTTGGTGTTTGTGTTGATTTAACGGATTAACCCAGGACTGTAATGTGTTGGTATTGGCCAGTAAAGTGAATGAATAATTTTTCATTGTAAAACTTACTTCATTTTGTTGAACAGTTTTTTGTTAGTGCAAATTGGATTAGTTTAGAATAAGAATTAATTCAGTTAATCTTTCAGACATAATAGGTCTTTAATATCATAACATTCTTTGAGTGAAAAATCCAAGGAAAATCAATGGATCTAATTTATAGTAAAAGAATTTCAGATAGGATGCTTATTTTGTCTTTCCTGTAAAATTATATATGGAATCCATGTCTTAACTTTAAGTGATGACAAATTGATATTTGGATTTTGAATGACATTGACAGTCAGAAAATTTCAAGTAGACAATTTCTTCATGTAAATTGCAAAGAAGATGAAGTATTATTGAAATGTAGAGGAAGCTTCTTTCAAAGACTATAATTATATTGCCAATCAAATTGCATGCGAGTTTGGATTTCCTGCAATTTGTTCTAAAGACAAGCTGTGATATGCTTTTAACATTGGAATATATGGAACTTAGCATTAGCATCAAAAGTTGTTGTCAAATAAATCAATCTCTGGAAATAAGCTCCTTGCATTAATGCACATCTACCTGGTTTCCAAGACAATCTTCAATGACGGACTTTCATAATTTGTTGATCAGAGGCTTTTGTTTTGCTTTTGATGACAAAAACATAGCGTTTAATGTGATGCAGGCTAGTTTCTAACACTCGTTACCTTAAGTGGATTAAGATACAGTCGTAAATCCACATCATTATATGGCCGTGCATACTTTTGACTTCATTAGTTGATTAATGTACGAAAATATCACCTTCAAATTAGGCGTTACACCTTGAATGTCTGCATATAGCCTAAATAGGTTATTTATACTACATGCCCTTTTTGTTTTCTGCCTTTTTCGGATCTAAATGAATGTTGAAAACAATATGCTTGTTTGGAAATGATGTGAGTTAAGCGTAGTGCATATGAATTTAATGCTGCGGAGAATTTTAATGTTGTAACAAGATGGCCATATCTTATGGGGATGTGTTCAAGCGATACAAGGATACATCGCTGCTTGTCTTCCATGAGTACCAGGTAATATGATAATATTATATAATTTGGGATAACTTGAAACCCTACTGAATACATTTTACAGATAAAATAAGCTAAGTATGTCATAGTATTTTAAAAGAGTATTTTAATTTTTGCACATTGCATTGTTAATTTTGAACAAGGATGAGATATTGAAAAATTTCAATTCTAAAGTTTAAGTTAAAAAAATTTGAGTTCAAAATACTACCTTGTCTTCCAGTCCATTGGAAACTGAAATCTTTCCTCATTCAAGAAACGAAAACATTTTGTCCCCAGTATTTCATTACATCACTTTATAAACATGGTAATTCAGGTTTTTTATGCCCCTCCTATGAAAGCAGAGGGGCAAATAGTGTTTGATCTGTTCTTCCCAAACCCGGTTTTTGTTGAGGTTGAAGTAGACTTGTCCATGTTGTGTGCTTGGCCATCAATGTGTCTTATGACCATATTCTCTATTTTTCATAAATTTAAAATATTTTTCTTCTTTTGATTTCTTTTATACTCTGCCACTTTTTGATAAAAGTGCAAGTTGCTATGCAACTACTTTTTGAGTGCTAATATGTGTTGGTCTCTTGATGGTGTCAAGAAAATTTCCAACATTGAGAAAATGAATTGCAATCTTCATTCAACTTTGAAACTTGCATGTCAATTTTAGGCTGGCTAGTCAGGGAAAAGTTGAAACTGTATTATACCCTTGCTTCAAAGGCGAGAAGATATACTCTTTAACCCTCCTCAAAGAAAAGTTGAAAATTTTATTAAAATGTTTTTTGTAAAGGGATGATTAAGAAGTATGATTAAGCTAACCAAAATTTTATAAGGGCTAAAACATGTTGAACCATACTACAAGTCATTGTAGGGTCAATCTAGGTCTTCCCCATTCACTTATCTAAATAACATCAATGATCTATAGTTGTAAAACTTTTATTATTTTATGACTATTCAAACCGCAAATTGAAATAAAGGTCTAACCCTGATAAATACATTGTTGGGTAGACAGTCTGACTAAGGTTGTAGGATGGGACAGTGTTATATGTGACAATAATCTGGGTCACTAAGATGAAGGGCTATAAGGCAGTAAATAATCTTGAGGCATTGTGTTAAATATGGAGCAGATTTTGGAATGGGTTCAAAGTATGGCCATTTAATGAAGAATTTCTAGGTATATTTTGACTGACTAGGGTTGCAAATGGTTATAGGATTGGCTTGGCTTTATGTGAAGACAATCTGGGTCACTGAGATGAAGGGCTACATAAGGCAGTTAATAATCTTAAGGCATAGTGTAATTCTTGAAACAGATTTAGGAACTGGTTCAAATGTTGTAAGGTTGTGAATTTTCTGAAAATCTCCTGTGACCTTGGGTGTGTGTATGGGGTGGTCATTGTTTGTTGTAGCCACTGGTTGAAGCTCCTGCAGAGTCAAAAATGACCTGCAACCTGAAGCCTGTATACGGGCAACTTTTGACATCTGTGACCTACCTGTAAAATTCTTTAAAATTTGCCTGCGATTTAAATGAAAATATGCTCAAAATGGTTTTACAAGCAACCAGAGGGAGTACTCTGTAGTAGCACCAATGCTTAGACTTTTAAAATATTCTTTTTCATCAAATCTAGGAAGGTTCATGCAAGTAAATATTTACTCTCAATTAAACAACAAAACTATTTGCTAGCTATTGAACACAATTTTTTTTTATTTACAGACACTAGAAATTGGAAAAAGTTAAGGTTCAATTACAGCTTAAGAGAGCAGCATTGCCTATATTCCTAACCAATTCTTTCAAGTCTATAGACATTTTGTGTGTGTGTTTTTCTCAAATTAAATAAAAAAAAAGTTTTTTCCATTTATCTGGATCAAATTTCAAAATTAATGCTCCCAATTTATCTAACGGTTGCAATGCCGATCACATGTTTTTGAATATGCTTCAAAGTACCCTACAATAATTTATCTCAGTTTTGAATAAAATGATTAATCTGGATTTTGTATATATGGTTAAAGGGCAGAAAAAGTCATTTATTTTGTGTATGGTTGATCTGGTAAAGGTGACAGGAATAACGCTTGATCGATCCAAGGATTTGAACCTATATATAGTACACTATGATGGGAAATGTTTGGGGTTTCTGGGTAACAGATGATAACTTTCCATTCATACTTTCAAATACTAATTCTGATAACTTCCTTCAAAGGCTGTCAAAAGGTCAAAGTCATTGAAGAAAAAATATTTGCTCTTTCAGTGTAGACACTAAAATTTCTTAATTAAAAGTTATGTTTTTATACGACCGCAAATTTTTTGCGATCGTATAATGGTATGGCGATGTCGTCGTCGTCGTCGTCGTTGTCGTCGTCTGGGGACATTTGGTTTCCGTGCGATAACTTGAGTAAATATTGACCAATTGTTATGAAATTTTGATATTATGTTTCTAACCACTAGAAGAAGGTTCCTATTGTATTTGGGGTTGGTGGCCCCTACCGTTTTGGAAAAAAGGGCCAAAAGGGGCTAAAACGGGTGTATTGACAAAACTATTGTAGAATGTTTATTATTCATTTGATTTTTAAAATTCTTTTTTTATTGAATTCCTCATTAAATTCTGTCAACAAAGTGTGTCAAAGGTTTTGATGTATATCGAACCCTTACATTGCTACAGGGGGCCAAAGATAGGCCACACCCAAAAAATCAACTTTTTTATTTGTGGTCCGATTTTCAAAATTTTTTTTTCATTGGAATCCTTGTGAAAATCCCTGCCTGCAATTTTCAATCAGATTTGCTATATCTCTTACTGTTTTTGAGATATTAGGCACGGACCATTTGATTTTCTGGGGGGGGCCTGGGATTTTACCTTGAGCCGGGAAATTTTTTTCGCCCGCTTTGCGGGCCAGATTATTTTTTTTCACACACATATTAAGCAAGGAAATTTTATTGGCAAGATTATTTTTTTTCAATTGGCAAGATTGAAACCAGATTATTTTTTTCAACCTAGGTGCTGGCCAGATTATTTTTTTTTACAAAAATCAGGGCCGGGAAATTTTTTTCAAAAAAATCCCAGGCCCCCCCAGAAAATCAAATGGTCCGTGCCTTAGGGGTCAAAGGGGCAAAAAACGCCATTTTTAAAAGTAGCTCAAGGCAAATGGTTTTACACAGGAAATTTAGCTGTAGTGGGCCAGCCAATTGATATGAAGTTTAAATATAATGATTTTATCCACTGAAGGAAGCTTTTTATTGCTTTTGAGGTTTGTGGTCCTAATCTTTAAAAAAAAAAGGGCCAAAAGATGGCTAAAACGGGCCAAAAATGTCTATTAATATAGAAATAAGATTTTTCTATTAAATGTTAATATAAATATATATGTGTTAAATGTGCATTTTAAAGTCCACCATGGGATGCATGTGTCAAAAATCTTTGTAAGTCCACCATGGGCTGCATGTGACAAAAGCAATAGACTATCCATATTGGGCCTCCAATGTACAGGGTTCAATTTCTTGCGGTTGTATCATGCTGCGCTCGGCGTAGCTTTTTTTTTAAAATTATAAGGATGTTTATGTGTGAATGAAAGCAAAAATGACATGAGTGACTGTTTTGGACTCAATGTAAAGGCTAGACTATATGTTACTAATACCAGACATCCTTTTTAATCCCCCCCTCTTTGCTGCAGAAGTGGGGGGGGGTGGTGTTCATCTGTCTGCTATGGCGGATCCAAAAATTTTCAAACGGGGTGGCTCGCAGTTATAAAAAAAAACCTTCTGGGACCTCATGATTCGTATAGTTCCTAACCAAATTTTTTTGTCTAATTGGGGGGGGGGGGGGGGCGCCCAGTACACTGTTCCTAGATCTGCCTTTGGTCTGTTCCTACCCGTGTCTGTGTGTTAGTTACATTTAAGGGTACCAATATCCTATCAGCAAGGCCTCAATTGATTTTCATGAAACTTTCATACCCCCAATAAATGAGATGTATTATAAATTTTGAACTGATCATTTTTTGGCTTGCAGGAGATATTTATTTGCTAGCTGCAGGTCACAGTTTTCTAATTTTGGTTTTGTGCCTTAAAAACTGTTAAAAATAAGATTATTTGGTGTCTTTACAAACTGTCAAAACTTAAATATATGCACCAAGATGATTTACATTTCATAAATCTTGATAAAGATACTTAGATTTAAAATGCATTAGCAAATGATAAAAAGGTTGCACTTTTACAAAGTTGAAAAAATAAGAATAGAATCATTTAACACTTTATGACAGCATTATTAAGATATTTTATCTGAAAAAGATATTTGTGGTATATCTCATTACTATCCCCTGCAGACAAAAACCCCATTCATCTCTTAAATCATCTGATTATATAAGATTTATCCTCCAAAGTGAAAAAATGATGATAATTGACAACCAAATAATCTTGAATAAACAAGTGCATCATATTTGTAAAAAATTGATGACCGTTTTATTAAGACTGCTCATCCTTTCTGTGTTGACAAAGGCACAAAGGGGAGTAAATTATTAGCTAGTCTCCGTCACTCTCGCCAGGGGGTCCTGTGTCAATGAAATCATCCCAAATGTCCCCAAATATTTACTTGTCCTCAAGTTTGGTTTTTACCGTTTGTATGATTGGGACATAAACAGTCCTGGGGGGATATGAAGTGTAAGGACTTATCAATAATATTATTGGTGAGGGTGTCAAAAGTACGTTTTTAATAATCTAATAATCGTGGAGAAGAAGTTCAATTTACTTACAGGGGTAATAAAATAAGATCTATTAACTCTGAGGATTTAATATTAGACAAAATTTGAAGGCTAGACCTACTCAAGCATGACTTTTTACTTTAAACAGGTAGAATATTAATTATTATATTTGTATCTTATATATGTTAGGTATATGAGTGACCTGGAATTTTACCCCATGTTTAGTAAAGGAAGATAAATCACCATGTATATATATATAGTTTTGGGTCATTGTATTTTGTTTACACATAGGAAACAGGAAAATTTGGTGTTTTTGAAAATAAGGTAAATGTAAACTTTTTTTTCATTATTTGAAAATTCTGTTACACCACTGAAATGTTTTCAAAGATAATGATATGTTAGAAATAAACAATAAAAGTTTTTCTTTTGTCTCCTAAACTATCAAAATGATTTAGAAAGGGTCTGGCCACTATAATAAATATCCTAGATTCTCATCACCTTCCGACATGATTTTTTCAACCGCCTCAAAAAATTTAATTTTGATATTTTGGCAAATTATGTTGGAATCAATTTTTAGTCAATTTTATTTACTTTGTTTTATCAAAATGGATAAAAAAATAAAATTTGCCTGCCCACCCCATATTTTCAAGAAATATAGATGAGAATCTATGAATTATCCTATTATGGTCTTATAAAAGACATTCAGTTATGAAATATAAGCTCAAGTTTAATAGTCAAAAGAAGAAAAGAATGATACTGTATATATAGATATAACGATAAATCTTTAGAAAATTATAATCTTTTGCTTCTATCATTAAAATCATTTTTCATTATGTTTCCCCTTAGAATTATTTTCTACGCAATTAAAAATCGTGGCATGAAAAAACAGGGCCTTCCAATATTGGATTCAAATTCCTGTAATATTTTGCGATGTCACTTATCAGATGATACTTAATACCTTGTATATCTCTTGTATAATAAGGTACATATTTATTAAACTTCTTATTAAGTATCAATTTACTGACGTTTTTCATATGAAGCAAAAGATAGGAATTTTTTAAATGGCCCAATTGACCCATATTTAGTACTAAATAAATAACTTTGCACCTACGAGATTAATTTTTAACAAGTTTAATGTCTTAGCGTAATAGCCTGCTCAATTTTCGTCATAACCCTGTAAATTAAAATTCAGCGGAACAAATATTTCTTTATGATGAAAAATCATTAAAGTTTTTTATGTAGTTTTAATCAGGGGCACTAACTCCTGAGCTGACTCAGATGGGTTGTGAGTAAACTATGACTTTGTATTCTCGTTTGACATTTATTATTAACCACCCGTAAATAACACCCTTTTATGAACCCATTAATACCCGACACCTTTCAAGTCAATAAGGGAACCCTTGTAACATTTTATGGTTCTACACCACCTCAGAACTGAATAGGAAAACTATGTAACATTATTCAACCCATTATTTAGACAGAGGAAGCATCTATTTGGGTAATAATTGATTTTCCCAACTCCTGTTGAAATAGATACTTTTATTAGAGCACCTGTCTTTGCCATTAGGACCATAAGAAATAAATCTTAAGAGTTGACCTGACTCGCCCCTAGAAAAAACCTATGGGTGACATATATAATTAACATAATGGATGTTTTGCTGTTATAAAATAGTGTTTGTATTCTGATTTTATTTGTCATTATCTTTTTAATTAAAACTGCCAAAAAACAAGAGGCTCCTAGGAGCCTGAATCGCTCACCTGAACTACACAGATACAAATATTCTGTAGATATTATTGTGCTTAACCATATGGGATTTAAATTTCTGAATTATCTTCTAAAGTTTTTGAGACAAAGGGCTTAGTAAGTGCAAAATTTGGCAAACATTACGAAAAAGGGCAATAACTTCCACATCAGCAGTAGGATCTTTTTCAAAATTTCAGGACAGGTTGATCTTCATATGCTGATCACTTTTGATTCTTACACAATTTTGATATCTGAAACCATTTTTGAGTAATTAGCAAAAAACTGCAATTTACCCCCTATGTTCTTTTTTTTAGCCATGGCAGCCATATTTTGCTACGAATCAAATTTCCAAACGATAGAATTGTAGCAGATATGCTATTGAATATGTGTGCCAAGTTTTGATGCAGTTGGTCTTATGGTGTCAGACAAGTTAATCTTTGAAATTCAGGGATAAAGTAATGAAAAATGGTAAATTTTGACGCTTTAAGGGCCATAACTCCTAAAAGACATGATCCTACAGCTTTGACCTAAGTACATGAAATGTAGATCTTGATGTGCTTAATCATATGCAATTTAAATTTTTGAAATATCTTGTATAGTTTTTAAGATATAGGGCTAAAGGTGAAAAATTTTGAAAAAATACAGAAAAAGGGCAATATCTCCTACATCAGTTGTTGGATCTTCTTGAAAATTTCAGAGCAGGTAGATCTTGAGGTGCTGATCACTTTTACCCTTTGCCAGAATTTTGATATCTGTAACCATTTTTGAGTTATTAACAAAAAACTGCAATTTACCCCTATGTTCTATTTTTAGCCATGGCAGCCATATTTTTTTATGAATCGAAAATCCAAACGATAGAATTGTAGCAGATATGCTATTGAATATGTGTGCCAAGTTTAGATGCAGTTGGTCTTATGGTGTCAGACAAGTTAATCTTTGAAATTCAGGGGAAAAGTAATGAAAAATGGTAAATTTTGACCCTTTAAGGGCCATAACTCCTAAAAGACATGTTCCTACAGCTTTGACCTAATTACATGAAATGTAGATCTTGATGTGCTTTATCATATGCAATTTAAATTTTTGAAATATCTTGTATAGTTTTTAAGATATAGGGCTAAATAGGTGAAAAATTTTGAAAAAATCCGGAAAAAGGGCAATAACTCCTACATCAGTTGTTGGATCTTCTTGAAAATTTCAGAGCAGGTAGATCTTGAGGTGCTGATCACTTAAAATCTGGCAAAATTTTGATATCTGTAACCATTTTTGAGTTATTAGCAAAAAACTGCAATTTACCCCTATGTTCTATTTTTAGCCATGGCAGCCATATTTTTTGACGAATCGAAAATCCAAACGATAGAATTGTAGCAGATATGCTATTGAATATGTGTGCCAAGTTTAGATGCAGTTGGTCTTATGGTGTCAGACAAGTTAATCTTTGAAATTCAGGGGAAAAGTAATGAAAAATGGTAAATTTTGATGCTTTAAGGGCCATAACTCCTAAAAGACATGATCCTACAGCTTTGACCTAATTACATGAAATGTAGATCTTGATGTGCTTATCATATGCAATTTAAATTTTTGAAATATCTTGTATAGTTTTTAAGATATAGGGCTAAATAGGTGAAAAAATTTGAAAAAATCCAGAAAAAGGGCAATAACTCCTACATCAGTTGTTGGATCTTCTTGAAAATTTCAGGGCAGGTAGATCTTGAGGTGCTGATCACTTAAAATCTGGCAAAATTTTGATATCTGTAACCATTTTTGAGTTATTAGCAAAAAACTGCAATTTACCCCTATGTTCTATTTTTAGCCATGGCAGCCATATTTTTTGACGAATCGAAAATCCAAACGATAGAATTGTAGCAGATATGCTATTGAATATTGTGTGCCAAGTTTAGATGCAGTTGGTCTTATGGTGTCAGACAAGTTAATCTTTGAAATTCAGGGGAAAAGTAATGAAAAATGGTAAATTTTGATGCTTTAAGGGCCATAACTCCTAAAAGACATGATCCAACAGCTTTGACCTAATTACATGAAATGTAGATCTTGATGTGCTTAATCATATGCAATTTAAATTTTTGAAATATCTTGTATAGTTTTTAAGATATAGGGCTAAATAGGTGAAAAAATTTGAAAAAATCCAGAAAAAGGGCAATAACTCCTACATCAGTTGTTGGATCTTCTTGAAAATTTCAGGGCAGGTAGATCTTGAGGTGCTGATCACATTTACCCTATGCCAGAATTTTGATATCTGTCACCGTTTTTGAGTTATTTGCAAAAAACTGCAATTTACCCCTATGTTCTATTTTTAGCTACAGCGGCCATGTTTTTTTATGAATCAGAAATCCAAACGATAGTTTTGAAGCACCCATGCCAATAAACAAGTGTACCAAGTTTGGTTGCAATTGGACTTATGGTGTCAGAGGAGTTAACGATTGAAAAAGTTAACGGATTACGGACGACGGACGGACGGACGACGGACGCCAAGTGATGGCAATAGCTCACATGACCCTTCGGGTCAGGTGAGCTAAAAAAGGTCTTAAGAATTAAGGACATGGAAACTGTATGAAGGTCATAAAAACAGGTGCTGTAAAGATTACAGCTCCTTGATACTGTTATACAAAGTACCAAATTAAAGTGTATATCAATTAAACTTTTGATTTTGTAATTCTATCAAGGCATAACCTCTCATCAATGGCATTGGTAATAATAAATTTTGGGGAAAACCAAAGGTATAGAAAAAAATACTGATAACCAAAAAATTAGTAAAATGGACCATGTGAGTTAATATTTAAGAACCTATATAATTAAATTTACTAAACCTGCTTCATATAAATACTATTAACAGGTCGAATTTTTTATTGGAAATTTTTAAGCTATAATTGAATTATGGTTTAAAATTATGATTTAAGAATGGCAACAACATGGAGAAAATTTTTAGGATACAGACTAAATTTTACTTTCTTAACGGCAGAAATAACATTACTTGTATGTCTTTGGTAGAGAAAGAGAACAACAACAAAGCTAGAATATGTATGATGATGTGAGATTTATTGATTTGACAGATTATTAATTGTGGTGTTAAAGCTGTCAATCATAGGTTTCCATACTTGATTGACAAGATAATGACGTCTGTGGCCCTCCATAAGCAAAAATACAAAGTGCTGATAATGTAAAATTTGACATGTTTTGAAAATTGCATCATGGGCAGCAATTGTTTTGTCCAATTTTTTTTTCATGTTTAACTCATTATCTTCCAAAGCACTTCATTCCCTCATGACAGAAGGGGGCATTAAGTTTTACTTGTCTATTAGTCCAACCATATGGAAGTTTCTTTAATTAGCTTTTCTCAGAATCCTAGATGTAAGTGATTTGAAATTTGCCAAGATGGTTCTGTATGATAAACAGTATGTCCTAAGTGATTTTCAGACCTGTCTAATGGTTTGGTAATGGGCTTATATAAGAAAATCCTATGAAAATTTTGGTCAAGTTTTCCTTAAAATCCTTTACAAGAATCATTTGAAACTTTTAGTTCTGTTAAACCACGGCCATAGTCACAGCAGGTTACCAAATTAACCATTTTAGTACTTGTATTTTTGGGTACTTTGAATGTTTATAATACTATTTCTAATTGATGTTTACTATATACTGAGCATGACTTGACAACATTCTGTTTTATTCAAAGAACTGAGTCATGAAATTTGAAGACATCATCTGTAAACTAAAATTCATTGATCTAGTTAAAAAGCTTAAAAATCATGGAAATAGGTTTGCTATTAGATTGAGAAGGATCCACATTAAAATATTATGTCATCTAAAAAATCTATATAAAGAATTAATGAAAATGAAATATTTATGAAGTAAAACATTACCACATGCCAGCATTTTCATGGTTTATTACATGTTGTGGTAAAGATTTGTACTCAGTCTTTGGTAGGTAAAAGATTGAATGTAAGAAGTCTGGAGAACTGAAAAATCTGAAATTCCTCAATTTATTAACAAAGTCATACTTATTATCCAAATTATTGTACTGGTAATGTGGAAATTTTAGCGTGGGGGTTATTTTCGCTTAATTTGTGATCTCACAATATAAGCGAAATACCAGTATCACCTCACAGGAATGGCTTTTCCTCTAAGCAAAGAATGTAAATAATCAAATAAATGCTTATTCAACCCCCACACCAAAGGTTACATTTACAAAAACGTGAAATGTCTCCCCATGAAAATCTTCATCTTTACTGTATATCAACTTGATAGAATTTTTGTTAATTTTCCCTCATGATTTTTGTTGAAATGAAATATAACTTTTTTAGTTGTATTTTAGTACGAGCATTGCAAAGTTTGAAGTATAAATATATACAATTGCTGAAGGAACTATACCTTTGAAATCCTTGCAACTGCTTATAAGCATAAGCAGACTCTCTTACATACAGTTCAATTCAAAGTTTGAACTTCAGTATTATTTCATTGATAAATTAGTTGATGTATAGCAATCAGAAATTGCTCTGAACTTTTTATTGCTGATATGTTTTTCTAAAGTATTGGCAGACATCTATTTTATGTCTGGAGATTTGAACTAATAATTGGCATTAATTCAGCAGGAAGTCATTACATCCCATGTTCCAGTGGTTAACATGCAGTAATTATCAGAGTTTATGGAGTGTTAATATCTCAGGCTATTATCTTGTAAACACTACTTTTTTTCTGTTTGGTCAGATATGTTTTGATAATAAATATCATATAAATGGTCTTTGATGGGTAGATTTGAGCTTAGACATGTACATTAATGTTTATACAAATCAAGGTTGCATGTCAGATTAAGTGTTTTAAAACTGTTATGTTGATGGGGCCAACTTGCATGACTTGAGAAAAATCCATTCATAAAGTCTTTGATGTATTTGTCTCAAAAATGAAATCAGTGTTTTTTTACAATATTATAATGTTCTGGATTTATTAGAACATCATTAATTAAGTCAGGAGATAACCACAATGTAAAGAAATCTTTGAAATCTTATTGTTAAACTTTACTTTTATTTCAGGTTACAGGACAAAAAATGAAATAGAGTTATCCCCCTTTGAACATTTAATTTAAACACAATGCAACATTCAAAAGAAAATTTCAGGTTACAGGACAAAAATTGATTTAGAGTTATCTCCCTTTGAACATATAATTTCAACTCTTATTAATATTATTTCAGAATTTGATGCCCTTTCAAAATGGAAGAGATAGATCCATACTTCTACCAAGTTTCTCTCAAGATTGCGCCCAAATCGTTGATGATGACGATGACCCATGGGAAAGACAATCAGGAACATTCCAACCCTCTGCTGAAAAAATTGAAAAAATCATAAGTTCAACTTTGAAGGGGAAAAGAGGACTACAGAGATCGCTTACATCACCAAATTTTTCATCTAGTAAAAATGGGATAGATCGGTTAAAATATCAAAGAAGCAAAACATCTGTTAACAGTGGCATGGATAGTTTAAGTTTTAACGGTAGTGTCATTTCAGACATGTCAATGGACAATGATGATGAATTATTCACACATCAAAATGACCATTACAAGTCTGTGTGTCGACCTAAACGGGCACGAAGCCATTCAGCAACTGGCATTCAATCGTCTATGCATGAAAACTATAATTTTATGTACCAGGAAGGAAAAGAAGCCAGTTGTCAATCTATTCCTAATTATGCTACTATTGGAACAAATACTACAGATTCTTTAAAAAGACAGAAAACTAAGGGAAAGTCTGGACGAAGGTCATCAGAGAGTTGTGCTGGGTGTGATAATACAATGGAAAAGAGACTTTCTGCAACAAAACCAACAAGTTTTCCTGAACAATTACACAGTATTCATCTTTCGAATTTTCTCCATGATGAATCGCCCGAAATGCAGGTTGTTGTCAATACTACTAGTCCCGTAATCAGTCGGAGAAGTAGAAATCGTGAAAAGTCCAAACTAGCTTCGTTAAGTAGACAACAGAGCGAGACTAGTAGTTGTAATGACGATCCTGTAGATCAAGTAGTACCAGTAATTGTTCAGCAGGAATCTAACAGTGTTCGGAACTGTCAAGACAACTCAGTTAGTACAACTATTGTTCCACAGGAAGCAGAAAGTGTTCAGATTTGTCAAAATAGTTTCCAAAGTACTACAAAAGATGAAAATGATAAAGAAAATCAAGTAAAACATTCCAGGGCTTCTTCATTTAAGAAGGAGAAAAAATTAGGAAAAGGATTATTACGGTCTAAATCAAAAAAGAAAAGTAAAGCTTCCACTGAAGCAATAAACGATGGGTCAGAGGGCAGTGCAATCAATAACATTAATGCTAAAGAGCGCAAATTAATGAAAAAAGAACTTGCTAAAACCTGGCATGGTATCAGCAACAAACGATGGAAAAAGTTTTATTCTCCTGTTGCACAGGCAGTTTGGAATGACTTTGAAGGCAAAAATGAAGGTCAAGGTGAAGGTGAAATTTCACAGAAGGAGGAGGAGAATTTAAGATTGGGATCTAATACTGTTCCTGGACGAACACTCTTGGATGAGATGCATAAAAAATTCTGTGCTTATCAATACAAGGACAGACTTGGCTTGCCTGATGACCTTGAATTGCCCTTGAAATTGAAATCCAGTCCTCCTCCTCCAGATAGGATGAAGTCTAAGGCATGGATTATGAGACATTATATCATTCCTCCTGGGAAAGGTGCTATATCAACTCCTTCTAGTCCTGAACAGGTATGTATTTTTATAATTTCTCAAATACCTCTCACTTTAAAGTGTGGGGGTATATAAGCAGTGCCTGTATATTCCATCTACACTAAATTTGTAGGATACCCACGATTCTGCAACTCCTAAATTCTAGATTATTTTGATGTTTAGACATTGATGTAATATATATGACATTATGTCCATTTAGATTAGCACCTCTTTTAGATATAATGAAGTTAATTTAAGGTTTCTCATGGCAGAGGTGCCATTTACAAATACTAGTAAACGTGTTTTAAAGATGACGATTTAAAAAAAAAAAAACCTAAAATATTTGTAATTTACTATTTTGCTTTGAAAAACTGGTAAATGTCTTTTCAAGATGGCAATGTTTAAAAACAAAATATTTGTAATTTAGACAGAGGGTGAACATGCTAATTTTTTGTTACCTACATTCTTGACAATGGACCATAATTTTGAATTAATTTTATTTCATTTAAGACAAGAAGAATTTGGATGGAAGAAACCAGTCAAAGGGAGGCCACTCCAGTTGAACTTTCAACTTCTGAGGAAAACAGAGAAAAGAATGAAGAAAAAGAGGTAAAATTTAATAAATTGCATAAATATTTAATTTTGCATGTAATTAATGGCAGTAGATGGAGTTTTAAGATATAAATATCAAGCCAAGTCTGTTGTAGATGTTGTAAGGTCTTATATTTTACACTTTCATTCCTAAAATATAGAATACTCATTACAATAAGTTTGACATTTGCTTTGAAGTAAACCCATGAAACTAATGCATCATGGCATAGTCTTAACAAGTGATTCAAAAAAGGGGGAAGTTAAAACAGGTATAGAAATTATGTAAACTTTGCTTATGCTATCAGGGTGGAGCTCTTTAGACACATTGTCTGGTCAAAAAAATGATAATTTAATGCATCTAGCCCAGGGAGTGATGAACAACAATATTTTTTATGTACTTCTCCAGCGATCAAAGGACAAGTTTGTCTTCCAGCTCCTTATAATGTGTAAAAAATATTTATTTTTGAGCAAATTTAAATACTGAGAACTTTTTCTTTAGGCTGTACCAGCTGTTTAGGGTGACATGTGTTTGCTAATTTAATTTGTTTATTCAATTTGAAAAGCAGTACATCTTCATTTGTGATGTTGACAACATTTTGTGAAAGAAATAATTCAAAGGTTTCCAAGGAATTCCTTTAAAAATTAGGATAATATTTTATTTGAAAGTTGGATAGTATGAAGAAAAAGGCAAGTTAATTTTCTGAAGTTATGATGTTGAAGACATATGCTTTGTACATCTTAGATTCAGATAGTTTGATGTGCAGCTTTAAACATAACACAAAGTAAAATATCCTATCTCAGTTTGTTTTGCATCAACTTCAAGGCAAGTTCTTTTTTTTTCTTTGAGCCGGTACAAAGAAATGCTGGGCATCTGTCTGTGTGTTCCTCACACTATTTTTTGTAACAGTTTACTCAGCAACTATTAATCACTGGCATTTGATATTTGGTATCCAGCTTCAGATAGGGGTATCATATGGTGGGACACGTTTTCAGATTTGACGCTCATTTATGTCCTGTTTAACGAGCCAACTTAGATTTTTCCCACTGAACGGGTGAGGGACCTAGAATCTGCTCTTGTTGCTCTTAATATTAGAATGAAGAAAATGCTATGCTGGGTTCTTTTAAGATTTCTACTAGATTGATGAAATTTGGTATGAAGATGTAATCAAAAAAACACAAACCGCAAAGACTTGATTAAAATCTATTGTATAATACAGTGCACTTGTCAATTCTTATTCATCAACTGGTTCATATTTTTATACAGGTGTTAAAATTTCTTTTATAAACTTTTATAAATGATCTATAATTTTCTATGCTGATTTATAAGACTGATATCAAGAAAAAATTAAATGGAAGTTGAAAAAGTGTGAATCTTTTATGCAGTGTGCAATTATTCAAGTTCAGTTTGGCCACAGTCTTAAAATGTAATTTCCTCTTCTCGAAATTTTATGATTGTTAATAGTAAAGCAAGTAAATAATTGTGGTTTGTCTGTGTACTTTTCAATATTTTAGTCACACAAAATCATGTTTAAAAAGATTTATAAATTATTGAGGTGGTCACAAAAAAGTTCTGTTTATTTTCGAATGTGAGGACCACTAATAGTTATGGTTTAGGGCACTAAGGAGTATTATTGAGTCACCATATTTATACTTTTATGTATTGTGAGGCATTGATGAGTTTAGAGACTACAAATAAGTGGAAAGAGGGAGGAGGACGGGTTTATACTGACTTCAAACAACAGTGAGCAAAGTGTATAGAAAGCACTTTATACTGAACACCCAAATAGTTTCAAAAGTGCAAAATTATAATCAAGTAAATTGAGCAAATAATTGTGGTTTGGGGGATGTAAGTGTCAACCATATTGAATCACCTCTGAACAAGATGATCGTAAGAGGATCTGGTGTATCTATTTTCATGTCATCAAATATTTGAAGTGCATCAAGATATTGAATCACAAATTCGTACAAAAGAATGTTTATAGAAATTTCCGCCTCATTGGCAGTGGTTTCATGACGGCAGTTAACTTGTCTTTTTTGCACCATGTCAAGTTTTCATGGTGACAGTTTCAAACAGGAGCTTGCTTTAGTTGTTTCTGTATCCCACCAACGTTTGCACAATCATGACAGTGAAATATTTGTGTTTTGCCAGCTGCCTTTGAAGTCACATCATATGGTCATGGTGTAAACTCAATAAGTTGAAGTGGTGCATTATGCTGTTTAAAAGCAAAGTTTTATTCCCCACCCTTGGATTTACCTTTTTCATATGCCTGTTTTCTGTAGAATTAGTTACAACCCCTTTTGTGAGATGACATTTTCTTCAAATGTATATTTTTTCCGTAGCGTTTGCATCCTTAAATCACACTGGTCCTAGTAAAATTTTAATCAGATTTTAAAGTACTATTCAATTTCAAAAACAACGCAATATTTAGCACACCTTTCAATTCACTGAACATTATGTCTAAAAAAAAAAATTCAAAAAAGGGGGAGGTTTAAATGTACATTTAAGGCATTTTAGTCTTGTATTAAATACCTACCACATTTAAAACAATCTGTATTATGGAATGTTTAATACACATTGACCTAATCAATAACGCTTTTTTTGTTCCGTTTTTTAAAGAGCTTTGTAATTCAGGGTAGTTGTACCCCTCAATTAAATGGTTCGTTCTTTCGACACAGGTGAAATTTTAATTTGATAAAAATCGTACGCTTCTAACAAGGTTATCTTGGACTCCCTGTGTGTTTTGAGTAATTGTATCAACAGATCACTGAAAGTTGTGTCAGTTGTTTACAAATTTAACCAGAAGGAGCGGTCAGTGTGTTAAGGAGATAGTGTAATGGTCACTGAATTTTCGTCCTTGATTTTTAAAAAAATTGTGTGACGATCTGAATTGTGACAGCCACCAAAACATGTGATTGGACATTCATGAATTTGAAAGATTTTGGACCGGGAGTTGCATGAGATGTTGTAAGACCTATTATGAGTGAAGAACATATTACCGATTTGTGTAACGTCTTTAGATCTTTGTCATTTATTTTTGCACCAACTCGTAAGAAGCTGCAAGTAAGTTATGTGTGTATTTGAAGTTTAAAAAATAATTTGGGCAATATTTTAAAGAATAATTCTTTCCTTTAGCAGTATAAATATTTTATTATCAAGAATATTAAAATTTTAAAATGGTTTGATTTTTGAAAATTTAATTCACCTTCATGCAACTCTCAGTTGCATCTCAAACTATTCCATTATAGATCAAATTATGAAAATTCCTCTCCAATAGAAAAATCTTCAACAATAAATTTACAAGTTGTCACTTTTACTAAATATCTGTTATTTTATACACCTGAGTTTTCAGGTAAAAAAAAAATTCTTTGATGGGTATAATAAATGTCACTTTTTTTCAATCAGGAGATCATTAGCTCACATCTATTGTGTTGTAGTAATGGCACTGATTAGGAACCTGTCTGTATATAATAGGGGGTCTAAATTGACTTATATTGTGCATTTTATGGCCTAGGTAATGGGATTCTTTATATGGCCTAAATCTTTGAGAAGTAATCACTCTGTGACAGTTATGGGCTGTTAAAATTTAAGGTTGACACAGAAAAGAATAAGGGAGTCCAGTCACTGAGTCCTTCATGGTTTGGGTTAAAGTTTTGAAGTTTCTGCAGGTATTTTCTATCCTCTTTCAATATGTCAGTATCTGATTTGTGTGGAATGGCTGAGGAATCCAGAAAAAGTTCTTTTTTTCTAGATTTTATATGATTTTATGTATACTTGTATATCTTTGGCAACAGCCATTGCATTAAATACAAATTTGGTTGCATTAATTCATCATATAAAAGAGAAAAGTGTTTGCTGTAATATGACCACTTCTCAATCAGTGACCTGATTGGGCCCATTATAAATTGAAAAAGATAAACTTTCCCTCTTCCTAAAATTTCTGTATTCTTGACCGCATTATCTAAATAATGCTTAAAGGAACACTTATAAACTTTTGTCATTCTATAAAGGTCAATTTAATGTGTCAGTAAACCTCTTTTATAATGTGTTGCATTCCTATCGATACCTCCAGTCCACTGGACAACACATAGGGTCCTTCTTTAATCTTTAACGAGTATCTCCGATTCATCAGGGTCCTTTGTTTACAGGTTTCCATATATGACCTCTCTCAGCTTGAATGTGGCAAATTACCAGCAATATTTACGAAATCTTCCTGGGTCCAAGTGTCTTTTTGACGTATTAGATAGTTTTTATAAAATAAATCTTTTTATTATTATGAGTTTTATCCTATTCAAGTTTGAAGCGGGTTGTTTAGGAGATTTACATGATAGGGGCTAATGTGTCAATTTTCTTATTGGTCCCTCCTGTGAATATATGAATAACATTGCATAATTTTGTATGGAAGATTTTCAAGTCCCTTTTTATAATAATAATAATAATAATAATAATAATTAAATTACAATCGTTCAAAGACCGATTGCGAGGTCTTTCCCATTTTGTGTCCTCCAATAGAAATAGATTCCTAACTGAATGATACCCTTTTTGGATATATCAACCTGGTAGGAAGTCAAGATTTAAAAAAATGTCTAGTTGCTTTGGACTTTTAGGTCAGTTGTTATGGCCAAAACGTTACTTCCGGTCATAAAATATTGAAATTTAAACTCAGCAGGTAGTCAGGAGTCATAAAATATATGGTTGCTATGGACTTTTAGGTCGGTTGCTATGGACAAAAGGTCACTTCCGGTCGTAAAATATTAAAAATTAAACTGAGCAAGTAGTCAGGAGTCATTTAATATATGGTTGCTATGGACTTTTTCTAAAGGTAACCTTGTTGCTTAGGACTAACCTTGACCCCTGACCTTTGACCTTGGACCCAAACTGTAGTCTCTTCCACACTGATTCTGAAATTATATGGTTGCTATGGACTTTACCTTATGGTTACCTTGTTGCTAAGGACTGACCTTGACCTTTGACCTTTGACCTTGGACCCAAATTGTAGCCCCAAACTGATTCTAAAAATATATGGTTGCTATGGACTTTTCCCTATGGTTACCTTGTTGCTAAGGACTGACCTTGACCTTTGACCTTAGTCCCAAATTGTAGCCCCTTCTTAACTGATTATGAAAATATATGGTCGCTATAAACTTTTCCTTAACATTACATATTTAAATATGGATTACTATATATTGCGCAATACATTCCTATATAAAGTCATGACGCAATTATTCAAACTTGAGATTTGACCTATGACATATATATTTTCGGATGCAACTTATGTCACCTAAGACGATTGGTGAAGGTCCCAAGTCTTTAGGACTAACCGTTTGGAAACAAATTTTGTTGGCACATCGCAACACAAAATAATGCTTTGGATGATGTTTTTTTGGCCGCCATTTTGAAACCACTCAATCGTAACATGTACTTCTTGGGCTTAAATGATAGGTCTTGCCAAGACGGTCATTTTTCATACACATGTCTATTATACTATCTGTTACGGTTTTCAAGTTATTGGCAAAAAACGTATTTCGCGAAAACCTGTTTCGGCCGCCATTTTGAAACTGCTCAACCGAATCATGCACTTCTTGGACTCAAATTGGAGGTCTTTTCAAGACGATCATTTTTTGTTCAATATTGTCTATACTTTCTCTAACGGTTTTTGAGCTATAAGTACAAACCTTTTGACGACCGCCATTTTGGCAATGGTAAACGCAAAAAAAAATTTGACCACTGATTCTTAATCAGGACCCTAAAATCTACCTGGAAACTAAATTTCATCAAAATTGGACAACTTTGACATTTTGCGCCAAGTTTGCGCCATATGCGCGCAACCAGGAAGTAAATTACAGAATTTTTTTTGCATGATAAATCATCACCAGGATTTAAGGAACCACTTCCACCAAACAGAATCTTGATAACTATTACCGTCTCTGAGGAGATCTGATAACAAGGGTAAACAGCGTTTTGCGCAATTGCGCTGTAACTACAAATAGTTTAGCGTCAGGCCCTAAGTCACGTCGATTCCAGGCAGTGCTGAATAAGTGTGCCAAATTTCATCAAAATCGGTCAAGGCAATTTTTTGACGCTGATGGCAGAAGAAAAAGAATAATAATAGGCAGAACGAAATCAATAAGGTCTTCCCTTTGGAAAGGGAAAGACCTTAATAATAATAAATTCTTTATTTATAGAAGGTAACACAGTTAGTTTACAAAACTAATCTTCCCTGAGGCCCTCATTAAAGCAAATATCAAAACAACACATAATATGGAATATTACAATATGTACTCAAAATACATGTATATACATTTTGATTATAATAGCATATATTGTATATTTATTATTGTACAGAAGCAATAATTTTATCTCTGTAAGTAGGTCTTTATTTTTGTTTTAAAAAGGTTGTCATTTGCTACATTATGCAAACTCATAGGTAAATCATTCCACAACAGTGAACCAGAATAGGAAAATGAGTGTTTGTATACTTCAATATTAGGTTTAGGAACATGTAGTTTTTCTATCACATTGTTTCGTAATTGGTAAGGATTGTTAGAAAATTTAAACATATTTTTTAGATAAATTGGTGCTTCACTGTTAATGATCTTATGCATCAGCAAATATTTATGATATTTTATTCTTATGTCTGCAGTCATCCATCCTAGTTTTTTAAAAAGAGGTTCTGATGGTGCTAACGGATCAGCATCTAGGATGACTCGAGCAGCTCTCTTTTGTAGTTTTATTATTCTAGACAATTGGTCAGTTCCACAACCTCCCCATACAGAGCAACAATAATCAATTAAAGGGAGAATATAGCCATTGTAATATGCATTTCTAGTATCAAAGTTTAAGAATTTCTTAATTTTAGTTAAAAGGTGTATTCTTGATGATATGCATTTACATAAATAATCAATTTGATTCTTCCAAGTGAGGTTTGTATCTATTCTTACACCTAAAAGTTTTTCACAATCAGAATTTTGTAGACAGGATGAATTTATTAACAGGGATGGTTGATTGTTAATTGACTGAAGTCTTTGTTTAGTTCCAATTGTCATGCATTTTGTTTTGTCAATGTTTATAAACATGTTGTTATCTTTGCACCATTGTTCAACATTCTGCAAATCATCTTGAACTTTAGATTGAATGTCCTGAATATTTTTTCCTGACCTATGCAAGGTGGTGTCATCTGCATATAAATCTGTTTCACAATTTTCTATTGATAATGGAAGGTCATTTATAAAAATTACAAATAAAAGAGGTCCGATAATAGAGCCTTGTGGAACACCATATTCAATAACCCTTTGACTAGAATAGGCACTACCAATCTTCACTTGTTGAGTCCGTTCACTTAAATAGGATTCAAAAAATTTAATACATATATGACTAAAACCATAAATTTTTAGTTTATGACATAACAGTTTGTGGTCGACAACATCAAATGCCTTTCTGAAGTCAAGAAATACAGCTAGATTGATATTTCCATTATTCATTTCATGCAGCCATTTGTCAACAATATTAATAAGTGCTGTTTGACAAGAATGGTTTGGTCTAAAACCTGATTGGGCAGGATGCAATAAATTATTTTCATTTAGGTATTTATATACATGTTTTGAAACATGCCTTTCCAATAACTTTGATATGGTTGGCAAAACAGATATAGGCCTGTAGTTGGTTGGGAGATTTTTATCACCACTCTTGTATACTGGGGTTACTTTAGCATTTTTTAAAACAGAGGGGTAAATACCTGTATCAATTATTCTATTAAAAATGTATGTTAGAGGGGAAGCAATATGAGAAGCACATAACTTTAATATTTTTGGTCCAATATTATCTGTCCCAGATGACTTGTTTACATTTAATTTAGTTAATTCATCAAAGACTTCATTTATCTTAACAGGTGGGATTTTGAATTTATCCTGATTAAGAAGATTTAACCTTGTTTCAATAAACATTTCCAGATTTTCATGTCTCTGTGAATTTTCTGAGCTGTTCATATTTTTTCTTAAATTTTCAACACATGATGTAAAGAAATCATTAAAATTATTTGCTATGTCAATTTCATTGGTTATTCTTTCATTTTGATCATTGATGAGCTCAGTAGGTGCTTTCTTATTTTTGGGGTTGAAGCTGTTTATACACTTCCAAAGAGTTTTTGAGTCTTTGGAGTTTTTCACCATGTCATCATAGTAGTTTTTTTTAGCTTTTTCAATGATTAAGTTTGTTTTATTTCTCCAAAATTTATATTCATTCCAAAGACCAAGGGCTTTAAATCTGTCCCTTTTGTTCCTAGCAAATTTAATGTCATCATTGTACCATTCAGGCTGTTTATCTTTTTTAACTCTCTTAGTTACTAGAGGAGCATGCTTATCTAGTATCTTGTTTATCAAATCATAAAATATGTCAAGACATGTTGAGGGGTCATTATCATAAGTATGCTCTATAGTGTGGAAAGGGGCACTTTTAAGATCATTGATAAAATCTTCTTCATGAAAGTTCTTAAAATTTCTATATGATATTTCAGTATGGGCATATTTTCTCTCTAAATGTTTTTCTTTTCTGGTAAAACAAATAGGATAATGATCACTGATAGAATAATGACTGACATGTGATTCTGTAGGAGTAAAGTTAACCAACAAACAATCATTTTTTAACCATACAAATTAACAAAAGCCATCAACATGATCAAATTAAATTGTTAATGTTTTGATAGACAATACATGATACGAGTTTTTATTAATTAACAAAATAATGTTTGCCCTGACTAAATTGAGGGTTGACACTCTAGTTTATAACCAAAATTATAAAAAAAAACAATTGAGTCTTAATGGCATAGATTATATAAGTATGCATAATAATCATTAAAGAGCATACTAATAAGTATTTTTCGTTATAAACGAAACCAAAACAAAAACTTTTAATTAATATTTTTTAGTGAAAATTTACTCCAAACTCCACTCTAAAAACGGCTCCAAACTCCACTCCAAAAAATGACTCCAAACTCCACTCCAAAAATTGACTCCAAACTCCACTCCACGACTCCACTCCAAGACTCCACTCTGTAAAATACATGGTGCCCCTCTGCTACAGTCATTTCCTCCAACGTGGAGTATGATGGTTCTGAACCCACTCAAGTCAATTTCCCTGATGATATCCATAATGTCTTTAATTGTGGCACCCCTGTTTGTACTAACGGATGTGTTTGTCAGGCCTCTAGGGTCAACACTTTTCAGAAGAGAGCTTCCAATAATCAAAGTTTCAGTTTTTTTAGGTTGCCTATTCTTTGGCCTTCAATCTCCTGATGTAATGTAGTACATGAAATGTTTTCTACTATTGTTTTAACATCCTGAACTTCATTGTGCAGTTTTTGTGCAAGATCCTTAAAAATAGTTTTGAACCAGTCAGATTTGGACAGTCTTATTCAATATCAAGTGCTAAATTTAGGGATTTATTTTGGGGAAAGTCATTGGACTTGGAACAGAATTTTTGTTTTCAAGTGAAATATTCGTGTTTGGTTACTATGCTGGTGGGAAGTCCAAGTGCTATGTAAAATTGTAATATTCATGCAAAAAGTATAATATTATGGGTAGTTTAAGCTCATAACAGTTTTGAAAGGTCAAGCCGAGCAGAAAAAAATCATGAGTATCTTTGCTAGATGTGGTTGATAATTTTAATATGTTTAAAAAAGACTGGACTTTTATTGGGCTTTAGATAAAGTTTCAAACATTATATTATTTATTTTCAATATTTACAGTTCAATATTCGCTAGGTGACACTGGGCTGAAATTTGTTTTGACTAAAGTAAGGTCTAATTAAAGACTTCCAAAAATTCCGTCTCCGAAAAATTGTTGACACAAGTTTGCATTCTTTGCCTGTTTATACAAACTCAGCAGAATGTTCTATAAAATACCATAGGAGAATGTTTTTGAGAAACTTATTTGGAATGGACTTATAGGAAACAATTGTGTACATTATTTAAAGTCATGTTTCATACCATTCTTTTGGCGAGAAAAACATATTTGTTTTCGATGGAAAGTAAATATTAACTTCGTCGGAATACGAGATACACCCTCTAGAATTTAATAGATTTTTTATGTATATTTAAAATTAACAAAGAGACAATGTTCTAAGTATTTATAAAGAAAATACGAAGTGTTGTTCACAAATTAGTACTTCGGTATGAAGTCCTGCCAATTTGGACACGTGTTCTTGCGTGAAAGAACAAGCTGAAGTATAGTGCATTTGTAATAATGTTCAGGAAGTTTAGAGCTTATATTCAAGATCAAATGAAAATCCTCTTAAATTGGAAATGGTTAATTGCATCATACATAGATATGCAATGAACAAACAGAAGTCTAAGAAAGGGTCAAAATACAATACGAAAATGGGTATAAAAACGGATAATTTGGTTATGCTGTATATCAATATTGCAAGGAGTAACCTCTCATCAGTAGCATATGAATCCAAACATTGGAAGGTCAAAAACCAAAAGTATTGAATGAAAAGTATTCAAAGCCAAAACATTGGAACAGTGAAGCCAAATCCAGCACCGAGGATATCGATCATGTTTTAGTTTCAATAAAGCCTGGAAAATCATAGTGTTAATAAGGGTCCTTTACAATGAGAATTGCATTGAAGGAAAAAAGAGAAAAAAATACTTTAAAAAAATTAGAAAACAATACAGGGTAAAAAAAAAAATTCAGAATGAACAGCCCATCTATTTTTTGTCCATTTGATTGATCTGATAGCTAAGGTGAAAATCTTAAAGTTTGTGCATTATTTTTTTCTTTGACTGATGTACATTTTGTCTATCCAAGACCCATTAGAGGGATTTTAGTCAAAAGATAAAATTGCTGAACACCAATGTAGGAAGCGCACGGAACATAAAGATAAAGAGAAAGCAACCTGCAACTAGATCTTAAACAGCAATTTAAGACTTGAATCAAAGCCTTTAAGATTTCAAAGCATCTGTACGCTATGGTTAAACATTTGCTTTTAAGATCATTTGGAAATGTTTGAATATGGTATTTGATGAAACTTAATGCTCTTTACAGCAATGTAAAGTACATTAAACTCTTACACATCTGTAAAAAGATCTAACATTCTTCAAAACCAAACCAAGATCAAAAAGTTTATAAACAAAGCCATGTTTAAGTTCGACATTGAAAGGAAATTGGTAGAAAGTCCGCACTAATAGCTTAGATTTCGCTGTGTAGTGGGATTTAGATAACATCTTAAAAAGGAATAAAAGAACAACTTGTTAAAAGAAATTTAAGTTGACCAAGGATCAAGAAATCTTTGAAAGTTTTTTTTCTAATATATATAAGATTTTTTGTAGAAATTGTTAAACCACCACATATTTTGGCCCAGTATACAGGCATTTTGAAGTAAGGGAACATTGAAGGTATCTAATTATAGTTTGCAAAAATTGTCCCATTATTCCTATTCATTGAACAGTGAAATGATTTTATATGATAATTATGATGTTACAATTAAATAATTTTATATCTTGTCTCAATGGTATAAGTTGTTTGTGGCATTTCATGAAATTTTAAGACATGGCTGTGCAAAATTGTTTAAAAACTTTTTTGGCCTCTTATGTTTCATACAGAATTTTAGAGGACATGCATCAATCTGAAATCTGCCTTTGATTATCTATTAATGTGCTGTTTTATGCTTGATCCAAGTTTGACAAACAAAAATATGAAAAAGAATTGATAAGGATATTTCATATCAAACTTTTGTGTTTCTTGACTTTTAAATTGTGGACCCACTACTTTAAGTATGCTTATAATACCCCTTCTCCAAGGGAAAGTTTGTTTACAGATTGTGACGTACATATAAATATGACGACCCAAAAAGACCTCCAGCATTGGCTTATCAGTGTTAAGGGCCTAAAACAGACAGTTTTACAAGCTTAGCTTGTATTGTTTCAAGATAAGAAGGATTTATGTCTTATAAGGAAAACAAACATTTTTCCGTTTACAGTTGAAAATTTTTTAATTTTTTTTTAGCTGTAAAAGATGATCCAGTCAGTATTTTAAGCTTACCGTAGGTGGGTGATTTGGTTGGTGCTAAAAAAAAACTACTAAAGTGGGTGAAAAAAGAAGTAAAGATTATGTTTGACTCCCCTGCAAAGTTTATTTAGGTTGAGGAAAAGTGAGATAAGTACACAGTTCATGTTCACAATGAATGAAATGAATTCAAAGTTGCAAAAATGTTGGCCAAGACTTGTAGTAACTAGTTGAAAGGGCAGCAGTCCCCTTGCAGGCACCCTCATCTTGATCAAAATGATACTCTGAAGTGTGACCATGCTATGCCTCCACTCTATTCAGTATCAACATTTCTGGAGCCATCACTGCTCTTATTACAAAAATATAACAATTTAACATTTAAGAAATACATGAGGTGAAAAAGAAGTTGGTCTTAATCTTAAACTTAAAGACAAAGAAAAAATGTGGAGTTGCTTTAACTATTATTGTCCTATTACCGATCTTTGAACGAAATACATTTTAAAATATATAATTTGCTATTATAATAAATGATTTTAAAGCTTTTGACCTTTGTAAAATTAAGAAAACAATATAAGAGTTTTGAAGTCCATGAGGAGTTTAATCCCTTCTAAATATTTAATACTTATACTGGCTAAATTTTGTTGAGTAACACAACAAAGACACAATATTGTGATGAAATTAGGCATAAAATCTGTTTTAAGTAGTATATTTTTGATAATAAATGTGTTTATTGAAGGGGATTAGTATAATATAATGTTCACTTATCAAATCCAGAAGTTGGGATTTGGTTATGTGATATTGAGTATACACCTTGACCTACATACGTTTAAACTAGGTTGAAAGTTTGACTGTATGTTTGTATGCTTTAATGTTTATTGCAGTATCAGTTTATAATCTAAGTTTCAAGAAATTTAATGGTCAAGGTAGAATAAATTATGATATTATTGATATTGGGATTTTTACAGACATTTCATATAAAAGGGGCATGCATAAGATTGAATTCTTTATGCATATTCTATTTTCAATTCTTGCATGTGCCCAAACCCAAATAAAAGCTAGAATTTCAGAGTTTTGGTTTTGCCGGACCCAAGGCTTTGAATACCATATTTTCCCATTACCTTACGTGTCAATTATTGCAATTTTTTGCAGGACCTAGCAGTTTTTTGCCTGTCGGTCCTGCAGGTCCGGTGAATTTCAAAAGCTCTGGCATTTACCAAGAAGAATTTTGCCCATAGCACCTTTTCTTATTGTTGCTTTATTTTTTTGTTCAATTTTTTGCTCAATTCTCCCTGTAATCCTAACCCTTCAAGTTTATAATTATTATCTCTTCCACTCATCCTTTTGCACCCATGCACCTGGGAATTAAAACCCATTATTAACCCACATAACAAAAGATAAATGGGTGGTTGTGGTTTCCAGTTTTCCATTGAGAATTTAAAGGGACATAAATTTTGATTGTTAGTGAAAAAGATTTGGAGATTATTAGACCTGGAATATATAGGCTGAATTTCTATTATAAGCAAAAGGTTTTTTTAAGTGCCTTTTGTTCACATTTTTTATTGTTAAAAAATATAATTTGAATTTTTTTAACAGTAGAAATATTGAGTTATCCCCTTTAGGTATTTTCATTTTAAACTACCAATAGATTTGTATCTTTTATGCGTATAATAAATCTTCTTATTGCCATTATATTTCAAAAAGCATGTCATTTTTCATAAGTTATTGTTTTTAAAGTTTAAACCTATAAATTAGGAATTTAAATTGCAGAAAACAAGAGAACTTAGAACTTCAACAGGTGGATAAGATTTATACTGTGTATGACAGAATTTGAAATTAATCCCGTATTAATCTTTTCAGGGTCATTTCAGCATGTCATTGTTCTTTAGGTATTTAGGCATACCATTGACAGAATTTTGAAATTCTAGACAAATTTCGATGTTTCAATGCACAATGACACTATAAGATTGAAAGGCATCGAGGGGACATCACTTGGTGGTCTGCTCTTGGAAGGATCTCACTAGGTGGAGCCTTGGGTGGCTCATTTGTATATCACACGGAATGTTCTATTTTTGAAAAAAATATACTTTATAATGCAATGAATTGAAATGATTCTTATGCTTGGAAAAACATGCAATCTTGTTGGTCTGATCAAGTTGTTGGAATTTTAATGGACATGTTTTTTTACAAGCTGATGGTCAGTATATATAATTTTGTGTATTAAATGGGCTTCATTTTAAAATACATTATTTTACGTACCGACATTAAGAATTAGATTCTCACTTGTTTTGCATAAGTAGTCATTTTTTGTCTCCTTGTGTCATTGTTGACAAATATGTCTTTGTGTGTCAATAAACTATGTTTTTTTATGCCTGTTGGGGGGCATTAAGTTTTACTCATGTCCCCATACGTACGACCGTCTGTATGAATTTCCGTCAAGCTTTTCTCAAAAACCGTAAGTGGGAATAACTTGAAACTTGGTAGGATGGTTCAGTATGACAAACTATACGTCCTAAGCAAGTTTAAGACCTGTCGGACATCTACTTCCTGTTTGGGGCTGGATCGATACCCAAATCGACATGAAAATTTCTGTCAAGCTTTTCTCAGAAACCGTAAGTGGGAATAACTTGAAACTTAGTAGGATGGTTTAGTATGATAGCGAGCATAGCTCGAGCGGAGAGCTCTACGGTATTTGTTTCCGCGAGAAATTTGCAAATACTGATTTAGATTTTTTATTGTCCGGAAAGGGTAATTATTTTTACAGGTCCGGAGTGAATGTTAAAATAATTTATAAGAAAAGAAATAATGCTTAAAAAAATAATAAATTGCGCTTTTTACAAGAAAATTCTTAAAATAATAAATACACATAAGCTGCTCGTTTCGTCTTGGTTATATGCACGTACGAAACTAACGTGTCTCGAAGCTTAATCGCCCCATACCATCTCGCCCCAACTACATTATATAAACAAAACGTAGCCCCTTTTAGCTATGCTCGCATTTAGGCAATGCCTACTTCATATTAAACTATGCGTCCTAAGCGACTTTCAGACCTGTCAGACTTCAACTTTTTATTTGAGGCCAGCGGGGGCATCCGTGTCCCATGGACACATTCTTTCTTTATTATAGTTTACAGAATCTGAAACATATTGCAAAGGATGACATCTGTCTCCATGGAACAATTTACACTTAGAATTTTGTATAAAAGTTAAAAAAAATACGAATTCTCAAAAAAGTACAAGTTTGGTGGGCGCTTCAAAGCAAATTTAACAATGATAATCAAAATTCAAAATTCCTAAACTGTTTGTATTTCAACATTGTATCAAAACTGCCGAGCAACTGTAACATTTTCCAATCAATAAAGACAACCTTGTTCAGCTTCGAATACTCCAACTTTTAAAGTAGCATGTTTATCGTGTACTTGAATGAGATCATGCAGAGTTAGTTAAGCCCCAACTCCACCCCTTCAATTCAACATAGGGTACAAATAACTCAATTGTTAGCATTATTGAGAATTTGAGGCCGAATATGTTAGTAAGGCGTTCCAGAGTGTTTAAGTATTTGTATAAAGTTTCTGCTGTATCATCTTATGAGAATATGAGGAAATCTGAATTTCAAGAAAATAAGGTTATTTGTACTTGATGTTGGGATTGCTTTCTGAAGGGTGATATGGAACATTGGTATATTTCATTGCATTTTCTGCTTTCTTTTTTATATGTATTGGCTGACGTTTTTGTGTAGGCGAGTTAAGGTAGTGAGTTTTATAGGGTGATGAAACCCTATACTTTTCTGACTTTGTCCTTCCAAAATTAAACAGTGATTTTGTATCATTGGTTTAATACCCAATTTTCTAATACTTTTTGTCTTTTTTCATTGGTACATCTGTTGCTCTTACTCAGTAATACTGAAAGACAAAACTTCATGAAACTTTGTATGCTTAAACATTAAAACAGAAACTAATCACAACACTGGGACAGCAAGGGCAGCAGTATCTTTAATACCTATTTTCTGTTGTTATCTTATTTTACTAGACTATAAATGGACCATCAGTCTTAAAAAGCAATATAAAATCTGCTGATATTGCACAATACAGCTGTGTTAGATTTAAATATTGTCCAGACATTAAAGGGAAGATTGCTCCATTTAGCTTTAAAATCTGATAGTTCAATATTATTTGTTTGAAAGTAAATGAATTATGTCACCAATCTGATAGGGGGGATTACAGTTAAAAGACAGCTCAAGTGGGCTCAAGTTTTCACACCAGTCCATGATAGTGATCAGGGTAAAGACAAAACATTTAAACAACTTTATAAAGACGTGCATTCTATTGCACAGACCATGCAGATAATTTAATTAAAATTTTGAAGGTAACTTTGAAGATTATGGAAGTTCAGTGGAAATTTTGTGGTGGAAACATTTCTTCAAAATCTGATAAAAAATTTAATGAATGAACCTTTAGTTTTGAACTTGAAAACCCTGTGAATGTTATTTTAAAGCATTTTTTGTTGAACTATTAAAAATCTTATTGCAACTCAGACCTGTTAGACTCCTTTCTCTTTGGGATGCGGGGGTATCTTTGTGCCACATTCATCCATTTTCTTTTATTATTCTTTTTGAAATATGTTTATTTGCTTTTGAAATAATTTTATTTTAAATCAAGTGCTTAATTTTTTGTAATATTTTATATCTGAGTAACTACAATATAGCATTTTGTTTATTATATTTCGCTGTTCAAAGCCGAAGACACTTATATCATATCTCTTTGAACAATACATATATCAAAATGATGTTCCATGCAACTGTTTGCAGTTAGAAATTTCATTTAAGAACTAAACATTAAGAAGAAAGAAGTTGTTATGTAACAGTAAAGAAGAATATTTGTAATTAAATATTATATTTTGGGATAATTTCATCAAAACATCTGCAAGTTATTTTGATGAAAAATCGGTTGGTTATTGATCTCTAATAAGACACTTTCTATCCTTTTGCAACCACTATTGAATACTCGAAGAGTGAGTTTTAAAAAGAGGAGTAAACTGCCTATATATGAGTATATGCCTAACAGTAGCCAACCTTAAAGGAGGTCCCAGGGAAATAGAACCACCCTTGAATTATTTCAGGCTCTGGAATGCAAACCTTCTCCTAATTGACATTTTCAGTTGACACTCTAAAACTGTATAATTCTATCAAAAGCAATATCAATTTGTCTGTACATATTAAAAAGAAATGTTACCAAAGACCTCAGAGAAGATCTGCAACGAGCACTGTTGGTTCTGCAAATACATGAAACTGTCAGCAATATTGTATATTGCAAAATGACATAAAGCAATCACTTTTGCACTTTCTCACTTAGTAGTTGTCTTATATGTCCTGTGGCATCACAAAGATTTCTGTTCTGTTAAATTTTTTTCTTTTTTTTTTCAGAGGCTGATTCCTGCAAGAGAAGTTGGTATGTACACTTAGAGTAGATCATATTGACACTAAGTTGAAAATACTCTCTTAATTCAATTTAAGATGACATTTTCTGCTTTTTCTATGAAAAGCAAAATGTCTTTTTTTGAGCTCGCTTACAGTTTTCTTTGTTGCTTTTTGATCTTGTACGGTTATAAGAGAAAGTAGAAGTCATGTCAGTGTAATGTGCAGTATACTGGTATCTGGTAATATCGTGGAATGTAGCTCTGTAGAAATGGTGACGTCACAGGTGAATATTAGGTTGAAATGAATGTTGTTACAACAATACAATGGAACCCACGATATTACGAGAAGGGAGTATTGTATATACCATGCAGGGTATTTGGACACATGGAACTGAGTGGGACACGCAACGCCAAGTTTATCTGTCAGCTGACCATTTCCATTGTTTTGGTTGGTCTGTTTTGAAGTTTTGGACACATAGGACTGCATGTGATGTACACATGGAAGGCAGGATTTGTTACACACTTGGTCTGTTGTGTCCCAAATTCAAAATTGACCAATCAAGGTAATAGATATTATCAGCTGACAAACAACTTTAACCTGGTATCTGGGTGTCGAGATAACTGGCAGGTATACAGACAAACCAGAATAGTATAAATCCATCTAGACTTCTGCATTGTAGGCTAGTTATAGTGTTTATTTCTTGACCCAACTATAAAAATCTATAATCTGTAGGTCACAAAAACTAGGGCATTCCAATATTGTTTTGGTCCAGAAAAGGTCTACTTAACCAAACATTGATAAACAATAAGAGTGCCTTGTTTGATGTAAACTAAGAAACAAGAGTACCTATGAGTAACTTGACCCACTACAGAAATCTTATACATTTTACTTTCTAAATTTTATAGTTTGTATGTATTTTCTCTGTGTCAACAATTTTCAAATCCTCATGTTATGACAAATTTAAGGACTTTCACTTTCACGGAGAATTTTAGTCCAAAATGAAATGTTTTTACATATCGTCTATGTCAATATTTTGCAAATCCTTGTGTTTACGATGAATTTAAGTCCTTACGCTTCATATGGAGAATTTGAGTGTCTAATGAAATGTTTTTAACATTAATGGTGGTTGACTTACTGAGGACTTTATGTAAATTGTGGGAATAAGTTTTTAAATGAATAGACTTCAACATATTCAAGATGAAAGATATAAAATGAATTTGGAAACTAGGTTTTCGTTCAACTGATAAATGGCAATTGGGTGAAAATTATAAACAAGGTGATTCATTGTACAAAGTAATTTAAAACTACTTGACAGATTTGGTGTAAACTTGGTAAAGTGCATGTTAGTTAGTTATTAATTTTACCTTTCTGCTAGTTGTTTTAATTCAGGAATAGCAGTGTTGCTGTGAAGTAGAGAGAAATTCCAAAAGAGTCATGCAGTTTTGTGACAGATGAGAATTTATTGATATATTGTTACAGTATAACTTTGTGCATCACGGTACATGTAGTGCAGTTAATTTTACAAGGCAAAGAACATGTCCGGGATAAAATAATATTTACAGCCGGGAAGCAAACTGGCAATTTAATTACTTTTTAGGCCCGCTGAATATTTAAAAATTCAAGGGGGATAATTGAAATATTTTCCACAAGGTGGCGCTGCTCAATCCCAAACTAATTTGTTTGGGTTGAAAAACTACGTGTTTTTGGCTTTTATATAAAATAAAACATGTAAATGAAATTAAAAATTGATTCAAAATATATTTTTTGCCATGACTGTCGATTATGAACAGGATTGGTTCCTGAAAAATTAAGAAAACCGAACTATACGATCGGTAACGAAACTTCGTGTTTCTTTTTTGTCGCGTATGTTTACACTTTTCTCAATTGACAGAATCAAGTTCTAGCGGATGAATATACCTAAGAACTGGTTTCCTATGTAGAATTATGTATTATCCGTTGGTGGTTAACAGGAATTTACGTCACTCTTAACAGTTTTTGAGAAAATGGTTCTTTTACCGACACCGTCAAAACAAAGAAATTTGTCCAGGTATCCCCCCATTTTCTCGCATATTTTGTCAATATTTATCACTGTAAACAATGAAACGATTTGTCAGAAGGTTCTTAGTATAATGTTACTTTAATTTAAAGTGAATTACAGAAACTTGACATGTATTTCGTGATGTAGTTCAACATTTTTTTCGTTCAAAATTCCCAAAGAATGAGATGTTGTCATTTAATGTCAATGTTTAAAATCTTCACCAGTCGATGTTTCTAAATGTAGAGCTCTATATTTTTGTTGTAAAGATGTGAACTTATACAAAATTGCTTTTCATTGTTTACAAGATCAGTATTGACCCATGCTCCATTTACTTTACATGCTGTCTTTGATTTTTTGCAAATGCCTCAATGAAAAAATTGTATATATGATAATAAAACCTTTAACAATGTGAATGAAGTTATATTTTTCCAATCATGTATGCAACTGCATCGTAAAAGCATGCATATGTCATATGTGTGTTCACATTTTTTATTATTATTTTTTCACAGCTCAGTTTTTACATTTTAGGATGAAAAAAATGGGGGGGGGGGGGGGGGGGTTCCAACCGCTCGAGTATTGGCCACTGAGTTTTGTGTCTTATTACTACACGGTGGTATAAACATGTGTAAAACATGAACCACTCATTTCTCATTTAAAGATACCATAATGAAAATAAATTTTTGTTTTCTGTACGTGTCATAAACTTTTGACACAGGTGTTCTCTCGTGTACTGAAAATAATCTAAACCTGCTAAACAGTGGATTATTGGTTGTGTCATTCTCAAAAATGATGTGCTATGCTTAATATTCTTTTATCATATATTTAAGTAATTATACAACAGTCTCTTAAGACAAAACACATTACCTTTATCACATACCATATATCGCATAACCTAAGGCTACATTGCATATACCCTATGTGTCGAGACCAAATTTCTACATGTCAAGACTGATAAGAAAATGTCCAGACACAATATCTAGATGTCGATACAATTAAGCCTAAATGGAGAGTAAGTTTCAATATGTCAAGAAAGTGTTGAGACAAAATTTGTTCTGTTTTAGAATGTTGAGACCCCAAAACATGACATGTCGAGACAAAAGAAGACAGTCGAGACAAATGCAGAGACCAATGGAGACATATTGCTACAAAATCGGAACGTCTTCTTATATCGAGACAAGTTCTTACCAAAATTTTACTTTTAAGACTTTGTAGTGATAGTTGTTAGCTTGTTCATAATGTACTTGATATATAGATTTATATCCAGAATACACATTGTATACTCTTAATCATGTTAAAGTTGATAATTGAAATCTAGTCATATTAGGTGTTAGCTTGTTTATTATCCTCGGTGCTTGATTTGGCCTTCCTGTTCAAACTTTTTGGTTTTGAGAACTTTTCATTTGTTATCTTCCAACGTTTTGATTCAAATGCTGCTGATGAGAGGTTGTTCCTTGAAATATCAATATACAGCATAACCAAATTAATCAATTTATACCGTTTTTATACGACCACAAAAAATTTGCGGACGTATAATAGTATGATGCTGTCGTCGTCTTTGTCGTTGTCTGTTAACTTTAGTGTATACACGATAACTTTAGTTCTTTATGTACCTGATGTTTATAAATATACTTTCTCTATTGTGTTTCATTGGACCATTGATTCCTGCAATCTAGATACATTATGTTGTTAGAACAGTTCCTCTTTTGCGTGTCATTGAATCATTGGTGTAATTTAATAGTTCTGTTCTTTTTGTGATCCATTCAATTGAAATCACATCTTGGTTGTAATTTTGTGTTTTTATTATGTCTTTGTTTGATATGAATGTCCTCTTGATCTGAGACAATAATTAAATTCAATATGATTTTCTCACCTCTTGATGCATGTCTGACAGTTAGTTTAAATTCCACTTTGGTATTGTTTTTTTTTTGGGGGGGGGGGTCCTTCCCATGCTGGCTTTTGGGTGTTGTTTGTCATTCTCAATTAGGTTTATTATATATATCTTCCTAGACTAAATAATTTAAGTACTTTATTTTATTATTATTTTTGAAATATCTCTTTCGTTTAGCAAACACGAGATCTGCTCAAGGTTCCTGAAGAGGATGTACATAAGTCATATATCTTGTTCTATCATATTTTGCCATTTTTTTTTTCATTTTAGATTCCATCATAATGAATGCATGCTCCTGGGTTGCTAATTTACTTATGTATAGTAAATTTACCAATAAAACGAGCGGTCGTGTTCACATAGCCTTTTTGAAAAAAATATTCCTTTGTGGATATTCTATATTTTGATCTTCTTCCAGTATCTGTAAAACTACAATGTTCATAGCATTTTTTAATTTATGCATTGAAAGGGGGGGGTCAAAATAAAAAGAAATGTAGATGTAATCATGGTAAATGGTGTTGACTATTTATTCTATTTTAAATTGTAACATAAATTTATGTTATAATTGTTAATAGGGCCTGATAAGAAGGAAATTATTTGTTCTATAGTTTAAATCTAAAAATAGAACGAACAAAAACTGCCATTACTGGTTGTCCCCCTTTACGTATGGAGAAAATCGTATCGTTTCAATTGACAGAAAAAAGTTCTAGTGGGTTTAATTTTCTACTTTTTGTCATTTTGAATTCCTAATTTTTTCCCCCACAAGTTGTTAAAATTACATCGCGTCACTCTTACGGGAACTTGTGTTATTTTTTAATTTTCAGTTTTTTGAGACTGATTCCGCCATTTTCGATTCGCCTTTTCCTCTCGATTTCTTTCTTGTTACAATAAAATTCATACCGATCGACGTAACAATTACGACACTGATTATTTCTTTATTATATACTATCTTTGTTGTTCAGAATAGAATGTTAAAAAGCGTAAATTCGATGATTTTTAACTGGTCGTCAACAGAATCAAAAACGTGTCGATTCCGTCATGTGTAAAATCTATTGAATGTCATCCATTAATGACTATGCTGTTCGCCTGTTACACTATAGTTAAACCTGTCTAAATGAACTATAGACAATTCTGTTCAGTTACTGCAGGATTTCGGGTAACGGTTCAAATATTAAATGAATTTAGAGGTTGAAAAGGGGCACTTAGATATAGGGGTTGAGTGTGGGGTGATACTTTTTTATCAGGGGTTTAAGAAGGAGGAAGTGTTTGTTAAGGGGTCGCAGTACAGAAAGGAATAAGCCAGGGTAAAATTGGAGGAACGGGGATGACGCCAGGGTGGGAACCGGGGATTGAAGAAGTCTAATTTGGACTAAGAGCTAGTTTTATAGTATTATTCATAGTTAAGGTGCAAACAGTTCAATTAAATAGCAGAGATCTTTATAAAAAATTCAAATTTTAATCCTAAAATCTTTTCCAGATGTTTGGAACAATGCTACGTAAATTGTTTGTTGATTTAATCATATTTATTGTTCATGAATTAAATTTAATCCGCATTCCATTCTAAAAGGGGTATATTTTAAGCCATAAATCTCTCCTAATCTATTTCAAGGTTGTTTGACCATTAAATTCAGGTATTTCATAGAATTTAAAGATTGAAAATTAGAGTTATTCCCCTTTGTCAAGCTATGCACATGGCTACACAGTTGACATGTCAAGAAAAACTTGGGGACACTAAATCAGAAAATTTAATGCATATTTGAACCAGGAGCATAAGTCTGTAAAATTCATTGTAAGTTCTACTAACTTTTAGTTGATCAGGTTCCATTTATATTTCAATTAAGCAGACATTGGTTTATCTCAAATGAAGTGCACATAATCAAAACGTTTTGGGGTATTTCTAAAAAAAATCATTGTTGTAGTCTTTGTTTTCTGGTCAGTGCATAATTTTTTAATATGACATTAACCATTCAAAATTTTGAATTAAAAGTTGTGCACTCAAGGGCAGTACAAGCCTAACGGCTTGAAGCGAAAAAAGTTACAAATAAGAAAAAAGGCCGCTGGAGTTACCGTAGTCAACTTAACAATGTTTCCTTATTGGAAGATATCGCATTCAGTCACAGTTGCGATCCATTTTTTTTAAAAAGTGAACAAACAGTAAACCAGTTGTTTTGTGAACATTAATTATACAGGGGAATGAAATGACACTTATGACACACCTGTTGTCCGTTGTACAAGATGGTACAGTATTTCCCAGCTTCCATTCAGGACAGGGGTTGAAGAGTGTAGTGACCCCCTTGTTTACAAATCCTCTGACTTTTGTGGTGTAAATGATAGATATAATTGTGTGGTTAAATGGTGTATTTCGTGCATAGCCACTTGTCAAAGGGAAAAATTATTTTAATAGTTCTCTGAAATTGTAGGTTTTCATATGTTTTAAGGTGGTTGACCGTATAATTGTATGGTCCTCTTTTGTAAGGCAAACTTTGGAGGTAGATCATGTTTATAAATTTTATTTTAAAGATTTGGTGGTGGTCTAAATTCACAATTTTAAAGAAAAGGGGGGGGTGTAAACTGGTATACTGTTGTGTCTTTCAGTAGTTACTTTGTCCTGTAGTTCTTTATTGAGGCATAAAGTTGCAAAAGCAGTGGTTGACTGGCAGATTCCTTGTTTGTATTTTGCTTTGAATTGAACATAACTGAGACTTTGTAACACCTACCATATCTAAGAGTTCTTGAAAGGTGATGAATTACTGCAAGGAGTACTGGTTGTTTTTACTATGAAAACTTGGTTCCCACGCCTACTAACATAAGGTTCTCTTCTCAATAGTAAATAATATTTATCTTATAAATCATAATATTAGGGGAAAGTTCAAAGATAACTAAGACACTTAATATCAAAATTTTCTTTATAGAAATCAGTGAATTAAGCCATTTAGTAAGGGTGCTGTGGAAAATCATTTTTACTGAGAAAATTTATAATTATGCTTAAATTAATTGTGATTAGTAATTTAAAAATCCAGATTTTGTCTAATTTTTCATTAACAGATTTTGCTGGACTAAAGCTAATTTTAAGTTACTACTTTCAAGTCTTGTTAGAATATTCAAAGAGGTTTATAGAAATTTGGCTTATCAACGATTTAAATTTTGATTCCTTTAATTTTCCTTAAGCTTAATTTGTACTAGAGCTACCCATTTAAAGCAACACAATTAAAACCATTCTTAAGGACTTTGATATTTCTAATTCCCAATTAAAACTTTTCTGATTGTAAATTTGTTGGTCATTTGTAAGATTTAATGAGATTGCAACAGATGTATAAAGTTCTAATAACTTCTTAAATGGACAAAACCAGATCTGAAGTCTTTATAAAAGGATTTACAAATCTGTCAATTGAACAGATGTTGCCATGAAAGTACCTTAGACAAAAACAAAATCCCTTTTTCTCAGAGTATAAAAATCCTCATAAAAATCTCTTCAACACCCAGGGTCACCTTCTTAAACGGTTTGACACCCTCTATCTTCAACACCCTAGTATCAGCAGTAAGCATATAATTAGCACGGTGATGTAACAGTTTATTATGTCTAATCACAACCCTGTATTCTGCCAAGCTACAATCAGTTTATATTATAAACCTGTTTTAAGCCAATTGCTAGAAAATGGAGATAAGTTTTTACCCTTAGTGGAACGAGCATACAAAATTTATCGTTTGAGATAACATAGAGTGAATTTTCCAATGGTCGTCAGTTGAAGGTTTTTTTTCTACTTGCCATGTTCGGAGATATTAGCTTTTCATTGATATTGTTGTTTTGGACGTATTATGTACATGTTTCGTTTCAAAACAAGATAGTTTTTCGTATGATAGGATTAAGTTCAAATAAAATGAGGCTACGTCATCTCAGTTAAACTGACCATTAAAAATCTGCCTTTTCATCTTATCGGATTTACAATAGGGGGTCCTAAATCAGGTGAACTGGACATTGGAGGTTTATTACCTGTATTTTATACCTTGAAGACAATGGGTTGTTATGTTTTGTAGGGATACACCTCTTTATTCAACTGCTGCATCTGTGCTTAGTATTGTGGATTTCTTGCTTAGATTTGCTTGGATTTTGATAAAGTTGATTTGCATTCAGAAAAAGTGTTAATATGAAATTTCAATTAGCAAATACAGGAAAAGTATTTAAATAATGTGTAATTTCAAGATTCAGACAATTTTAAAGATGTGGAATTTTGATTAATTATTGCCCTGAATTTAAATGAAGATGGCTAAGTATCAGTTGATCCGGAGCTTTAGCGAGAAGATCCGAGGAATAAGTTATTTTGGTTTGGAAGCTGCAAGAGAAAGAAAGCAAGCAGGTAAACAGGGTTTTGCTTAATTTGATTTTTCCAATTAATTTCAGACAAATTTGAAGCTGCTGTAAAGAAGTGACAAGTTTTATTCTTAAATTGCAATTTTAATTAAGGCTTTTGTTAGGTTTTTTCAGTAAGTTGAAGTAAATAAAACAAATTAAGGATTAACTTTTTGAATTACAGCTGTAATGACATTTCAGTATCCTTAATTTTATTTTAATTTATGAAATTTCAGATGCTTTTTGATTTAATGTAAATTGCTGTAATAAAAAAAGAATATTGTTGCAAGATAAAGAAAACCAAGAAGAAATTAGCTTCCCAGACTAATAAAATCTTAATAAAGGCTAAAGACTAGATATTTGGATGCAACTTAAAGAGAGTTATCTGCCCTTAGATAAACTATTTAACATATTATAGATAATTGCTTCATCTCTTAATATGGATTTAAGGAATATGGTACATAACTGGGACTCATTGTGTCAAGATTATGTAACTGTAGGCTGGTTGTTTGGCTGAGTATTAGATTTAATCAAAATATATGTCTTGGTGCAAGTGCCAAAAAGGTCTCTTATAAAGACAAAATATTCAAATTTTCACAACTTTGTTTAAAAAGCAAAAGCAAATATTTATTACATAACTAATGGACATGATTCAAATTAGAAGATTACTGACAAACTTAATTCTATTAAGAATTTCATCTTTGGTTTAGATATATGAACTGAAGGGTTGGCTTTTCCAGAATGTGAGGCCCAGTTTGATGTGGTCTACAGATTTAAAGTCCTTGGTTTCTTTGCTGTTTAAGAATGTTGTTAATTTCATGCTTTGATTCTACAAGTCCCTGCCTTCAACAAAATTTCTGCTTCTGTCCTTAATGCAGCAAAAATATAGAAGACATTTTACCATCTCCATTGAGGTCTCAGTCTTGTAAAAGATTTTCCATTGACAATAATGTTAAACAGGGTTGGAATAAAAAATTCTAAAAATTCTAAAAATGATTCAATCAAAGTTTCAAGCATATGCTGTACTTTAGGAAAGATGAAAAAATCATTTCATGCCAAAAAAACCATATGAGGCCACGAAGTTTTTCAAGATAACTAACCTCAAAGTGAAAGTCGCATGTTTTCCACTTTCATTTTACTGTTTATCCTTAGCCGCACCACCCATAGTAAACAGCATATCCCTACATTTTCCCTTTTCTCAAATGCTACCAATTTTTTTTTTCAAGTAAAATAATTATATATCTTTAAAAATCAATGTCAAAAATTGTACTTTTTCAAATATGGGATGCAGAGAAAAAAAGAGAAAAATAGGGACTATATTATTGGCGTCCATGTTTTGACGTGCACCCAGGAAGTAAAAATCTTTTACAAGACTGGTACCTATTATATCACTAAACCCAAGAGAGAGGCATTAAATAGTTGCAGAAGCAAATGCATCATTCACTTAACTAAGCTGACCCCTTGTTATCCATCCAGTAGCTATGTCAAGTGATTGTTTGTAAACAAATCATATATAAATACATATGCTATTGATAATTCAATGACAGTATTGGATAATTCTGGACAAAAATCCAATAGTTCTGCCATAGAAAAAATATTAAGGGGAAAAAAATTACTTTTGCATAGCCTGAGTTGCAGATCATGGAATTTCAATAGGCAAAGGCGGATTAAGCCCAAAGCGCCTCCTGTTTGACAGAAAAATTTGGTTAGAAACTGTAAGAAACATGAGGTCCCAGAAGTTTTTTTTTTTTTTTTTTTTTAATTGCCTGCCCTCCTGTTTGAAAATTTCTGGATCCATCATAGGGACACTGACTTCTCAAGGTTGGGGCCATTGATCATGTTTTAATGATTTCCTATACTGTGGATTCATTTATTTTCGTGGATACCAATTTCGTGGTTTGATGAAAAATTGTCAGTTCGTGGATTCTTAAATAAGTGGCTCTGTAGTTTGCAACATACAAACCAATATAAAAATCTCCTTTTCGTGGAGTATCAAATTTCGTGGGTCAAGACCACCCTTGAAAACCACGAAAATTAATACCCCACGAATAATAATGAAGCCACAGTATATTCAATAAATATTTTCTGGTAAAAAGGGGGACCTGAGCTTAGATCTGCCCCTGATTATAGTATCCTAAACTTCAGAAACAAATGAACACTTTGTTTTTACCATTGAACAAGAATGCCTGTGCTTATTTTTGAAATTTTGCTAACTCCAGCTTTCAAGATCTTCATCAGGCATGAATAATCAAGTTGATAAAACTACACAAGGAAGACATTGTCACTAGAGAGATTTTCTGATACTTAAAACAAATAGAAATCTCATTTAAGGGAAGGTCATTTTCATGCAAGGATTGTGCAACAGATGTGAAACATGTATCACAAGTGTAACATTTTAATGTAAACAATTTATATTTGACAAATGAAGACTGTATTTTCATGTGAGAAGATTTATTTATGTTAGATTTTTCGTAGTGCAGAACGTGCAGATTGATCAAGATTTCATTCAAAAAAGACTTAAATAGCCCTGAGAGCATATATTTTTCTGCAGATAATGTTGGAATATTTCCTTTCTAATATGAAATTTTGTGAAAGATCTTTTCATTTAACCATGATTTTGTGTATTGTGTTGTAATTCTGTTTGATTTAGTCAGTCTGCATAAAATTTTCTGATAAACAAGTGCATTTTAAATGAAATAAAATCATCCCAAACTTATATTTGTGGTCTTCTAAAATAATTATTTAATTGTCCAGCAATTAACACACCCTATACATGTAGCCTAGTCTGTCACATACCATAGTCTTTGTATGGGACTAGGAAAATATTTTCATAAAAAACCTGAAGTTAATTTACCATAGAACACGAACCATTAAGAACCAGGTACCCTGTTTTCTCATTACAACCCGTTACCTATCTCGTGTAACCCCAAAGTAGATTTATTACGGCCACTGATGATTAGGACAGGTGCTGTCACCTACGTAATTAATAAACCGTGTCGTCAAAAGTTCACCTGTAATTAAATAGTCCCAATAGGTGTGGACCATATCGTAACTAAAATGGTTTATGTGATAACACTAATTGACTTTGGGCCCTTTCTGTTCTTTGTTTGATATTTTGTTTTTGGTCTATTAATTGATATTATATATTGTTCATGATCAGTGTTAGGATATTTTGCTCCAGTCGAAAAAGACGATTTGCAGGTAAATAAAAATATAAATAAATAATTATTTTCCTTTGTGTTCCAAGTAAGATTATGACTTTGGCACATGTGATGTTTTTAAGAAGTAAATTTTAACACATACCAAATATATTTTTCTATGGCTACGAATTTGCATGATATCGATTTCAAAAGTTTTCTCCTTATTTCAGTGTTCATTACTGTATATTAAAAAAAGATCCACGAAATGTACTTCGTACCTAACTTATGTTTGAACTATTACAAGTGCAAATTTCTTGCAAGGACTATTTTGTTGCATAAAAATTCTGCTGAGTAACTGAAGTCTTAAATCTTTTTCAACATTATGTGACTTTAACATCCCAAACTGTCAAGCCAATATATTAACAAAGCATATCACTTTAACATGCACAGATCATAAACTTATCAAGTTGTAAAATTCTAAATATGCTTTATGACAAGCAAGCTCAGAAGAATCTTTGGGAAAATCACTTTTGTCACAGTGGTGTAAATCTTGGCTAGTTAGCTGATAAAGTAAACTTTTATTTACAAAAGAACTGTAAAAATGCTCAATAAATTTGTTTTCGTGAAGTTGGTGCCAAATTTTCCTCCTTTAATGTATATTTAATGTATAATTATCCTCTCCATATGAAGTGTGCTTGACCCAAAAACACAAATCAAGTGGACCACAGTCATATTTTATGGTAGTTTATGGTATATAGTCATCTTGCTTGTAAAACAGACTTACTTGAAATGGCTTTGAATTAATGCATATTTATACATTTAAGGGTATATTGTACTGACAATTTGTCACCCTATTCTGAAAGGTGACTTTTAAACAAGAATTTCTCAATTTTGAATGAGATGATTATAAAGCCATTATATTGTTTCTTCTTTAAACTGCTCTTCTCAAAAACTAAGAAATTTTTAGGAATAATTTTGAATTTGAGTTATCTCCCTTTACACTAGAATTTTATGAAAGAACTGCACAGCAGTAAACTTCCTTGAAATGAAAAATAATATCCATTTGAAAAAATAGATGCCTCAAGGGCTATAACTCTTATCTTTTCACACATGACTTGTTATGGAAATATAAATCTATTGACAGGTTATGTGAAAAGACATCATATTTTTGGTGTATTGGCTGTCAATCATTTCAGTGGTTATAAGTTATGACCCTTAATGATCAGTAACATGATATTAACGATCAATTTATGATTTAATTGATTGAGACCATGATCCATCATGCTAGTTGGTTTTCGCTATTTTTACATCTTATGGTTTTTTGTTTTTCACTTTTTGTGGGGATTTCATTGTCAAAAGGATGTTTGAAGGTGACAATTTTATGATCGGAGGAAATAAATGACAAATTATTGTATCAATCATTTTCTTTACACCATTTTATGAATATGAATGTTATTTTTAGAAATCACATGACATTACAAAATGTAAGAAATGACTTATTGTTTTTGTCAATCAGTATGAATTGTCATGTTCACATATTGTTTTAAAGTGACCTTCAATTTCACTGTATAATTTACACAAAAGAGGACAAAAGTCAATTTTTGGTCATGGTCAGCAAAAACCATCTGACTTGTCTCAATTATGTTTTTTTTTAGCTTTTCAAAATCACAAGTCATCCATTTAAATGAGAGGTTTGGGTTTCATTTTCCCTTTCTCAAGTAACTACCATCCATAATATTTGTAGATAATTATTATGGAAATTAATGCATGTTAATTAATCGCCCTGAGTCATTTATTTACATTTTACAATGTTTCACCCTGTCAGGGTCTATATTTATGTGACACGACCTTGTTTCATTTTAGTCTGGACATTTTCCATTAAGTCCCACAGTGGCTACAGGCAAAAATAAACACTCCATTTTTCAAAAGTGAAGACCCACAATCTTTGTTTAAGATCATTTCGTTTGATTTCGGCTTAAGTCTAGCCCGATAAGATCTCTTGCTTACATTGAACAGAAGGTCCCGCTGAGATGAATCCCCGACCCATCACAGTAATTGGCTCCGTAAGCCTACCCATCCATTAGTATCCATTGGAGGGATCGGCTTTCCATGAGACACGAGACCTCCGGAATAATTAGCTAGCGGAAAATCAGATAACCCATTGAAACTGTACTTCACACTTTGACAACAAAAACCATAAAAATTGAATAATAGGAAGGTCTTATGTGCCAGTGAAAGGAAAAAAAAGATTTTTATTTTTTACTGTTTTGAAAGACATTTCATTCATTCAAAAGATTAAGTGTATCATTGTTTGCTTTCCACAAAGTTGGTGGTCCTTTCCTCACCTTGTTTATTAAACTGACAAAAATAAGACATACATGTACGTATATTGGCAACTTAATTTTGGACCTTAACTTTAAAGATTGAGCAAAATTCCTTAAAATTTTATACTTTCCTGAAGTATAACCTAAAGGCAAAGATATATTTTTTAAAAGCTAAAAGGATTTTCCTTGTTCTAATCTAACCACAAATGGGTGTTGATGAAATACACATCAAGTGTTTCGTGGGTGGATAATAAAAGCAACCCAAACCTGTTTAGCCCTAATAACAAGGATTAAAAGTTACGTTAAAGTAAACTGCCATCAATCGAGAATAACATGCCAGTCAGGTAGCATCTTAAGAATTCGGTAGTCGTTGAATACGTCCATTTTTAGGCAGGCTGTTTAAGACTTTGACAGTTCAAACAAAGTTTTCACTTAAGGTGAAGAGGACTGTTTAAGTCATGTTTGAAGATTCTTTTTTAAGATGTTTTGTACATAAACATGCACAAAGTACGTAACTAAGGCTGATGAAACTTAAATGAAGATTTTAGGTGTATTAACATTTGTAGAGGAGGGCTGGGACTGTTTAAAGACATTGACTGGCCTATCAGAAAATGCATGAAAAAATGAAGCTAATGAGTGCAAACAAATTGTAACTTTTCTTTCTTAAATATCAAATCATGAAATTTGCATGGTATGAAAAATGACAATGAAACATAAAAAAAGCTGCTCCTAAAATGTACATATGTTACCTTTTCATAGCAGGAAGAGTTCTTATGAGTATAAAGCACAACCCATTAATCTATCAAACCATATTTTTACTACAATTTGCTGAAAATATACAGCATACATGCAAAAACTTGAAGTGAATAATTCTTAAACACACTGAACCTTAAACCCAATTAATTTGTAACTGTCAACCCCATTTAAAGGCAGTAATCTGAAAATTCTGATTTATTTTCATATGATATAAACCAATCTTTGTTTAAGAAAAGTGCAAACACATAACTTGTGCAAAGTTACTGCATAAAACAGCTTGGTATGTGAATGTGTTGCATTCGTCTGTCAAGTTTATTAGACATCCTAATAGGTGACCAAAAAGGTAAATAGTTTTAGTAATTCCATAAAAAAGGTTTTATTCTGGTCATAAAAAGGGGTGTTAAAGAAATAAAATGTTTGTTTAGAAGATCTGATAGGTACGGTTGTCTTTACTACAGGGGTGACTTGAGTCTCTGGGTCAATTTATATTTTTTAATGTCTCTTTAGACTAAATCTTTCACAGCTGATTAAAAAATATTTAAAAGTATAACTAAAGTTCATACATCACCCATCTCAAAGAGATCATCTGGGTTGGAATGTGGAGAAGTCCGACCATATTTATAAGAGGGTGGAACAGGGGGTGGGAGAACAAAGGGATAGAGAGGAGGTATTTGGCATGGAAGTGGGAGTAGAGGGGTTAGTTTTTTTGCTTCTCTGATATAAACCCAGTATTGTTTTGTATCTTTTGGTAATAATTCATTTATTTAAGATTTTAAACCAACGAAGAATTTTAATTTTGATATTTAACCAGGAAATTGAGACCTGATGTCATTGATTTCTGATAATGTTTTTATTAGATTGTATTTTCAGAGTACAGCATCATATTATCCAAGAAAAACTTATCCTGAAAATTGACTGAGAAGTACTGTGTTGACCTGGCACAGTTTGTTACAGTATAAATGATACAGCTTGGTAGCTGGAAGCTAGGATACCTCTCTAATTGAAGGGTACTTCAAATTTGACACATTGGTTTTAAATTTATCTTTTATTCTTTACCCATGATATTAAGGGTGGCAAATTGATTCGCACCCAAATTTTGAATTACCATGTAATTTTCCAGTTATGAGGACTGCTATTTAATTTACTCAAACTTATGAAAATTCTATTAGAAGATAATGAGATGTTCCAAATACAGCGAGGGTCTTAGATATCCACATTATCTATGTCAGATTTGAAGATTTCTATGTCAATGTCTTTTGTATTCTCTCCAAATTACAGGCCCTGTCCTAGTTAATCACATTCGTGTGTTACAGTTTATAAAATTGATATGAAAAATTATCAGGGCAGAACTATGTGTGAGATGAGAGAAATATTTGATAAAGTTACAGCTAAACATTGTGGGTTGGTGACAAAAATTAAGTGAGGATATCCTCTTTGTCATCCATAGTTTTATTTCCTTGTCATTCGGTCATGGTTCGATGGACTAAGATAAAGTGGATCCCATTTTAGAGGCCAGGTGTTAAAATTATGATGTTAATGCTGAAAGTTAATTTTCTCTCTCAGGTCACATGACTGGCGTACTGAGGTCATCTTCAGTGTGTAATGAGATATTGTATTGACACAGAGACAGGAGTCTGATTTCATTCAGTCCCTCATCCTGAATTGATTCTGGATTTTAGTATTTTTTTATGTGGATATGGATTTGAATTTTTGAATAGAGGATTTTTTTTCTTCCTGGAATGATGGATATTCATTCAGCCATTGAGCTAGCCCTAGAGAATTTAGTTGGTATGTTTAATGAATTCTTTGTTGATTGTAATAGATAAATATTGATCATTGTTTGCCTAAGAACAAGATTGAGATGTCCACAATCCAACAAGTGTGGACTGTCCAATCAATATTGGCCAGAATAAATTAGATAATTTACTTTTACATTATCATACAGTATTTTGAAAGTTTAAAAGGCAGATCTATGACAGGCAGGCCAGGAGCTATGCCTTCCCGTTTGACATAAAATTTGGTTAGGGATAAATGTTTGAAACAAGAGGTTCCAGAAGACTTTTTAGAATGCTCCCCCTATTTGAAAAACAAGAAACTTAACAGAAATTTTAGTTATTTCCCTCCAAGGTCTGAGGGGTTTCTTATTTTATGAAAAATGTAATGCTATTAATCAGGGTATACAATTCATATTCAGAGTATATGAAACATCAAAATTTGTTTGTTATATGCAGTAGAACATGCATTTGACCATGGTCAATCACAATATAAACAATTAATGATATAAAAAATGGGGGATTGGGCAATTTTTATTCATCCACTTCATTTCTTTGATTTATTCATTTGAATTTTGAGATTAAGGAATTCAGCTGGACTTATCCTCTTCATTCAAACCTTAAATATCTTACCCATCTATGAATTACATTATGGTGTCCAATTTCTTAATATGAAAATTAATCTTTATGATGAATTGAAAACATTTCTTATGGAAATGGGATGAGCAAGCTATACCGTGGCCTTCAATGGCTCACTGGGTTCTATTAAATGAAAATTTCATACTGAATGAAATTTAAAAAACGAATCTTTTTAAACATTGTATTGTCACTTTTGATAGACTATACTGACATCTTTAAAATTTGATGCATGGCTATACATGTTGTATATAAACATATTTATAGCCATATAAATTCACTAATGTAAAATGTTTAAAACATCAACTTCACAAATACATGAAATACCTTTATAGTTGTTAAAAGTTGCATGAAACACAAAAATTTCAAATGTTTTTTTGTTTCAGAAATAATTCTTAACTTTTACTCTCATTACAGTATGTAGTTTGCTGTTAATCCTACCCCCACCCCATTTCCCCAACCAATAGCTTTGTGCAATTTTTCAATTTATTCTCTTCACTGTAAAAGGCGAAATTTTTGCAAGTGGTTAATTACATTTAGTAGGACCCAATATTCTGTGATCCAATAAAATGCGAATGCATTTTGGTACTGAAAACGCGAAATTTAATCCCCTTTTACAGAATGTCATGTACATTTTGTATGTTTTGCTCTTTCGAACTTGATATCCCCTCCCCCTTTTAATAGGACATGTTCATAATGCTATGCATAGTTGCTGAAAACAAAGGCTAAAAGCTTAATAATTAGAGCTGAACATGTACTGAATCTCTTCTCAAATATTACAAAAATGACAATCTCCATAATTCACCATGAATAATTATACTTTTTGTTGTGAGGAATGTAGAAATTACATGTAGAAATGAGGACGGTAAAATGTCACAATGTCAAACCCAATTTAGCTGGAATCTCTGGATCATACATGTGGTATTTTCTGGTAATTTTTATTTTCAATCAGCATCATTGACTAAATACATGTATTTGTATCAATTGACCCTTGTGATTGAATACTCAAGTTTTGATTGAAAACTGAAACTTAAACATGCTAAAGTGATCCATACATGTACTTGTAACAAGTTTTCTAAGTGTTTCATCGAAATGATGTCACGTCTTTTCCTGTAATCGCGGAAGCTGTTAACTTTTGGAATGTTATGTAACATTTTTTTTTCTATAATTTTTATATTAAAAAATAAATATGAACAGTTTGTTTTTTTATATAAATCTTTCTTGGTAATGCTTGTTTTTTTTCATTAATGGCAAAACAGAAAACATGGTGTGAATTGAGGAATGGACTGCTTTATACATGATTTGATACAGGTTTAATGTATCAATAGTCATTTTATTACGATTTGCAATTTTATGTCAAATGTATGTTAAGGGCCATAAAGGACCTAAAAGCATGAGTTTGGAAAATAATCAGCATTATTATTCAGAAAGTACATGTGAACATGGTGAATGTACATAAGTGTTATAGAAAATTATTGTAGTTTGTATTTTTGGGGCCGGGTTAGTTAAAATGAATACCTTGTAACTTGTAATTCTTCAAAACTTCAAATGAACTGACCATATTTTTGTACTTGCCCTATCCAATTAACTGATTGAATTGTCATGGTGTAAGGGTATAAGATTTTTATCAGGATTTTTTTTTTTGGATAAGCATCTAAGTTTATATAAGTTATGAACCTTTTAATATCCTGTGTATTTTATCATGGAGGTTCAATTGGAGTTTAATTATCTCGATAATTGCCTTTGAAATATGATGAATAGATAAAATAAAGAAAATAATGGCATTTTATGTAGTAAACATGAGGGCACTCCTTCAACATTTTTGGTTGAATTTCCATGTGGACATCGTAAAGGCCAGATTTTCGTCTATTTCTTAAATATGTATTGCTTGAAAAATTCATTGATTTAATAAAAGAAAGAGGTCTGGTCATATTATGTGCAATTTATGAAACTTATGATAATGCAAAAAGTACATGAAGTATTTTACCTTAAAAAAATTGCTCATCTTTTTAAGAGTTGTTTATGATTATTAATTATGACTTTGCTATAATAGATTTTTTTTTGGTTTCCCTCAACTATTTTTTACAGCAAATGATTGATTTTCACTTTCCAAATTTTCTATACCACCATCAAATGATAAGCAGGCCAACATGGTTCCACCTTACAGGTCATAAAACCAGAAAGTCTTTGACCTCTAAATTGTTCATGCTGCTCATTACAATACCTACCCCATGTTCAAAGTGACTGTAAAATGACAATTAACCTTTAATTTCACCTCAGGGGAGGTTGATTAACTTTTAATAGATCCATACAAACCCTTTAGCTTTAGATTTATCTTTTCTTTTGCACCAACTCTGTAAGCTTTTGAAAAACTTGAACTATTGTGGTTTTATGGCTTTGAATAGTTTTGTGAGTTTAGAAGATTAAAAGGAGCTTTTTGACAACTGTATTGTCATCTAATGTTAAAAGTCACAAATTTTAAAAAATGTGGTTTTTGAAGTACAAAATATAATTATAATTTTTCGAATGTGCTTTATAATAATGTGTACCTCAAAATCTGTTTAGAATTTTTTCACATAATTAAATTTTAAGTATTCATTTATTTTTGTAGTAGATAAAAACAAATTGTTTGAATAAACCATTCAAGGAATTTAACAAAAAGACCATAACTAGAAAATATATGTTAAGTATCTGTGGTTTTGAAGGTACGCACCTTTCTGACAAATGAGGTATGAGGTGAAACAATATATATCAGGTGGCACAGTTGTTTGTCAAGAATTATAAACCTACAGATCCGTTTATTTCATTTATTTCGGCACATAGTGAAGAAGAACGAAAACTTGAGAATAAAGTTAAATTTCCTGACAAGTTAATAGATAGGTGGTGCAGTGCACAGTGTAAAAACTACTTTATATGCATATAGGTCCCTTTGATGTTGAAATTGTATAAATTTTTTGCCAGGTAAAACATGGGTACACCTGCTGCTTTGCACAAAACTGCAGTTAAAGTGCAGTCGAATGAATTTGCCTTTTTAAATGTTGCATCTTAATGGAGTCACAGTTGTTTGTCAAGAATTATAAACCTACAGATCCGTTTATTTCATTTATTTCGGCACATAGTGAAGAAGAACGAAAACTTGAGAATAAAGTTAAATTTCCTGACAAGTTAATAGATAGGTGGTGCAGTGCACAGTGTAAAAACTACTTTATATGCATATAGGTCCCTTTGATGTTGAAATTGTATAAATTTTTTGCCAGGTAAAACATGGGTACACCTGCTGCTTTGCACAAAACTGCAGTTAAAGTGCAGTCGAATGAATTTGCCTTTTTAAATGTTGCATCTTAATGGAGTCTATTAAGTCAGTTTTGTTGGTGGGTTGATGCAGCTGCACTGCTGCAAGTTGACAGTTTTTAGGAGAGTCAGGACAATCTTATCTTAAAATTGTTTTGTTGAATTTTTATACCCCGCCACACGAAGTGGCAGGGTATTATGTTATACCCTCAGTTTTTTTCGGTGTCTGTCCGTCCGTCCGTCTGTCCGTCTGTCCGTCCCCCGAAGGTTTCCGACCAATAACTTGAAAACGCGTCAAAGGATTTGAATGATATTTTGCACAGCTGTTTAGTACAATAAAATACAGGTCAAGTTCGATTTCCAGCATGATCCAAAAAATAGTTTTCGAGATAGGCCACTTTGAAAAATCAAATTTCATGAAATTTTGTGTTTCCGACCAATAACTTGAAAACGCGTCAAAGGATTTGAATGATATTTTGCACAGCTGTAAATTACAATAAAATACAGGTCAAGTTCGATTTTCACCATGATCCAAAAAATAGTTTTCGAGATAGGCCACTTTGAAAAATCAAATTTCATGAAATTTTTAGTTTCCGACCAATGACTTGAAAACGCGTAATGGGATTCAAATGATATTTTGTACAGCTGTTTAGTACAATAAAATACAGGTCAAGTTCAATTTCCAGCATGATCCGAAAAATAGTTTTCGAGATAGGCCACTTTGAAATCAAATTTTATGAACTTTTGATATTATATCGTGGCGGGGTATCATTTAATGTCCCATTACATGCCCTATTTTTTAGTTTTTCTGATACACTTAACACATGCTTACCTTCTTTTTCTCCCATTACTTCAGCATTGAAGTGGACATGTGACATAGAAATGGTGGGAAACGGTAAACAGGTTGCATGTTTGTACAATTCAAATTGTACTGTGCAAATTGCCTAAAAAGTCCAAATTCAGTACAGTACTGAACTTCAACAATTTTTGTGTTCCAAGTTATTTTGGGAAAAACAAGATAAAACAGGAATTTAACGCTTCTCTTTCTTGGTCCTTAGAAAACTGAAAGCTGATGAAGATTATTAATGGGTTACTGATGGCAGTATCTCATAATATTTAATGGTCTCTTGTAAATGATGAATAGAATTGGACTATAGGGGGTCAATGACCAAATGAATGAATTTCTCCCTCATTTGACAGGAGAAAAATCTCCCCCATTCATCACTGTAATACCACTTCTATTGATCCATAGATTTATTTATTTCTATTGATGTTGGTCTTTAGGGGTGGTCAAATTGATTCAATTATTGTTCTTCTTAATACCTAAAATGTTATACAGGTAGTTACATCACTGTCATTCAATCAGATTTTCAATCCTAAATCAATTTCTTCAAGTTTAATCACTGTACATATACAATTTTGAACTGTCTTTTCTTCTGATGCATAGTATATGGCTTGTTTAATACAGTCATTTTATGCGACTGGATTTTCAGGTCACTCAATGGCACTTACATAGACTTGTATATTAGAATATATAGGTCTATGGCAATTACTTACTATACATGCATGATACATATTGCGAACTGCAACTGTGTGAATGTGGGACAAAATACATGTATAGTAAAACTTTGTGTAACTTTAAAGGTTGCAAATTTCAGATAAAAAGTTAATGGTCAAATTCACAAAATTTTAATGTAATAACTGCAAGATTGTGTTTGGACTAAAATAATATATATTTTTTAAAAGTTTGATCATTTTATCAAAGAAAAAGGTCAAAAAGTCAATTACAGTGATTATTGAATACAAGACTTAAACAAGTTTCTTAATGCTTCATGCAATAGGTGAATGAGTCCTTCAAGAAAATGTAGCTGCACTTCAATATGAAAGGTCACCTGCATGTAAATTTCAACACTTCCTGATAGGGGTTGTTCAATATTACACTGAACATTCGAAGGTTTTCCCTCCAATATTGTACATCAAAGGTGCTATGGATTACGAGTCATATCATAACATAACTTGTGACCTTTTATAGAGTTCCTCAAGCAGAAATGTTTTGTCCACCCCAACTTGATCCACATTCAATTTCAAAAGCCATCTTAAAGTGATATTATTTAATTCCAATCGTATACCCTCTAATTTCGATCATGACTTTGCATTACGTTTAGAATTGGCGCTTTGAAATTTTCTAAAAACGATTTTGAATTGGTTGTAATGGTCTGCTTCTGTATGTAAACAGGGTTGTGTCAACGGTAAGGCGATGAACTGAGATTCACCCAGTGAAGTACCTGATGCCCCGACATGCAAACATTGCGGCCCTTTCATAACGTTTTTTTTTTTTAATCACTTATCATGCCAGTAAGCAAAATATCCGAGCTTTCAGATCTATAGAATTTCGCAGTTATGACAAGCTGATAATAGCTCTTAAATGCTTTAATATTTTCAAGTTTCTATCTTATTTAAGGTCCTTCGATAGTAAAGTTGTATCATACTCGATATTTTAAGTAAAGAACTGTATGAAAATTCGAAACTTGCATCAAATATACATGGTCGTTTGGGAAAATCAGGCAATTATATCTATGGCAAACCATAAAATGACATGTATGTAACAAAAAAATGGTTTTTACAACAATTATATGGGCATAATTATTTCTTTATTATTGAATTTTATTTCCGTAATGTATTATGTAATAAAGCTTATCATTCCCCAAATCATAATTTTGTTATAAACTTGTCAGGGAGTTAGAATACGCTTGTAAAACATTGTACTGAATGACCAAAGCCATGGTCAATCCTTTGGCCTGGCTGACCAACCTGTTATCTTTTCACTTTTCAATAAAATAAATTTAAAATGATATCTCCATAATAGTTTTGACATTGACAAACAATAAGGCCTTTCCTAAGTTTTATCTGATAAGATAGGGGGAGTCCATTGATAAAATTGATTACCAACCTTTTAAATTTCATTGTAAAATGTCCTGTGGGCATTTGTATGAAATTCATACATCAATAAAATAATTGACTTTAATTATGGTCCTAAAAAATTGAGTTATATTGAATTATGAAATTTTAAGTACCTCCTGAGGGTCACTTTTCACCTGGTCAAAAGGTCCAATGATTGGTCACCGCAGGTAGCCATACTAATTAGGGCCATATCACCTTTGTAAATACCTGGGTAAAAACTGCATGTTACCCTGTCATAAATTAATCAAGGGTCAGGTATATTGCCAGACTCACAAGGGTTAATGGATATCTGATTGAATTTGGTCAGATTTGATGTGGTTTCATTAAGCAGGAATTTGGTTTAAAAGAATGGAGAGCTAATTGAGGATCAACAATGTGCGCTTCATTTAATTCTGGCAGATTATGAACCATGCAAGGCTTTGTGGTCATCCATCATGCAGAAAAAAAACACACAAACAGTAGTGGTTTTAAAATGTGTTTGATTATTTTGATGAAATTCAATTGAGCACTTAAAGTCAAATGTTGAGGATTCTTACTTCATGTTTTTAATTGGACTTGTGTTTGTACAAATGGACTAATAACTATATAAGCACAGATTTGTTAAAGATCTTGGAAAGATGTTTAAGACTTTAAGTGGTTAAAAATGTCAAAATTGGACTATACCTACTTAAAAGCAAAAATTTTTCTTAAATCATCTTAAAGAAGGGTGGAAATGTGAATTTGCCAAAAATGTCATATGCTGCACTTGACATGGAATGTTATAATTAGACGGATCTTCCTTATTCGGGACTTTGTAATTAGGAATTTTGATAAGTAAAAATAGACAGACTTGATCATTTGTCACATGTAATAAATGGAAAATCTTATAAAAAAACTTTGTTGACTGGAGATTTTTTTGTAACACTCATTGTGGAAACAAGGAATGAAAGGAAATCTTTGACTTGTTAGTTTTTGTAACAGACTATTCCATTGATAAAAACTTTTTGTAACAATACTTCTTTGAAATGTTGAGTTTTATGTCCGCTGTGGTTCGGAAACAGATTGTGAAGTGGCAACCGAGCTGTTGTGGGGTGGATAAGAGAGGGAGTTGTATTCATCTCTGTACCTTCTATGAAGATGCTTATATCAAGCGAGGTTAGTAGAGGGTGATATTAAAGAGAATTGACTTGTTTAATTTGAAGTTCAAAAGTCAAGCTCTGTCTATGGATGCCTTTAAACTTTATGGGAATCAATATATTATGGCTTGAGACAAGAAATTAAAAGGGGGGGGAGATTCTAGATTCAAAGTTTTTCACATTTTGAAGCTCACAGTTTTAAGCATTAATCTAATTCAAAGGTATAGAAAAGAGAGAAAAAACTTGTGAAAATCTTTTAATTGATATGTTTTAATCTTCTTATTATATTTTTAAGAAAGTGTTATAAATATCGTAATAAGCCTTTTATTAATCCTGAAGCGGAAGTGACAATTCTGGTGTGAATGTGAATCGAAAGTCTTGCTGCTTAAACTGTTGGGCATAGATTTAAACCAGTTTAATACCCCTATTGATGTGATAACTAAAATGGTTTGACACCTTAATAACTTTGATGAAGTAACCCGTTTTAAGAGGTGACAGAAAACCTCAGCTGTTTAATAAACTATTCAAAAGCTATTCATTAACTTAGGTGTAAAAATCTATAAGAACTTTAAACTAATCAGTTTTAGAAAACCAGTTTAAAACTTTGAATAGTTTTGCAATTTTCAATCAGTAATTCTTGTTATGATGAGTTGATCATTTTTAAGGCATTGCAGTTTTGTTGATAAGTCTTGTCATAGACCTGTATATATTAAAGCTGATTCCTTTGCAAGTCATGTGGGCATTTCTTTGTTTATGATACAGTTTATTCTTTTACTGAATGAACCCATAATCCAGTAAAAATCACAATCTGTTCTCAAAGATTCCCACCTTCATCAGTAGCCTTACATCCCTATTTACACCTGGCCCAGGTAATTAATTAAAGATCAAAGGATCGGACCATGTGGTCAGGTCTCATTAATAATTATCAAAACAAAGGGATTGGTGCTGATGAAAATGATGCCTTTGTTCCATTGTTTGTCTATAAATTTATCAATATCTGTGGCCATTAATAAAGATGTAAGAACTCATGGGTCAATATGGGAGATATCTATTATGATTTACTATCCATATTTCCATATATAATACATGATATTGAGATATGGATAGCCTTTGAGGATTGAAACAAATGGTTTGACATTTATGGACTCAGAATATTCATCATTATTGCTTAAGTTTGCAGCTTATTATTTAAGGGTTTTGGGTGGTAGGGAAGCTTTTTTTGTGTGTAGATTTGATGTATAGATGACTTTCCTTGTAAAAAGCTGCCATGATAGCAATAGCAGCCTTATTACCAAGTAGAGGGAGAACTGTAACTGCTTTTTGATGGAAATTTGATGAATCCATGCAATCAAGTCTCAAAATACATTTATGACCTGTTTTGATTTAAAAAGAGGGGTGATCAAGGTGGGGGGATAGATAATAATGAAGTATTGAGTATAAGATGTTTGACATGTACATGATGTACCAGAAGCATATTATTCATGATACTGCAAAGACTTTTGTGCAAAGGTTTTAAAACAAGCCAAATGTGATGATTTTCAATGACTAAGAAATCTCCATGTTCTTTCTCATGGAACACATTGGGGATTCTCCTGACATGCCACAAATACATTTATGACTTGTGAAATTGGTTATAAATTATAACATAGGACATGACAAGTTTGACCATTGGACATGAAACAATAACCAGTTAATGTCCCAGGACCAAGATAATGGACAGGGGAGGGAATATAAATGTACTCAAATTATCATTAAAATTAGATAGAGTTTAATTGCTATGGGCTTGTTGAAACTTTAGTGGAAAATACATTCACACTAATAATACATGTAGGAAATTATATTTTTAAATCCTCTGAATTTTTTCTACATTAAAGTGCATGTGTTTTGTATTTTGTCAAAAAAAGGACTGAAGCCAAATCAATTAGATTTTCGCATGGAATCCGAGTAATCTTGGTTTCAATAGTTGCAATAAGATCTTGGGCTTTCCTTAGATTCTTTTTCATTTCTTTCAACCCATTTGCATATCTATATCTAACTTTGTTTCTGTGATCTAGTACATCTATGCCCATATAAGGTAGATCAACAGGTATAAAACTTCACCTGGAAGATCAAAGGGAAAATTTACAGGTGTGAAATTGGAAGTTAATGGGCAGTCAGAAGTCACTGTGTCACATTAGACAGGATGTGAAGTCAATCATGTTGTTGCATATGGTCATAAGCTGATGAGCTCAGAAAACTGGAGATTTATGTCCATTTAGGGATGATGTATGGTCATTAGAGGTCAGGGGTCATGGGGTTGTCTAGGTTGATGGGTCACTTTAGGGGAAATGTTTCAGCAGATGGTGGATGATTTTGTTAAGTTGACATTCTTAATTGGTCCAGGCCAGGACATATTATCTGAAGTAGTATATCATATTTGATTTTGGACCCTGGTCTAGTGACAGCGGTTAAAGATTATCACAAAAGGGGTTCTTAGCAATCTGGCTTTTCTTGCTTAAATCAATTACCTTAATTCATGAAAATTTTTAAGAAGGAAAACTTTGCGTTGAGTACATAAACCAGCAAAAGGGGAAGGGCAGGAGGCTAATCTTTGATGGAATTTTTTTTCCCTAAATCGGAAGGTTTAACAGCAAGAGACTACCAGATGCTGTTAGATTTCAAGGGTGATAACCTTTATCAAGGAATTCATCACCAGGTTACCTGCCAGAATCACCTGTTACACCAGGTGTTAACGACGTGTAGGTGGTTCATCTCAAAATATGGTCTACAGGTTGGTTCTAAAGATAGCACAGTCAAGGTCAATCAAATTGTAGATCTTATACATTGAAAAATGAATCTTAAGGCATTAAGTGATTAAATGATATCATAAACCTTTATATTCATGAAGAATTTTAGTAACAAGGTGATACGACTTAGTTTGAGATTTTCCAAAGGGGGGACTAGTTTGAGATTTTCCAAAGGGGGGACCTGTTGGACCTCTTGTTATTTCTACAGATTTCAAGGGTGATAACCTTTATCAAGGAATTCATCACCAGGTTACCTGCCAGAATCACCTGTTACACCAGGTGTTAACGACGTGTAGGTGGTTCATCTCAAAATATGGTCTACAGGTTGGTTCTAAAGATAGCACAGTCAAGGTCAATCAAATTGTAGATCTTATACATTGAAAAATGAATCTTAAGGCATTAAGTGATTAAATGATATCATAAACCTTTATATTCATGAAGAATTTTAGTAACAAGGTGATACGACTTAGTTTGAGATTTTCCAAAGGGGGGACTAGTTTGAGATTTTCCAAAGGGGGGACCTGTTGGACCTCTTGTTATACAATTTATTTCCGTCAAAGTGTGGCTCTCACCAGTTCTAAATCCTAAGATATTTATGCAAGTAAAAAAAAATGTTTTCTCCTTAACACACATTCAACTTAACAATGTTAAAAAGATCAAAGTGCAAATTCCTTTCAAATAAAAATCAATTTTCATATATTTATTAATTGTAAATAAGAATTATATAAGGAAATATATGAGTTTTGAACAGCTAAACATACAGCGAATAGATAATAAGAAGTACTTTTAAAAACTTTGCAAACTTTGTATTTCTACAGATGACGCCCCATCGAGTAGTTTTATCTTTTACTTTCAATGTAATTTCAATCTATTGTATTTGTTCAGGAGAATATTTCATTTTTGACAGAACCATATTTAACCAGATAAAAAATGATTTAAACTTTGGCCTCTGAGGTTTTTCCCTTGTAACATTATCATATAAAACATTTTTCATTGAGGACAGTCATCAAACTGATAGGATCAGATAGGAAAATTATGATAGATAATATTGTCGGTATCTTGAAAAATATCCCGGCAAAAATCGTTGGCTCTTTTAAATATATAATAAATGACTGACATCAATTTTATACTTCAAAAATGTATATAATAGACGATTAAGATTATTACCAGCTCTAGAAAGGTGTGACAAATATCGTACATAAGTGTTAGGCCATATTTTTAACGAAAATCTATCCCACTCAAAAGACGATGACATTTTTATGTACCGGTCACTATTTGGTGTAAAATGCTTATTAAATATTCCAAAAAGGGGATATTTGCGATAAAAACAATTTTTTACCCATTCTTTATATTGGTCTATTATCTCGGACGAGTGGTCCCTGACAGACGAGTGGGACATTAATTTTAGTTTTTATCAGCACCTTTCACTCTCTATCCACTTCAAAGTAGAAGGACCATAAATAGACAAAATATTTTCGGTTTTGAAGTTGAATTTAAGACATGTTGAGTAGATAAGAAATTCTATCTTTAGACAATGGTGTTCCATAATTTGACCTAAATGGATAATTTTAATGTGGAATTTCAGTTTAAATTAATTTAATTTGGATGTTTGGTAAGTCTAAATAAACATTCATTTACATCCAAAAATAGCAACAACGTTTAAACTTTCTGACAAACTGTATAATATGTAATATAACCAAGTTATTCCATTAAAAATTAAAAAAAAACAAAGTCTTGATTGAAGCAAAATGCCCCATCTTAAAAAATAATCTCCAGCTCTAAAAGTACATTTCTGTTTATGTTGGTAGCATATTTCATTTATTTTAGGTACATTAAGCCATTGTCCATATTAGTTGAATAGATATTAATCTGTTCATGATTTTCATTTAATACTTTTATACATAGATACTCAACAGTCATTTTGAGATGTGCAAACAAAATATAATCCACTCAAATATCTTTATTAAGAATTCTAAACCTCGTCAACCAAATATAGCCCTCGGACAATAAAGTGGACTAGATTTCGCTTTTTACTTTATTGCTATTTAACATCTGTTGAAAGCTTACAAAAGATTTGTTGGTATATTTAGCACCTTGGATATATTTAATTTTGCTCTGATCATATAGACCTAAACCTTTGCCCAGTTTCCTTTATTAACGGGGTGCTGACGTGTAATCGGTAAGCAAATCGACTTGTTGAGTCTGTGTCAACGGACAAATACAAATAGTGGTCACTCAAAGAAGTGGACCGCTCTGTATTGCAAATAGACTGGTGATTTCAGATATGAAAATCCAAATAGAAACATATGATTCAGTAGTGTTCATGGCAAATTTATTTATATGTCTATATCAAAGAGCGAAAGAAAAATTTCTACATGTATTTGGATTCACAAGATTTTTATTCCCATGTCATGAGGTGTGTATGCTTTTTATGGCCCAAACATACATTTGAATGGTTCACATAAAGAGTTGCCCTTATCTGTCTGTCTGTCTGTCCATGTTAAATTGTTCGATGTGATCCATACCTTTAAGAATTAGTTACAGTAGGGAAGGACCGTTCTTTTGTTTCATTAACACACTTTTCATTGGTATTTCGTTGCTGTTTTTCTGCAGTTTCAGGAACTGCTTACTCTTCAAGAGCACCTGAGTTCACTCATGTTACAACTTGAGTTTGCATTGTTGATTTCCGTTTGGTTGATTTTGTGTTTTTGGGTTTTGTTCGTGTTTACTGGTTTCGTGGTTGCCCTTTCGGACACTCGAAAGCCCCATTGGTGCCTCTTTCCCTTTTTCATCTATGTTTCTAAATTTGCATTGGTTTCAATTTACCCCCAAAATCAAATTAAGATAGCTATGGGGAGATAACTCTAAATTTTTTTGTATAACAATTTTGTCACTGGGTCATCGTAACCAATCGTGGGGTAGATAACATAAATATAATAATTGAATAGCTAACAGATCAATAGTGTTCAATCAGATAAAAGTAATCCCCATTCCAACCTTCATTTTATCGAAACCTAGATACCATGTACAGTGTAGTACGTCTCTTGACACACGTAGGCATTATACCTATCTTTTGATAAATAAATATAGAGAAACGCAACTTAATGGGCATTTTAATGAAGAAATTTAAGTCATAATAGAGAATGCTTTCAATGCATCTAGTAAAATGCTGGACTTACAAAAGTCTGAGTATGGGGTGGACTTTTGTCCATTTTATTTACATTTTGTCCTATTATATTATGGTATACTGTACAAAAATAAAAGAGATTTTTTTCAAGAATTTGAGTCATGACCTTAATGTGAAAACTAGTTAAAATTGGACTACCGTGTGAGAAAGTTTCTAATGAATAAAGCATGCTTCGACTCAAAAAAAGCACCCTATGCAAACTAAATGTAAATGCAAATTGTAAGAACAAAAAGGTTCTTATTAACATCACAAATTTGATAATTACTTATTAAATTGGAATTAAGTATAACATTGTAAAAGGGTGGAGTTTAAAAGTAAGAAATTGTTGAGTTCTGAGTCTTTATTGACAGAACCTTAATTGTTCAATAAATTTAAATAAAACCATTAACTTAACAACTTTCTCTTCTGCAAAGATTTACTTTCTGCAACCATTGTCAAATCCAGTTCCATAGTTCTCAAACGCTTATTAATATTTGCGGTAAATATTTTGTCGTAATAGAAATAAAATAGAGAGAAGTTGCTGTTTGAATTCCTTCCCAGTTCTGATTCCGTCTATTTGAGTCAAGTTCGGTAAAACAAACATGGAATATTTGTGTGTCAACACTACTCTTAGTAACATTTATTTATAAGTCTCTTGTTTATCAGCCAGGTAAACGTTTGACCATATCGTTAGATAAAGACCAGCTCTTGGTATAATCAGTTGACTTAGATTCCAACGGAATATCGACACTGACTTTGCTTTTGCAAGTCAACGAATTAATCATTTGACAACAAGTTTGACTTTCAGTGTACTTCGCGTTAAAGACAATTGATGTGCCATTTTCAAATCTGCAAATTGAGAATTGTCAATATTTCTGGAAAGTTTTAGTTGTTTTTAGTTTTAATGTTGGATTGCATGGATAATTGAGGGAGAAATTTACAACACTTGTTTATTTTTAAATAATTGACATAATCTGTGTTTTGCTTCATCGGAACAAGAGGAAAAATTAATTTCCTTGCATCTAGTGCATTTTAAGGACATACTTTGTCTAATAAGCCATAGGATACATTTTTTATAACTGTTCCAAATTATTGAGAAAACTTGGAATTTGCTGACAAAGTATTCATAACAGATAAATCTGGCTGTATACCGTATTTAGAAAAACATAAATTTGTACAGTTTTATATTTGACAGCTTTAGAGGTTTTTAAGTCGGGTGAAAAAGTCAAGTTTCACATTGACTGAAATTTTACCTGAATGGTCAGTCTGTCAAGGGATTATTGTATAAACAAAGAACAAAAGACGAAAACGTTGACTTGAACAAAGTTGTAGTTGTTGAACATGACTTTCTGTTGCTGTGAATTTGTACAGTTCTGTTGTCTGCATACCGATTGATATGTCTAGCTTGACAGCATTGAAAATTTTATCTAAGTGTCTTTATGATCCAGATTTGAAACGCTCAGATGACTCTCCACGTAGAATGTCTCTGCCAGATCTTTGCAACTTAAAATCTTCAATATGTTTTGTTGGCTGTAAAAAATACAAAGAAAAAGGTACAGTTTATTTCCTTATTTTTACATTTCTTTTACTTTTAAGGCAAAATATTGTTTATATAATGTTTCTTACATTTTTGAAAAAAAAATTAAGTATTTTGCTTCAATTAAGATTAGCGATACTGTTCAAATGAGTTGCAAAAAAGTACTGATGCTCATACTAGAATGATAAAGCTGAAAGATGCTGTTTTGCTTCCAATCTTGTATGATTTTGGATGTGGCATATTGTTAAATGCATCTTCATTTACCTATTTCCCATCAAATTTGATTTGGAAAACAAATTCTCAAATTATTTCATTGGATATCTGACTAAGTATATGACTTTAATCTTATATAAAAAATTCAAGAAATATCTCCTGGCTTTTAAAGGATTTCTTTTCCGATTTCACTACTTAACCAAATTGATAGTAAAAGACTCAAAAACCCATCAAGCTAATCTTATTTCATATGCACGTCTGTCACTTTGAGCCCGTTTCTTGTCATTATCTTTTAATAAAATGTCGACTCAAAACTGGACCAGATTTTTTCATTCCAGGATTTCCAATATAAGGTAACCGTCATGATGAATAAGTTCCGTAAAGGTTGTATTGTATCTATTACAAGTTTGAATTTGTATCTATATCGGCCAAATTGCATATAAATTTAGTATGATAGCCTGTCATATTCCCTCATATAAATGTATTTACAAGCCGAGTAGGTAAACTAACGTTATCTTTACATTCCGATAAAATTTCTATACAAATTTTGGTCACAAAGCTACATTGTACATATAGATTGTTCAATTATTCATAGGTTTTCAAAAAGGCGCCAATTTCTATATATCTTTAAATATTAAGCTCTGAAAATTAATTTTTGCCCGCCAAAAATTTAAGCAAACTTAAAAGCTTTTGTTTTCTACTTTAAGAATAAATAATGAATATTATATAAGGTCTATGCCTGTTGTAGAATATGTATATATTAAACGCAAAATTGTTTAAGGGCGTGAAAAGTATACTAATACTAATCATGCTAATACAGTTACTGATTATTTGAAAAAGATGAAATTTTTTCGTGACTGTGTGTTTATTCTGGTTTAATCCTTTCCTGTTTGTCCATGCTTGAGTTTTAAGTGGTTTAGTGACACAGTGGACGGTTGACCATTGAAAAGTTGGGCGGGATTTTGTTGATTTTAGAATTTCAAGTACTTGTTTGGTCCTTTATATTGACTGACGTTGGCCTTATTTTAGCTTGTAAAATGTTTCTTGAAGGGAAGTTTTTACATGGGGTTAAGTTTTCAAACAAGTTTTACAAGATGGGAATTGACAAAAAAATGTTTTTAAGAGGCTGTTATAAAAGCATGTCTTTTTACCGGAAAGCTTAAAAGTAAATGTGTGTTGTTTTAGGGTTTTAATTCCTATCAACCAAAATAACATGTTACTTTCGCATTTTTGGCAATGTTGAAAGAAAAATGGGAAAATTGAGGCAATTAGAATCGACAATGTGTTTTATCTACAGATAGTCTCTCAGATACAAAGGCAAGCTTGTTAACCTGCAAAAAACATTACTAAATAAATAAGTTTACAAACTTACAACCATGAAATTATCATAAAAAAGGAAGAAATGTGTCCCATCTATGAGATCAAGAGAGATGTAAATTACATCAAATTACCTACCTGTATTAACTACCTGCTGAAGAGATCAAAGGGGTTTTCTTTACAGGTATTTACAGGTAACTGTCAGATGTATAGGTGTTAATGAATAATATAAATATGCAGTGTTTGGTCTATTATGTAAGGTGACCAGACCTTCAAAGGGAGGAAACAGTCAGCAGGCTGTTAAATAATAATATAAACCTTCCATGGGGTTCATAAATTCATTTATTGACCTAATATTAAATAATGATGTAAACCCTCTATTGGGTTCATAAATTCATTTATTGACCAAAATGGCAAGGGGTATAATAATTTCCCTGCTGTTCCATTTTTGAGAAATTTCAAAACTAAGAAAATTTCTCTGTTTTGTTCTGTTACTCTGCTATTGACTGGTATCTAGTCTGTAAAATAACTGCATTGCACTGACATGACTCGACTTGTGTATTGAAAAATATTGATAAATACTGTTATTGGTTGTGACAGTTTGTATCAATTTTTGCAAACATTCAATAATCTCCAATTTATGGTCTTATTATGTAATAGAATTCAGACATAACAGTTCTTAGGAGTAACAGTGAAGACTAATTAATGTTTTTTTTTTATTTTCTCTTTGCAGAAGTTGAGGCTGTAGAAGCAACAAGATGGCTGAAGGAAGCAGGATTCCCTCAGTATGCCCAGATGTATGAAGGTTAGTGCTGTATGAAAATTACAACACACAGGGACCAGAATTAGACAGTAAGGGAACAAATAGAATGATTGCTGGACAAATTTCATGCTACATTTGATGATAGACATTTAACTGCAAAAATAAGTTTACCCATTCATTTCACAAGTGAGGTGTTCAGAAGTTCCGACCTTCACATTGTAACAATAAGATTTCGCCTACAATGTCTGGAAAATCGAACTTTGATAAGACACGTAGAAAGTTTCAGAAAGGGCATTATTGCAAGAATTCTCTATTTCAATATCAGTTTTAACACCCTCGCATGCATGACAATTAATAAAGAATACCTTTTGAACTGAAGATATGAAATATCCTAAAGTTAAGTTTGAAATTGTTTCATTTAGAAACTGGATTCTTTGGCTGAAAAGATCTAAGTTGTTTCATTTATACTCAGCAATATGATTTAAAATATAATTGTTTTTTCCATTACTTTACAAGAAGTTATTCTAAAAAAATTCCTGCATGAAAATGTTTGAATTTGTAAATATTTATTGTAAAATTTGTTTACTTATATAAATTTATGGTGTTTAAAAAAGTATACATTTAAAAGATTAATCTGTATTTCTTTTCATCCTTTGATACAAACATCAACTTTCCCAGGGCTAAAGAAAAGTACACACACAGATATTTGACCTTACGTTGAGGCGATGTGACATGAATTTCTATATGACACAACTTTGCGTAATTTATTCCAAGTATACGACAACCTTTCAATATTAGGATCCTTACTTAATCCCTTAATAAGTTTGTTTGATTTTCCAATATTAACTTTTCACGAAACGTCCAATTTAGTCGATTCCTCTCACGATTGCTTGTTTACAATTTTGTCACCGTGGGGTGGCTAAAAAATTATGTTCAGTTTAATTTGAAAGGTAAAGGATTTGATTTGAAAAAGTATCGAGTAGTTCAAAATGATTTGAACAATTTCAATATTGTAAATTTCGAAGCGTGGTTTATTTGACTAATAATAGCATTTCGTTCTGAGTATTATGACAACGAGACGTTTTCTAAGTCATTCTATGAATCGTATATGACTTTTATCAGTTTGACCTATGTACATGACTTGGCATTAATAAATCTAACATCCACCTATCAGTCTAAAAAGCTATCCATTAAAATAGCCGCGCTGTGCCTTAATTTAGAATCAGTTTGTTGATGTCAAACACGACGATAATCGGCAAATCCTAGGGTTCGGCTCTGAAACGTCAGTCTCCATACAAAATGCAAATCCTGTAGATTAACTTTTTCTTTACTGCATGAATATGTTAGAATACTGGAATTATCTGTAATAAGAAATTAGTTGGCAAATTATTTGACCATTGTTATGATTTCCTTTGGTCAATTCAATTTCAATTTTTGTCAAAATTTAATTTTAGAAATATTCCCTTGATATTGATAAGCTAGTTATCAAATAGAAATGGCATAACACTCCAGTAAGGATATGTTTATCCCTGTATGTAAAGCCCTTATCAAACAAGCATGGCATAATTTCTTTCTTCTCACCTGCTGAATTAGGGTTGTAGGTCAATATATAGGGAAATAGATCAGGAACTACAGAAGAAAAATCTCAAAATATCAACAGAAAAAAATTCAAAGATTAGATACCTTAATTCCACATCTGTTAATCTGAAAAAAAATTGGAGAAAAATTTTCAATCTGAAATTCTGTATTATTTTTTGGTTTGTTTTTAAGGATTGGACAGTCATGTTTAATATACATTCTCGTCAAAATTTGATATTTTGTTATTCAAATTGAATCACAAATATAACATAACTCGAGGCATCTTTGGATTGTTGCCATGTTAAAATCTTTGTCACTTCTTCATACATATGATCTTTCGATATAGAATTTCACCTGACGATACCATATGCCATATTTTATCAGGCTCCGATTACACGGTAGGCTGTTCGTACCTGGTACATCAAACGCAAGCTTCAGTTTTTTCACTGTCGTTCACATGTTTAAGCGGAAATGCTTCGTTTAAAAAATGTGCTGGATCTTTATTTAGTTGATTAATTGTAATTTGGATAAATAGTTTTAAATAGTTTTCAAGATTTCATTCATGATTCTGTTTAGATACGAAAGACAATGAAAATCTTGAATATATTCCTATAAGGATTTTGCATTGAAATTTTGATACATGTTTTGGAGATAACAAGATAGCAAAATGAGCACTGTCAGAAGACTTTTCTTAGCAATTTTAGTTGCTGCAATGTATTGAACCTCAGGAGTTGAAAGGAGTTCTTTTAAAACAACACAAAATGAGCTGAGAAAACTCTTAAGGATATTGAACTTGTAAACTTTATGAAAAAAAAAGCAATAAAGTATGACAGAGTGATATAAATCTTAGTGCTTGTAGAAGCAAGGCTTAACATATGATTAAGCCAATTGGATTTAGCTAGTCTTAGTTAGAGTTGCATGAAACTTGGAATAATGATGAGACTTTATTCTTCAGATGGCCAGTTTCCTGTTGACATTACATCAGTGGAAAAGGACCATGATTTTCTGGATAAAGACTCCATGCAGCCACTCATCAGGTAATGAGAAAACACTTTGAAACAAAGAATTAAGGTTCTTGAGACAGATTTTTTTATATTAGTTGTATGGGTATCATTATAGGCTACCTAGTTTAAAGGAAATGTATAAGTTGATCAGTTAGGTTTGTCAGTTACCTGCCCAAGGTCGATGGTTTCCTCCACCATTAAAACTGACCGCCCTACATGGGCCCAGGTGGGCGATAAAGGGCAATAAACACCAACACACACACACACACATAAGTTGATCAGCCAATGACCAGCTATTTTTGAATAGTTTAAACCAGTATTATGCTTTAAAAGTAATCTGCTTATGTTTTTATTGCTTCTGTTATAAAGTGACTGTTGCTTCGATAAAGACTTAAAGAATAAAAAATGCTACAGTACCTGTATGGTAAAAGCTTCCCTCTCTCCCCATTTACCATCACACCATTTACCATCCCCATACACCATATACTATTTCCATCCCCATACACCATGTACCATCCCCATCCCCATCCCCATACACCATGTACCATTCGCGTCCCCATCCCCATACACGATTTACTATCCCCATCCCCATTTACCATTCTATATTCCCCATACCCATAATGCAATTGTTTATTTTTATCGATAATATATGTATTACTTTGTTTTAAGGAAATTATTACGATATTTAATAGTTTAAATATCTATGAATGTTTTTTTATTTAGTTTACATGTATAAATAACATACGGGTGACATAGAAATAATAACTATAACTTATTTTCATAACACAAAACGAATTTACTATCGCATTTTAATATTTTCAATATTAAATACTAATTGAAAATGTTTCATTTTAGTAATAACTAAAGCCGTTATTATCATCTTTTAATGAAACCATGTTATTCAAAATCTAAGAAACATAATTATAATGTTTATAATAATAATTATAATATATTACGCAACTTTTTAGTAAAAAAATGATCTTGAACTTTTCTAATTACAACCAATGTATGACATATAGGTTAGGCATAACCTGTATAAAAGTCAACATATTTATATTTTTAGTTTATCTGAGCATATATGTTTCAAATCTAATGAAAAAACTTGTTTCGCAATCAATTTCTTGTCAATTTTATTAAGCCGGCATAAAATTTGGAGCTCAAATATCAGTTTTTACTTGAGTAACTAATATTTTACATATAACAATTGCAAGTGTAATCTTAATACTCCTATGCAAACCAATTTTCATTATAGTTTCTTAACTATGAACCTTATTTTTGAAATATTGATACATTTATGTATATTTTCAACTTATCTTAGCATATATGTTTCAAATCTAATGAAAAAACTTGTTTCGCAATCAATTTCTTGTCAATTTTATTAAACCGGCATATTATTTGGAACTCAAATATCAGTTTTTACTTGAGTAACTATAATATTCTAAATACAAAACTTGCAAGTGTGTTCTTAATACTCTTATGCAAACCAATTTTCATTATAGTTTCTTAACTATGAACCTTATTTTTTAAATAATTGATACATTTATGCATATGGCTATGTATATTTTCAACTTATCTTAGCATATATGTTTCAAATCTAATGAAAAAACTTGTTTCGCAATCAATTTCTGGTCAATTTTATTAAGCGGGCATATAATTTGGAGCTCAAATATCAGTTTTTACTTGAGTAACTAATATTTTACATATAACAATTGCAAGTGTGATCTTAATACTCCTATGCAAATCAATTTTCATTATAGTTTCTTAACTATGAACCTTATTTTTGAAATAATTGATACATTTATGCATATGGCTATGTATATTTTCAACTTATCTTAGCATATATGTTTCAAATCTAATGAAAAAACTTGTTTCGCAATCAATTTCTTGTCAATTTTATTAAGCCGGCATATAATTTGGAGCTCAAATATCAGTTTTTACTTGAGTAACTAATATTTTACATATAACAATTGCAAGTGTGATCTTAATACTCCTATGCAAACCAATTTTCATTATAGTTTCTTAACTATGAACCTTATTTTTGAAATAATTGATACATTTATGCATATGGCTATGTCTATTTTCAACTTATCTTAGCATATATGTTTCAAATCTAATGAAAAAACTTGTTTCGCAATCAATTTCTTGTCAATTTTATTAAACCGGCACATAATTTGGAACTCAAATATCAGTTTTTACTTGAGTAACTAATATTCTAAATATAAAACTTGCAAGTGTGTTCTAAATACTCTTATGCAAACCAATTTTCATTATAGTTTCTTAACTATGGACCTTATTTTTGAAGTAATTGATACATTTATGCATATGGCTATGTATATTTTCAACTTATCTTAGCATATATGTTTCAAATCTAATGAAAAAACTTGTTTCGCAATCAATTTCTTGTCAATTTTATTAAGCCGGCATATAATTTGGAGCTCAAATATCAGTTTTTACTTGAGTAACTAATATTTTACATATAACAATTGCAAGTGTGATCTTAATGCTCCTATGCAAACCAATTTTCATTATAGTTTCTTAACTATGAACCTTATTTTTGAAATAATTGATACATTTATGCATATGGCTATGTATATTTTCAACTTATCTTAGCATATATGTTTCAAATCTAATGAAAAAACTTGTTTCGCAATCAATTTCTTGTCAATTTTATTAAGCCGGCATATAATTTGGAGCTCAAATATCAGTTTTTACTTGAGTAACTAATATTTTACATATAACAATTGCAAGTGTGATCTTAATACTCCTATGCAAACCAATTTTCATTATAGTTTCTTAACTATGAACCTTATTTTTGAAATAATTGATACATTTATGCATATGGCTATGTCTATTTTCAACTTATCTTAGCATATATGTTTCAAATCTAATGAAAAAACTTGTTTCGCAATCAATTTCTTGTCAATTTTATTAAACCGGCACATAATTTGGAACTCAAATATCAGTTTTTACTTGAGTAACTAATATTCTAAATATAAAACTTGCAAGTGTGTTCTAAATACTCTTATGCAAACCAATTTTCATTATAGTTTCTTAACTATGGACCTTATTTTTGAAGTAATTGATACATTTATGCATATGGCTATGTATATTTTCAACTTATCTTAGCATATATGTTTCAAATCTAATGAAAAAACTTGTTTCGCAATCAATTTCTTGTCAATTTTATTAAGCCGGCATATAATTTGGAGCTCAAATATCAGTTTTTACTTGAGTAACTAATATTTTACATATAACAATTGCAAGTGTGATCTTAATGCTCCTATGCAAACCAATTTTCATTATATTTTCTTAACTATGAACCTTATTTTTGAAATAATTGATACATTTATGCATATGGCTATGTATATTTTCAACTTATCTTAGCATATATGTTTCAAATCTAATGAAAAAACTTGTTTCGCAATCAATTTCTTGTCAATTTTATTAAGCCGGCATATAATTTGGAGCTCAAATATCAGTTTTTACTTGAGTAACTAATATTTTACATATAACAATTGCAAGTGTGATCTTAATACTCCTATGCAAACCAATTTTCATTATAGTTTCTTAACTATGAACCTTATTTTTGAAATAATTGATACATGTATACACATGGCTATGTATATTTTCAACTTATCTTAGCATATATGTTTCAAATCTAATGAAAAAAACTTGTTTCGCAATCAATTTCTTGTCAATTTTATTAAACCGGCACATAATTTGGAATTCAAATATCAGTTTTTACTTGAGTAACTAATATTCTAAATATAAAACTTGCAAGTGTGTTCTTAATACTCTTATGCAAACAAATTTTAATTATAGTTTCTTAACTATGGACCTTATTTTTTAAGTAATTGATACATTTATGCATATGGCTATGCAGTATATTTTCAATTTTTCTGGGCATAAAAGTTTTTAAATCTAATAGAAAAACTTATCAGGTGTAATATCGTTGCTTTTTTCTTAAATGCTATATATTATTATTCAATATTAACTAAAATACTCAGTATTAAAATCTTAATGTAAACAATTGTTCATTGTTTTCATTATACAAATATATATACGGCGAAATGTACGTCACAATTTATTTGATCTTGAACATTTCGTTTATAAAATTCTTTCATTTATTTCAGTTATATATATCTTATTTTTATAATTAGTTGTATTCAAATAAAAGATACATGTACAAATTTATCGTAAAAATGCCGTTATTAAAAATGAAATCTGAAAAATGTCTTTAATCAAGAAATTCCTTGCTTTAATGCATAAAGTTATTTTCATACACTCAACAAACAAAACAACTATATACGTTAATTGTCCTCGTGTACACGTAGTAATATAAATATATTCGTTTTATATATTTAATGCAACAGACATCTACCGTATCATCTACAGTAAAAATGACCAAATAGATTTACAATTATTCTATTATTATATCATTTACCATCCCCATTTACCATTCGGTAGACCAATCAAATTCGATTTACCATTTACCATCCCCATTCCCCATTTACCATCCCCATTTACGATCCCCATCCCCATACACGATACTATTCCCCATACACCATCCCCATACACTATACTATTCCCCATATACCATCCCCATACACTATACTATTCCCCATATACCATTTACCATTCACCATCCCCATCCCCATCCCCATTTACCATCCCCCCATTTACTATAGATTGGGAAGCTTTTACCATTTAGGGACTGTATCATGATTTAATCTCAAAGGGTTTCATAATTAAAGAGCTTGTTAAAATTTTGTAAAACATTAAATGATATAATTTTTTTTTGTGCAGCAGGATTCATAAGGTCCATATCTTTGGTACATAACAAGAACTTGGGTATTTTATTATCAAACTATGGTATGAATTAAACAATGCTCTCAATGTCCTTGAATATCATTTGGATAAGGCCACATATAGATAGGCACAAAGAGCTCTGTGTGTATTTTTATAACTTCTGACCAATGAAATGTGTAGGATTTAACTATTCAAGGTCAATAATCAATTTAAACATATTTTTATAACGGCTATTATCTATTTTGATGATTTACGTCCCTTGTATATCTTTGATATCAGTATCTTCTTCATAAAGGACCAAAGTCTAAATGATTTTATTAAAGCGGGTCCACACCCAGCCGAAAATTTGATACTTCGATAGATTTATCGCCTTCCTGTCAATGATTTTGAATAATAGCGGGTGGCACAGGGGCTAGATTCTATAGTTTTATATCATTTTATAATTACTCTGTCATAAAGCATTGTTGTATTGTATCAAAGTAATTAATCTTTTAATTGTATAGGGTTTCAGGGTTTTAAAATATGTGCAAAGTCATTATAATTATAGTGTCAACATGTTGCTATGATAGGGGGAAAGATTCAAACGTACTGCCTAAAGCAGTTAACACCTTTATCACATGAGTGCATGAGTGCATAACATTTTTGAAAAAATAATATAAAATTAGAATCATCATTTTTTAAGGAATTGGTCAAATCATTGTAATAGTCCCCCTTTTAAACCTTCAGCTTCTAAATCATACCTTTGAGTATCACTATATTGTAAACACAAACTGGAGACACAAGTCTTCTTTCTGATATGATCAAAATTTTATAAATATTTTAACCTATAAGTTACATTCATACAATAAACTTAAATATCAAATGAACTTGGATGTCAATATCAGATGCAAGAAATGCATCCAATGAGCATATTAAAGGTCTTCAGGTTTCAAGGGTTCTGTATAAAATATTTTTAAATTTGCAATTTGACTATTTGAAAAATGGATAGTGTCATCTTGTATCTTTTTCAACTTTTTGACACTTTTACTGTGGATTGTACCCTCTAGGTACTTGTTATTAATTGTTGATTTCTAAAAATTGAAACAAATTTAATAGCAGCAAAATGGAATTAAATCCTAAAGGTTATAAAAATGTCTAAATTTGTATTAGATAAGATATTGTGCCTAAAACTGTGTAAAAGTGTTTTCCTGACACTGTTATAATTTTGTAACTAAACAATGCAAGGTTAGGGAAAAATCATATTGGAATTAAACACCACTGAGATAGTCATTGAGAGCTTTAACCACAAAAATATTTCTGGTTCTTTTCACCCAAAGAAAACGTTTTAGGTAATACTTAATACAATTTTAAATGGTTTCTTGATCAAATCTGATCATAAAAGGTTAAATATTGTTATAATTTACAAGTCATTTATTTTATTGCCCTTTCCACACTTTTCCCTCCATTTTCTTATAATGTCTTCTGCTAAATTGACCTTGGGTTGATGACCTTTTGAAAAGATCAATTATCATTTTCTCCTAAAGTGTAACATTATGATTTTAATGGTGGTTTGGTAAAGAAAGGTGTTAAGTCCTTGAAAGGATTTTTTTGTATTTTGAAATATTTTTTTAACTCTCACTTAAGATTTCAGATAAATGGACCTGATAAAAATTTTATCTTCCTTTTTTCATGTAATCATTTTTGAATTTTCATAAATGTAACATTTTGTGTTGATAAATGTTTATTTTGATAGCAATTTAATAATATATATAAATATTATGAACATAAATATTCCCAAATTATATCTTTTAATATGTCTTTAAAGGAAAAATGGAAAACTTGAGTCCTACTAAATAAAGCAAGAAATATAAATATTACTTGTTAACTTAAAATTTATTTCTTTAAAATATTTTTGAAATAAAAACTAAGTATTTTTCAATGATGTTTGTTTTGTAGAATTCTATCAAATAAATCAAAATCATGAAATTGCCCATTGAACTCATTTATAACCTAAGACAGGAGGTAGAGGAATTGCATGATTTTGAATTGAACAACCTGTAATTTTGACAGGTGTATTAATGAACTCATTAATAATTAGCAATACTTCCCCCCTGTCAACAAAAATTAAAATCCCCCCTTCAGGAAGTTAAATCACCATTGTTAATCAAATTGGCGAGATGACTTTTACCTGTAATTTTCAACAATTAAGATCAAAGGTAATTCGAACAGGAGAAAACAATAGGTAAAACTTCTTTAATTATTTTTTACTTGAGTAGTATAAGGATATTCAATTACATATTCTCTGCTTTGGTGTCATGGTCTCTGTAATGTGTTTCAATTGACTCTTTGTAGGATCTTGGCAAAAAAGTTTGTTTTGGTTGTGTTTTGTTGTTAACCTTGTGTATTTTGGGGGTTACGTAAAAGAATTGTTTTTTGTTTTTTTTTTATACGGAATTGACAATGAAGATCTGTGCATGTTTTTATGTGGACAGTTTAAGTCAAGTTTTTAATTTGGATAAATTTTCCAAGAAAACTCAAAGGTTTGTCATATAATTTTTATTTGTAATCTGAAAATTTTAGAAGTTTTCAGATAATATGGACATATATGACAACATTAAATCTGAAAAATAAATTTGAAATTGTAAATGTACCTTCAAACCTCTGAGAGCATGGGTTATTAATTTACTTAAGGATGTATTCTTCTGAGGGGTCAAAATTTTCCTTAATAAAGTTTTTTCCCAAACCTACATTTTTGAAATGCTAAGACCCTGAGAAAATCAAATTTAATAAGAAAACAATATGTCCGTGTGCATTTTAGTTTGCTACAGCCATTTAAAAATGGCCTATTTTGACATTTTTGCCAAAATTTCATCATTTTGGGCCTATTTTGAGGTAATTTTGTCTAAAATATCAAGTTTCAAAATCAAGTTTTCTCTCAAAGTTTCCATTTTGATAGATGCTGTGATTCTGATCAAATTTAACGCATTAAAAGTATATGTCCGTGATTAGTCCCGAAAATGTGCCTTTTTAGGTCATTTTCAAGACACTATAAATACGGTAAAAATCTAGATTTTTCAAATTTTCTATCATACAAAAGCCTCAAAACTCTGCCTTTTCATTTAAAATAATTGGACAAATATATCCTTTTGAAGTTAGAAAAGAAATTACATGAATTGCATGCATATTTTGTTGGAAAAATAAATTTTACCACCCCTACCCTGAAATTGGCTAAATTCAGATTGGGATCAATGGCCAAATTTGGTCAAAAATCAAAATGTTTCATATCTCAAAAACTACTAGTCGTATCTTCATAATTTTTTGACATAATTTAGATGGATCATCATTTGATATATATCCACCAAAAGTTTTCAATTATGAGGCAAGGTTTAAAAAAATTTCACAAACGAGATTTCAACGAGACTGAAACCTCAGAAGAATACACCCTTAAAGGAAAACATGTTGAAAAATTAATCTAAATTAAATAGTGAAGTTTTGAATTTAAAAACCATAATAAATGTTGAGGGTGTATATTATGTAACAGTATTAAAATTCTTTTTTAAGAAATATTTTTAATCCTTATGTTAAATACACTCAGCAGATTAACAAGAACCCCTTGACATCATAAGAATAGCATAACAATGTCAATTTGATTTTAATAGCAGATTGTAATTGGGGTATCTTAGTTATCAAATCCAGGTTAAGCCTAATTCAACTAGGGTTGTGCTTGTTTAAGGGGTGTTTTTGTTTCCAAATTTCTTATGAATGATAAAAACAAACATATTATGAATTAAAAATGACAATGTTGAGATAATGGTTAATCCTACGAAAAATCACACCTGGTGGACTGGTCATTTTTCTCACCTTAGTTTGTTTTTCGGCTGTTTTAGGCCATGTACATATTTATGGAATTTTGCATAAATTAATCCAAATTGTCAACATTTGACTTTTACGAGTGAAATGACCTCAGTGTTTTGCTAACAAAACAACGATTTTGAAGTACGTTTGTCAACACGTTGGGTTAATTGATTACGTTGACAATCCAAGGGAAGATGGACATTGGTCAATGGAAAACAACAACCATATTTGTCTAAAGTCGTTAATTAACACTCCTCTTGTTATATTCAACGCAAACGTCACTCTTGATGATGGTGTACTTTTACAATGTATTATGGGATATATTTAGGTTTAGCATTACTGTATCAGTCCTCAGAGGTAGGAAGGCCGAATTCTTGATTTGTTAGTAAACAACTAATTACGTTAGAATGGAATGTCACATTGACAGCTCATTGTTGACAGGATTTCGTGTTAGAGAAAATGAAACTTATAGATTTACTCTGATTGTATAATATTTTATTATTCAGAAGTAAGATGAAATCGATACTTTCAATTTTTTGTGCAAATTATATGTTGGTTTTTTTTTTCTCTAAAAATGTTAAAGCAATAGTTTATCTTAAATTGAAGAAAAAAAATTAAAATTTGAAAGTTTGACACTTTATGAAAGATGCTATTTCAAAAATGGAAAGAAAAAAAAATTAAAATTGACATCAGTTTCACAAAAACATGTTTTTCTGTACAAATCGGTGATACACACAAAAAACTTACTGACAGTCATGCAGGAAAACCAACAAGATATTTTTTCCTGCACACAACATTAAGTGCATCTTCATCTTCCTCTTAATAAAAAATTCACAAAATTCAAGTGGAAATCGTGATCTTTTGTCATTTTGGTGTTGAAAAAAAATCAATTTATTGTTACAACATAACCATAAAAAACACACCAAAATTAAGGGATGATTATCATTTTTTCGTTTCAGACGCTTGAGTACGCTGAACAAATGTGCAATAATGAGAATAGTCACTCCAACGAGGAAAAATGTAAGTATAGATGATTAGTGAAGTAGTGTAGCTAGTGTAAAGGACAGAATAAAGAATCAGAATTTCATTGCTCTTAAACATTGGGGTAACATTTCATTGAAGTAGTTTTTTTTCTTCGCTTTCAAAGGGCCATGGATTAAAAGATGATGTTTGATTATTCGTGGAAAAAATTTAACTAGGGATTTCTGAATAAGCCTGTTGTATATTTAGTATCTATTTCCTAATGGTCACTTTCCTGTGGCCTTTCAGCCAAGGTCTGTTTTTCTACGAACATGAGGGCTGACATCAGTTTTCTATATCTATTTCCGACTCATCGCAGGAAATCAGCTAAATAAACACATGTTTTCTGGACTTCCTCTGAACAAAGGATGATTTCCTTTTAGTTACATCGTTTTCATTTATTATCGACATAATTATTTAAGAACTCCCACGAAAAACAAGTCAAAAATTTTGAAGACATCAGTTCAACGGTGATTTGAAAATTAGATAAATTTGACCCGGGTAATGTTTTTTAAATGGGATAATTATAATATACAATCATCTATAGTAATTATGTTGTCATCCTATTTTGAAATGGCCAGGTAAACTTTTCACGCGTGGATGATTCTTTGTACAGGTGTATATGGTTTCAGTATATTAAGGTGATATATACATGAACATGGCTTCAGGAGTGTTAAAGGAAAAAATAAGGTGGTCGCTATTGTTTTTACGATTAACCATAGAATAGGATTGTACATATTTTGATACTGACCATCAGAGAGTAAGTTGCTTTGAAATAATCTTAACTTTTTTTCATGTTTTTCTTTAAAAAAAGTGTTAGAATGAACTAAAATTTCATAAATAGGAAATAATTTTATAAAGTTTTTATATGGATAAAGTTTGCACTTACAAAATTTCATATTTTCTCTTTTGAAAGGTCATCTTTACAGTTGAGTTACGTTCACAATTTAAAATTTAATTTAAAAATTAAACTAACAGGAAATTAAAAACCGATTCTTTTCAGATTCAATTTCACATCACTGAAAGTTACGAAAGGCGTAAGGAAATGGGGTATAAGGGCTTTCGAAAGGAAATCTTTTTCACCAAACTTTTCGTCTTTAATGCGATTTACATTTCTTAAGAATCTAATGTCATTTCAATAATGCGAGCTGATGCAATTTTTGTCACTACGAGATTAAAATTATACAATTGCCTCCGTTATTTTTGTCAACAAGTTGAAAAGACATAGAATCGATGATTTACATCTGCTGGTACAGAGCTTAGTAATATTAAAACATTAAATAATAGTGGGGCCCAGAAGGGGGTTGTGATTGTAGAAATTATGTAAATCCAGTTTTAATTAATAAAGTTGTGCAGTTTATACAGGATAGTTAAACTTTTCTGTAAAAACTAAATTTATCATTAAAATTTCAATTATTAATAATATTGAATATTCTGCATAAAAAAATCCCCCCTTATTTGCCTCGGGGATTAAAGTAAGAATCTTTAATCATGTACTATATGGTCCTCTGCATCATGAATATCTATAACTAGAGAATTACGCGAGTATACGATTCTTAGATCATGTGATCGAAAAATTGCCAGGTGAAAATATCGTGGTTTGTTGCCCTGACACAAACTTTCGGTGCGTTACTATAAGTTCATCATCCTTAGAGTGCAAAGCTGAAAAATTGTGTTCTTAAAGATTTCAGAATTTTGACCGGGAGAGATAATATAAACAGGGTTTATCTAAACACCAATTGGAGATTATCAGCAATGGACAACCATTTCCTTAAAAGCTTTACCAACATTTACATAAACTGATAAAATCAATTTGATCTTCATCTTAAAGAGATTATCCTGCTTTTGAAGTTTGTGGATTATAATTGAAAAAAGCCATACTCGATGATAATATTTTTTGGACATGTTGAAATTGTCTTGGTGATCATAAGGTTTATTTTTTCAAAGGTTATTTTTTTGTGATGACTCTAAGCATTTTTTTTATTTTCTTGTTTCTGCAACAGGAATTTATTGATTAAAAAGTTCATGATTTGAATTCATTTTTTTTTTGTTTCTGCAACAACGGATTAATTGATTGAAAAGTGGAATTTCCAAAACGGTCCAGTGATTCTAATTAAGGATTTGTTGAAATTGTAATGCAAGGTGACTGAACAGTTGATGAGCTGATTAAGGATTTTTCGTAGGAAGTATCTTCATAGAGATCAATGCTTCTTCGATTTTTATAATTCCATTTGGATTTACTATTAAATAAAGGTTTGGAATTTCTGGATTTTTGTTTAATTTTGACAAGAAGGAATCCCTCACGTGAAGGTTGAAATTCCTTAGAAGTTCTGAATATATTTGCCCTTGATTTAATGAGGGTTTGAAATTTCTTGGATTTTAGGTAAAATTTTACAGACATTGACAGGGATAAGTTTACTATCAAATTTTAATTTTGCACGGAAATATATATGGATATTTAAAAGAAGGTAGGGTCAGACATTTGCATGCCTTGTTGTATCGTATCGTGGATAAAAGAATGATGTTGCTGTATTGGGATCAGTCCTTTGTTTGTCGGAATGGAACAGTTCCCGATATTAGGGTTAATATCTATAAATTCGTTACTGAAAGCAATCATGAAATTATTTTGCACAGTTCATTTTCTATTTGTGTAGCAAAAACAGATAAAAATGTAAATTAGGATTGCAATTTATTGAAACTTTTAAACTGGTACACACTTTAAAACAGTGCTTAAATACATTAAATAATGCATTTCACACAGCTATTTTTCAATTCATGCACCAAAAACAGGTAAAATATGGAAATTAATATTATAATTGTAACTTCTTAACTTAAACCTAAAACATTGCTAATACAAATTATGCAAAATTGGTTTAATTTTGAGTTGAAAATGCTTTGAAGTCAAATGTCACTTGATTATTTTTCAAGTATTTATTGCTGGACTAGATTTTAATATAAAAACAGATGCTGTTTTTTTATTTTTGTGACTTTGTATGAGACTTGGTTACAGATGGGTTGAAGTATGTATATAAAGTATTGATTACCGATCGTTTCAGAAGGCGCACACTGTCTCACTTTCTTTCATAACTCTGACATTAATGGTTTGTAACTTATAAAGACAAATTATATCTCAATATGGACAATAAATTATTTTCGGTATCGGGTTTCAATGGATTAGTAATAAAAAAAAATTGTCATTCGTTTGCGGCTCAAGCATAGTTATCTTGCATGTTTTTCGTGGAAGTTTTAGGACTACGGTACCATCCTTTTTGGAAGAAACAGCATATTTAGATATGTCTGATTTAAAAATGAAGCATAGTATGTATAAAATTTTCATTTGCATTTCAGAATGACGACTCAGACGAAGATGAACAGTGCGCTTTAAGTAACAATTGGAAATATCAGCCGAATATTCGCCGCTGGTCAAGAAAAGGACTCGTTACTGATAGTGAAAACAACCAGGTTGCCAACACGACAGTTAAATCTAGTTCAAGTAACGATAGTCTTTTAGCGGATCAAAACAGCAGTAGCGAAACTGGCGATAGTCCACTCCTCGATCATAAGATGCACCATGATATTCGTAAGTCTACAGACGACCTGTGCATAGGGACTCATTCTAAAACGATGGACAATGGAATCCCTTCAGTGACATTTAGTCCAAGATTAAGAAGAGCAGCCAGTGAAAGGATCAAGGGTGCTAAAAGCTTCTTGAAAAGAGTGGAGAGTTTCAAAAGTAGAAAAAACAAAAGACTACCCAAAACAGGCAATGCTGTGGAAATCAGCGGCCCAGTTGTTTCCGATAGTGCTGACATGAAGGAGAAGATCAAACATTTGAATTGTAAAGATTTAAGCCCTACAAGTGAAAACATGCCCCCTCCTCTAGACACTAGTTCACCTTTGGAAGTGAAATCTTCTCCGATGCCTGAACCGTGGTCAAACGAAACTACAAATTACAAACAGACAACTGGACCAATGATTCACACTCTTCCTAAAAGTCATTCGGTCTGTGATAGAACTGTTCCTAATTCTAGTGCTATCAAAGGGAATAACTCCCCAAAAGGAAGTGACTTTAGTAACGATATTTTACAAGAGCTAGATCTGTCAATGTCGATTAGCGACTCAAGTTCCGATACCTCAATGACGTCAGCTAATGGTGCTCTGTTTGGAAGTACTCCTCATGAAAGATATCGGAACAATAGATGGCATGACTCATCAGACTTGTTTTATTTACCACAGGACTATATTCCTGGGAAATTTCCCAAATCTTTACACGAGGAAGCTGGACATGGGATCAATTCTAGAACGGGTAGTTTTAGTTACGTTAAGGATAGTTCTAATTCAAGCACCCCTATACCCGTAAGACGAAGAGGGTCAGCCAACCCTCGAGTAGAACATAGAGGTAGTTTTTACGACAACGTCCCCTTAGAGGAGAATCTGGAGGCGGCACAAGAGGAACTTGATGATATTTTACACAAACTTTTCCAAGATATTAACGGCTTGAATAAGGCAATATATGGTGATGATGCAGGTAAGAACAAGGCATTAAGAAGGGTTTAACATGTACATATAAAAGCTTGTTAAGTTATTGATTCTTGCCTCCCCCAATCTCCTTTTAAGTGCATGTTTCCAAGACATTCATTTTATGTTCACAAATGACCTGTAAACTACTTCATGATGGATGCTTAAACAAAAATAATTAACTATACATTAGACCCAAGTTCTAGGAAAAGTTTCAACATCATCTTACATGTCTAAGGTATACAATAGATTGTAGGTAGAAGTCACTCAGTGTGGTTCTGGGAACGTTCAGTACATTTCGATGATATATACCCTTATAAAAATAAATAGAGAGTTAGGCATTCCTATATCTTAAGTAGGAAAAAAGATAACAAAAATGTTAAATTACAAAATTTGAAATTGGACAGATGCTGTTTTGGCATGTTGTAGGTACTTTATTAGTACATATGAGGTCATTTTTAGTAAGGGTGTTAAACGAAACAACACCAGTATAACTAAGTATTTAGAGGGGTGCCGTTTCATAAAGTGAATATGACTTGAGGTGCATACTAACCCCTTAAAATTGTGTGGGGTATCATGCATGTAAACATTTGATTATGTTAAGTGTTCCTGCTATAAAGAGAAAGCTTTGAAGGCCTTCAATATGCATGAATATTTTGGACCCATTACGGCCATTAGAACATGTAGAACTGAAATGTTGTAGAGTAATTAAAATATTTCAGTTCCTTAACCATGTTTACTTCATAACAAAAATTATTTATTTGTCTATCGCATGCCCACAAATCATTGTAAATTTTGACCAAATTTGGGCATTAGAACCCATTGACGGAGTAAGTTTTCAAATAATTGACGCAGTTAGGTTTATCTGATACTCCTTGCATGTTTACACCTTCTATAAGAAACTTTTTTCGTGTAGCTTGGTTCACATAGATGAAGATCTAACAGATGTTTTATATTATACAAAATATAGTCATAAGATTATATTGATATGAAACCCAACCCTACTTTAAAATTATAAACAGTGTATATCTTTCAATCTGAACAATTTTGAACAATAACTTTTCAGTTTTTGGTTTCAAAACAATTATGTAGCAGTTTGTGATAATGAAATTTTGTTCATACATGAATGGTGAAATTTTTTGGATTAAAATTTGTATTAAAAGGTAGTTTTTTGTTGTTGTTTTTTTTTTTTTTTGGCTTTATGTTAAAATACAAGAATAAAACAAATATTTAATGTAAAATCCAGGTTTTCTTCTATAATTCCACATTATCATATTTATATAAAGTACAGAATGTACCCTAGGGTTCTGTTCTAGAAACATGTACATGTACAATTATGCCAAATTATTTATAACCTAAATTTACCATATAAATTATGTGTTGTTCATGCCCTGGAGACCGTTGTACAGAAATTTTGAAATTAACCAATTTTTAACTAATGGTTCCAATTAATCTTATGTCGTTAAAAGATTTTTAAATGTAAGGAAAGTTAACTTTAATGATCTAAAAACTAGCAATAACATCACAAGGATGCGTCCTTTGGACATGTTGGAATGAAAAATTATTTCATTGAATTCATTCATTAAAGATTCAAAAGATAAAACACTTGAATGAAATTGACAGTGGTAAAAAAAAATGACATCATAAAAGTACACTTTGTGACGGTTGTTCTCTTTCTGACTTTTTTGTTATGATGTTTTAAATCATAAAACTGACACAAATACAAGCTTTCATAGTAAAATTAATGATTCTGTGTCAAAAATTTCAACAAAAAAAATGTAACTTTTATCATCCATCACATAAATTAGGTTCTTATTTACAATTTTAACAAATCATAAATAAGGTGTAGTTGAAATAATTGTGTATTACAACTTCAGGTTAAAAAGCATTTCAGGTGAATCAACCTTTATCATAAATATGCTAATTAATTCATGCAATATCATTTATCTCGTGGTCGTTTAAAAAGAGGAAGACAATTTTAACTTGGGTGTTGCCACTGAGATTTCATATTTAGCATGTACCTATTATTTTCGCCCTGTTGATCAAGAGAACATGCTTTGTACATGAATTAAATTAGACCCATTTAGACACTATAGTGAACTTTTATATCCCTTTCTTGTTTTTGCCGCAGCGGTATACACGAGTTTACAACTTGTTTTGATGTTTGTGAGGGAGGAAATACAAATAAACACAGTTTTCTCATCTCCCAACCTTTTACTACAACATATGTGAAAGAATTAGAACTATAAATATACTAGTTCAAAAACACAAGACTCCCACATCTTTTTTTCATAATTTAAAAGAATATTGCAAATTTCCAACCTTTATCTTAAAGTAGGTGAAAAAGAAGCAAGTATTTAGTATGAATGCCAGTTTTTTAGATCAGCTTGCTAAAGTTCTTTAAAATGTGTTACATACATAAGCATAGTTCTTAAGAAGCTTTATCCTAAATACTGTAGGAGTGAGTAAAAATGAATAAATCATTAGCAATACTTTAAAAAACCTTCTTTTTTTTTTAAATTTCAGAAGATTATGAGCCACCCCAATCCAATACTTCCAATGTGACAGACATTGATGACATTGCAGACGACAGTCTCCATGACGACAATGATGTCACAAGTGGGACTGTTTCATCACCTGATTGCAGTGATCATGATCTGCCAGACTCTTTACATGATGACTCAGCAGAACACATTGAGCCCAGGGAGAGGAGAGACTCTGGGGTGGGGTCTTCATTAACTAGAGCCCCAAGGTGAGGTTCTAAGTGATGATGATAATAGAAGATTTTTCTGATATGGACATCACATTTTTAGCACCAGAGCTGAAATCTTGGTACATGTAGAACCCAACAAAAAGATAAGCATACTTGAGGACCTGATTATCTGTTAGCAAACTACACTCAAAACTTACTGTCATTGTGCTCATCGGTTATACATGTACAAAAACTTTCTTTCAACATAATTTGACCAAACCATGCAACAAAACCACCAAACTAATGTCCAAACTAAACCAAATGATTTAAGTCCATTAAAACAAGATCCACTTCCAGAACCTGAGAAAAAGATTACAACAAAGTGTCAGGCTAATAGTTTTAATATGCACACTGTTCAGTTCGTACTTTTACATTAAACACTTTTTGACAAAATTGAACTTTATTCTTTTCCAGTGATAGAAGACGACACAGAATCCGGTGGCATAGTTTCATGAAATCTCATCGGCCAAGTTTTGGGAGCGAGAACATTCATATAACAAACTTATCCGTATGTCAATTGATGGTGCTACAAAAATTGTCACTCTGTAAATTAACGGGTCTTATTGAAAAATACTCACAAAACAGATCGGGTTGGAGCTGGACCGTGCCGAGGTTCATGAAGCGGAACAAGATTCCTGACTACAGGGAACGAAACGTCTTTGGAATTCCATTATTGATAACCCTACAAAGGACGGGACAGCCACTGCCACAGGCTATACTGTATGCCATGAGATACTTACGGAAAACGGCAAAAGATGCCATTGGGATTTTCCGTAAAGCTGGAGTCAGGTCCAGAATACAGAAGTTAAAAAATGACGTTGAAGCAAATCCAGGTACTTAAAATTATTGAATAAATGTTCATGAGACAGCTGTCTTTTAAAATAATTTTGCAGTCAAAAATTATTTATTCATATTGCATGTCAGTAATGCATTTGGTTGTTTATTAGATTGTTTCTCTATTTCTTCCTAAAACAAAATTAACAAACTGTTCACCAAATCTAACTATATACTGGAGGGGGAGGGGATCCATGGTTGTGGGTGGCACACTCGATGAATTTGCAAGATTCCTAAACATTTTAAAACAAAACCAGACTGAGGCCCCACATAGCACTGTTTTGACCTAGACCTTGCATTGTCTAGAATTTGAGAAAGTTATATCATATATGATGTCGATAAGATGGATCAGTTTCTGTATGAAATTTAACTTTGTGACTCAGCATATCCTTTGATCTCCTACCTGCATGTATAAACGGTTTTTCATTAGGAAAAGCTGATGTGATTGCATTATGATTTTTAAATTTTTCTCATTGCATTAGTATAAAGGTAGAATACCATTACCAAAGCTCAGCAAGGGAAATTTTATGGGGTTAGGGAGATTAAATGCTTTTTGATGTTGATGTTCATAATCTTTCTCCGCCATGGATCGGCAGATCGATATTTTCTTCCCTAACTTTCAGTATCTGTCCATGTAAACAGCTGACGAAGCTCAGGTAGAGAGAAAACATAAAAAATAATTTATTTATTTCTTGTTGTGACTGCTCATCCATAAACATTAGCAGAAGACATAATCGATTCTTGCTTACAGCATTGAAAAAATCGGCCAAAACCTTGATACGACTTTTGTGATTCAGCCTACACATAATTCAGATCATTAAGAAGCTTCAACAAGGAAAAAATGATGAAAGCAGTCTTTAATTTTTATGCTGATTGATTTTTCCGAAGTTCATCCAAGTAAAACCGAACATAAATTCAATACACCATATATAAGGTGTTTGTCCTTCATTGAAAAGTCTGCAATAAAGAGTTAATTTACGCTGATTGTGTATGATAGCTGCTTTGTAAATGAATAATTAATAACCATTTTAATAACTTTATTAAAAGAATGATATTAGTTTCTATATATAGAATGCAATTTATATCAATTATGAACAAGAACATGTTTTGAGGCACGGGACCATAAAAGTACCAGAAATGTATTTAGATGTATAAGCAAAAATCAATATACTGTAAATGTTTTTATATAAACTATTGCAGGCATTTGAAAAGGGGGATAGGGGTTTTGAGCCTAAGGACATACGCAAAAAATATTTTAATTGAAATGTATGATGGCTCAAAGGGTGATGGCTGTGCTGTTTCATTGAGACAGTTGCACACTGCAAACTTGAGAACTTATGGCCAATTTACCAATCCATTATGATAAACTTGTTTAGACAAAGTCATTTACTTTAATTTTGATAATTTTTATATCAATTTTAATTTTAGTAATTTTCATAGTTTGCCTTAATGCATAAACCTTATGTTTCCTTTTCTTTTTCAGACACTATAGATTTTGATGATCTCCAGGCTTACGATGTTGCTGACTTGTTGAAGCAATATTTCCGTGACCTGCCTGAATGTCTGATGACCAACAAACTTTCCGAGATATTCCTCAATATCTTTATATGTAAGTGTTTTTGCCGTGAAAATTAGGGGTGCTGTTGAATTTTTATGTAGATGGTTTTCTAGCAGTCCCCTTCATTTGTTTTTCCTCTGAAGCAGTTTGTTGTTCAAAAGCATAATATTTAGTAGAGTTTGATGATCACCAATCATTTAAGTGACATCATCTCTCGAACTGAGATGCAACTCATTAAAATTTTCTTCACAACAAATTTTGATTATCTTGGACAAGAATCTTTTAATAAGACTCACTCAGAGACTATTTTATAGATCATTCACCTTGGTTAACTTTTGCTCTAGAATTTTTTTTTTAATATTTTTAGACAAATATGATGATTCAAATCAAATTCACCACTTGAATATAGATTTAGAATAATCAGAATGTAATAAACCAGACAACATATTGAATAACAAGCTGGTGTTACATAATCAATAATTTATTCATCCTACAAAATTTCATCAGAATCTCTTCAATGGAGAATCGATATGCAATTAGCCCAGCCAGCTAGAAAAATACCAGCTTATCATCAAAATCTGCATTTATTTGATGCAAGGACACATGTTTAGCTTGTTGTCAGTGCATGCAAACACAACTGCTTTACAAAGTTTCGTAATGATCAGACTAATAATTTGGTCATTTGTGGTTTAATGTTGAAAATGTAACAGGCCATCTTTGTATGAAATGTGTAAAATTGAATAATAATTAGGATTTTAATGTAGGACTTAGTTTTTCTGCATCACAAAACTATGAAAGCAGATGTAGTCTTTTCTTTATCTAAATCTTTAAAAGGTTATATGCACAAATTTTGAAAAACCAATTTTCAAAAGTTTAAACAGATACATGGGTTTATAAATGCAAATTGAATCATTGTTCCTTCACGCTGCGATACATCTTGACTTGCATAAGAGCAGCTGCATTTTAAATCTGATTTGTTATTTAAAATTCAGCAACACATGCTAAAAATGGTTTGGACAATTTGAAATTTCAATTTCCTGTTATAGTGCCATGTTGCAAAAAATTGACATTATAAATATCCATATAAGAGGATATTGGAAATGAAATTTAAGACCAGCTCAGCTATTTTTTTGAAAGCATTACATTATTTTCTTGTTATTCAACATGACATTGCTGTGTTTTTGTCAATTTACATATGAAAGGCTTCCTTTATTTCACCTGCCCACTTAAATGGAAGATTTTTTTTCTGCCATGAAAATATTAAAGCTAGTGATTTCATAAAATAATGCAAATCCCTGATGCATGGTTGTAAAAATTCCTGTAAACCAAGTTTAGGAAAATAATATAGAAAAATTCCATCATTGAAACGTTGCATATGCCATACAAGATCTCATATTGACAATGCAGTTTATTCTGTTGAATGTTTGCCTTTCCAAGTTTGAAATTTTTAAAAATTATTTTTCAGCATTACCAGTTGAATCTCGACTTGAAGCTATACAAGCTACAGTTCTCCTTCTTCCTGATGAAAACCGAGAGGTGCTCCAATCACTACTCTACTTCCTGGCCGATATCTCAAAGGATGCGTCCGAACATCAGATGACGGCCAGCAACCTGGCAGTTTGTTTTGCCCCATCATTGTTTAGTCTGAATGGTACAAAATCAGCAACAGGAAGTCCAAGTCCAAGACGACCACGTAAAAACATAAATATTGGTGTCCCAGATGCTAGAGAGCTGCTGGAACAGAAAGCGGCCCATGAATGCCTTACTACAATGATAACAGAGTGTAAACAGTTGTTCACAGTAAGTAATCAGAAAATCTTTAAAAAAAGTAACTGAAATTATGAGAGAGTGGGCTATATTGCAATCATCTTGTCCATCTATCCATTTTAAACTTTCGTAGCTGATTTTTCAGCTTCCACTGAAGGGATTGACTTAAAATTTTGTACACAGCTAAAGCATGATAAGTTGTTCTGTGCCTCCCCTTCTTAGGTCAGTCGTGCATCTACTTCCTGTTTTCTGAGTTAACTTAAAGACTTTGAAAGGGTCAAGAATAGACAATTTTTTGTATTTAAACAGATTTCTCAATGATTTGCTGTTTAATGTAAGTTTATTCCTGATTTATTTTTTTTCACTAAAAATGATATCAGTATTGAATGAGAATATGTTTTTTAATAGGTATCTGAAGCTACCATGAGTAAATGTCAGTTCTCTTATATCGAGCAAGGGGATCCTATCTCCCTACAGGAGTTCAACAATAACTCGACAGAGACTGAGCCAGGGTACCATGCCTTTGTAGAGAACTCTATACAAGGACTGCTCAAGGTAAATGAGCAAATAACATTGTTTCTTGAAAATTATTCTAAAAAGTTGTTTCTCTCTTTATTTAAAATAGGAATTTCAGAATAAGATGGAAGATTTCAGAATAATATAGCATAAAAAGAATTATGTATTTTGATACAGCAATATGTAATAAAAGTTAAAAAGAAAAGAAAAAGACTTTGAATCTTGTTTTATTTGTTTTAAAGGTTTTATTTATTTGTATTTTTTATTCATACCTTTTAAATGTGGCTTCACCATCCATTTATTTATCTTTTTTATTTATACACAGGCCACAGTGCAATATACTTTTTTTTTAATCATATAGTACAGGTTTTTGAAAGAAGCATTTAAAGATTTTCTCATGTGTGATATTAAAAGCAATTCTAACCATTAAAAGAATAGTGCCAATGCCTTAATCAACAATATTTTTTATCTTAAATTTTAAATTTAGTAAGAAATTTGTGTTTCATTCTCCAGGAATCTCATGATAAGTTCAGAGGGTGGGTGTCTGTTTCTATCGCTGGAGATGTGGACGTTTCATTCAAAAAGGTGGGAGACGGCCATCCACTGAGACTGTGGAAATGTTCCGTGGACGTGGAGGCCCCACCTGAGGTAGTCCTAGAGAGGATTAAAGATGAAAGGTGAGGAATTATTATTATAACCACAAAAGTAACATTTTTTATCAAAGAGCTTTTCTTAGAGAAAACCATTTAAAATCATAAGAGTAGTCCTAATTCAAGAATTTCTTATGATAAAAGACATGAAAGAGATGGTGTTAAAAGTCTTTTAAGTTAGAGCTGTTCCAGAAGTAAATGTGTTTGTGGGGGGGGGGGAGGCACTTTTTTTTCTATTCCCCACCACCCATCTATTAATAATTAATTTTTTATCATTGTTGGCCGGATTTCACGGAGTGAAAAATCCGGGTTATAAAATGGTGAATGTTGGGTGGGCGGGCGGCGTGCGGGCGGGGAAGAAATTTTTGTAACAGTTTTCTCAGCAACTACTACTCACAGCCACTTGATATTTGGTATACAGCATCAGGGTGGGGTCCCATACCGTGGGATGCGATTTCATGTCTGTCACTCACCTACTTCCTGTTTACCGACTTAGTTAATTTTTGACAATAATGTCCAATAGTAGAAAATTTTCGTAACAGTTTTCTCAGCAACTATAAATCACAGCCACTTGATATTTGGTATACAGCATCAGGGTGGGGTCCCATAACGTGGGATGCGATTTCATGTCTGTTGCTCACCTACTTCCTGTTTACCGACTTAGTTAATTTTTGACAATAATGTCCAATAGTAGAAAAATTTCATAACAGTTTTCTCAGCAACTATAAATCACAGCCACTTGATATTTGGTATACAGTATCAGGGTGAGGTCCCATAATGTGGGATGCGATTTCAGATCTGTCCCTCATCTACTTCCTGTTTACCGACTTAGTTAATTTTTGACAATAATGTCCAATAGTAGAAAATTTTCGTAACAGTTTTCTTAGCAACTACTAATCACAGCCTCTTGATATTTGGTATGCAGCATCAACATGGGCTCCCATACTGTGGGATGTGATTTCAGGTCTGTCGCTCACCTACTTCTTGTTAAACGAAATCCGGCCATTTCTGTCTTTGACCCATTTTTTCTTAACAAAATCTTTCTCAAACACCCACCACCCACCTAATATGTAAAAGAAGTTCCTATGGAACAGCCCTTAGATCTTTTTACTGAACCATCATTTTCATTAACATGCAATCTTGCTTTTGAATCCAATTGCATGGTTTTATTTGAGACTAACTTTATAAGACAAGATGTTAAGGTACAAAATATATATTGGAAAATGTGTATAGAAACCCATGTAAAACAAACATCTAAAGGAAGAAATTGTTTGAGCATTATGTTTGATGATGCAAAAATTTACTGAAAAAATTATAATATTTTTGATTAGTTCCAGTCCATAACTTCTTTATTACACCTCTAAAGTATCTAGTAGATAGATGCTAATATTGAAATACAAATCAAACTTTTAATTCTATATTTTCCAGACATGTATGGGATGAAGATTTACTCAAATGGCACACAGTTGAGAGGATAGATAATACCACAGATGTCTTTCAGTACGAGAGGAACTCTCTTCCTCCTCATCCCTCCACACACTTCTGTGTATTGAGGTAAGAAGATAATTTTAACCACATTCTTCCTCCTAACTACCCTGTCAGACTGACTTTTAGTTTGTGCATATTCATAGTTAAATTAGCACTTCTGCTAAAACATTGATAAAGATGTGCATGGGGAACAACTTTGTCACAGACTCATCAACTTAAAGAAAACGGCAACTAAAAATATCACAATGGAAAATAGCCAGCTGTCTTCAACATGACCAGAGGTTTAGACACAAATCATAAAATTCATTTTCATTGTTCTAAGAAAGATAACTCTATTTTGATTTTTTGTTATTTTTACAGAGGCTGGAAAACCAACCTTGCCAAAGGTTCCTGTGCCTTAGTCAGCACCTCGGTGGACCATCCTAAAGCTGAGGCTCACGAGGGAATCCAAGGGGTTGTCTTAGTATCCCACTTCCTGATAGAACCATGTGGGGCTGGGAAATCCAGAATTATCCATATGTCCAGAGAGGATTTTAGGTAAGGACTTCATGATAACCTTATCTTTGATATAAGTTTTGGAACTCATAAAAGCAAAGGCACAATTTTGTAGTAGGAATTATGGCTTTCTTGAAATTATTTTAATTTTGTTTCACTATTACACCTGGGAACCCTTCATAGTTTACAAAACAAATTTCTTTTTTGATATTTTTATGTTGAATGAATTTAGTTACAGCTTCTTACAAGTTTCAACAAACAGGGTTTATATGTTGTGTATCAGTTTCTTTTCATATTTTTAAAAAATATATTAATTTTGTAAGCTTTCAAAACTAAATGCTAGACAAAAACAATTTTGCCATGTAGTTAAGCAGTTAAATAAGTTTTGTTGCATACCCATTAACTATGCATATTATGCTCTAAACAAAAACTACAATTGCTTCTTTTCATTTTCAACAGAGGGAGAACAGCTGATTGGTACAAGAAATCATATGGTCACATTTTAGTCAGCAAATTAGATAGAATCCGAGAATCACTTCATCAAAGTGCAGCAGGACCTGAATCTGTTGTATAGAAACTGTACTTGCAAAGCATAGGCAACCTTGAGTAAAGAAGTGGATGGGTTTGCCTACCAGAAATTCTGTCATATATAGACTGTAAAACATACATGTAATTTAAGATTTATTGGTTTTATATATCAGGAAAACAATGGAAGAAAGTTAGCACCACAACATTATTGAAACTTTTGTCATAAAGGTGATCAAATTATAGATAAGATACCATATTCTGCAAAAAAGTGTTCTTTTTAAAGGGACAAAGTTGTAAAGTTCAGAAATTCTATAAAGTATACAGAGAGGAGCATAAGTTAATATAATACATGATGTAAAATAATATTTAGAGAAATATTGATTTGTTATAGAGACAGCATTTCTATTTTTTATAACTTTTTTTTTCAAAATTGATAAGGATTTAATGCTTGTATTAAAATGTTAAAATGAACACTTTTATTTCAAACTTTTTTTTCTAATTTCAAGTTGTTTGATTTTTCACAGAAATCAGATGGCTTTGTATCAAAGCTTGTTTAAATAAATCAAATTTTTGAATTGAAAGTGTTCTCAAATCAAATCAGAAGATTTTACTGACATAGTGCCCTTTCAATTTTATATTAAATATATATTTTATTACAATGCTAAATAATGAATATACATGTATCCAGCATTTACAGTGCATTTATCTCGTGCCATTGTCTTTAAGAATTAAAACGAATGTCATCCATTGTTTTTTATTCACTGTTTATTTGTCAATTTCTAAAGCAAAGTACTACCATCTGAAAGAATAAAATCATTGTGGGATGTTAGATTCAGATTTGAAATTTTCACATTTTCTTTAAAAGAAAATCTCATCAAGATGTAAAGAAAGGAAACCTTATTTTCAACTACTAGTCTTGCTAAAAACAATGGAATTTAGAGTGTTTATTTTAGTTTAGGGGATAATTACCAGCACATCATGTTAGAATTGCATTGCACCAAGATAGATAATTTTAGCTAGGCTTAAATGAAAACCTGAATACCTCATATTGGTTATGTTCATCATAGTACCAATGGTCATGATGCCATCATTAAAGACCCAAATTCAGAATTTTATGCAAAAACAGACTAAAACTTTTAAAATGAAGCTTGACTGATAATGTGTATAACTTTGAATAGGTCACATTATGTTAATGAAAATATTGGCCATTGGAACATATGAACATATCAATTTCCCAGGGGAGATAATGAGATTAGAATTAGGGGAGACAACTCTATATTAGGGCAGGTAACTCTAGATGTAAAAAAATGTGGTGCTAGATTTTTCTTTTGACATAGTCCCAGTTTTTTTTGTTTGTTTGTTATTTTTTATGGCAAATCCATTATCACAATACCTCTTGCTGTCCTTTCTACAAAGAAAGAATTTTGTTTTTCTCTCCTTAAGGCTTCATTTGTCAAAGTCTATTCATAAGTGGCTGGTGATAAGATCATGATTTGATAAAGTTGTGGATAATATAGAATGATCAAATATTATTTTAATGAAAACTTTAAGTGCTAAATAAGTGAATATTTAATATAAAATAAACAATATTCTGTTAATGCAAAATAATAATTTATATATTTTATTTCTCATTTCAAATCCATTGGAAGTAATAAGTTCATTTAAATCATATAAAATTCATTTTTTTTCATAATAATTTATCAATATGTACTGTTGGTTAATTATTATTCAAATATTTATAAATGTCAGTCAATTGTATTTGTTTCTGTATAAAACTGTAGTTTGTTTATTAATTATAAATGCTACAAAATGTATAACTAAGTGCAATGATATTATACCACTATATTATATAAATAAATGTAGAAATATACATTTTGTGACAGTGTAAATATGTCTATTTGTTGTATATTGGAAACTTTTGTCATTGATATTCATGTATTTTTCCTTATTTTGGAAAAATACATCATATTTTTTCATTTTACCTCAAATGTTATATTGCCATTCAATTCCAACTTATTATTGTTGAAATAAAACTGTTCATAAAATCTGTTATAAAATATGTCGAAAGAATAAAAAGATATATTAAGAAATCTTGTTGATTTTTTTTTTGCTCCCCTGACCAAGGAAAGACAAGATTAGATATTGTCTTCCCTTGCTAAATTGTTTTTTTTTGTGATTTGAATTTTTATAAATGGATTTTGATGAAACTTTACACGAAGAAAGTAATGGTACATGATATATAGATGTGCATGAATAAAAGTCATTGCTCTTATATCATTCAGGGGAGATAATTGGACTTTAAGTTTTCTTTTTCAATAAAGAGATCTGGCCCAGGTGCATTGATAAAGGTGTTAAACACCAACACATACACACACACACACAATAAAGAGGTCAATATGAAGAAGGGGTATTCACAGATTACCTTGTAAAACATTCTTCAAGGATTCACGAATTCAAAACAAAAATTGTACAAAATCTGTGACCTTAAAAATACTATTTCAGACTGACATGGAGCCTCTAGTTTCAGTTTAACTCATTAGAAATACTAGGATATGGTTTTGCATCAAATAAAAAGATGATAGTCACTCCTCATGTTTCAGAATTTCAGTCTGAACTCCTCTATAGACTATAGAATTTTTTTGCACACTTACACCTACTTTTCCTGGCATTTTCTGATTTTATGGCCTTAAAAACCAAGTGTATAAAATCTCTTCATTGGTTTTATTTAAGGCCAACAATGGTACAATGTTAAAGTTATGTAAGATCAAGAGGAGTCTGATTTCCCGCCAAATTTTTGATGTCATGTATATTGGAAACAAGCACACAACCTATCATTTTCTTTTTCTTTTTTGATAAAGAAGACAATTATCTATCAATGTCATCACAAATCTTAAAATCTTGGATATAAAAAAGTTCATGAGTGACCATCCTTAGGTATTCAATTTTGTACACTGAAATATCATGACAAGACAGCAAATGAAGAAACGGAGGAGTTGTGTCAAGATTAGATATTGTCTTCCCTTGCTAAATTGTTTTTTTTGTGATTTGAATTTTTATAAATGGATTTTGATGAAACTTATAAATAATAGTGGGGGTCCTGATGGGGGCCATGATCACAAATCACGAAGAATAAAAAATGTGAATAACGAAACGCGGAAATATGGCTAAATTTTTGTTCACGGATAAAAGTTTGACTGTGTATTACTTTAAAGCATGCCTAAAACGAATCACGGACAAAATACTTTGCTGAGAACGATTCACGTAAAAATATTTCAACAAAATACAATTTACGGAAATAAGAATTGCCGAAAACGGAGAACGCAATAAACCCATCCCCCCTCAAGAGTCAATTTGAAACAGTATTTAGAAGCACTAAAGGGGCAGTAAAATAACAGATTTAAAATGTAGATGACATTCCTATGAAATAAACCCAAAACACATAAACTGCCATCAGCAGAAAACTGGCATTGGAAGTAAAATGACCTCAGTTGTTCTCTCTTGTTGTTACAACAATTATTCAAAGACCCTTACAGGAGTGGAGAAAAGCATCTTAAGACATTAACAATATCAATTAAAGCAAGAACTATTAGAAAGGACAAGAAATATGTTTAAAATACTGTAATACTTTTGACCAAAAAGAATAATTGGGAAATACTACGTTTTCATAATTTATACCAATTGTGATTCATAAAATCTGAAATTCTTTTTGAGGCCACATCATGGATCACTAGGAGCTTTATTACTACATGTACATCAAAAGAGACTAGTCTATCTTGTTCATAATAAGGGTTCCAAAAATCTGAAATGTTCCCATGTTTCTTAATGATAAAGTCTGTGGGAGAGCCAAGAACGGTTAGAGCTTAATGAATTCAACAGATGAGTAACGCAGTTCGTTCGTTTGTATCGGTTTCAAACCTGGATATGTTATTTTTGTTTTCAAATGGCCATAATCCATAGCTAAAAAATCTCCAATTATAGAATAAAAACACCAAAAGATAAAGTATACATAATTTCAAAAGAATCCTCACATTAGTTTCACAAGATCCGATGAAGATATGAACATTAATGTGGGGCAACTTTTGAACAGCAGATCAGACAATTTTAATCCTGATTCCTTGCTAAATTTTGCAATGCCAATTGTAGAGCTTTTGATGATGATGAATATGATGGATAAACAAATGCCAAGTCCACGCATAACACAGAACAATTAAGGTAAAGAATGAAAACTGCATGAATGCCATGACTTTTGATAAGGCTTCTAACGACAGAATTAATACCAATATCAGAAAAATACGCTAACAAGCAGGCTTTAGTGTGGAACCAGCACTTGATAATGAAATTCTGAAGGGATATAGAACTATAGGTTTCGTGCGATGGACCTAAACCAGTGAGGGAGAAAGCTTTTTGACCCTAGAAAGACAAACAGTCGAATATTCTCCATCAATTTGATCTTACCAGCCTAACAAGACCATGAAAACGTTTATCACAGAGCATGAACAGCACGCTTTGTTACAAGAGACTACATCACCAAAACACCTTGGTGTGTTTCAGTAATGTTCAGAGATCTGAAATTGCAAACCCTCGAAGACCGACATAGAAACAGAAGGTTATCGAGGACAGCCAGGTTGACATTGACTACTGGGGATTCATTTATTTTCGTAGGATTGATTGAAAATAATAAATTCGTGGATTTGAAGTTTTGAAGTGTTCAGCATACCGATCAATATAAAATTTCCCTTTCTTGGAGTATCATAGACACCGTAGGCTAAGGAAGAAGCAAAGGTGTACCAAAGGGGTAATCAGTATCATAAAACCGTAAAGACAAAACCGGCAGACAAAAAATCATCACAACAAAACAAACCACATAACAACATAAAACAGACACACACATAACAACAAAACCGCATTCAGCAACGCGAACTCAAGTCGAAACGAGAGTGAACTCAGGTGCTCCGGAAGAGTAAGCAGTTCCTGCTTGCTATAGCACACCCGTCTTGTTGCCAAAGATCGATTAAGTGTTGGTCAAATCCGGAAAGGACGACATTACAAAACTCTATGTCAAACCAACATCTGTGCTCAGAAATCCCGTATTTGTATACAAGCACATGGTGTCGTCCGTAAAATTTCTTGAGTGATGACAACAACCTGGGAGCAACGTACCCCTATGTTAACAATTTGCTTGTCAGCCATGCAGCTCCATCAAGGAAGTCGTTGTACTCCCCACATGCTCTGGAATAACGAATCAATTGTGATACGTAAACTCCATATGCTGGAGCGGACGGAATGTTACTACACAGAAAGGGAAAGTTAACTATTGGAAAGTTGAAGTCATCATGTTTGTCATAGAGCTTTGTACAAAGCTTTCCTTGTGTGTCAATTTCGAGAAATAGATCCAAATATGAAGCGGACCTCCTAGAATCTGTAGTGTCCTTTATCTCAAGTTCCTTCGGATATATGAGATGTAAATAGTCACCAAATCGAGGATTGTTTAGTGAAAGGACATCATCAATGTAACGAAATGTGAGATTGAAGGATAAAGCAAGTTTGTGGTCTTTTTGTCTAGAAGTGATTGTAAGAAGTCTGCTTCATATGAATGAAGAAACAAATCGGCAAGCAATGGTGCACAATTTGTGCCCATTGGGATGCCTATTGTTTGCTGAAAAACACGTCCACCAAACTGTACAAATATGTTGTCGATTAGAAAGTTGAGCATTTCTATTATTTGATCTTCTGTAAATTTGTTTTTCTAGTTGGACTCTTGGATGACAAAGTAAGTCTTTTTATAACCGACTACCAAATACTTGTACCTGCGTTTTCCGTTCTTTTTGATAAAGCTACGTTTAATCAGCTGTGCCAAACGAGATTTTAATTGTGAATGTGGAATTGAAGTATATAATGTAGAGAAATCAAACGCTTTAATGCTATTACATGATGAAAATGACTTAGAATGGAGGTTTTCCATCAGTTCTTTAGAATTTTTGAGAATCCACATTTGATTGACGCCATTTCTAGAGTAACAACAATCGAAATACTTTTGAAGGCTTGATTTTATTGCCGTCAATATTGATGTTAACAAAACTGAAAGAGGCTTAGTTGTACATTTGGATGACCCAGCAATAAATCGTTGCTTGTATGGAGTTTTATGTAACTTTGGAATCCAATACAAGGATGGAACGTCATCGTTCTTTTTGTCAACAGAAATGCCAAAGGAGCAAATGACAGAATTATGATTGTTCATTATTTCCTCCTTTGACAGTGTTGTTGCTGTATATATGGTGCGTTTGCTAGTACAACCAACCCCTAATTCAGCTGTTAAACAATCAATATAGTGTCTTTTGCATACGAAAATGATGTTGTTAGGCGCTTTATCAGCAGGTGCGACAACATATTTGTCATGTAAGGTGGACAATGACTCGCACGAAAACCACGATAATTGATATCCCGCGAATAATGATAAAACCACAGAGTATTCATACCCCTGAACCAGCACTAGAACCAGAAGTGGACAGATATTTTCCACGAAATATTCCACTGCAACATCTTCAGGAATTCATATTTTCAAAGAACCATATACGCGACTGGAACCTACTGCCAATATCTATGGTTAAAGGTTCATGATTAATATGCTATAAAAGCATAAATGACTTCAGGGTTATCCCACTCAAAGGTTACACTGTCGAACGGACTATAAATAAGGCAAAGATGCGTTTGAAGAAATATATTTTACATAATTTTGTGTGTTTTTACGTGATCTCTTGCCCAGGTATATTCTTTCCATTTTCAAATCGACCAAACATAGATAAATTATGACATTTCCCCGCCAATTGGCCTCCACGTGCAAAGTAATTCGTTGATTGTTGTTCTTAGTTCTACTCACGGATGGTTGATTAAAATAAGGGTAACTCATGCTCTAGTTAAGGTACAACTTTTGCTGAAAAAAATGAATATAGAAAATAACAAAAGAAATCTTGTAACTTTGTAGATAAAAGGATTGGCGAAATTAATATCTAGACGCTGCGATACCTTATTTTCATTTCTATGTGAATAAAAATTTAACTTCAATAATTATACTGAAAAAAAAGTCATTTTATCCGAAGTTTAACCATGAATCTTTCTGCTGTACCTTAGGGAAAATTCCCTGGCAGCAAAATTGTTTTTATACTAGTGTTTATCCTATAATGTAAAATTCCTTTGAAGGTTGACAGAATAGAAGATCTAACAATTGACAGATGGGGAAAGATGTCATTTTGACATGTAAGTAAGCTTTTTTCATCTACTGTGGTTTCATTATTATTCGTTGGGCATAAATTTTCGTGGTTTTCGTTGGTGGCTTTTACCCAAAAAAATTGATACCCCACAAAAAGGAAATTTTACATTGATCTGTATTCTGTAGTTATCAAAACCATGAATTTAAGAATCCACGAACTGATCCTTTTTCATCATACCACGAAAAATGATAGCCACGGAAATAAATGAATCCACAGTTGACCTTATTGTCCCCTTTCTAGTTCCAAAACTCCTATCTTTGCAGGTCACGATCAAGAGTTTTGACAGACATCCACTTCATGAATAGTTGTAACATTTGTGCCGTATTTTTTACGCACTCCATATTCTCAAGAGCTCTTAATCTTAAGTTGATGAAAACAAACTTTTGGACACCAAGTGTTAAGGTTCATCTGTACCTTTCCTTAAAACATGGCGTTATTTTTAATCTATTTTCAGTATATGCACAGCCAAAACTGCACAGAAAATTGAAATATAAAGTGTAGCTGGACCTAGATATTAACAATTCTTACCTTTTCTCTATGAGTTCATCCCGAAAAAAATCCTTTATTTAAGAGATCTCTTTTTTCTCCGCTTTTAAAAACAACCGATTTAAGGCTAATATCACTTTCACCCTTTCTTGTGGCCTCAAATTTCATGCAACTTTCAGAATAGAATAGAATAATTTTATTATGTCAATTATGACGCCCATGTAGAGCTGCTACAACTTAAAATAAAATAAAGAATGATTGTACAATATATTGATAAAATTAAGATTAACAAAGGGAGTGAAAACATATGAAAATGAGAATTATCAATGTATAGAGTAAAAGGGAAAAATATTTTAATTAGCACAGTGACCCAAGTTGGTACTTTAAAAGGTACATAGTATGTGTATTTAAATAATATTCATGCGTCAAGAATTTTATTTCTTTCAGTGTTAATTAATTGTAAGAAATCAATAAGTTTATTTAAAATTATTTGGTCTTCAGAAGACAATAGCCAGATGAATTGGGAAGTGGTATCCAATCTACAAAAGTTATTATTAATATTATTTATTTCCTGTAGAAATTTAGATCTTTCTTTGCTAAGTTTTGGACACTGGAGAAGAAAATGAATTTCATCTCCCACTCCAGCATCACACAACCCACAAATTCTATTCTCTGCAGGGATATTTTTATATCTTCCTGTTTCTATCTCTAACCTGTGTGCACTTATTCTGAACTTTGTAAATAGTTTTCTTTTGTCTTCAGCAAAGTAGTCTAAATATGGTTCATAAGAGAAAATATTTTTAAATAATCTGTAGGTTCTCAATTTATTTCCAGACCTACTCTTATTATCATTGAATATATCGTCTTTCCAGATTTTGTTGTAAATAGTTTTTACTTTGTTAATAATTAATAATTTTATGTTACTCTTGGAAGTAATGCACATATTAAGATTAATATTTAAGTATTTCATGATAGAGTTCATACAACTGTACCAACTGTTTTTACCTGCATTGTCTAAATTTATTGACTCTTCATATGCATTTTTTAGTAAAATGTCATTAGAAGAGCATAGACGTTGCAAGTATTTAAACATATAAGTAAATATATTGGTGTAAAGTGGATACCTTCCCAATTCTCCCATCACTGCTGAAGATGTGGACCTTTTTCCAACCCCTAATAAATATTTGCAAAATTTTAAATGAACATGTTCCTGTTTTAAGTTATTAAATATTTTAGAAATAAAACAATAATCACCTTCTTTTAGTTTATTACCAATAAAACTTCCCCATATCTCACTACCATATAACAAAATTGGTTTCACAGTGTGATCAAATAAGTGCATAATTGTTTTTATGCTTGGTCTCTTAGATTCAAAATATTTTGTCATTTTATAGAGCGCTTTAAGACCTCTGTTGTATAGGTCAGTCTTGGCTTCTGTGAAGGATCCACAGGTTGAAAAATTGAGTCCTAAATACTTGTATGTCCTACCCTTTTCAATGGGGTTATTGTTTAAATAGAATGTGTTTTTAACTGTCTTCCCACTTTTATTAAAAACTATAGTTTTTGTCTTTTTGATATTTACTTCTAGGCCCCATGTCTTACAATAGGTATTTAATTTGTTAATAGAGTTTTGGAGCCCCTCTGCAGTTTTTGATACCAATACAAGGTCATCTGCATAGAGTAAGCAGTTTAAATTAATATTGTTAAGATTAACAGGATCACATTCTGTTTCAAAAATTTCTGGCAAGTCATTTATGAAAATTTTAAAGAGGTTGGGGCTCAAGTTATCGCCTTGTCTGACTCCAATATTAGATTGGAAGCTGTCAGTAACATTATTTTTGTCTATTTTGACTGATAGCTCAGTATTACCATACATTTGTTTTATAATATTATAGAAAAGGTCACTTTTTCCTATCTTTTTTAATTTATAAAATAGACCTTTATGCCAGACTGTGTCAAAGGCTTTTCTGAGATCTACAAAGCAAGAAAAGAGCTGTTTATTCTCTCCTTGTGTATATTTATCAATAAGGGTTTTTAATACAAAAATATGATCTACAGGTCTTTTACCTTTACAAAATCCTATTTGTTCTTTCTTTATCGTATTTCTAGATATCATAAAGTTTTCTAATCTATTATTTAGTATTTTTGCAAACAATTTACCAAGATTACTAACTACAGTGATTCCTCTGTAATTTGAGGGATCATCTTTGCTTCCACTTTTAAATATGGGAACAATATATCCTCTTGACCATTCTTTTGGATATTTACTTGTGCTAAGAATGGTGTTGAATGTTTTATTTAATGAATTTAGAAGAATGGTTTGGCTGTTTTTAATCATTTCATTAGAAACTAGTGCTGACTGTGTTGGGGATGCCCAACACAAAAATATCTCCCAAACGTTCGCATATTGTCACTCTAGCATAAATTTTGACACCGCATCCTAACTCGCCATCATTTCAAACCCCTAGATACCAAATTTTGTCGAAATTGTAGCATTTTGACAATTTTCCCATTTTTGGGCTCGAAAAATCGCATTTTCGTGAATAACTCGAAAACCGTAAATATCGCTCCGAAATTTTTTTTCGTATTATTAAAGAGCTCCTTTTGCTCTACTCACCTACAAAATTTCAGAACCCTACACACCTAGGTAACCGAGATATCACAATGTCCTATATTATGACCTTTACCTGTTTCCATGGAAACGGCGGCCATTTTGAAATCTTTGAAAATTGCATGCACACCTTTGGGACCCACTCTATCACCTCACAAAATTTCATAAAGAACCAGTGAGTAGTTTTTGAGAAACCACTCGGACACGTTCATGTCCGGAAGAAGAAAAAAAAGAAGAAGAAGAATAACTAGTGCTGATTGTGTTGGGATGCCAACACATAAGTCGCCCAAAATCGCCTTGGATAGTATTCCATTCAAATCAGTATATCAAAATAAGTCTAGAAATCAAATTTCGTTGAAATCGGACAAAGTTGACGTTTTTGGGGGGCGGGTGTAGTAAAACGGCCGCCATTTTGAAACCGGAAGTCGGATTTCAAATCCGGTCGCAGATTTGAATTCAGCATACCCGCTTTACCCAGATGACCAATTTTCAAGACGATCCGATGAAAAAAAAATTTCCGCCCACTTTTTCCGATGGCCGCCATTTTGAAACGGCGGCCATCTTGAAAATTTCAAAACTTGGATGCACGCCTTTTAGTGACCAACTATCCAATCCAACAAGTGTTATTCAATTTCCTTGAACCCCTTTCTTGTATTAGGGAGGACAACTTTACGATAAAGAATCAGAAGAATAACTAGCTATAATTTGTGTTGGGATGCCAACACACAAGTCGCCCAAAATCGCCTTGGATACCTTTTCTTCCCATTTAGTACAATAAAATATGTATAGAAATCAAATTTCATTGAAATCGGACAAAGTTCACATTTTAAAGGGGGCGGGTGTAGTAAAATGGCCGCCATTTTGAAACCGGAAGTCGGATTTCAAATCTGGTCGCAGATTTGAATTCAGCATACCCGCTTTACCCAGATAACAAATTTTCAAGACGATCCGATGAAAAAAAATTTTCCGCCCACTTTTTCCGACGGCCGCCATTTTGAAACGGCGGCCATCTTGAAAATTTCAAAACATGATTACACGCCTATGAGTGACCCACTATCCAATCCAACAAGTGTTATTCAATTTCCTCGAACCGTTTTCTTGTATTAGGGAGGACAGCTTTACGATAAAGAATCAGAAGAATAACTAGGTATAATTGTGTTGGGATGCCAACACACAAGTCGCCCAAAATCGCCTTGGATAGAGTTCCATTCAAATCAGTGCGTCAAAATAAGTCTAGAAATCAAATTTCGTTGAAATCGGACTAAGTTGACATTTTCAGGGGGGCGGGTGTAGTAAAATGGCCGCCATTTTGAAACTGTAAGTCGGATTTCAAATCCGGTCGCAGATTTGAGCTCAGCATACCCGCTTTACCCAGATGACCAATTTTCAAGACGATCCGATGAAAAAAAATTTTCCGCCCACTTTTTCCGACGGCCGCCATTTTGAAACGGCGGCCATCTTGAAAATTTTAAAAGTGCATTACACAACTTTGAGTGACCCACTATCCAATCCAAAAAGTGTTATTCAATTTCCTTGAACCGTTTTCTTGTATTAGGGAGGACAAATTCTCGATAAAGAATCAGAAGAATAATAATAATAAGAATAATAATAATAATAATAATAAGAAACGGTGCAAAAACAATAAGTCTCCCAAACTTCGTTTTGGGCGACTTAATAATAATAATAATAATAAGAAACGGTGCAAAAACAATAAGTCTCCCAAACTTTGTTTTGGGCGACTTAATAATAATAACTAGGTATAATTGTGTTGGGATGCCAACACACAAGTCGCCCAAAATCGCCTTGGATAGAGTTCCATTCAAATCAGTGCGTCAAAATAAGTCTAGAAATCAAATTTCGTTGAAATCGGACTAAGTTGACATTTTCAGGGGGGCGGGTGTAGTAAAATGGCCGCCATTTTGAAACTGTAAGTCGGATTTCAAATCCGGTCGCAGATTTGAGCTCAGCATACCCGCTTTACCCAGATGACCAATTTTCAAGACGATCCGATGAAAAAAAATTTTCCGCCCACTTTTTCCGACGGCCGCCATTTTGAAACGGCGGCCATCTTGAAAATTTTAAAAGTGCATTACACAACTTTGAGTGACCCACTATCCAATCCAAAAAGTGTTATTCAATTTCCTTGAACCGTTTTCTTGTATTAGGGAGGACAAATTCTCGATAAAGAATCAGAAGAATAATAATAAGAATAATAATAATAACTAGCTATAATTTGTGTTGGGATGCCAACACACAAGTCGCCCAAAATCGCCTTGGATACTTTTTCTTCCCATTCAGTGCAATAAAATATGTATAGAAATAAAATTTCATTGAAATCGGACAAAGTTCACATTTCTAAGGGGGGCGGGTGTAGTAAAATGGCCGCCATTTTAAAACCGGAAGTCGGATTTCAAATCTGGTCGCAGATTTGAATGCAGCATACCCGTTTTACCCAGATGACCAATTTTCAAGACGATCCGATGAAAAAAAATTTTCCGCCCACTTTTTCGGACGGCCGCCATTTTGAAACGGCGGCCATCTTGAAAATTTCAAAACTTGATTACACGCCTTTGAGTGACCCACTATCCAATCCAACAAGTGTTATTCAATTTCCTTGTACCATTTTCTTGTATTAGGGAGGACAACTTTACGATAAAGAATCAGAAGAATAATAATAATAATAATAACTAGCTATAATTTGTGTTGGGATGCCAACACACAAGTCGCCCAAATCGCCTTGGATACTATTTCTTTCCATTCAGTACAATAAAATATGCATAGAAATCAAATTTCATTGAAATCGGACAAAGTTCACATTTTTAAGGGGGGCGGGTGTAGTAAAATGGCCGCCATTTTAAAACCGGAAGTCGGATTTCAAATCCGGTCGCAGATTTGAACTCAGCATACCCGCTTTACCCAGATGACAAATTTTCAAGATGATCCGGCGAAAAAAAATTTTCCGCCCACTTTTTCCGACGGCCGCCATTTTGAAACGGCGGCCATCTTGAAAATTTCAAAACTTGATTGCACGCCTTTAGGTGACCCACTATCCAATCCAATAAGTGTTATTCAATTTCCTTGAACCGTTTTCTTGTATTAGGGAGGACATCTTCATGATTAAGAATCAGAAGAATAATAATAATAATAACTAGGTATAATTGTGTTGGGATGCCAACACACAAGTCGCCCAAAATCGCCTTGGATAGAGTTCCATTCAAATCAGTGCATCAAAATAAGTCTAAAAATCAAATTTCGTTGAAATCGGACAAAGTTGACGTTTTTAGGGGGGCGGGTGTAGTAAAATGGCCGCCATTTTGAAACCGTAGGTCAGATTTCAAATCCGGTCGCAGATTTGAGCTCAGCATACCCGCTTTACCCAGATGACCAATTTTCAAGACGATCCGATGAAAAAAAAATTTCCGCCCACTTTTTCCGATGGCCGCCATTTTGAAACGGCGACCATCTTGAAAATTTCAAAACTTGATTGCACGCCTTTAGGTAACCCACTATCCAATCCAACAAGTGTTATTCAATTTCCTTGAACCGTTTTCTTGTATTAGGGAGGACAGCTTCACGATTAAGAATCAGAAGAATAATAATAATAATAATAATAAGAAACGGTGCAAAAACAATAAGTCTCCCAAACTTTGTTTTGGGCGACTTAATAAGAAACGGTGCAAAAACAATAAGTCTCCCAAACTTTGTTTTGGGCGACTTAATAATAATAAGAAACGGTGCAAAAACAATAAGTCTCCCAAACTTCGTTTTGGGCGACTTAATAAGAAACGGTGCAAAAACAATAAGTCTCCCAAACTTTGTTTTGGGCGACTTAATAATAAGAAACAGAGTAAAAACAATATATCTCCCAAACATAGTGTTTGGGAGATATAATGAGATCAAAACCACATGACTTTTTATTTTTTAATGAGCTTATAGCTTTAGAAATTTCAGAATTTTTAATGGTTGCGTCTAGTTCTGTAAATATATTATCTTTTTCTAGATTATTAAGTAAGTTATCAATGTCAAAAGGAGGGTTTAAAGGCTCTCTGTTGAGTTCTTGGAAATATTTTTTCCCGCAAAGTTCAGCATTAATTTCTGATCCATCTAAAGAGTTTTTATGCTCAGAAAGACTACGTAAAAGAGACCAATATTTTTGTGGATTATTTTCATGAAGAGAGTCAAGTTGTTCTATTATATTTTTGTAGTGTTCTCTTCTGACTCTTTTTCTTGTTTTTCTGTATACTTTGAGAAAACTAAAAAAGGAGCCTCTTATAACTGGGTCCCTTGGAAACTTTTCTAATAATGATGCCTTTTCATTTAACTTTTTTTTCATATTAGATAAATTCAAATTGTACCATTGAGGTTGTTTATTTACTTTTTTATTCCTATTAAGTAATAAAATAAGGGAATAAGGGAATTAACTAAAAGTGTTCACCTCGAATCATGTAGGAGGCACAATAGGGATAGTTTGTCCTTTTTCAATTTAAAATCTGAACAGGAAAAAAAAAGAGATCTTAATTTTTAAGGAACTTAAAATGAAAAATTGATAGAAATTGAATCGGAAATTACCATATCTAGGTCCAGCTATGCTTTATTTTATTTTTTTATTTGTAGTTTTTGTTCTGCATATACGAAAAAATACGTCGAAAATTTCGCTATTTTTAACGAAAGGTACAGATGAACCTTAAAGAAATGTAGAATAACAGGTGCTTTAATTAGACATTGTTTACAAAGACCCGGTCCACTATTTCATATGGACCTGGAATCTCCACTAAAAGATGGAATTTCGAATTGGATAATTGATTCACCAGTTAGATACTGGAATCACAATTGAACACTGGTATCCTCATTAAAACACTGGAACCCCCATTTGAAACTGGAATCCTCATTAAATATGAAATCCCGATTTAAACATTGGAAATCCGTTTTCACTGGAACCCCTGTTTTAACTGGAACCCCCATTTTAAATTGGAATCATCATTAAAAGTAGAACCCCGATTTAAGCATTTTAATCTTCGTTTTCAACATTGGAATCCTCGTTTTCACTATTGGAATCCCTGTTTTCATCTGGAATCTTCTTTAAACATTGGAATCACCATTCACACTCTGGATTACCCCATTTCTATTACACTTGAATTACTTGAATCCCAATATAAAAAGGGTTATCATGGTTAGAAACTGGAATCCTCATTCTAATACGGGGATCACTTGAATCCACATTTTAAAACTGGAATCCCCATTGAAACACTAATCCCCATTTAAACGGTGGAGTCTCTATTTTAACACTGGTATTTATATGGAATCACCCCATATACAGTACTGGAATCCTTGCCTTCTAATGAATTTAACATGCAATGTTCATTCTGATACTTAGATTATACAATACGATTCGTATTGTATAATCTAAGTATCAGAATGAACATTGCATGTACAGTCTGCCTTGAGCAATGGTGTACTCTTAATTCGATTTAGGATGGCCACTAAAAGTATGTCTCGTCTTTCGACACCACCGTAATAATCATGAAAGGTCTTCTTTTGTTCTTGTACAATAATGATAACAGCTTTGTTTTTGCAGATGTGCGAATGGCCTTATCTATTCACAAAGAATTTTGTTTCTTAATCTTAATCTGCTGTTAGAAGATTTTGGGTGCTTAATAATAATTATCTGGGTATTTCCTTTTTTCCACAGCTACAGGGGCAAGAAATCTGCTTGTAGGCTCTTTTTATAGAAAAAAAATAAAACAACAAATTCTAATGTATTTTAAGGAGGAGATTTCTACCTTGGCAACATTAACTGGTCAATTCCTGAAGTCATCACTGACAAACCCAATCATAAAGAACATAAGTTTCTAGAAATCATGTATGATCAAAATCTAAATTGGTTCAAAGGTTGTCACAGCATAGGGGTGGTTTTGGGAAACGGACTTCTGATATCAATTAATATCAATACGTCTCAAACAACCTCTGACAACAAAAGTCCAACTCCAATTCTTCACGCGTTATTTAGTTTGCAAAACACCATGAACACGGAGGAACCCGTTTCATCGAAATGGAGAATGCTCGAAGGCAAGAAACCAATCGATAGCTTCGTTTAGATGGAACTCGACAGCCATGTGAGGTGGCCAATCAAAGAGAAGGAAAACTCAGATTTAAACCTCCACTGTCTCGTGGCTATACTCTAACGGAATAGGAAAGGATTCAGGAGACAACCTCGAGGAACACCCCGAACCAAGAATCTGTAAATTTCCAGACTGTGCTTCCAGGACTAGGACTTAGTCTCGTCTTGTGACGACCAAGGGGAGTTACTGACAGAAGAAACATCAAATAAAAACCACAAGAGAAACCATTAATCAAAATCATGCATTGGAACACTTCATATTGGATAACAACATCAATATATGCTGTATTCGGGAAACACATTTGATAGAGGGCAAACCATTTAAGATAAGAGAATACCAAACCTTTAGAAGCGATAGAAAAGATAGAAGGAAGGGAGGTGGAGTGACTTTAGTAAGAAACAACCTAAACGCAAAAGAGACAAAAAGTTCAAGGAAGAAACAGAATAGCGGTACCTAGTGATAAAAGCAAAGATCAACGATATTTCATATGACATTGTCAACTATTGCTGTACTATCCCTAGACACCATACAGGTATAAGACTTTAACTTTCTTGTCGCCTGCGACTTTGACAGCCAGTTGCAAAGTTGGGTATAACTCGAACCATAGGTAAAAGAGGAGAAACTTCAGAGGTCTGGCAAGATGAACACCACCTCATAGTTGTGAATAATCTAGATGATACCCCACTTTTTTACTCTCGTCGATGGCATACAACAACCACAACAGATCTATCATTCTGAACTGTCGATATCCATAAGTAAATCAATAGAAAGGTATGTGACCAGCTTGGAGGTATAGTGACCATCGTCCAGCAGTACGATCAATCACAGAAACAACAACACCACTACACGCTTTGCCACCAAGATGGAATTAAAAGAAGGCCAATTGGAGAAAGGTCAAGTTTCAATTGCGAACAGATGATCTTACAAACGATATAGAAAAAGAGGTAAAGAATATAAACAACGTTGTAAAAGATGCTACAGGCAGCAAAAGAGAGTACACCAAGAGTAAGACTACAAACCATATTGGTCCAACGAGATACATGTAACACATGACGCCCTAACCAAAGCAAGAGAGGAGGCTAAACAAAATCCAAGCAAGGAGAATAACATTAAAATCCAAAATAGCAAAAACAAGCATAAAGAACAAAATTTGAATGCCTAAGAAGAGGATGGAGAAAGAAAACAGCTTAACAGAATATGCAAAAATATACTGGTACACGAAAGCTCTGGAACTTGACAAAAGCGCTAAATGACGAAGGATGTAAAGACGAAAAGATGACACTCGAATGTGAAGGAGAGACAAGAATTGGAAAAGCTCCCGCAAAAGAAGTTGCGAAAGGGTACGAGTTGGAAAGCAACATCAGCATCCCCAATTACAGAAAAAAGTAAGATCAGAAATACGAGAGAGACTGAAAGGACCAACACATGAAATCATGCAGAGAGATATCACAATGCATGAGATAAAACATATATTACAAACCTAAAGAAGAAAAGGGTCCCAGGTCAAGACAATATCACAAATCAATGAGATGCTTCAACATCTAGGCAACTCTGCTCTCAATACATTGTTGGACATATTCAATCTCAGCTAGAGAACATGTCAAGAACCACAATGCTGGAGGGAAGCGACCATGAAACCAAGACTGAAGAAAGGAAAAAAATAAGTCAAAGCCGCAAGTTTCCGCCAAATTTGTCTAACAATAACTGTTGTAAACTCATGGAGCGCATAATTAATAAACTTCTGCATATATATTTGGAACCAGAAAACATTATTGGGCATGAACAAGCTAGTTTCAGACAATACAAAAGCATAGGAAACCAGTCATCACATCTCTCACATGTCATAGAGAACTACTTCGAATCGAAAAAGTAACACTAGATGTCTTCGTAGATCAACAAATAGCGTTTGACAAAGTATGGAAAAGGCCTTCTTGTGACACTCAAAAGATATGATGTAAAGGGAAGAATGTACAAATAGACCAACTCGTATTTGAAAAAAAAACTGAATAGATAGAGTGACAGTATATGGAAAGTTGGGAAAAAAACTTCTTCTAAAGCAAGGAGTTCCTCAGTGAGGAATACTACCACCTGCACACCTACTCTTTTCATATTATTTATGAACGATATTGTACCTGAGATGCCAAAAACGGTGTACATATAGCTATAAATGCAGATGATCTTCTATACACAACCATTGTAAGGTACAGAATACAAAAAGCTTTTTACAAGGTAAAAACATGGACAAAAGAATGATGTGTTACCATCAACAGAGAATAACAACAGGAACTTTCTATCACCTAAAACTCACACCATCACACTTACCACGGACGATACTCAAATCAAAATTGAAGATCAACAAACATACCGCGGGACGACCTTTGATAAAAGAATACATGGAAACAGCATATGCTGTCAGCAGAAGCCAAATCTAGGAGAAAACTCAACATCATGTGAAAGCTTGCGGGGACAAGCTGGGGTGCAAATGAAAACGTATTAAAAACTGTCTAACAAGGAAGCGTACGACCAGACCTTGAGCATGTATCTAGTGCATGGTTAACAGCAGCCAAGAGTCACATTCAGACAATAGACAAAGTTCAGAATTATCACAGGAGTCATGAAATCAACCCTAATAGCAAGCATGAAAGAGGTAACAAACATACCACCATCAAATAACAGAAGATAACACGAAGCTATGATACAGGCCACTAAGCATCAATGCCTTAGAGATCAACAAATGGCAGATTCAAAAGATCAAGTTTTGCATTTGAGACACGGGCATTGCAGAGAACACCAGGACATCTCACCAAAACATGTTAAACCAATAGAGAAATCTAGAAATGGCACCATACACACCAATGTAACAACAGAAAAAGGAGCTGGTATCTCCATTGAATATCTAATGCTGAAAACAGTCAGAGGCAATACCAACAGGCCTCTATTGTTCGAACCACAAAGCTGAAGAATAAGCCCTTACCCATGCAGGACACAGACAAGTCCAACAAAACAACATGCATTCTTGACAGATGCTCTATATGTACTGCAACCCATTACCAACGGTAAACACTTCATGAGCTTGAACAAGATCTCAACAAAACCGAAAGTCTTCAAACAGCGGTACAATGGAAACCACCTCGCTGTGGAATCAAGGGAAACGAAAAAGCTAATCAGCTAGCTAAGGAGGGTGCCACACAACAGCAATATAAAAACCCAGTATCCTTCTCAGAGATGAAAACCATAAAATCGTTACACAGAATCCTTCAGCAACAGGACAGCTACAGCCAACTGGCTATATCTGAACAGACGACCATCTTCAGACTCAGGACAGGACACAACAGACTCAACCAACATCTGCGAAAAGTCGTGAAAGTCAAACTATCACTTATGTGTCCATATGGAGAAGCAGAGCAGAATACAGAAATACTCCTACAATTCTGTAAACTAAACCAGGCACTGAGATACAACACACGGCCAACACAAACAACATGCCAGGAAAAGCTCTATGGACGAATGGAAGCCCTACGGAACCACCAGATTTGTAGAGGAGACAGACTGGAATTCAAGTATGACGGCGAACGAAAAGGAGAATTTCAACATCTAAAGCACATTGTAAATATTCCCACGCAAAGAGATAAAACTCTCGACTTACTATTTACTAACACTCCCTCCCCTCAGACATAAAAAGTCAACAACATACCACCTCTTGGCCTTAGAGTCCATGACATTGTCACGTTGAAAAGGGCATATGGCTTCGTCGAATCAGAGAAACACATAGAAAAAATAAGAAATATAAAAAGGCTGATTGGGAAAAAAATCAATAAAGGTAATAACAAAACTACCGAACTTGAATGATCAATCTTATAGTCCAGAGAAAATGACAAAAACGAATCAGTCATACCGGAGAATTGATGGATCGCAATGGTCCTGAATTGGTACAGGCATTTCAAACGAAATGGTGGGTAAAACCAGGTTTTATGGCGCCAAACCTCCCTCTTCCATTGCGATCTTAGGATCCGGTAATGACCATAGAACACAACATAGCTGTGAGACACAATAGGGATATTGAGGTGATCATCTCAGTACAGCAGACAAGTCAAACACTAATTAAAACAATTAACCACCATATCGTTTAACTCAATTTTGAACTTTTCTACTAGTGGCTGATAACGAACAAAAGAATTTTTTAGGGATCGTATGAGACGTATTTTCTTATAGCCCTCTCCAAAAGTCGGTCACGAAGAAATCGGTGTCTGATCAAAAAATCTGTGAAATGTGTGCAAGCTCTGGCATATCGAATAAGTTGTGAAATATAAACACCGTATGCGGTGGAAGTAGGTCTACTGCTCTGTAGATTAGGAAAATTAATAATTTAAAAATTAAAATCGTCTCTTTTATCGTAAGTTTTTGTACCGAGATGACCACCTGGGTCAAATTCGAGGTGCAAATCCAAGAAAGACATGAAGCAATTTGATTCGATGGTCTCTTCAATCTCCAATTCTGGAGGATATATTGAAGGAATCCATCTACCAAATGAAGTGTTTTTGACAGAAAGGACATCATCAATATATCTGAATGTAAGATTAAATGACTTTGCCTCTTTCATCTTCTTGTTCTTGACGAGTCCCTGAAGAAATTCAGTATCGTAAGAGTATAAAAACAAATCGGCGAGGAAAGAAGCACAGTTTGTGCCCATTGGAATGCCAATTTGTTGTTGAAAAATCTCTCCTCCGAAGGTGACAAATATGTTGTCAATGAGGAAATCAAGCATACTGCAATCTTGTTCCAGTGTGTAACAAATTTTATCTTTGAAAGATGTTTTGGAAAAGAATGTGGAGTTATAACCCAAAACAACAAAATTCCTAGAGTTTGAAAAGGCTTTTTCGAGAATTTTTTCAGGTGACATTTTAGTTTTTCGTGTGGCAAGGTAGTGTATAAAGTTGAAAAATTGAACGTTTTCAAGTAATGAACCTCAGAAAATGATCTAGATTTAAATTATCTAACAAATCTTCATAGTTCTTCAAAATCCACATATGGTTGATTCCACTACGATTATAAATAGTGTCGCAGTATGCTTGTTGACCTTCTTTGACAGCAGACAAGATTTGAGTTAAATTGACGGACAGCTCTGTAGTTGAACATGATGAAGATCCACCTATATACCTTTCTTTGTACGGATTTTTGTGACGTTTAGGTATCCAGTACAAATATGGTAACTCTTTATGTTCCTCTTTCATTTGAAAATTGAAAGAGGACATAAAAGAGCTATGGTTTGCTATGATTTGATCTTTGTTAAATGTAGTCCGTTTGTATGTAGCACTAGCGGAAGTATTACCATCAATGCCTAGTTCTTTTATTAGACAATTGTAATAATGTAAAAACTATATTATTGTCTGCTGGCGTGACAACATACCTGTCATGTAAGGAAGAGAGACAATTGAGAGCTTCACGATCTCTAAATACAGAAGAAGGCTGGGGGTTCACACATTTGCGGAGCTTGTCTATTCGGCATCGTACAAGAGATCAGATAGTCCTTACCCAGTCCGACAGTGATTCAAGCTCTGGTTCTTGGTCCTTTTCCCTCTTTATCCAAGCTCAAGCATAGTCCTCGTCAGCGTCCATGATGATCTTAAAGTTGTGATTCCAATTTATACGTTGTGGTTATATTTAGGTCCATGGGAAACCACATTACGTAATAAATCATTTTCAATTATCTTAAGATCTTCCGTGATGATATGACCAGATGGACCATAGATAAAGGGAGAAGCATAGCAATCACATGTCAGAGGGGACTTTAGATATTCTTCAATGTTTAGGTCCTGCAATGCCTTTTTGTGGCTTAAAATTTTATTACTTATGGTTTAAGTGTAGCGGTAGAAAACAATTGGTGTTGACTGATTTTTGAAATATAGAGGAATTTGAGATGTAACTTCCTTACGATTTAAAATATTGCTGATGTTAATAGCATCTATCCCTTTGTTCTTAAATGGAATATGGAGAAATTGTCTATCCTCAGTAGTAAGAGGTTCACTTCTTACAGGTTTAAAAAGACGGAAAAGGGCAACGTCACAGATGATGCAAGTAAGTCTATAAGAAGGAGAAAATGAATCAGTACCTCCTTTTTTCTAACCTAGGATCACGTAGGTCTTTAAGTTTCGTGACTCATAGTGAATAGAGAATGGTACGAACATTATGGACTCCCAATAGTTGTTGTAGACTTGTTACCAGACCATCAAACGTGCTTGAAAGAGATCTGTCGTCAGTTTGACTGGCACCAGATCCCGGTTTGTATCGTTTGTGACCATGACTAAGTTTGTGTCTACCATTAGGGTCAAACAGTTTCATAACATTCACCTCACTACATTGTGCTAGAAAGATTTCCTACTCCTTTGACGTTATCATTACATCCATAAGCCATTGCAGTACCTAAAGTTTTTATCCAGTGACGCTCTCGTTTTTTACGGTGAGGTGTACTAAGATTAGGACTGTTGGTGTCGTGGTAAATCTTTTCGATAAACCGGACTTTCATGTTCAAACATTGGTCATGGTTGGGTTGATTAAAGTGGTTATACACAACCCGATAATCAGAATTTTTGGTGTCATACCTATGAGCATTCATGCGAGAACACAATGAATTTTTGGTTTCACTGACATGCAACAGTCCACACAAAGTACACTCAATTCCATAAATGACATTTCCGGTACAACAGCCCAGAGGGTCGTGAGAAAGGGTTTGGTAAACTTTACCGTTTAAGTTACTGGTAAATGCAGGAGAAATAATAAGCATATCACAGGTCTTGCAAGTTGATTTTTTACCGGTTTTAGGTCTGCATGTCGAAATATTAGGTGGTGGAGATGATTTTAGAACGTCATTGAGTTTAATAGAACATGTTTTGATAATTTGAAATGAATCTGATGTTTTGAAATAATAGTTACCCTCTGCCTGAACAAAAGTCAAATTGGTGGTATCCTTAAGGATATTTATAGGAACAACAACTTCATTTGCTACCTTGTTCCTAGAGGTAGCAAAGGAGGACCTTGTTAATCCGGGAGAGGTCATAGCCGGCATCAAGTTCTGGATTTTGTATTTTTTCTTAATTGCTAAAAAGCTACCAAGTTGCCCTCGGGGAATTATCAACTCCACCAGCAGCGACATCGGCTTGGTTGTAATAAATAAAGGTAATAACAAAACTACCGAACTTGAATGATCAATCTCATAGTCCAGAGAAAATGACAAAAACGAATCATGCATACCGGAGAATTGGTGCATCGCAATGGTCCTGACTTGGTACAGACATTTCAAACGAAATGGTGGGTTAAACCAGGTTTTATGGCGCCAAACCTCCCTCTTCCATTGCGATCTTAGGATCCGGTAATGACCACAGAACACAATAGGGATATTGAGGTGATCATCTCAGTGTAGCAGACCAGTCAAACACTAATTAAAACAATTAACCATCATATCTTTTAACTCAATTTTGAACTTTTCTACTAGTGGCTGATAACTAAGAAAGATTTTTTTTAGGGATCGTATGAGACGTATTTTTTTATTGCCCTTCTCCAAAAGTCGGTCACGAAGAAATCGGTGTCTGATCAAAAAATCTGTGAAATGTGTGCAAGCTGTAGGCATATCGAATAAGTTGTGAAATATAAACACCGTATGCAGGGGAAGTAGGTCTATTGCTCTGTAGATTAGGAAAATTAATAATTTGAAAATTAAAATCGTCTCTTTTATCGTAAATTTTTGTATTGAGATGACCACCTGGGTCAAATTCGAGGTGCAAATCCAAGAAAGACATGAAGCAATTTGATTCGATGGTCTCTTTAATCTCCAATTCTGGAGGATATATTGAAGGAATCCATCTACAAAATGAAGTGTTATTGACAGAAAGGACATCATCAATATATCTGAATGTAAGATTAAATGACCTTGCCTCTTTCATCATTTTGTTCTTTACGAGTCCCTGAAGAAATTCAGTCTCGTAAGAGTATAAAAACAAATCGGCGAGGAGAGGAGCACAGTTTGTGCCCATTGGAATGCCGATTTGTTGTTGAAAAATCTCTCCTCCGAAGGTGACAAATATGTTGTCAATGAGGAAATCAAGCATACTGCAAACTTGTTCCAGTGTGTAACAAATTTTATCTTTGAAAGATGTTTTGGAAAAGAATGTAGAATTATAACCCAAAACAACAAAATTCCTAGAGTTTGAAAAGGCTTTTTCGAGAAGCTTTTACAGGCGACATTTTAGTTTTTCGTGTGGCAAGGTAGTGTATAAAGTTGAAAAATCGAACGTTTTCAAAGAGTGAACCTCAGAAAATGATCTAGATTTAAAATGATCTAACAAATCTTTTGAGTTCTTCAAAATCCACATATGGTTAATTCCCCTACGATTATAAACAGTGTCACAGTATGCTTGTTGCCCTTCTTTGACAGCAGACAAGATTTTAGTTAAATGAACGGACAGCTCTGTAGTTGAACATGATGAAGATCCAGCTATATACCTTTCTTTGTACGGATTTTTGTGAAGTTTATGTATTAAATGTATTAAAGAAACACTTTAATGATGTCAAATGCAAAGTGACTAAAACAGAAGTAATAAAACAAATTATTAGGCTAAAATGTACAAGTAGCACATATAAATTATGACATAAAATATTTGCTGCTACAATCATGACAATGGCACCTAAAATGCATCTGGCATTTGTTCGCCACTAAAATAATACAAATGTTTTCAAGTTTTTTTAAATACTGGGTAAATAATGAACAAAACCCAAACCTTGTTTTTAATCCAGGTCAGCATTTGAACATGTATATCCCAAAATGGCGGCAACCAGAAGATATTTAGAGAACTAATTGTAGAAAACTTTGTATACCACACTTTTGTTATTGCTTCTAGCTAACAGTCGCCTTGAAGACTTGCAATAGCTGACTGATGCCATGTCTGTTAGTTCCATTTCAATGCCTTTAACACGGCTCCCATCTTCCGAGATAACAAACAGTTTGTTTGGGGCAACTACAAAAATTACTCCGGATGTGTCAATCGCTAATCCTAAAGGTTCGTTTATTAATTGTTGGGTCTTCCAAAGTTCCTTTCCATCCAAATCAAAGCAACAAACACTAAAATTGTCTTGCTTAGAACAATAGAATCTGTGATCTGTTATTGATATATTATAACAATTATCACTATCTATGTTTTTTAATTGACGGAGCCATTCACCCTTTAAACTGTACAAGTGAATGCCTTCTTCTGTGCACTTCACAGCAATTACAGTTTTATTAGATGATATTCCCCAGCAAGTGCTATTGGTTTTAATACTTCGTACAGTTTTGTATTTATAGTCCGAGACATTTGCTATTTCAAACCTATATTCATTTCCATATGTTACAGCAATTGTATTCGGCCTGTCTTTAGATAAAAGTGTAAAATCTTCTGGTGGTAACGGGGTTTTCATTTCTACAGTTGCTCCAGTTCCAGCTTTGAAAACTGTTATCGAAGACTTGCGCGGATTTGAAAACATCATATCAGAGTTCGGCAATAAAATGCATCCTGCTGCATTGCTGATATTTACTGGTGCTGGACTTGTTACTTCTAATTCCTTGCTCAACACAATGCGACCAATTGTCACAGGTTCCCGTTCTGCAAGAGAAGGTAGCTGTGCCTCAGATATCTTAAGTTTACTGCTACAGGAAAGCTTTGTCTCTGATACAGTGACTGACCCTAACGTGTCCAATTTTAGAACTTGATCCAAGTCAGAGCTCAGTTCTAGTTCTAAAGATCTGCTGATTTTCTTGTCAGCAAATTCGTTTTGTACCTGATCAACATCTCGTAGTATTTTCACACTAGTGTCAGACACGGCCAAAAACAGCTGATTATTGGATGCCACCTCCTTTAAATGTCCAAATCTTTTATTTACTGCCTTATGCTTCTCTAGTTTAGACTCAAGGTTCTGTATTTCGCTACTAATCAACTTTTTACACCCATCATATGACGAGGCAAGTGTGTCTTTCAACTTTTGCCCGCTCTTGTCGATTTGGGAATGAAGGCGCTTTATGACGTCATTTATTTTCAGTTCGATCGTCGACCTATCTTCATCAAGCCTATCTAAATTATGACGACGATGTTCAAATTGTTCGTTTATAAAATCAGTTATATAGCCTACATTCTTTTCAACACGTGTAAAATTCGTTGACGACGTAACATTCTTCGAAGCTTCGTCTAAAGACATGATTTTACATTCTCTGTGACCCTTTGGTAAACACAAAACACAGAGGGCACTTTCGTGGTCGGTGCAATAAAATTCAAACATTTTCCCGTGTTTTTTGCATTCCTGCGAAACAAGGACGTCATCGCCTTTTATTTCATGATATTTTTCAACAGTTATAACTTTATGGTCTCGAGTGGCGCGAATTCCTTTGTGACTATGGGTGCAGACCTTACAAAGGCCGTCCTCACATGATAGACACCAAAAATCAGCAGGGACGGAAATGGTATTGTACAAACAGGGTTCGCATTGAATTTGATTGGTTTCTGATGGTTTTGATGCTGCCATAACTAACCTGTAAATATATTTTATATTTATTGAATATATATTAGAAAGCTTAATGGTAAAAAGATAAAATGATACATGAAAGTACCTGTTAAGCATACTAGATGCAGAAATTGTGCTTTTGAATGACAAGAAAAGGAACTAGATCATGAAACATTTAAATAATCGCATAAATATACAGAAGAAAATTTCAAAAAGGACAAAAGTCATGTTGGTTTGCTTCCACTTGAACTTGCTGATAAATAAAATTAGAATGCTTGTAGAAAAATATATTCTTAAACATTAAACTTTCTATGCGTTCGTCAGCATTTATATATATATTTTTTATAAATTTTCCACCAATTGACATGCCTGGGCCGCCAAAAACTAGCTGACATTATGAAAAGCTTTTAGGCTTTCGTACATGTCCATCCTTACAATATCAGGGGCCCTGTGTTTCTTTATGTCCTTGTGACAGGGCCTATGACATTGTGGCTGAGGATGACGTTCACCTGCTGATACACTGTGCTAGAAATTATGATTTGAATCAAATGGAATTTCCTCCTGTCTATCAGTATTTTGTTTGTCAATGTGGCATATGTTGTATTTTAGTTTTCATGAGAATCCTTTTGCATGTGTGAATCTACATTTTTGAACATGTATGAATTGACTGTAGTAAAGCCGATAATATACATGTACAATACAGGTCGACTGACATATAAAATATAATAAGATTTTTATCAGAAGTTCAAGGGATATGGGTTTTTTTAAGGATAGTCATCATTTGTGCTTTAGTTAAATAGAAATCTTTCAAAGTAAAAATGGTCAGATTTCGGTAAACAGAAGTAGGTGGGCGACAGACCTTAAATCGAATTCCCCCATTATGAGACCCCCTTTCTCTGACCATCCTGATGCTCTTCAGTGAAAAGATTGATTTATACTTACCCATATGTCTCAATTTGAGTCATCATAAATTCAAGACTTTACTTAAAAAACAGTTGAGAAAAGAATACCTTAATCATTGGAATAAAACTAAAAATAGCTATCTAACTGAAGATGGTGTTGGGAAACTTGACACTTTCTTTCAATTTAAATCTTGTTTTGGATATGAACATGATGAAAGCTATCTTAATATCATAAATTTTGAACAAAGAAGAGCTTTAGCCAAATTTAGAATGGGCAACCATTCCTTAAGAATTGAAACTGGAAGATATGAAAAGAAATTTAATCAAAATAATAGACCTGAAATACTACCCAGATGTGAGAGACTTTGTCAATATTGTATTCTAAATAAGATAGAAACTGAATTTCACTTTACCCTGGAATGTCCATTATATGATTTCCATAGGCAAAATTTTCTTTCAAATTTATATACTAAATATACTGCATAAAAATCCATTAATAAAAAAGATTTATTCATATGGATTATGATTAATGAAGACAAAGATTTTAACATACAATTTAGTAAATATTTATTACTGATATCTCAGATTAGAAAATATCATAATTCATGTAGAGTTATCCCTCTTTGTCCTGACTGACTCACATTATTGTTCTTCAATATTTATTTGTTTTTTATGTCCAATCAAGTCAAATCAACATAATCATTGTAAAATATGTCTTGTTTGTATATATGTATTGATTTATATGCCCTCAATGGGCCCCTCTAATTGGGCTGAATAAAGAATTTGAATTTGTATAAAAAATATTGAGTGTTGCTGAGAAAACTATTACGGAAATTTCTACATCGCCCATCCGCCCGCCCGCCGCCTGCCGCTTGCCACCTGACATTCAAAATTTTTAATCCCGATTTTTCACTTCGTGAAATCCGGACAAAAAGGAAAGAGCCCGAAGCGATTATATATGATAGATATGATATCATTGTGAATGATATGTGTTGCACAAAAAGAGCATAAAAATTATTATAATGGAAATACTATAGGCATATAACAAAACATATTAAGCTAATATTTTACCTGTGAGTTAAAGACTTTTAACCTTAGTTTTGTTTTATTTCTAAGAAAACAACGCCCAGAAAACAACCAGGAAGTAAAAATAAAGTTCAACGAACAAAATTTATAAGTAGTGGCTTCTTGCAAAGTAATCAATGTAACGTTAAACGTTTCTTTAATCTTATTATATCCGCATCCGGTTTTGAAAATATTTACTTGTACAAGAAATAATGGATATAAAAGAGTGACGCGGAACCAACATCGCAATTTATGGCTTGTCTCATTTATGAATGACGGTTAACTTATAATAGCGGATTAGATTGAATTTGATTTGCATTTTAAATGATAAAAAACATATTTACACATTACAATCACAGGATACGATTACGGCAAAATAAGGCTAAGAATCCCTTTAGACGAAAATCCAAAACGGATGACGGGGACGAAGACTGATTCATTTACTAACAAAAAGATTTTGCTTTATTGTAACGGTAGTTTTTATACTAGGGTTGCACAATATATCCGTTCCGGATTTGACTCGTCATTTAGACGAGGTCATCAGGGATCACGGGGAGGGAAAACGACGTCATTCAACATTGGATAAAGGGAACGGCATTTTCTATCAACGATTCTTCTGTAATTATTCAACATACAGGGTAAAAATTATTTGCAACTGACAAATAACTGAATAAACCAACCATCAACGTTTCCAACCAATAAAAAATCAATCTTGAACGGAAATAAAGAAATTACTTTCTTCGTCCATTAGCATGTTGGAACCAGTTTTTTTACCAATCCCGCAAATGCGCAACGCGTGTATTATGGCAAATCCGGTATGATTAGAGTGACAAAACAACTTATTTTTCACAAATACAAATAATAGATAAACTTGGATATTTTATGACAGCAGGGGTGGATCCAGAAATTTTCGAAAGGGGGGGTCCACATACTGGGTTCTGTGAGCCAAAGGGGGGGGGGGGGGGTTCCGACCAATTTTGCTGATAATCTACACAAAAATTTAAAAATTTGGGAGGAAAGGGGGGTTCCGACCCCCGGACCTCCCCTGGGATCCGCCACTGGTCACAGTTTCGAAACATCCAGTAGATGGTTAGGCACGGACCATTTGATTTTCTGGAGGGGGGCCTGGGATTTTTTTGAAAAAAATTTCCCGGCCCTGATTTTTGTAAAAAAAAAATAATCTGGCCAGCACCTAGGTTGAAAAAAATAATCTGGTTTCAATCTTGCCAATTGAAAAAAAATAATCTTGCCAACAAAATTTCCTTGCTTTATATGTGTGTGAAAAAAATAATCTGGCCCGCAAAGCGGGCGAAAAAAATTTCCCGGCTCAAGGTAAAATCCCAGCCCCCCCCCCCGAAAATCAAATGGTCCGTGCCTTATAGGATTTCGTTTCAAACCATCGTATTTCCGGTGGACAGTAACAGAAGACGCCCGGGAAAGATGATATCTAGATAAGATGTTTCAGTGTGAACATCTATTAATGAAACTCGGCAAGTCAGTTGCTATAGTAATGTTTTCAGAATTCACCAATGAACTACATTTTGTATTTGTGCATAGTTATTTTTATATGATAGTCTTTCAATGTACAGATTTTGAAAAAAAATTGCGAACTTACACTTTAAGCATACAAGGTAGCTAATATAAAGACTTTATATGCCAGCGGAGCGAAGCTCACTATTGTAGAGAGTCTGCCAAATTGCACGAGACTCAAAATACGATGGTTGAAAATAAATTCTGTCATCATTTGGAAGGCATCGTACCTTTTCGAAAATACCGGGTCTCGCGTTTGCGAGACCTTTTATTTTCGCTTATTTATTTACAAACGGTAACAAAACAAAACCTTTTCTTGTTGTTAATGACAATAAATTTCTCAATAAATAATAACTATCTAACGAACGAACTCTAGTTGTTTTGTTTTACAGAAATATGGCTTTCTCTCGTGACCTTTTACCCATACGGTACGTCTAAACACCACACAGGACTTCTTAGTGCACTAAGGACTCCAAATGTGCACTGAGGACATGATACTGATGTTTTAGGCCATTCAAAATTATGTTAAAGGTTTAATAATGTTAAAAATAACATATTCGGAAAGTTTTGTAAAGGTATTTTTAATCATTTTTGAGTTCTAGTGCATCAAAAAGAAATTCCTTTGATGTGCCACGGACTTACCGCTCTAAATTGATTGGCAATAAACAGAGTCACGCATCATTGAAGGCATAAATGTCAAAAAAATTAATGAAATAAATTGTGTTGCAAGATTAAAGGATCAAAATTGAAAAAAAAAAAATGCTAAAAAAATACTTGCAAACTCAAAGTTTTCAAAGTAAAGGCAAAACTATGAAAAGATTTTCAAATGAAAAAAAAAATGAAAGATTGTGTTTGTAAATATCAGTCTTGAAATTTCTGATTTTTTTATGTATGTAAGGCTGAACATAGCAAGGCAGCCAAACAAACAAACAAACAAACAAAATAATAAAATAATATAAAATAAAATAAAATAAAATAAAATAAAATAAAATAAAATAAAATAAAATAAAATAAAATAAAATAAAATAAAATAAAATAAATAAAATAAAATAAAATAAAATAAAATAAAATAAAATAAAATAAAATAAAATAAAATAAAATAAATAAAATAAAATAAAATAAAATAAAATAAAATAAAATAAAATAAAATAAAATAAAATAAAATAAAATAAAATTAAAATAAAATAAAATAAAATAAAATAAAATAAAATAAAAAATAAATAAATAAATAAACCAGAAAATCAATGTCGAATCCTGAAAATATGTGGAAAAAAAGTTGCATTCAAGAAAATAATAGGAATAAGGGCCAAAAAACCAAACCTATTGATAGTGGTCTAAAACTCATAAAACGTAAAATTGCGCCTGTGTGTCATTTCACCATATACTTTGGGGAGGGGGGAATTATTTACAGACTTTCGTAATTTTTTTCTTGTTGTGTATATGTTTTCATAGCCTTTTTCTTAAGTATCAATTTGTTTCATTCGTTAAGAATTCATTTTGAAAGAGGGGTTCCTCACAAAATACTTTTTTCAACCTATATATAATACCCTTGATATCTATATGTAGATGTTCAGGTAAATTGGTGCAAATAAGTCCCGAAAACTGACGCATATCAAACTAAAACATATAGCGCAATTGATACCTCTCCTAATATGTAATAGCGCAAAAGGTTGTTAGCAAGGAATTTCAAGAATTAAATACAAAACAAGCTGAGAAAATAAAGAATGTACGGAAAAGGGGCTTTGGAATATTTGCAGGGCTGCCAACTTTTGAAAGTTTGAAATCGGGTTTTTGATTATTTCTGTCATTTTTCACGAAATATTTTTTATAGAATAAAGAAAAATAAAGACAAGAAAATCGGGGAAACCCGTGAAAATCGGAATAGTTGGCAGCCCTGATTTTTTTGTATATAAGCATTATGCAATAATGCAGGCCTCATATTGCTGAGAAAACTGTGATGAATATTTTTGTTACTGACAGACGGACGAATAAAGAAATTTTTTCCTTCTTCGAAGCCAGAATAATAAGCTTTTTCTTGGCACCTTATAAATTTAAAGCATATGAAAAATAGTTTAAACAAGTACAGAATTCCCGGGTCCCCTGACTAGCGTAGGTTACAGGTTTTCGTGTGTTGTTCGGAGTGACCTTGCTTGATTTATAAACCGAAGCCACTGAAATTCTCTGAATCAGTCTGTTTGAACCAGAAGGGTCATTTTTTTTTAATTTTTGTCACTACATAAATGAAGAAATAAAACCGCTAAAAAAAGTCATAGACGGCATGGAAATAGTCATAAAAATGGCTAAATAAATTTATTTAGATCGGGGGCCTTATGTTCGAAGCTATCGTAGGACATAAAGACGGCTAAGCAGCATCCTAAACTACATCTTAGTTTTAAGTCAAATTTTCGTACGCGTCTCTATAAATCATCAGTTTCCTTAAGAAGACAAATAAGTTGACTTAGGAATTTCTTCATTCTTAACTGAGACAATTTTGTTATTATATTCTCAGATTTTTAAGAATCACAGTTGTTTATAAAATACAGCTTTTCGGTAAATATGTTGTGGTCTGTGATGCCAACATTTACCCATGTATCTGTATATACTTTCCCCTAAATCTTAAAAAAAAATGTGGGAAAAAATATTTCCATTTCGTTACTTTAATTTAGCAAAACCAAACTAAAAATCCCCCTTTTTATGCTAAATTAAACTTGGCGATTTTAAACATCAATCTTTTTGCAAAATAGGGGATGGTTATAGAATTTGTATAAGTTACATTCATAAAATGTATTTCCTTAAGATCGAAGTTTGCCTTAACAAAGATAATAATTCCTAGCCATGGAACGTCTAAGAAAGCTTCGGCACGACTACTGAGATGTAAGTTGCTTAGACATATCTGAGGAATTTCCTAGGAAAGTTTCGAAAATAAGGTCCCTGGATTATATTTATGAGAGAAAGTTCTAACTAAATACTAACGAGTAATAAAACACATTTTTCATTAAAACATATTTTTTCAAATTTCTGCTTACATCTAGCTGAAAAAAAAACCTGAAATTGTCTCAACTTAGAAATTGTCAAACTATACCCATATATACCTGTATTTATAAATATTAATTTGTTGTTATTTCTATGTTTTTTTTATATTTCCATGCATGACTAGACGGTCCCAGCAGGATGTACCGGCGGCATATCAAAGGATTTTAATTAAAATTCCTAAACGGCTTGGAATATTTTTACAAAAAAAATCAAAATATGGTATTGCTAACATTCTGAAACTATTGACATAATTTACAATGACATAAAATAAAAGCATCATGTCCTTAGTGCACATTTGGGGTCCTTAGTGCACTAAGGAGTCCTGTGTGGTGTTTAGACGTACCCCTTTTACCCATAGTCATGCGCAGATCTGTCAATCAATTTTCGGAACTTTTCATAACACAGATTCATTGAAATATGTATGATAATTTGGTCCTACCTGATCTGAAAATAAAATCCTAATCCATCCTTATCCTATGTGGTCCCTCAAACTGACAAATAAAGGTAATAACAAAACTACCGAACTTGAATGATCAATCTCATAGTCCAGAGAAAATGACAAAAACGAATCAGTCATACCGGAGAATTGGTGGATCGCAATGGTCCTGACTTGGTACAGGCATTTCAAACGAAATGGTGGGTTAAACAAGGTTTTATGGCGCCAAACCTCCCTCTTCCATTGCGATCTTAGGATCCGGTAATGACCATAGAACACAACATAGTTGTGAAACACAATAGGGATATTGAGGTGATCATCTCAGTACAGAAGACCAGTCAAACACTAATTAAAACAATTAACTATCATATCTTTTAACTCAATTTTGAACTTTTCTACTAGTGGGTGATAACGAAGAAAGAATTTTTTTAGTGATCGTATGAGACGTATTTTCTTATAGCCCTGCTCCAAAAGTCGGTCACGAAGAAATCGGTGTCTGATAAAAAAAATCTGTATAATGTGTGCAAGCTTAAGTTAAATGATCATTTGGATACGTCGTCATTTTCCACCAGGTTTTTAAATCAATATTTTGCAGACAGTACTTGGCAATTTTAGATACGGGTATACAAAAAATATAACAAAACCTGGCAGAAGAGCGGTGACATTTTGATGTCGTCTGCTTGTCGAATGATATGATGTGACTGAAGGATCGATTAAGTTATGGATGATGTTGTCCCGGCCGCAAACCATATTTTGGCGTTTTGACGGATAATACATTTTTTTCAAATAAATTATTAAATTTTTATTCAAAAGTGGACCCTCTTAGCTATTGATCCAGCCGGGGGTATTTTGACATTTTTTCCAGCTCCAATTAAGGTTAAACCTAGTTTTGGTTGCACCTATTATATTGATTTTGTATCTTCGCGAGCTTTTAGGGTAGAGCCATTATCATATTACCAAAGAGGTGACTTCTTGTTTACTGGTACCGGGCTTCCTTCGGCAAAATGTTTTATTCAAAAAATAGTAGATAGAACAAGTGCTGATTGTGAAGTTGTAAGCAAGTCACAAAAAAATCCCCTCCCGTGCCATATCCAACTATATCGGTCATAATCAAGTTACATAACTCTGTTAAAAATACGAAATACTGGTTGCCGAATTACCTTGAACTGGTTACAGCTATAGCTTGCTCTCACGATTCCAAATATTAATATAATTTATCTATAAAATTAATTGTTTTAAATAAAAATCGTATAAAAATGATCTAATTATCTTATTTAGATATATATACAAGATCTTTATATTTTCTTGGATAAATAAAATATTATTTCAGAGTATTTTGTAGAAAAAAAATCTCGTCCGGCTTTAGGGGTTGTCTTATTGTATACATATAGACACCTAGAGAAATAGTATAATTTTTATAATTTGCAGAATTAAGGAAAAATTTCACCTGACACATTGCTGTGATCATATTGGGTTCAAGGTGGCTAGACTTACTGAAGTAATTCCCGTGAGACGCGCGGAAGACAGGATGTTAATTGAATGACATGTATATTGTAATAGCTGAACCGGTAGACATCTAATTAACAAGGGCACCTGTTTAGAAATTAATTCTACCTTTACACCTTAAAATGATTTATTCAAACGGAAAACCTATAGAATAAAAATTACAGAAAAAAATAAAAAGCTGTTGTTTGTTTAACATTACAACTAGTAGAAAGAAAATACGTAATTTACAGTAATTAATTCTAGCATATTTTGTAAATTTATCATTCTTATATATAATCATTGTATAGGGTTTTATCCATAATTCGATTTAAGTGATAATTAGCTGGTTTCAATTGTATAGTTATATATCAAAATTTGTATTTTACCGCCAAAATAAAGTTTCATTTGACCTCGAAATCGTTAAAAAAGACACAATTCTATCATTTTCAAATCGATTTGGAAGTGATTTCTCAATTTCAATATCTTCGTCATATAGTTTATATAATCTTAAAGTTTCATGTTTCAAGATATTCACATGGGCAGCACATTTTCACCATAGCTAAACATAAAAAAGTTATTTGCGATCAAAATAGGGTAGTTTTAAAAAATGATGACATTTTCACACGGTAGACATATACATTTTTCAGTATTTTTAACATTTTTTTCAAATCAAATTGAAAGTAATTTCCCAAATTCAATATCATTTGAAAATGGTATCAAAATGTTGGTAATTTATTATACTTTTACAACATAGCAGCACATTTTTATGGAAACGATTTAATTTATCACAAATCATAAATATCTATAACACGCCCGTGTATTTCTATATAAATCTGCATGGCCATATAACGCTCGCTGTATAGGTGACCCAAGTCACGTGATGTCCGATATAGTTGGATATGCCACTTTTGTCACAATTTTGTTCAGCTTTTCGGACTTCGGCGGCCATCTTGGATTTGTTCGAAAATGTCACCATGTTGTTCGTAATATCAATATTGACCTAAATACCAATTTTCGTTGAAATCGGACAACTTTTCAATTTTCGCACTTTGGCGGTCATTTTGAATATGACGGCAATCTTGGATTTGTTCGAAAATGTCGCCATATTGTTCGTAATATCAATATTGACCTAAATGCCAATTTTTGTTGAAATCGGACAACTTTTCAATTTTCGCACTTTGGCGGCCATTTTGAATACGGCAGCCACCTTGGATTTGCTCGAAAATGTCGCCATGTTGTTCGTAATATCAATATTGACCTAAATGCCAATTTTCGTTGAAATCGGACAATTTTTCAATTTTCGCACTTTGGTGGCCATTTTGAATATGGCGGCCATCTTGGATTTTTCGGAAAATGGTCGCATATTGTCCGGGACCTTAATATTGACCTATAAACCTATTTTGGTTCGTATCCATATTTTTTGTGATTTTTTATGATTTATTTTGTATTTTTTCAAATTCAAAATGGCCGCCAATCCAAGATGGCCGCCATTTTCAAAATTTAGAAATCGGAAAGATAATTTCCTAGTGGTGACCTATTTTTCTGGTAAGTTTCATTGACCTATATCTTTTCTTCTTCGAGAAATCCTACGGACAAAGTTAGGTCCAGAAGAAGAAGAAGAAGAAAGAAGAAGAAGAAGAGGAAGAGGAAGAAGAATAAAACTAAGAAACGGTGCAAAAACAATAAATCCCCGACACTTTGTGGTCGGGGATTTAATAAAAATAAGAAAAGGTGCAAAAACAATAATTCCCCGACACTTTGTGGTCGGGGATTTAATTATTTCAAATATAAACTATATCGACACGGCCGTCATTCGGTATCGCAAGTTTTTGACTTGTGAAGGAATCGACAACGGTGATAAAGTAAAGAAAGTTGTTCGTGGAAGGAGGAGGCGACGGAGTCGTGATGGAGCATACACTATAATTTATCCGAAAGTTGATTTATTTCACCCAATATTAAAGCTATTTGAAAGAAAATAATAATAAAAATAGTCTCACAAAATGATTTCTATTACTCTGTAAAAAAATACACGAAAAGGCTTCACCAGTTTCGATATTTGACAAAAGGCGTTACTGCACCCTATACTTTTGAGGGTTATAAAAATGACATTTTAAATTACACAAAAATGACGTTTTAATTTTCAGCATATCATTATATCCAAAACAAACTTTTGACACTTCTTGACAGCTTATATGAAACGAAAAGTTATTACAATGTAATAAATTTTCATGCTTTCCAAAAAAAATGCTGTTGTTGCTCGTGAAGAATGCGACGACGATTTATTGCTCGTGAAGTAGCAAGCGTGGCCAGTAATACATGTCTTTAAAGTAGTTAGGGACGGACCATTTAACTTGAAAAGGGGTGGGGGGCTTGGTTTTTTGTTTTGGTCAGAAATTTTTTTTCCGCGCAAAGCGCGAAAATTTTTTTATTTTTCTAAGGCATCGCGACAGATTTTTTTTTTTATTCTTAGCATTACTTTGTATGGCAAAAATCCTTCTTCAGAATTTTTTTTTTTACCCTTTGCTCCCAAAATATTTTTTTCATCAAAAATAATTTTCAGAATATTTTTTTGGGAAAATACCAAGGCCCTCCCTTTGAAGTTATATGGTCGGTCCCTTAGATTAAACAGTGAATCAGCCATTAAGAAAGTCATATTTAAACTAGTCGAGACAGTCACGCTGCATATCACGCGCTATTCTTGTGTTGATAGTATACTAGTATGGGGCGAATAACAGAAAAAACTGGTATTTGCAATAATAAAAACATGCAAATTGTTTTATAAGATATAAGACTTTTTAAATATGGTTAAGGGTTAGACTGGTACATCTATAAAAACTAATTCTGATGTTAATTTGGCAGTCACAAATAAAGTTTCAGTTCCATATTCCAAAAACCCTGGAATGAGTATATTAATAATGTGCCCTAAGGCTACCTATGTATAGGCCAGCCGCTAGGGGCGTATACATGCACAGTGCAACTACTGACCCAAGTTTCTGTTCTGTATTCCAAAAAACCTGGGAGGAGTTTTGTGACAAAGGAATAATGTTCCCGTATGCTACCTATGTAGCCCAGCCCTTAGGGGCTTAATCAAAATTCCGAAAGCTTCGGCACAGTTTACATCCAAAGTGCAACTACTGAGTCAAGTTTCAGATCCGTATTCCAAATAACATGAGAGGAGTTGCCTGACAAAGGAATAATGTGCCCCTTGGCTACATATGCAGACCAGCCCGTAGGGGCATTATCAAAATTCCGAAACCTCCGACAGAATCTACATCCATGTGAAACTACTGAGCCAAGTTTCAGTTCTGTATTCGAAATAACCTGGGAGGAGTTGCGTGACGAAGAAAGTGTGTCTTTAGGCTACCTATTCAGTCCAGCCCTAGGGGCATTATCAAAATTCCGCAACCTTTGGCAGAATCTACATCCATAGTCGAACAACTGAGCCAGGTTTCAGTTCCGTATTTCAAATAACCTTGGAGGAGTTACCGTGACGAAGAATTAATGTGCCCTTAGGTTACTTATGCAGCCCAGCCCCTAGGGGCATTATCAAAATTCCGAAACCTCCGGCACAGTCCCCGACCACAATTCCATCAATGACCCAAGTCTCATCTTTCTACTTCCAGTGGTTACAGAGATTATCATGGACATTTAAGCCATACGTACGTACATATGTTCATCGAACAGCAAAACATTATGCCCGCGCTTTCGCTAGCGCGGGGATAAAAATATAGATACGGTCATTCCAGTTACCTTAAGAGCATAAGTGGTCAATCTCTAATAATTTAGATACAATACTGACCAAAACTTGGAAAAGGGTATTAGAAAATTATATAAATTTGTTGAAAAAATTGTAATACAATTCATAAATGCACTTTGTCTTCAATATATACAGCCAAACATTCATTAACTGATTACCTTTCTGTAAAGTGTTGACAATTGCATGTGGATATTATTTTTTTCTTCATTGTGTCAGTGAAATGGCAATGATGGCAAAAGATCTAGTTTACGGGAATCACGTTGATTTTTTATTGTGAGGGAATTCTCCCATCATGATCTCTATTGTTTATTCATGTTTTAACAAATTTAAAAACAATCCATGGAAATGAAAATCTGTTCACAAATCTATTAAATAGAGTTGAACGTCCTAGTTAAAATTCAATTTTGTCTTCTTTCCATTTGATACTTTATAAAAATACCTGAAAATGTTAATTTCATTTTCAGACTTGTATCATTTTTTAGCATAACAAAACGATCAAGTGTGTCGGTTTTGAGTGATATCTGGCTTCACTAAATGATTAATTGTTTCAAGTGTTGAGTCTAAATCTAATTCGATATGCTTGATTATTTTTACATTAGCCGATAGACGGTTCTAAGTTAGCTGTGACTGATAGCAAGTGTTCTCACGAGAGTTGCTCTATGTTCGTTTTTATTCTTCTTGTCTTTAATTTATGCCTCAGTTTTTCTCTTGTTGAAATGCACTTTTATGGATTAAATTTTGACTTTCAATTGTTTTATTTTTTGATTTATAAGAAACGATCAATAAGAGGGAGTACATGTATGGTATGGGTCCTAAAGACAAGTTTTATAGCGCCACATTTTATACGTGCTTGTCTTATAAACCAAGAATATATACAATATACAATATACATACTATTGTACACGTCGTTCATGTTAGATGTTCTATATCCAGAAGAGGGTCGGTCTTTGATGGCTTTTTTTTGTCTTTTCCTTTTTGGATTGGCAGTTGGGTCTAATATAATTTAAAGGTTTTTTCATTGCTAAAATCTCAATTTTGTAGTATTTTCATCCAATGTTAAAAGTGCGATGTCTCATTTTTGAATGGTGTTCTTGTCTGTGACTTTCTTCTCTTTATTGCCTATTGTCTCTCTCTACTATCATAATTGCTATAATTCTTTCTTCTTTGCATGATCTACAGCTATAAAAATAAGACAATAAACACCCTTGGCGTTTTTTGTCTGCGACGAAAAGTCGCGGAAGGCGAGACATAGGTATTACTTTCCGGCGGCGGCGGCGACGGCGGCGGCGTCGTAAACCTTTTTGTAAGACTTTTGTGGACAATGAATTGCTTGAAAAGTATAATAGCTAGGCATCTGATATTTGGTATACGTACAGTTCATGTTATGGTCTACGCAACTGTTACCTGCCGTGTGATCCTGACCCCGTTTTCACGCTCCAGTGACTCTGTGAACTTAGGTCTTTTTTCAGGCTGTAAACATTGTTGTAAGACTTTTGTGGACGATGAATTGCTGGAAAAGTATAATAGCAAGGCATCTGATATTTGATATACAGACAGTTCAGATTGTGGTCTATGCAATTGTCACCATGCCGTGTGACCCTGACCCCATTTTCACGCTCCAGTGACTCTGTGAACTTAGGTCTTTTTTTCAGACTGTAAACTGTTTTGTAAGACCTTTGTGGACGATGAATTGCTGGAAAAGTATAATAGCAAGGCATCTGATATTTGGTATACAGACAGTTCAGGTTATGGTCTACGCAACTGTTACCATGCCGTATGACCCTGACCCCATTTATACGCTCCAGTGACTCTGTGAACTTAGGTCTTTTTCAGGTAAAAAAACTTTTTTGTAAGACTTTTGTGGACAATGAATTCTGGAAAAGTATAATAATAATAATAATAATAGCTAGGCATCTGATATTTCGTATACAGACAGTTGAGGTTATGGTTAACGTAACAGTCTCCATGCCATGTGACCATGATCCCATTTTTAGGGTCCAGTGACTCTGTGAACTTAGGTCTTTTTTTCAGGCAGAAAACTTTTTGCAATACTTGTGTGGACAATAAATTGCTTGAAAAGTATAATAGCTAGGCATCTGATACTGGTTATACAGACACAATTTGTGTTTATATCAAGAAATGAAAGCTTAGGTGGTTGATTTTAGTGATGGTGCCGGCAGGCGAGACATACTTTTAGTGGCCACACTTGTGTTATAATAGTAAATACATGTTTTGTTATTCGATGTCAACTACGAAAAGCTTAATGTGTTCGTCCCTAGGCTTCCTGACAACTCTTTTTCTTATTAGCTCTATTATTATTCTACACTAGAAAATGTGTCTATGAGCCACAGAATGGCCATCCCGTTCTTGAAATATCATTGACCCTCAATGTGTATTACCTGGGATATGGACCTTTACCAAGACATTAATCAAAAGTGTTCATGCGTAAAATATAGGTCACTGTGACCTTATTTCTTGTGAGTGGTGCCGTGTTACCACGACTCATCTAGAAGTCAAATATCATTGACTGCTTTTATGTAGTATTCGAGATATGGACCTTAACAAAGAACTTAACCAAAGTCACTCATACGTAAAATAAAGATCACACTGACCTAATTTCTAGTGGGTGATGTCACGTTACCCGAGACACATCTAGTGGTAAAATTAACCACCCAACATCTAGTATCCAAGTTATGGACCTGAACCAACGACTAAACCAAAGTTATTCATGCATACCATAAAGGTCACATTGACGCAATTTCATTTGGGTGATGTCATTTTACCCAAAACACATCTAGTGGTGAAATACCATTAACCTTCAATATGTAGTATCTGAGATATGGTCAGGACCTTAACAAAGAACTTAACCAAAGTCATTTATGCGTAAATATAGGTCACAGTGACCTAATTTCTAGTGGGTGGTGTAGCCCTACCCAAGACCCATCTGGTGGTGAAATATCAGTGACCCCAACATCTAGTATCCGAGTAATGGACCTTAACCAAGATATTAACCTAAGTGTTACGGACGTACAGGCGTACGTGCGGACAAGGGTAAAATTATATGGCCGATCCACATACGTTTTCGGGCTATAAAAAAACTTCTCTTCGGATAGTACCGATACAACAGATATGTCTTTACTAATTTGCTCTTTGTGTTACAATCGGACCATAAGATTGCAATGGAAGACGGATGTTTGGCGCACCATAAAACTAAGTTTAACCCACAATTTCATATGAAACATACGGTCTCTAAAAAAATCGTCTTTCATTATCAACCAATGGTAAAAAAATCAAAATAATGTTAAACGTAATGGTTAGTGATTGTTTCATTGCTGTTTGGCTGATTGTTGTACCGAGATGATCATCTCATTATTTTTATTATGTCTTCACAGCCGTATTGTGTATTGTGTTACTACCGGACCCTAAGATCGCAATGGAAGAAGGAGGTACGACGCATCATAAAACCTAGTTTAATCCACCATTTCATTTGAAATGCCTGTACCAAGTCAGCGCCATAAAACCTTGCTTAATCCACCATTTCATTTGAAATGCCTGTACCAAGTCAGCGCCATAAAACCTTGCTTAATCCACCATTTCATTTGAAATGCCTGTACCAAGTCAGCACCATTGCCATTTACAATTTACCAGTATGTCTTCCATGTTTTGTCTGTTCTCTTGGACACCAAGTTTGGTATTTTTATTACCTTTATTTGTAGTTGTCACAAACTGTCAAGGTCACTTTTCGTTGGGAGATTGAAAACTAAGAATGGTATCCAGTCACTTAGGACCTCCTGTTAATTCATTACTTTTACTAGTATTCCATTAAAGAGTTTCAGCAGTTGCTCTGTAGATGTTTCTAAATGAAGCAGTCCACAAAATGTCCTTCTTTTAATGCGTTACATTTGTAACGCCTATAATAATCGTAATGAAAGCTTTAGCTTGTTCAGGACAATGGGACACTTACTTTATTATTAGAGTTGCCATACGGCCATCTTATCAACATTATCATGCATATTGATTACTAGTATTTAGGTCTAAAAGGTATAAATTAGAATTATATTTACAGTCCGAAAACCGGTGGTATTTAAACAATAGAATGTGAGCTCTTCATTGGAAAAGATTGGAAAGTCGATTCGAATGTTTATCATGGTTGTAAAGTGAATCAAAAGTTGTTTAGCAAAAAAAGTTAATTAAATTTTAAATTATATTGTTAAAATAAACTTTTTTATTTCATTAAAAAATTAAAAGTGAAAAAATATTTTAAGATCCATTATAAACTGGGATAATAATCAAATAAGTAAGGCGCAATCGAAATGAATTGCGCAAAGTTAACGTTCATCAACTTGAATTTGTATTTAAAAAAATATGATATTTCTATAAATGTATATTTTTCTATCTGCAAATTTTCAGATATGTACTGCCAGAGGTTTAATGTTTAAAGATGATTTAAAGCTCTAAAAAAAACACGGTCTCACAGTAAAACGAGTGACAAAACATTTTTTTTACACACGAAGTTATAAATTCAAACCATAAAGCAGACGTTTGAAGAAAGTTTTAGGACTGGATTATAGGCTATTATTTTGACACAAAAATGCATAATTTTAAGGGATGTGGGGTTCAAAAATGCAGTATAGTGGTAATTGTGTTGTTTCTCGTTTGTATCGTTTTTTACATGTATACTACAAACGGCTCATGGACATTGGAAGACCCAAATTATTCAAAGGACACAAAAATCAAGGATAACCCGTTTCATAACATCTTGAACGTTGATAATTCTCATATTAACAGATACTTGCTTGTGATGTTTACTTCATTTACCAGGACTCCTGAAAAATACACTGTAAGGAACAATACACTAAGGAACTGGATGTCGTTTTCGCCTAAAGTAAAGCCCGTTTTTTTCTCAGACGATCACCTGCTAATAACAGAAGTTTTGAAATTCGGATGGGACGTTTTGACTCCTTCAAGGAGAGCAGTTGGTATACCAGTTCTTAAAAATATGTATTTAGACGTCACGAAAAAATATGATGCTTATTTCTATGCCTACGTTAATGGTGATCTGTTATTTACCCAAAGTCTTATAAAAAGTCTTGAGGCTGCTAAGGACTCGGATTTATATCCCAAACGCCCAATTTTAATTGTTGGACTGACGTTTTTAATGTTACAAAAGAACAATCAATAAACTATTATAATATTGCATATGAAGCTAAATCAAACGGAAGCCCGATGGTATGGGGAATGGACTATTTTATCACAACTCCTCAATATCCATGGGGGAAAATGTCCAGACGAGATGAAAATTTTTATATACACGTTATTTATAATACAATAAAATCCTGGACCCAAACGCCTGTGCATTGTCTATTAAAATTATGAATAAATCCATTGTAAGTTTGTTTGGTTAAGATGATTATTATTATTTTAGAAAAGTGGTTCTTGACTTAGAACACAAGTGTTATAAATTCATAAACACATGTTTGAAATTGTTTAAAATAACTTAAATTTTACACGACACCCGTAAAATGATTAGTGTTTTTCCCCATGGTAATACTTAATTTGAAGTTGGCACTCGCTTCACTCCCATTTTTCAAATTTAAAGTTAAGCTTAAGGCGTGTTGGCTTGAAGGCAGCTAGGGGTATATGATAAGTTTAGTCACGTACCGTATTCAAACATAAGTGCTACGAAAACATCGTGGAAGAGTACTTATGATAATTCACCAAAGTTATGTGTATAACACTAAACGTTGACAAGAAAGGTTTCAAATTGGGATGACTCGCAGGGACTTGATTCCCTCTATCAATATTTTGTTAGGGTCAATGTGCGGTACGAAAAAAAAACACAAGGGAGATACTAGTACTACTTTCACCACCCCGCTTTTCTTTAATTCGATTTTCTTTTATCAAATCATTTAAACCATACTTTTCCTTTATAATTCGTTTCATGGATGATTTTCCTTTCCAAAACACCAAATTTATCTCCATTTATTTTTGCGTCCATAGTCATGAAATAAATCTGATACATGCCCGTAGGTTAGGTTGAACATTGTGGTCGAGAGTCGACTTGCAAAGCGACTTGCTCACCTCGCAACGCGAGGTTCTGTTGCGGCTGGGGATCTGGGGGTCGCTCAAGAGTTTAATAATGCATATTGGTTTAGAACGTTGAGTTTAGAATTGCTTGCTGTAAGGTTTGAATAGATTATATCAATGTTTTGTAACACAGGAACCAAACTTTCCTTGTTACTTAAATGAATTACTGTACAACATCGGACAACATCTTTTTCTCTTTGCAATTGATTGTCCCGCTGCTGAACCCTATCCCTCTTGCCAAAAAACACAGGTAACTAAATAATCAACTTGACTGAACCACCTTTTCTTGCAAAACAAAGACGATTTTCAGGATGACTATAACTTTATTTAGTGTTTAACAGCCTGGCTCCAAAACTGAAGTACAAGACTTCAGGTATAAACATAGATTACATTCTAATTTGACAATATAATAATTAAACATACAAAAAAAGACTTATTGGCGTGTGAACACAACCGGATACGAGAAAAGACTTAAAATGTCTCAAACAATTTCAAAATTTTTAACGGATTAAATAAAAGATAAGGTGTCACTTCCGATAAATAAGAATTTTTAAATATAATAAAAAAAAACAATATAAGTTTTCGACAATTTCATATATTTCAATTTTAAAATAGAAAGTCTGAATATATATTTCACTGTAATTTAAACGATAGGTTGCGATAAAACACCTTTTTCAGCCCACCATTTAAGTCAAAAATAAAATTAGGCAAATTGCTCACAAAATGTCTTGTCTGAAAGGTAAATGCTCTGTAGTATACTTTAAGATTTTATTTTATCTTTAAGAAACGATGCTTGCTTGAAATGAACATCCGCAAATGATTCTAACATAAATCACAAAACTGAGTGATATACTAGTATATGCTGTCCCGAAGTATAGTCTTGCATGCGGAACCAGCTCCATATTCTTGTCTTATACTTTTATAACTAAAACATTATGTTTGAAAAGGTTTCAAGCTGGTTACGCATGCAAGACATATGTTCATCAGACTATAATTTTAAAACTCGCAATTAGTAGTTTAAAAAATATTCAAAATCTCTGCGTTTTCCTCCTTTTTCTTAAACTAGGCGTATTTTTATGAATAAAAAAATGTTGTTTAAAGTAGCGAATATATTTGAGGAACCTTTAAAGGGATTGGTAAACTCTGTCTTCAAGTATATCAGCACTAAATTTCAACTTAATAAAGATCTACCTTGAACTTTTAGTTAACCAAGGGACGACTTTCAATAAGAATTGGTTGATTTTGATCATGATTTTCATCTTGTTTTTATGCAAATCATTAAAGTGTAAGTTCGCGATTTTTTCAAAATTTGTACATTGAAAGACTATCATGTAAAAATAACTTTGGTGAAATTCCTAGCGCTCAAATATGCAGAGTTAGGATAAAATTGGCTTTTGAAAGTAAAAAAAATTGATCCATGGAGGGTCACGTGATTTGTACTAGATGGCGCTGCAGAAAGCCAATACACAGAGTGAATGTTGCATCCTATACCCATGTGGTATTTACCGATGTGTACCACAACGGACAATTTGGAATAATTAAAATTAAGTCGGGAATGATAAAATAAAAGTCAGTCTAATGATTGATTGTGAAACGTTTTAAAATGGTACCAATCATTAAGTTCAGAATTTATTCGTAGAAAAATATAGAATTTTTAATTTTTTTAATACGCCGTACAAACATTTTCGGAAAATATATTTTTCAATTTTCAGTATGTAGAATTGCCCTATACTATATCTTTTATACATCCTGTTTAAAATTCATGGTTCCCAGACACCCTACTGGGATTACCTTGCATGATTCGTTTGAAGTGATATTTTGATAAGTAGTCATTCCGTGCAAACCATCGCACCACAGGGGCTTACTTATGGTTTTCTGTGTATAAGACTTTATTCCCTTCTACAAACCAGTTGCACAACAGGGGTTCACCTGCCGTTTCCTGTGTATGTTTCGTACCACCCGTGCAAACTATCGGCATCACAGGGGTTTAATATTGTTTCCTGTGTATTTGAAGTTGACATTTACCTGGTTGGAATGGGTTCTAGAACACTTTCTTTTAACGAAAATCAACCCCTTTTAGTCCACCAGAGTCTATTTAACATTGGAATGCGAAAATGTTAATAAAATACCCTTTCTTATCAAAAACATATAAAAACAATAAACTGTAGCTGAGAATATCATATCGAATTAATTATTGTCTCAGACTGTAGAAATCTTTTTTTTGTCTTGCAAATAATTATGTAGTTAATTAATTGTTTTCCAACACTTCAAAAACGGAAAAAAGTGGGAACTAAAACTCTTTAGACACATTTTCAATTTGGGTACTAGTATTACACAAACCATGCACAAACACGATGTACAAAAATATAGCACCACGCTTTGGCTGATTGATAATTGTAAGAGAAAGGTAGTCAATGAAGTGAACAGGTGATATTGACACCTGCTGATTAATTATACCGTATACTAATTAAGAAATTATTAAGAGATGTGCCGGTCGAAATTCTTAAAATCGAGCTGTGGTGGGTGTGTCTAAAGCGGGTTGAGTGCTGCAAGGAAATATTTGATTGGAGGAGCACCTTAATTGATCCATGATATCTGTCAATTATACCTGTAATTAACCAACGGGGCGTGGCAGATCGTCCAAAAGGTTAATGATTTTAATTGACACCTGTGTATTCATCAAGAACTGAATTTATTGTCTTAAATATTTGAAAAAGGATTGAAAACTAGGGCTACTGTGTCAATAAATGTTTCAGATTATTTACTATTTGGAATGTCTTCCAGAATTCCGACCAGTACCTCCCCGTGGTGGAAGACGGGCCCTGTATCCAGGGCGTATGTACCTGGAACAGCTACCACTGGCGGTGGTGTGTCATGGGCTGGACGACCCATGGCACATAGCGAGTCTATACCTGTTTAGGTATTAAAGTCGACGCAGAGGGGCTTTCCCCTAGTCGCGACTATAAATACCCATCAGTCAACTATTTGGAATTATAATTTATTATTTAACAATTTAAGGTTTAAGTAAACTATTATCTTGCTAAACGCGGGATTAAAAATAATATTAATGCCAAATTATTCATATTTCAAATCATTATTATGATCGACAGCATCGGTCTTATGTTACAAATATCGTTAATTGGTTCATGTATTTATCATTGGAGATGTGACGTCACATCTCCAATTGAGCTATCCCATAATTCATCATTGTTCATTACATGGACGCGCCCATATGGTCTTGTGTATTGGAATAAAATTACGAATATCTTTCTTAATATATCGTTTTCAATGCCCAAACCCGGCATGATGCCTTCTCTCATTATAATAAATCAAATAAACTAATAACTCAAAAATCGCGAACTTACACTTTAAAGAATATTCTTTTGTAAAAGTACAATTATATGGCTACAAAATAAGGTATACACAAACAGGCTTTGACATTCTTTTAATTTTTTGCCTTTAGATGGGCCTTATCGCAACCCATCCTTTGAAAAGTCCAAAAAAAAATTGCACTCTATTTGAAAAGTCAACATTTTCTACGGCCACATCTTTCCTCCCTCCCAATAAAAACCGTGACCTTGCGTTCAGATTTATTATTTCTATGACGCCCACGATGGTACCTTTGTTGCCTCTATTTCTGTCCGCAGTTCGTACTTCTGATATCGTTTACTTTGCTGCCCATGTGAAAGAATTTGTCCCATCCACTTTTGTCCCGCCTGCGACGAAGAGTCGCAGAAGGCGAGACATAGGTATTACTTTCCGGCGGCAGCGGCGGCGGCGTAAACTTTTTTAAAGACTTTAATTTGTGGACAATGATTTGGTGGAAAAGTATAGTAGCTAGGCATCTGATATTTGGTATACAGACAGTTCAGGTTATTAGCTATGCAACTGTCACCATGCCGTGTGACCCTTACCTCTTTTTACGCTCCAGTGAATCTGTGAAGTTAGGTCTTTTTTTCAGGCCGAAAACTTTTTTGTAAGACTTTTGTGGACAATGATTTGCTGGAAAAGTATAATAGCTAGGCATCTGATATTTTGTATACAGACAGTTCAGGTTATGGTCTATACAACTGTTACCATGTTGCAGGACCCTGACCCCATTTTAACGCTTTAGTGACTCTGTGAACTTAGGTCTTTTTCAGGCCGCAAACTTTTTGTAAAACTTTTGTGGACGATGAATTGCTAGAAAAGTATAATAGCTAGGCATCTGATATTGGTTATACGGACACTTTTTGTGTTTATGTCGAGAAATGAAAGCGTAGGTAGTTGATTTAAGTGATGGCGCCGGCAGGCGAGACATACTTTTAGTGGCCACACTTGTTTTTAGAAGTTCTTGATTCTCAGATTGACATTTTGCAAGTGTGGCTTTTGAATTAAATATTTTTGATAAACGTCGACTTTGAACAGATTCATATAATAACAATGCAAATTTTAGCTAAGTTCATGCAATTCTCTTTGACATTTGGATGAACATTCAGTTTTTGGTAGTGCTCTACTTGTCACACTATCAGTTTGAACTGCCTTTGAATCTGTTAGCTTCTGCTTTTGTACTTAGCAGATCAAAATCCTAAATGGCATTTCATTTCTTTTCCAGATACTTGGCTAATATCTGTTTGATTCTGTTCTTCTTTTCCTCGATTTCAGTTGACTCGCCGGTCCTTATCCTCAATTAATTTAATTTACCAACTTCGTAATACACTGTCTCCATGGGTCAATTGCAGAACTGCGAGCAATGCCAAATGGCCTCGTTGAACATTGTGGTTTTTCAAAATTGCCGTTTAATTGTGGGCTGTGTGGCGTACACTTATTCCACATCTCATCATCGTATAATTTCTAAAATTGCAACACTTATAACATCTCTTATTAAACGCAGGACGCTGTTCGAAATAATTTTGAAAGAATCGACATTTTCCACACAATGGATTTTGTTGTTTAGTACAGCGCCATGCACTACACTGTGGTCTTTTGTATTGAAAACTCATCACTGAAAATGTTACAGAAAAAAGATTAAAGCGGGTTGCACTACCCCATCAATATTTACACTAAAATAACTGGAAGGTTAATACAATACGTAAATTGTATACCTTGCCACTAAAATATAAAATAGGTGGAAGCAACAACCTACATGTATCAGCAGCAATTTAAAAATCCACAATAATAAATAAGTCAAACTTGCGGAAACAGGGAGAAACGTGAGTTGTTTTGTGTTTCGTAAAAAAAATCTAAGTTTTTGGCAATGACCTGATAGATGTGTCAAATGTTATTTGATTTTTGCTGTGGTAGAAAAATATTGCAAGTCAATATCTAAACATAATTACTCTTCTGATTTCAGACATTTTCATATTATATAATATCTAAATATCGATTCTGAAATATCATGCATTTTTAAAATCTGGTGCAGCAACATATTATTTTTTTTCATTTCAATATCTTGTAAGTAGCTTAAAGTTATATTTATATCAGTCCATTTTCTTATCATAATTTATAAAATGCATATTTTTCGAACTTTATACCCATATAACGCCGTCCTTTTTCATATCAAATAAACCAGATTCCTAGATAGCATAGTTTGTTAGAACAAAATCGAAGCGGTGCAATGGTTTGAAAATTATTTTCATAACTATGTTAAGGAGACTGTGTTTGATTTTGTCTACTGTTAGCATTGGTTTGACGTTAACAACAAAGTTTACTCTAAAAGATGAATATGTTGGAGCGAAGAAAATACAACTTGAAGCATTTTCCCTACTTCCTTGCGCAGCAGCTGGTAGTTCAATGGAGGATTGTGGTTCAGTGGAGTTTATTGCCAATTAAAAAACAATGTTTTATGATTGTGAGGAAGGCACGGTAACATCAACTGGTGTACGTCACTACAAGAACAACAAACAAATTTCGTTTTGAAATTTTTCCATAAATGTATTTTATCAGTTATTGTTTCTTTCACAACTTCGTTTATTTAACTTTTTTTTTAAAAATGCATGTACAAAGTCAGGACTATTGCGATCTTTAATTTTCCGGTGTGTCTTCCTTGTTTTGTCTGTCCATTTGGACATTTGAAATTGATTCTCCAAGTTCCGTAGTTTTGTTTTACCTTTATTTCGCCTGTATGTCTTCCTTGTTTTGTCTTTCCCTTTGGTCATTTGAGATTGATCCTTCAAGTTGGGTAGTTTTGTTATTAACTTTATTCTCCGTTATGTCTTCTTTGTTTTGTCTTACCATTGGGACATTTGAGATTGTGTCTTCAAGTTCCGTATTTTTGTGATAACCTATATTTTTCCGGTTTGTCTTCCTTGTTCTGATTGTCCATTTGAACATTTGAGATTGGTCCTTCAAGTTCCGTAGTATTGTTACATGTATTATGTCTCCCAACCACTATGTGTTGGGAGACATATATTGTTTTTACCCTGTTTCTTATTATTATTAGTTTTATTTTGCTTGTATCTTCTCATTAATTTTTCGTTTCTTCTTCAACGTTGAGATATTTTCGATAACTTTCTTATTACCTTTATTTCATTTAAGTACTTGTGAAAAAGCACATAATTTGTCTATTTGAAAAAAACCTTTGTATTTTAATCTGTTCAATTTTATGATAGATTTTCTGTAAATGAAAAAAAAAAATGTTTATAGTATGTTCTTGTAAATAAAAAAAATCTTATCAATAACCGGCGTGCTACTCAAAAGTAGTTATCTCTCTTAGTACAAAATTTATCAATTTTTCAATTTCCTGATTTTGTCTAATCTTATGTTTATGTTTGTATTACAACCTAATCTTTGTATTAAAGTTTGGTGCCATAGAACTCAAGTCAACCAAATATAAATTTCGAAATGCCGTATGAGGTTTTTTTTGCGGGAATCTAATTTCGCCTTTTTCGCGGTACTTGGGAACTTGCAAAAATTAAACCTCGCAAATAATATATGTAAAGTATACATCGCATATCAGTAATCGCTTAAATCGAAATCGGCTAAAAAATCTCTTCAATTTTTTTAGAAATCCGAGAAATTTAGCTCCCGCAAAAAAACCTCATACGGGTATAGAACCAAGTCAGATCCATTGTGGATTTTATTTCAGTCTCCAGTATGTACATTGTTTTTGTTTTTCGTTCTAAGATCAACCATCCCTTCAATAAAAAACCCAATCGTTTGAATGAGAAGAACAAAAAAATGTTGATGAAAAATTTCAAATAGAAAGTACAGCATGGTCTCAGAGAGTTAACTTTGCTACGCCTGGCGCGCGTTTCGTCTGTTCAAATTTATCAGAGATGCTCTATCCTAAATATTGAAACTCAAAAGTTTAATATATAAATGTGAAGATCATAGAATAGTAATCCGAAAATGCCGAAACCAAATTATGAGGAAGGTTTGTATGAGGAAGGGCTTTTACAATTTAAAACTTTAAACAGTTATTTAATCGCGATTGGCACAGCTGATTAAACGCAGCTTTTTCAAAAAGCATGGAAAACGCAGGTACAAATATCTAGTAGTCGATTATACCAAGACTTACTTTGTCATCAATGAGTCTAAGAAAAAGAACAAATATACAGAAGACCAAATAATCGACATGCTCAACTTTCTTATTGACAACATATTTGTTCAGTTCGGTGGACGTATTTTTCAGCAAACAATAGGGATTCCAATGGGCACTTATTGTGCACCTTTGCTTGCTGATTTGTTTCTTCATTCATATGAAGCAAACTTCTTACAATCTCTTCTAGACAAAAAAGACCATACACTAGCTCTCTCTTTCAACCTCACGTTCCGTTATATTGATGATGTCCTTTCACTAAACAATTCTCGATTTGGTGACTTTCTCCATCTCATATATCCCCAGGAGCTTGAGATAAAGGACACAACGGATTCTAGGAAGTCTGCTTCATATTTAGATCTACATCTCGAAATTGACTCTCAAGGAAGACTTTCAACAAGGCTCTATGACAAACGTGATGACTTCAACTTTCCAATCGTCAACTTTCCCTTCTTGTGTAGCAACATTCCGTTCGCTCCAGCTTATGGAGTTTACGTATCTCAATTGATTCGTTACTTCAGAGCATGCGGGACTTACATCGATTTCCTTAGCAGAGCGACACGTCTGACGCAAAAATTTCTCACACAGGGTTATGTTGCTCCTCGGTTGCTGTCTTCACTCAAGAAATTGCACGGAAGACATCATGCACTTGTAGACAAATATGGGATTTCGATCTCTCAGATGAGTGCAGATGTTGGTTTGTCATAGGGTTTTGTTTTGTCTTCTTTTACCGGATTTGACAAGCTGAATGGACTATTGGCATTGCGACGGGTGTGCTATAGCAAGCATGAACTGCTTACTCTCCCGGAGCACCTAAGTTCACTCTTGTTTCGACTGGAGTTCGCGTTGTTGATTGATATTCAGTATTTTGTGTTTCACATGTTGTCTGTTTTTGTCCCGTTCTTGTTGGTGTTTACTGGTTTTATCTCTGCCCTTTCGGACTTTTGACATTCGGATACCCCATTGGTACTGCTGCTTCTTTCATAGCTTTAATGCGTTCTTCAGAGCAGGCTAGCCTATGGGAAATTCCGAATAATCAATCACTAGAAGCGCTAACCTTCATGGATGTTAGAAATAATAATTTCAACAACTTCCAGACAATAAAGTTTCCTACGCCTGATGCGTATTCAAATTCATCAAAGGCGCTCTACCCAAAATTTTGTAAACCCCTTAACTAGATTAAGTCTTTGTTTTGCATACATTATTCCAATATCATTACCAACATTGACTGTTAGAAACGCGGCAAATGTGTTGGAACAAGCAGGCATTGCCTACCGTTATTCCTGTTACGTTGGTTACGTTGTTGGTTGATTTTCAGTTGTATTTTGTGATGTTCATTATATGAAATGTGCTTGAAAAAATTCAATGTTCTCGCATGCCATGCGGGAAGATAATGTGATATTAGTTGTTTTTTACAGTATAGAGATCAATTTAAGGCCAGTGGTATTATTTTCTGCGCTCGCTCACGGATTTCATTGTTTTGAATAGTACGTGTAAATAATTGTGCCTCTTGATGTCTTTAAATCATGTTCTTTCCTCTTATAGTAGTAATTTCCCTTTGCTCCATGTGGGCTAATAATTTGGAAAATAAAAATGTGTTATGTTATGTTATGTTAAGTACATCATGATCACATGCAAACTGTATATTTGTTGATTGTATTCAAATTTTGGTACCATTTGTAACAGCTTCTTTGGTGAACAAATGCATGTCCTATTTTGTTCTGATATAAACTACAGGTTAATCTCCTGCAAATTAAATTAAACGTGAAAAATTAGATATTAGATATTAGATATTAGACAGTACAATATTTAAAAAAAATAGTGAAATTATCAATAATATCAATCATTGTAATTGTTTATCTATGATTTGCATCTTTTGCGCATCAATAACATCTGGAGTGATGTGCCCCTGTTAGCCAAGGCTATCATTGAATCGCTCCCGTTAAAAAAGTTAAATAAGTGTACTAAATTAGAAAGATGCAGAAAGATATTGAAGAGTTGTGTAGAAATATGACACAGGAAAGATTTAAAAGACTTTTAACAGGTTTGAGATTCGTGCAAGACGATGAAAATGACATTCAAAGTGAAGTGAATCAAAACAATGAAACAAAAATGGCGACCTACTCCGAAGCACTCACAAATGTAAACAGACAAACAGATAATGATTTAAGTCCAAATGAAAACGAACAAGTAGATCCTAGCGACCTTGTCAAACCTATATTCTTGCTTGATACTGATGTACATGGCGCAGCTAAGCCCCCACGATCCCTTTGGCTTACAAATGTTGAAATCTATAATTCCATCAATGAAAAAGTGCCCGCAGAGCGAATAAAAGGCATACAGAGAATAAGGGAAATGTGGCGCATTTATATGGATAACGAGGATGACAAACTGTCGTTGCTAGTTACGGGGATAAATCTGCGTGGCAGGCAGATCCCCCTTCACCCACAAAATCCCCGAAATCCTGGATATCTCAGACCAGACACCATCCGTATTAAGGTCAAAAATGTGCCAATATCAGCAGATGACGGGCAAATAAAACGAGCGCTTTCTCTGCAAGGATGTGACATTCAAGGTCTCTTCAGAGAGAGATTAAGAATCAAAGGTAAACTCACAAACTGTCAGACAGGAGACAGAATAGTGATAAGCAAACTGTTAGAGAAACCTATCCCCAGAAACCTACAAATTGGCAAATATCTTGCAGTGGTTTTACATGCAGGCCAACCAGAATTCCAAAGAAGAGGTGATAATGACAATAATGAAATCAAGACTTGTCATAAATGTTTGCAGCCTGGGCATATGGTTTTTGAATGTACCAGTGACTGGGTATGTAGGCAATGTAAGGAACCTGGACACAAAGTGATAGATTGTCCACAAGCCTTCAATGACAAAACAGAAGATGAGACAAATCAAAGTATTGTCACAGAAGGAAGCAATGAGAATGGCACTATAGCACATGATACAACTGTAGATCAGACCAAGGAAAAAAGCTCTCAAAACATAGAAGAAAACATAGCAAATGCCAAGGATGATCAGGTAGCTAATGGGAACTCCAGTTCTAAACCAAGTTCAAAGAAACAAACTCAAGGAGGAAAAAATGTCAGTTTTGCAAAAGGTGACAATAAAGGAAAGACACAGCCTTCACTTGACAAGTTTGTTAAAACCCCCCAACAACAGAGACCAATTAGAGGCCAACATGTGCAACACACCCATACACCTCCCACACCTCCTGAGACAGGTACAGGTGCAAAGAAGCATAAACAAACTTGAACCCTGTGATACTGTTATATTATATCTATTTTAGATTTATATGTTTATTTTAACTTATTTCAAAACTTTATACAAAAAAAAAATACAAAAAAAATAAATAAATAAAAAAAAATAAAAATAGGAATAAAAAGAAAATTATTTAACTCTTTTTTAAAAGAGTTTGCAGTTTTCTATCATAATTGTTTTGTTGTGTTGACATTTTCACAATTATTGTATTCTAAATACTTCTTAAATTGGAAATTATGTCACTGTTTTGATGTTTGTATGTGTATTAGAGTAGAAACAAAGTATTACTATTTGAAAATATTGTATAAAAAACTCATGTTCATAGACATGGATATATTTTTCTTGATGTTAGAAAGTAATTCTGTATCTATATTTTGCACGTATCTAATGTGGAATTTCCCTAGTCTATTTATATACTATGAGAAAAATAATTTGTACAATAATCTATTTATTGTATACAAACATAACTATATAATGGAACCATCGCCTATAAACATATCTAAGGATATTAATGAAATCTTACCACAGTTATTGATGGTTGTCACCAATCAAATATTTCATGGTAGTGTGATGATGAACGGCATGCATGCTCTAGTTAAATCCTTCCAGGTAATTTATCTTATCATACAAGCCACAAGTTTTAAATCCATTAGAAATTGCTCGAAATTAGTTTTCCATTCTTACACTTGTAATCCTTATTGTTTTGAATGCAAATTTTGTAAACTTGTTCCTTTTGTTAATAGCATACACATTACTTCACCCTTTTTTACTCTAGACAAGAAAATTAGGTCAATCAGTATAAAGTACACGGTGTCCAGAAACAAGGTCACAAATCGGTGTTTGATTGTAAGAATACATTTTCATGGGCAATATTTGAAATGTTTATTGTATGATATGGATTATTGTTTAACTTTTGACATTATTTACTCATATTTTAAACCAAAAGTAGCAAGCTTTAAAGTATGGAAGATATTATTGTTATGTATTAATCTATTTGTTATTAAAGTTTCATGCCAGCAAATAATAATTCTATTTTTTTAAGTAGTTTAAATGTAAACGGAATCAAATCATACAAAAAGAGAGATAGGGTATTTGAATGGATAAAATCTCAAAATGTTTCTATATGTTTTCTGCAAGAGACTCATTTTGATATTCAAATAGAAAACGATTTATATAATAGCAATCTTGATTTCGATTTTTACTGTAGTAATGGAACAACTGCCAGCAGAGGGGTGGCCATAGTTGTTAGAAAATCCTTAAATTATAAACTTGTAAATAGACATATTGACCAAGAGGGGCGAATAGTTTTGATCAATATTGAAGTTGATAATAACATTTTTACATTAGTTTGCATTTACGCTCCTAATTGTAGAACAAATAGGAACGCATTTTTTAAAAAAGTTACATCATTTATCAAAGAAAATGGTATAGGTATTAATATTATTGCGGGAGATTTTAATGATACGTTAAAAGAAATCGATAGAAAAAGTTCTGGGGTCAGTGCACAATGTGTTAAGCCTGTCAATAGTTTATTAGAATTGATTAAAACTTGTAAACTAGTTGATATTTGGAGAGCTCTTAATGAAAAGAAACAACAGTTTACTTGGCGGAGAAAAGATAAATCACAAGCTAGTAGAATCGATATGATTTTTATAGGAGCTGATTTTTTACCTTTAGTTGATAGCTGCAAATTAAAACCGGCTATTATTGATTCGACAGATCATTTAAGTGTGTATATGGAATTAAAAACCGGGACAGCCGAAAAAGGGAGGGGGTACTGGAAATTAAATATCTCAATTCTAGAAGATGATAATTATGTACGTACTATTGACGCTATCATTGATAGGTATTTTAAAAGAACTCAACTCGAAGACATTCAAAAGAGTTGGGATTTATTTAAAATCGAGGTAAGGGAGGCAACTTTGAATTATTGCAAATCAAAAGCAAAACTAAATAGAGAACGTTTACGAAAAATTGAAAAAGATCTTGAAAAGAAAATAGAACGCCGAGACCAATATAATATTGATTGCGCTGATCTAGGCAATGAGATAAAGAAACTTGAAGATGAAATAAGTAAACTCTATGAACAAAAAGCAAGAGGTGCACAAATAAGATCAAGAGAAAAATGGGTTGAAATTGGGGAAAAGAATAATTCATACTTTTTGGGATTAGAAAAACAGAGGCAAGTAAAGAAGTCGTTAACAAAACTTAAAGATCAAGATAATGAAATAATTACAAAACAAGAAGATATACTTACCCATATTCGAAACTACTATAAAAATTTATATTCATCTAGACACCCTGATATAGAAAAAGGCCGTGAATATATTTCTGAAACAAATATAGATCATCAGCTAACAGCAGATGAAAAAAATATTTGTGATGGAAATGTTACCGTTGATGAATGTACACAAGCTATTTTTCAGATGAAACTAAATAAATCACCTGGCTTAGATGGGTTATCTGTAGAATTTTATAGGAAATTTTGGAATAAGCTAAAACACATTATTGTGATAGTCTTGAACAAGGGATACGATAATCAAAACTTATCATATTCACAACGTACAAGTGTACTCTCATTAATATACAAAAAAGGAGATCCTTTGTCATTAGACAATTATCGTCCGATATCCCTACTTAATGTAGATTTAAAATTATTATCTTATGTTTTAGCTCAAAGATTGAAAAAATTGTTACCGAACTTAATTAACAATGACCAAACAGGGTACGTTAAAAATAGGTTCATCGGCTTTAACCTTAGACAGATACAAGATATTATAGATTACGCCGAGGCTTATAAGATAGAAGGTGCTGTAGTATTTGTAGATTTTTCAAAAGCATTTGACTCTATCGAATGGAGTTTCATGTTTTCAGTTCTTAAACATTTTGGTTTTAATGATTCATTTGTTAAATGGGTTCAAACTCTTTATAGCAATATTCAAACGTGTGTTATGAACAATGGGTGGGTTTCTAGTACTTTTTACAATTCTAGGGGTATCAGACAAGGTTGTCCTCTATCTGCTTTACCTTTTGTATTGTCAGTTGAAATTATGGCAGCCAGATTGAGGGATAATAAGGATATAAAGGGCATTTCTGTGAAAATAGATAATAAAACTCACAGTATCAAAATATCTCAATTAGCAGATGACACTACACTTTTTTGTACTTCAAAAGAGGAAGTTGAAATTGCAATGAATGAAATTGAAATTTTTGGGTCTTTTTCAGGCCTTTCACTAAATCGAAACAAAACGGAAGGCCTATGGATAGGAGCGTTAAAGTCTAGTAAAGACAAAGTGGCAAATATTAATTGGTCTAATGGACCTATAAAAGCTCTAGGGGTATATTTTGGACATAATTCTGAGGAATGTGAAAAATTGAACTGGGAAAAAAGATTAGAAAAAATGGATAAATGTTTTTCTTCATGGAAAAAAAGAAATCTCACTTTATTAGGTAAAATCCTTATAATTAAAACACTGGTTTTGCCAATTTTTACCTTCTTGGCAACTGCCTGTAGTGTTCCAAATGATTATTTGAAAGCAATTGAGTCTAAGTGTTTTAAATTTCTTTGGGATAATAAGCCCGATAAAGTAAAGAGAAACTTTGTTATAGCTCCATTTAATAAGGGCGGACTCAATATGACTGACATCAAAAGTTACTTTATGTCGCTAAAGATAACTTGGGTGTTGAGATTTATTAATGGTGAGGAGGCTAACTGGAAACTTATACCTAAATTTTATTTTAAAAACTTTGGTTATGGGTGGCTCGTTTTTAACACAAACAACGGCTGTGTTCTGCACGATAGTCTGGGCAAATTGCCGATGTTCTATAAAGATATTATTAAGTGCTGGAATGCCAGTGGAGGGGGTCAATGTAAAAACCCAAAATCATTTAGAGAAATTAGAAAACAAGTTTTGTGGGATAATAAATTTATAAAATTCAATAATAAAACATTAGTTTTCCAAAACTGGATAAATAGTGGAATTGTCTTTATGAATGATTTACTAGATGAACATGGCATTATTTCACATCATCTTATTTTAGAAAAACTTAAAATCAAATCAAACTGGATGTGTGAAATAAGCATAATTAAAAAGGCTATTCCACCTGAGTGGATAGATATTCTTAAATCTGAATCTTCTATTAGAACAAATGTCAACATTAAAAGGGGGGATATAAATTGGAATCACTCTCCAATTGATTCTATGAGAATTGAAAATAAGTTATTTTACAAGCTATTAGTTAACCAGAAAATTGAGGAGTCATTAGGTATATATAAATGGAAACAACAATTTAAAGACATTGACAATTTTTATCTTAAACATCTATACAGTTTCATTTATAATCAGTTGGAAGATAATAAATTAAAAGTTTTCAGATGGAAACTGTTACAGTTTATTATCCCAACTCAGAAACTGTTATTTCAATGGAGACTGGCCACTAATGCCAATTGTCTTTTTTGTAATCAACATGAAGATTACAATCATTACTTTTTCACATGCCCGTATATAAAGACATTTTGGGATAAAATTAACCTCGTTTTACAGAGAAACAAGACACCGGTGTTGTTTGCTCTGAAACATATCGTATTCGGATATAAAAGCACAGACAGTAACTATTTTTTTATAAATCATTTTCTGTCTGTATTAGGTTTTTCATTATATAAAGCATACCATGTATCAAATCAACGTACCGAAAACGTTGATGTTTTTAATTTATTTGTAATAGAGTTCAAAAAAAGAGTAAACGGAAAATGTAAAGATGCAAAATTGCATAAAATTAAAAAAATTTTAGAAATTTTTTAAGTCTTTGTGAAATCATATTGTGTCTACATACAGTTTATGAAATGTGTAAATTAAAATATATCAAAGGAATTTATGTATTCATATTTATTGATGTACTGTAACTAATCTTTGTTGTTATTGTAATGTCTATATAATACCCTGCTTATATAGACACTAACATTACTGGGTACATTGCTTATTAAAGCTGTAGTAAGTGATGTAATTGTTAACAGCTATGGGAAAATAAATTGATATATTGTTGTAAAAAAAAAACATCTGTTTATTTATAGTTTTATTTAACGCTTTACAGCTGCAATTCGATAGATGAGATTATGAAATAATATTCTATAAATGCATATACACAATTATACGATTCAAACAATTAAATAGATGTTTAGTGAGTTTTCGATGATTTAAAGGTCTTTAAAAAATACGGTCTCACACTACAACGAGTGACAAAACGTAATAAATTCAAACCATTAAACAGACGTTTGGAAAAAGTTTAACATTTGGATTGTAGTTTATTATTTTGACTCAAAGATGCATAGTTTGAAGGAATTTGGGGTTCAAAAATGCAGTATAGTGGTAATTGTGGTGTTTGTTGTTTGTACCGTTCTTTACACGTATACTACAAACGGTTTTTATACCCCGCCACAGGAAGTGGCAGGGTATTATGTTATACCCTCAGTTTTTTTCGGTGTCTGTCCGTCCGTCCGTCTGTCTGTCTGTCCGTCCGTCTGTCTGTCCGTCCCCCGAAGGTTTCCGACCAATAACTTGAAAACGCGTCAAAGGATTTGAATGATATTTTGCACAGCTGTTTAGTACAATAAAATACAGGTCAAGTTCGATTTCCAGCATGATCCAAAAAATAGTTTTTGAGATAGGCCACTTTGAAAAATCAAATTTCATGAAATTTTGAGTTTCCGACCAATAACTTGAAAACGCGTCAAAGGATTTGAATGATATTTTGCACAGCTGTTTAGTACAATAAAATACAGGTCAAGTTCGATTTCCAGCATGATCCAAAAAACAGTTTTCGAGATAGGCCACTTTGAAAAATCAAATTTCATGAAATTTTGAGTTTCCGACCAATAACTTGAAAACACGTCAAAGGATTTGAATGATATTTTGCACAGCTATTTAGTACAATAAAATACAGGTCAACTTCGATTTCCAGCATGATCCAAAAAATAGTTTTCGAGATAGGCCACTTTGAAAAATCAAATTTCATGAAATTTTGAATTTCCGACCAATAACTTAAAAACAGGTCAAAGGATTTGAATGATATTTTGCACAGCTGTTTAATACAATAAAATACAGGTCAAGTTTGATTTCCAGCATGATCCAAAAAATAGTTTTCGAGATAGGCCACTTTGAAAAATCAAATTTCATGAAATTTTGAGTTTCCGACCAATAACTTGAAAAGGCTTCATGGGATTCAAATGATATTTTGTACAGCTATTGAGTACAATAAAATACAGGTCAAGTTCAATTTTCAGCATGATCTGAAAAACAGTTTTCAAGATAGGCCACTTGGAAATCAAATTTTATGAACCTTTGATATTATAACGTGGCGGGGTATCATTTAATGTCCCATTACATGCCCTATTTTTGGATATTGGGAGACCCAAATTATTCAAAGGACACAAAAATCAAAGATAAATCATTTCATGACATTAACATCTTTAACGGTAATAAGTCTCCTATGAACAGATATTTGCTTGTGATATTTACTTCGTTTACGACGAATCCTGAAAAATTCACTATAAGGAACAACACACTTTTGAACTGGATGTCGTTTTCGCCAAAGTTAAAGCCCGTATTTTTCTCAGACGATCATTTGCTAATAACAGAAGTTTTGAAATTCGGATGGGACGTTTTGACTCCTTCAAGGAAAGCGGTAGGCATACCAGTTCTTAAAAATATGTATTTAGACGTCACGAAAAAATATGATGCTTATTTCTATGCCTACGCTAATGGTGATTTGTTATTTACCCAAAGTCTTATAAAAAGTCTTGAGGCCGCTAAGGACTCGGATTTATATCCCGAACGCCCAATTTTAATTGTTGGACTTAGAACTGACGTTTTAAATGTTACAAAAGAACAATCGATAAACTATGATAATATTGCATATGAAACTAAATCAAATGGAAGCCCGATGGTATGGGGCATGGACTATTTTATCACAACTCCTAATTATCCATGGGAAAAATGTCCAGAAATGGTGATCGGGAGAAATGCGTACGATAATTGGCTAGTTTTAAACGCAAGAGCTCAAAATTATACAACAATTGACGCTTCAAAAACGTTGCTAACTTTGCACCAAAGCACTATCAGTGATAAGAAAGGACATACTGGAGACAAAAATCGAGATTACAATTTAAACCTTATAGCCAAGTTGAGCCCGAACATCCATTATGGGGCTGGGCTTACAAAATGTACATCTTGGATAAGTGTTTATAATCAAACTACCTTCAATATTGGATTTGTTCAAAGAGAAGTTCCCAAAGACTGTTTCCCTTTACCATGACTGTTCCTTTAAATTGTTTTGAAATAGGGATACAAGGGGTCAAGGTCTATTAAAATTATGACTAAATCCATGGTAATGTTTGTTTGATTAAGATGATTATTATTATTTTAGAAAAATGGTTCTTGACTTAGAACACAAGTGTTATCAATTCACACATGTTTGAAATTGTTTTATAAAATAATTTGAATTTTACACAAATGATTCGTAAAATGATTCGTGGTTTTTCCACATGGTAAAACTTAATTTGAAGTTTGCACTCGCTTCTTCCCGTTTTTAGCTCACCTGGCCCGAAGGGTCATGTGAGCTATTGCCATCACTTGGCGTCCGTCGTCCGTCCTTCGTCCGTCGTCCGTCTTCTGTTAGCCTTTTTCAAACATCTTCTTCTCTGAAACTGCTTGACCAAATGCAGCCAATCTTGATATGGTTGTTCCTTAGGGTATTGTGCAAAAGGTTTGCGTTGGGATTTTTGATACGTCAAAAAACATGGCCGCTGTTACTAAAAATTGAACAGGGGGTCAAATACAGTTTTTTGCAAATAACTCAAAAAACGGTCACAGATATCAAAATTCTGGCACCGGATCAAAGTGATCAGCACCTCAAGATCTACCTACCCAGAAATTTTAAAGAAGATCCAACAACCGATGTAGGAGTTATTGCCCTTTTACTTGATTTTTTTTTTTCAAAATTTTGCACTTATTTAGCCCTATATCTTAAAAACTATACAAGATATTTAAAAAAAAAATTCAAATTGCACATGATTAAGCACATCAAGATCTGCATTTCATGTAATTAGGTCAAAGCTGTAGAACCAATTATTTTAGGAGTTATAGCCCTTAAAGCGTCACAATTTACCATTGTTCATTACTTTTCCTCTGAATTTCAAAGATTAACTTGTCCGACACCATACATCCAACTTTAACCAAACTTGGCACAGTTGTTTAATAGCATAAATGACAATTCTATCGTTCGGATTTTTGATTCGTTAAAAAATATGGCTGCCATGGCTAAAAATAGAACATAGGGGTAAATTGCACTTTTTTGCTAATAACTCAAAAATGGTTATAGTTACAAAATTTGGATGGAAACAAAAGTAATCAGCATCTCAAGATCTACCTGCTATGAAAGTTTCAAGAAGATCCAACAATTGATGTAGGAGCTATTGCCCTTTTTCTGGATTTTTTGTTCAAAATTTTTCACTTATTTAGCCATATATCGTGAAAACTACACACACAAGATTTTTTAAAAAATTTAAATTGCATATGCAAGATATACAGTTTTTAGGTCCAAGTAGTGTCAAAATGACAATTCTGCCGCACATGCAGAATCCTGCATAAAAATCCCAACCCCGACGGCCAAATGCAAACGGACGGCATTCCTATTGAGTATAGGGTAAATACAAGAATTATGGCTTTCGTACAGAATGGATTCTTTGATGGGGATGACTTTATCAGCGAAGACGCCTTCCAGGAGAAGGTGCAGGATCAGAATCAGGAAGCACTCAAATGGAAGGATTTACCCACCGGGTTGATCTATAAAATCTTGGAGGTGGTAGAAGTGGATGGGAAATTCGGCAAAAGCAAAATCCTCACCCTGAAGGATCGAGACGGAGAGACCACAAGGGTATGGGCCTGCCCCACGCTTAACAAAGAGAAGGGCTCCTTGCAAGGAGCTTACGTCCGGAGCACGGGATTCAAGGTCAGCAAAAAATCTAACCAGCAATATCTCTCGTACGATCTGGTGAGGAAGTAAAAAAAAAATCTGGGGGTAGGGGTTCGAAATTTCTCAATCCAAATAACTGGATTGGGAAATTTTTTTTTTTGTCACTTGAAACTTTGATTCGGAGGATTTTGGAATAAGCGCGGGGAGCGAGGCGTAGCCGAGCGAGGCGCGCGTTGGAAGAATCCTCCCTATGGCGCATGCGTAGTGAGGTCTTCACTAAAAGAGGTGGTGGAAGGTTTTCGCAACTGATCTTTCTCATCGTAGTAATTCTTCAGGCAGATGACTGGGGTGGGGGCCTGGGACTGATAAGATCTCGCCAATCGTAAAGTATCACGATGCTTTTTCACCTTCTTGGTGATGCGCTTGGAGGTTAGCGAGAGAACGAGTGTGAAGATGGCACTCAGGCAAGCGAGGGAACCCAATGGGAGAGAGGCAGGGATGCCTACACCAGTCAAAGCGGATCCCATGGTACCACTTGTCAGCAAAAGACTGCCGACGGAGCACGCACCTAGTCCGATGGAAACCGCCTTATCCAGTCGCTTATAGATCCGCAGCATGCGGGCGTATTTGCAGATCTCAGCTTCCAGAAAATCCTCGATCGTAGCATCCACTTCATCACTCATTTATCTATATCTATAGGAGCATGCCCAAGATGGGAATGCTTTTGAAGGGGCTATTAGGTCCAAGGATCAGCCCACTTCCGTCGTAGATCTGACGTCCGCTCTTCAAGTACAATCCATCGCCGTACGTATTGGGCAAAGTGCCTGGACTCAAATACAGACCACGACCATGAGGTTTCACGCAGCATACTTTCCCACCCTTCTTCAGGTACAATCCAGATCCCACGGCCTTTTGGATGGCTGCGCTTCCCAAACCGCTCAATGCTCCCACGCCCAAAGCAGGTAGCACGGTTTTGGTCAGCATGGGTAGTGCAGCAGAGGCGAGACCTGCCAGCATGGGGAGGAATCCACCTTCTTTCTGCACGTTACGCCTCACCTGCTTCGGACTCATCTCCAAGACCATACCACCCTTACCGCTCTGCAAGAGCTTGGCGATGCGTTGGATCTGACGGTGGGTGAGGAGCATCTTATGCTCGCCGGATAGGTTGGAATGCGACAATCGGACGCTCACGGGGCAACCGTTCTTTGCCGCACGCTGGATCTTCTCTGCCTGACCTTTCGTCAAGTTTAAACCATACTCTTGATAATCCATTTATTTATACCTCACGCAGATGGAAGCGGATGGTGAGATTTTCTCCTCGCAGATCAATCGGGCGAGCGTCTTGATCGGTCAGATACGTCTGCATGCGATCGATGGTCCTCAGAGTCACGGGTAAGTAGACAAGATTCTTGGGAGTCTGGATGATCTTCATGCCGGGATCGACGACGGGAAAGAAGCTATAGATTGTGGACTGCTGCGTGCCGTTGACGTAGCTTCCGTGGATGATATCGCTATTCACCAGGATGCTATTGATACTGATGATATTGACGATGTTCTCGCCTTCCGCGTATCCATTAGTGCTTCGATCATAGGCATACGTCCGACGCTCGAATCCAAGCACCGTACTGATGCTATTGGGCACATCGAAATCCACTTGATAATTTCTGGCGAGAGTGAGGGTCGCTCTCAGCGTCGCGCGATTGGCATCGAGAAGGATCTTAGCCTTATGCTTATTGAGCCGCAGTTGCCGCTGGATCTCATCATTGATATCATCGATTCCATAGGAGCCAGTGCTCAGCTCGATGAGAAACCAGCTTGCCCCTTCATCGGGAGAATAGCGGAAGGAATTATTTCCCGCATGAATATTGGGGATGGAGTAGTAGGTCTCCAGATTCACGAGGGCCATCTCGTAAGATTTTTCCTCGCGCAGCTGGAGGGGCGGATTGAAGCGAGTCAAGATCTGACTATCGTTTCCAGAGACGATGAAGGAGAACCCATGCTTGGGCTCCGTATTGGTGACGATTTGCCGCAAAAGTGAAGCGTCCATTTATCTAACCCACCTCAGAAGACGACGCTCATCTTCTGGCCGTCGGATTCGAATTGGAGGATTCGATCGGAAATGACCAGGGCGAAGGCTTGAGTATTGGCAGGGACGTTGCGCTCGAATTCGGCTCGGATCTGGATATCCACCGTCGACTCTTTCAGCCGCTCGGACTGATGGCTCACGTCGATGACGAATAGGGGATAGAGATCGATGAAGTCGGAGGGATTGATGCCGCCATTGCTGAGCAGACTTTCCATGCTATGGAATTTCTTGCGGAATTCGGCAGCCTCCTTATAGACCCTGGCGACCCTGCATTGGGTGAAGCCGGCATTGAAGTCCACAGCGGGATAGCGCTCCGCATTGAGAGTCACGTGGATATTTCGCAATCGGCAGTGATCGAAGACGGCGGCATTATGCAGCTGATCGTTATCTCTTTCGGTTTGAAAGGCGACGATGATCCATCGCGGTTTTTCTCGCCCGCTTTTAGCGGCTAGGCGCCAGTGAAATTGCGAAGTCTGGGGCACGGCTATGGAGTCGCACTGCCTCATGCGAAATCCGCAATCGATCTTGGTCTTGCTCTGGATGGTCTTATAGAGCCGCAGCTTCTTTTCGTCGGACGGGATGACGTGGGGGACGAACCAGGAGACCTTGCTCAAGACTATCTTGGCCACGTCGTTGACGGCAGCGGCTCGGAGGATAGCATTGGCATCCGAATCGCGCACCAGGGAAAGCTCGTGCTTGAATCCGTAGACGATCTTATCATAGTCCTCGGCAAAGCCAAAGACGTGCTTGAGAGGGATGGAGAAGGAAAAGGATCCCTTATTGGTTGGCTTGGTGATGATATATCCGTGGCGTGCCGCGAATCCGACGTTATCTGCCTCAGCATCGGCCGTGGAGTCCTTGAACCATAGCTGGTTGAGGCCTTGCGATTTGGAAAAGTCGTCGGGATACGTCAGCATCCCTAGCATGGTGGTTGCGATACCCGGATCGTTGAGATGCTCGATCTGCTGGCCGGAAAGTCGGTAGCTGATGCTTCGGAAGAGAAACATGACACCGTTATGGACGAGCGATACGAGATCGGCGTCGGCATACGCAGTGCCATCATTTTTCTGAAGTCGGCCTTCGATCAAGAGATAGCTTTCGGAGGGATGAAGGAAGAGATCCTGAGTCTCGATATTGATGCGTATCTCTGCGCCGGCATTATTCAGCTGCGCCCCGGCTTGAGGTTCGTATTCGTGAACCTGATATTCCTGGAGACTTTCATCGAAAGTCAGTCCTTCGGTGATAGAGAGCATATCGGCCATCAAATATTTATCTATAGCGCTGGACGAAGTCGTGGATGGTGGCGATGCCCCCGCCCGAGATGAGATTATTGAGACGGGTCTGCTGCTGTGGGGTGTTCTTGGTGGGTGGTGCTTGAGGCTTCTTTTTGCGGGTCACTCGATTGACGACGTGGTCCACCGCCTTACTCGCACCTTTTTCCACACCTTTCAGGGCAGCATTGGAGGCGGCGCTCACGGCCTTGCTTCCCAACGTCTTGGCGGCGGAGGAGGAAAGCACCCGTCCAGCCAGATTGGCGATCGTATCGAAAAGACCTTTTCCGCCGACTGCATACTTTCGACGATATCCGTGATTCACTACTAAAGGCATCGTAAATTTATTTAGAGGAGCTTCCGATGCAGCTTCTCGTACTCACTCCTGCTGATATGACCGGACTTCCTCATGGCATCGAGGATGGCCACGATTTCGTTGCGCACCCCATTATTTCCAGCCTGGTAGGCGGCAGCGCAAAGATCGAGGCGATCCAGCAATTGATCGAAGCACGTGGGGAGGAAGACGGTCGAAACCCCACTCCCATACTTATCTTGCTTATAGAGGTAGGAGACGATCTCCTTCCATTTCCGACTTTTACTGGCCTTGGGGGTCTGCGAGAGCGAAGAATTGCCTTGATATATGGCATTGGATGCTCGCAGGATTTCACCATAGGTATGCAAGTCCTCCACGTCGAAATCTTTGGGATTCTTCAGGACCATGAGCTCCCACAGGCCGGGGGTTCCCTCATAGCGCTCGCCATCGACGAGGATATCGTTTCCATCGAAGGTGACGGGCAGACTTCCGATCATGATGCTGCCGTCTTCCACTCGCAGTCCAAAGGTATGGTCAGCCTTGGGAGTCATACTGAGCTGAAGATAGTGGGTGGCTCGCGGACCGAGGTTGGTTTTCAATGCTTGCTCGATGGCAAGCGGATCGTCGTCACCCTCGGCGGCAGGGAGAGGAGGAGGAAGGGCAGGCACCGGGGCGGGCAGAGCGAGTGGGATATCTTCGATCTTTTTGGTGATCTGGGAGGCAGTCTCCTTCTGCGTCTCGACCACGGGCTTGAAAATCTTGGAGAGATCGCGGCTGAGTCCGATCTTATCTAGGCGACGCTGCATATCGCTAGCCTGGATGCTACGTTTGGTCTCATGCAAGTCCCTAGCAAGCGCCTCACGCTGCTTGGGGTCGGTGATCTTGATGAACGTCATTTTATTTATAGCACCGTCAACGCCCCTAAGCGATGGATCGATCGCCCCCAACGCCCCTAAGCGATGGAACGAACGCCCCATAGCGTTGAGACGAACGCCCCTAAGCGATGAATCGATCGCCCCCAACGCCCCATAGCGTTGGAACGAACGCCCCATAGCGTTTAAGCCATCTCCCATGCTTTTTGCCTCCTACCTCAGCAGGATGCAAAAACCATGGATTTTCCCCTCCTACGCACTCTCCATGCATTTGGAGGAGCAGAAGGGCTTGGATGACCCTTGCACTCCATCGATGCGATCATACTCCCCCACCATCCTCACTTTTACGTCTGACCAGAGAGTGATAAATTTTGGAACGTATATAGTCTCCTCGCGGATATTGTGCAGAGCCTTGCCACGGGGGATCGCGACTCCACACCGGCAGCATGCCTCAGGGAAAAGCTTCGAATGCCTCTTGCACTTATCACTACCCGATATGGAGGGATACGTGCACTGATGGCCGCGGACGGTCTTGATGCAGCACGGGGGTCCGGGCGCTGGCTTAGGTTTCCGGCGGGAGTGAGAATTATAGGTCCTTCCTTCGAAATCCTGATCATCAAAGCGTCGAGCGTACTTTTCAGCCCCGCATCTACTGCAGCTATGGCCTGGGATCTCATGGTTGATGAGCACACGCTCCCACCGGTGCTTGCATCTAGGGGATATAGGGGGTGGTAGTGGGGACTTTGGAGCATTCTCCCAATCCAAGTCCCGTTGATTCTCCAGGAAAAATTCCTCCAAGTGATCCATTTTTTATCTTATACTCGATAGAAATCGTCTAGATTGCATCGATATTTCCCATTCGTCTTGGGGCTCGTGAGATCGATGGTCATGAATCCGTGAGGCTTGGCCCAGCAGTGGTCGCATAGGGCATCGAATTGAGCCGGGGTGAGATCGCCGCAATGGTCCCGGCGGATATGATCGCGATTTTTGGCATCCTGCTCGAAGAGGCAGATGAAATTGGCATTCTCCCGGATCGATTGACGCGGGAGCTTGAAGTAATTTTGGCAGAGGTAGAAGCAGTCAACGTTATTATGGCGACCGCGCACGTAGTAGTCTTCACACTTGCTCTGCTTGCTCAGCATCAGATCGTCGAAGACCATGAGATTTTTGCGAGTGGGATCGAGATCTCGGGGATCGGGCACGTCGCTCGCTTCCTCGAAGAAGAAAGCTTCGATGCCGCTAGGCTTGGGCGGTGGCTTCATCGTCTGCACCACGTCGACCAGAGAGTGGGGATAGCGATCCTTGATGGAGAGAAGGTCGCGGATATCGTCTTTCGAAAATCCTTTCCCCAACGCCTGCCGCAGCAGCTGGTAGATGGGCTGGTGGAGTGATTTTCCGAAGACGTAGAGTCGATCGTAGTCGAGCCATCCATCGCGCAGGAGGAGATTATTCAGCAGAGTCGTCTTGCCGCAGTCCGACTTCCCGATGATCAGTCCTCGGATGGATCGCTGCGGGAGGAGATAATGATTATTCCGACGACTCACGGCGGGCTCATCATAGGTAAGGTCTTCAACGTCCATTTATCTATATAAAATGGGAATGTATTGCTTGAAGTGCAAGAAGAAGACGGAGACGAATAATCGCGCCGTGATCACGAGCGATGACGGACGGCGGCGGCGAAAGGTGGGAACCTGCGTCGAGTGCGGTGCGCGAAAGTCGCAATTCATCAAGACGGAGGAGGGCGCCGGGCTCGTGAATAAGATGATCAATCAGCTGCCCGTCGAAATGCATCTGCCGGGGCATAATTTCACCGGTCCGGGGACCAGACTCAGCCAGCGACTCAATGCCGACGGCACGCCCAAATCTTGGTCGAGACCCATCAATCGAGTCGATGAGGCAGCCTATCGGCACGATCTTTGCTATGCCAAGCACAAGGATACGGCCGCACGCAATTCGATCTGCGATAAGACGATGCTAGCCTCCCTCGATGCTATCCCCAATCCCACTGCACGTGAGCGCCTCGAGCGTGGCATCGTCAGACCCATCATCGGTACCAAAGCACGATTTGGGCTGGGCGTGGGGGGGGAAAAAAAGTCCGATGGTCGGATGAGCTAGCCGAAGAGCTGCACAAGCCAGTCCGACGCAAATTTCAGAAGCGCCGCGTGGTGGTAGGTGGGGTGGACGAAACCTGGGCTGCCGATCTCGTAGATATGAGCGCCTTCTCTCGCGATAACCGAGGCTTCAAATACCTCTTGAGCATCATTGACGTCTTCTCCAAATACGGCTGGTTGGTGCCACTCAAGGATAAGAAAGGCACCACGGTGCGAGATGCCTTCCGGACCGTCTTCAAGGATCGCACGCCCGAGAAGCTATGGACCGATAAGGGCACGGAATTTTATAATCGCGAGGTGAAGGATCTGCTCCGGAAGCACGACGTCGATCTCTACTCTACCGAGAACGAAGAGAAATCGAGCGTGGTGGAGCGCTGGAATCGTACCATGAAGGAGAAGATGTTCAAATACTTTTCAGCCAATTCCACGCGTGCCTACCTCCCTATCCTGGACGATTTCGTCCGCCAGTATAATACCACCAAGCATCGATCCATCAAGATGACCCCCACCGCCGCCAGCCAGAAAGAGCACGAGGCCAAAGTCTTCTGGAATCTCTACGGAGACCTTCCACCCATGCAGCCTCACCGATTCAAAGTCGGCGATCAGGTCCGAATCACCAAAAAGAAGGGCATCTTCGAGAAGGGATACACTCCGCGCTGGACGGAGGAGGTCTTTACCATCGCTCAGGCCCTAGCGACGCAGCCGCCCACCTATCGTCTCAAAGACTACAAGGGTGAAGAAATCCAGGGATCCTTTTACGAGCCCGAGCTCCAGCGCACCGACCAGGATATCTTTCGCATCGAGAAAATCTTGAGCCGACGCATCCGCAATGGGGAGAAAGAAATCCGCGTCAAATGGAGAGGCTATCCCAAAACCTTCAATTCCTGGGTCAAGGAATCTGACTGGCGATGATCCCCAGGCTTTCCGGTCTCGATTCAAGGAGACCAGAAAGTCTTGATTTATGCATGCTTCAGCTCGACGAAGATCCTCAATGCGTCTAGATCCTGCTGCAGGCGATCGTAAAGGGCTTTCGTGATGGGCTCATTATCAGTCATGGGGAGGGGGAGATTTAGCACGTGATATTTCTGCATGTCTAGGTCCGTCGTCATCAAGCCGCCATTCGTCGAGACGCACTCCGACTTATCGACTTTGCCATCTTCTACGATCATCAGCTTTTTGGTAAGATCTTTGATGGACGCTTCATACTCCCTTTGCATTCGCTTGATGGCCATCTGCATTTGCTTCATTTCCGAATCTAGCTCTTCGAGGTCTTTCATGCCGTCTTTCATCTGCTGATTAACCCATCGCTTCGTCACAGCGTCCGAGCTATCCCGCGGCAATCCCAGACTAGTGATGCGATTATCATTCATATCGAGATCCTGGACCATCCGCCAGACGGGCATGCGCTTCCTCGAGTGAGATCCAAACTTATCCATTTATCTATAGTCCGAAGATTACGTCTTCAAGCGTCCGACCTTCCGAAAGGAGCTTCAAGACGTGCAGGCAAAAGTGTCCGCAGACCACGTCGCCGCGCCGCTGAATTTCATCAGTATTATATCGAATCTCCGGCTGCAGATAGTCGATCATCTCGTCGGGCGGAGGCAGGCCGTAAGGATCGAAGTAGACTTTGAATCTTCCGCTCTTATACCAGCACGTCCAGTGCGTGCCGGGGCCATCGCTATCGTCGTGATTAAGGATACCGCATTCGATGGGCTGGGGGCTGGGAGGCAAGGCATCGCGCATGAATATTCCTCTGAATCGAGGGATGCCTAGGGCCGAGGCGGCTTCCTCAAGCTCTACGTTGGAGAGGGGCTTGTGGGGAAGGAGGAAGCCGTGCACGCGTATGCTGCTCATTTATCTAGATATGCCAAATGCAGATGAGGAGGGATGGGCATCCGCACCCGTCAGAGCCTGCTAAGTGTGGGATGGACATCCGCACCCGTCAGAGCCTGCTAAATGCGGAGGGGAGGGGAGGTGCCTCAGCTCACTTGCTGCCGTGAGTGATTCGATAGTGTCCGTGAGCAAGGGTGCTGATGCCATCGGGGAGTATGTGGCGCTTGTCATCTTTGGCGGAGAGAGCGATCTTGTTGATCTGCTCCGTGTAGATCTGGTGGAGATGGCTCCGGATGATATTCATCGGGCGATGGATCTCCTGCTGGGTGTCGAGGCAGCGCTTGTAGTCCTCAAAGGCGATGCTGCGCTTGATGACGCTCTTGGTGACTCCCTTCGCCTTCTTCGTAGCCTTACCGTCGTCCATCTTGAAGGCGTATAGTTTTGCCCGGAGCCCCACGAATTCGGTCATGGTCTTGCCGCCGCACTCGTCCTTGAATTTTCCGATGATCTTCTTATTCACGCCAGTGGGGATGCCGGAGGGATGCACGACCTGGACGTATCAAATTTTTCCTGGACGTGTGGCGCGATATCCTTGTAGAAGTCGGCGGTCTGAATTTCGTAGGCTAAGCTGTCTGTGTCGGTGAAGAGCAGCCGGGCCTTATCGCCGTACGTCTTTCTCACGAATCCGTAGTGGAAGTCGTACATCAGGAGCTTCGAGATATCCAAGATGCACGCTCCTAGGTAGACGGGCTTATCGAACTTGAGCTTGGTCTTCTTCATATGGACGGCTGCTAGATTCTCGGTGAAGACGACTCGACGATCGAAGTTGGGCTTGGCCACCAGCTTCAGGGCCTGCTTTTCGGTTGTGACTAGCCTGACGTCGACGCGCTTTCGGATATTCTCCATCGTCTTGCCGAAGACCGAATTATTCATCAGCTTGAAAAATTCCTTCTCGGAGTCGGTCTTGGCTGCGGCTCGGAGCTTCGTATTCAGCTCGATATACGACTTGAGCCAGGGGGATTGCCTGAATCCTATGATGCGATGGACTTTGACGAGCTTCATGCCCATCGATAAGTAGAGCTTGAGATTTCGATAATGGAGGGTATATTTTTCGCGCTTGCCCAGATGAGGCACGAGCTTGCGCACCTTGTCGATTTCCACGTTTTCTGGCGCGAGAGGGTAGTCGTTATGGGCGTCGTGAAGATCTTGCGGATATTCCAGATCGCATTCCACCATGGCTCCGTACTCGTGATCGTCAGGATACTCCAAGACCTTCTTGATCTCCTCCGGCTCCATCCACTCGAAGTCTCCCGTGGGAAGGGGCTGTGCCATCGCCCAACCGTAGAGATTGTTGGCGTCGAGGTAGGTGAGATATTTGGTGGGTTGGGAGCTATCGTAGTCGGTCATGTAGGGATTATTAGCCTTGCCGTGGCGATGGGAGATCATGGCGACGCCCCCTCTGGTTGCCCTCTCGAACATCAGGAGCATGTCTGGATCGGAGAGCAGCTCCAATCTGACGCCGGTGGTTTTGAGGGCGGCATCGTAGGCTAGCCCTGGGGATGTGAAGTAGTGGGCAGGATCGAGCCCATAGTTTCCCATGCAGATATCCCTGAAATCCTCGAAGATATCCTCCAGTATGGCCACGTCGGATTCTAGGTAGAGATTGTGATAATCTCGCAGGGTCTTGCACTCGAAGGCCTCCCAGACCTTCTGAGCGTGCGCATAGTCCTCATCACTGATATGCTCACCGGTGAGCGTGCTGAAGAAAGCTTCCTTGGGTGGGAGCTGGGTCTCCTCAAGCTTGGCAGGTCCATCGGCGTAATCGTAGGGATAGACCCCCTTCCTAATCATCAGCTCATATCTGTCGCCAAAGCATTCCCTAACCGCCTTGAATTTATCGGGTGTGAGATTCTTTGCCAGATTTTCGAGGGAGCTGAGCATGAATCTGCACGAGTCGATGAATCTCATTTCCAGACCATCGTCTAGCTGCTTTGAGAAGCTGATATATTTTTCGTCCGTATTGGGGATGCAGGTGATCTTCCCTCCCTTGAATTCCTTCACAAAAAGATGGGCATCGTACCCACTCAGATTGTGCAAGAGGATGGGCACGTGCTTCGGAAGCTGAAAATCTAGATTGCATTGGTTGTGTGCCGCACCCCGATACTTCCCGGTGAGATGGTCATGATCCCGGACCTTATCCCCTTCCAATTCACCCCCGCAAATGTGGCAGTGCGTGCTTGCTTCGAAGCCCTCCTTATCCTCGTCGCTCATCACCATCGACTTCTTCTCCTTGCATATCTTGCTGATCGTCTGCACTTCCTCTTCGATGCACTGGACGAATTTCTTAGCCGCATCTTCCCCGCAGTAGACGACCGATTCCTTGTAGTCGCCGTGGGCATACTTCACGCGATAGCAGAAACCTGATGGTCGGTGCTGCTGATACTGCTTCGTGTAGGACTTGGTCGGATCGGGCTGGCAAGTATCGATCTTCTCCGTGAAGCATTCAAAGTCCACATAGATCGCAAATGGGACTCTCATCTGCTTCTTGTGGTTGTGAAAGGCTATGGCGGATCCTTCCTCCGGCATCTCGATCCTGATGGCATCCTTCTGGCTGCAATATTCTAAGTGATCGTCGAGAAGATCCTGCCTCGTAAAGTGGGAGAGGCATCTGCGGCAAAAGTATGCTTGCCCATCGTGATTTGTGACCTGTGCGGTCAAAAGACGCGAGAGGCTCTTGATCCAGCAGTAGTGCTGCTTGTCTTCGTGCTTCAGGAAGAGAAGATCTACGTGGGTGAAGCCCGTATTTTTCGAAATCTTCAGGGGATATACCTGGAGATCCTCTTCCTCATCCTCACCCTTCTTGACGCCATCGAAGCCGAAGACGTTGACGTTGATGGAGGCATTCTGCCTCTCGAATTTATCAATCGCCTTGAGTGAGACTGGAAAGTCGATGCCTTCAAATTTTAGCTCATCTTCCCATTTCTTGTACTGAGCTACGCGGTTGGTAGATTTCTGATCGACTTCCTCGTGGTGAAGGGCCGCCAGCACCGCCCACTGAAAGCAGCGATCATCTTCATTTTTCACATTGATGATCGCCTTCTTTTTCGCGAGTGCTGAGGGGGTCGGTATGAAGGAAGCCCCCTTGAGCGGCTTGAATTTGTCGAAGTGGATTTCTAGCTTCTCGACGCTGCTGAAAGTCCATCCGCTCCCTTCGCGCATGTACTTTGCCATACTTTCCTTAACCTTCTCCACCATGATCGCAATCTCCTGATCAAGGTCGTCAGATTCCACGAGCATTGTCGTCCGTGATCTGAAAGGAGTGGTGACGTAGATATTCTCCCCTTTCGCGAGGCTCGTTTTCACCATCTCCACAAAAAGCACTAAGTGGACCTTCAATCCCCTCTTTTGGGTAAGCGCATCGGAGATGGTGGTGGAGATCGTACTCTGACTTAGCTTGAGAAACGTGGCTACGTCATGCGGCTTCAAAGGTTTGATGACGGCCGTGCCAAATACGCCATTCAGAGCTTCCCGCATATCAATGATTTTGATCTCCTCCTCGACTGGGGCATTTTTGATATTCTCTTCCACCAGATGGAGCAGATCGTCTCTCTTGAGCTGGGAGTATTTGGTGAGGCCGCGATTCTTTGCCAGCGCTTTCAGCTGCTTCTTGCTGAAAACTTCCTGGCGGGCAAATTTACGGGTAGTTTTCTCCTCGATGAGCTTCACCAAGGCCTCCTTGTTCTTCCTACTGACCCCCCTAAGACCCTCATCCTTAGCTATTTGACGGAGGGTCTTCATGGTCTCTTTGACCACCATCTTACCCTCGACTGGAATGATCTCCTCCTCCTCCTGCCGGTGTGGTTGCTGGCTATGCCTCCAGCAGAGGCCATCCTTCCCGGGCTTGCTCTTGCAGAACTGCCCCTTCTTCCTCTTGAGTGAGACGCCGCATGTGGTTTTCTGTTCCCCATCTGGTTGATGCTCAAATCGCGGCTTCATTGACTGCGCCCCACAATTTTGACACATCTGGGTATGCTTATCCATCTGCGTCAGGTTGGGGGCTTTGCAGCACTGCTGCTGCCTTTGGGGGGTTGGGGCTGGGGGGCTATCTTCCAAATCTTGCTCATTCTCCAGGAAGAAATCCTGAAAGTGATCCATCTTATTACTATTGGATTCCATCCTTTTATTTATTTCAATCTGGGGCACACCTCTCTTTAAGGTGTCCTTATCCCCACTTTCCTGTGGGGTGACCTGACGTATGCTCTGTACGAAAGCCATAATTCTTGTATTTACCCTATACTCAATAGGAATGCCGTCCGTTTGCATTTGGCCGTCGGGGTTGGGATTTTTATGCAGGATTCTGCATGTGCGGCAGAATTGTCATTTTGACACTACTGGTCCAAGCTGTAGGACCATTTCTTTTAGGAGTTATTGTCCTTAAAACAACAAAATTTACCATTTTTCATTACTTTTCCCCTGAATTTCAAAGATTAACTTGTCTGACACCCTAAGACCAACTGAACCTTAACATGGCACACTTGTTTAATAGCTTATATGCTACAACTCTATCGTTCCATGGCTAAAATAGAACATAGGGGTAAATTTCATTTTTTTTGCTAATAACTCAAAACTGGTTTGTGCAAGAATCAAAAGTGATCAGCATATTAAGAACTACCTGTCCTGAAATTTCAAAAAAGATCTGACTGCTGATGTGGGAGTTATTGCCCTTTTTCGTAATTTTTGACAAATTTTGCACTTATTAAGCCCAATATCTTGAAAACTAACCAAGATATTTCAGAAATTTAAATCTCATATGGTTAAGCACAATGATATCTACAACATATATGTATCTGTGTTGTTCAGGTGAGCGATTGCTCCTTAGAGCCTCTTTTTTAAATCAAAGTTAAGCTTAAGGTGTGTTGGCTTGAAGGCAGATAGGGGTATATGATGAGTTGAATCACATACCGTACTCAAACATTTGTGCTACGAAAACGTCGTGGAAGAGTACTTATGATCATTCACCACCAACGTTTTGTGTATAAAACATGTTGGCAAGAAAGGTATGGGATGACTCACAGGTACTCGATCCCCTCTATCAATAATTTGTTAGAGTCAATGTGCGGTACGAAAAAAAAACACAAAGGAGTTACTACTTTCACCATCCCACTTGTAATTCGATTTTCTTTTATCAAATCATTTAAACCATACTTTTCCTTTATAATTTGTTTCAAGGATGATTTTCCTTTACAAAACACCCAAATTTATCTCCATTTATTATTGCGTCCATAGTGATAAAATAGATCTAACTCATGGCCGTAGGCCGACGTTTATTAAAATATTTAATTTAAAAACCGCACATGCAAAACGTCAATATGAGAATCAAGAACTTCTAAAAAAAAGTGTTTAGAACTTTCAACGATACTCATTCGCACAGCTGGATGGGGGCCGCTCAAGAGCTTGATAGTGCCTATTGGTTTAGAACGCCGAGTTTAAAAGTGCTTGATAAGCTTTGAATATATTATGTCATTGTTTTGTAACACAGGAACCAAACTTTCCTTGTTACTTAAATGAATTACTGTACAACATATTTTTCTATTTGAATGTCCCGCTGCTGAACCCTGTCCCTCTTGTCAGAAACACAGGTAACTAAATAATCAACTTTGACTGAACAACTTTTTCTTGCAAAACAAAGACTTTCAGGATGACTATAACTTTATATTAGACTAGTTGGGTGTTGTCAGTTTAACAGCCTGGCTCCAAACTGAAGTACAAGACTTCAGGTACAAACATGGATTACATTCTAATTTGACAAAAAAAAAACTTATTGGCGTGTGAACACAACCGGATACGAGAAAAGAATGACTTAAAATGTCTCAAACAATTTCAAAATTTGTAAAAGATTTTATAAAAGATAAGATGACATTTCCGATAAATAAGAATTTTTAAATATAATCCTTTAAAAGAATTCAAGCCTTTTCATGGGAAAATGATTTGGAAATGAAATAGTTAAAAAAAGACTTTTCAGTTAATTCTAAAATAACTAAACTATTAAAAAAAGACAATTTAAGTTTTCGACAATTTGATATATATGTTACAGTAAATATGTGTAATCAGTAAATACGCGTATTTACTGAAATTTAGTAAATACGTGAATTTACTAAGGCACCCAGTAAATACGTGTATTTTCTAAAAATGGTCAGTAAATACATGAATTTCCTAAAATTTAGAAGAGATTTTACACGTTTTTACTGATGCTTACTTTGGAAGACAAAACTTTGTAGATTATTATTTTCCGTGTCAAATTTGTTATAAAGTTACTACAAAAACAATGTTATTAGCATTTTACTATTCTTCACAAATGTGACATTTTGGTGAATTGTACATTTTTTCAACATTTTCAATTCTTTGTGGTTAATAGTTCCGATTAATTGACCAAGTGTGTACCCTAGGTGGCTGAATAGGGCTGCGGTTGTCAGTTTCATGCACGTTAAAGATGCCTTACTGGCTAAGTGGAATGCGTGCCAAGTAGTGCACCACTTACGTTAAATTTTCCGACCTTTTCCCTCTTATAATTTATTGTTCTTATGTTTCCCACATATTTTTCATCATCATTTCATGGTTATATTATCATTTTTTTCATGTTCATCACCTTTAAATGACCTATATAGTGTTGCAAGGATGTAAAACACCAACTAAGTCACTTACTTATAAATAATATCCGTTTTGTTTCTAATTCAACCTGATTTTGAAAAAGGTAAATTGTTGTTTGTTTCATTTTGTTAGACAATATTTCATTCATAAACAAAACAGACAGAAACTAGCAGCACGAGCTTGACTATCAGGGAGATGAACATGTAAGGGATGACAAAATGAACACGAATGATGATGAGATGGAGGATATTTGTAACACAAGTCCAATCCGGGATGAAGGGATGTAATCATGCCCCTGCAGTGGATCCTGTGGGACCTACTCTTATCGTGACCTGCAGTAGGGTTCTTCAACGTGCGAGAAACGTAAAATATTTCCTAAACAAGATGCTGTACTATGGTTTTGGATAAGGTTTTCCCCATTATACCCTGAATACCCCGGAAATTATTACGCCAGGGCCACCCAATATCTACCGCGTTGGGCACATGTCCGAGTTGCTCTTTGAACCATTTGGCCAAGCCCGACATTAGGTTCTGAGCACTTTATAGAAGACTTATATTGACAAACGTAGCGCTGCTGCGCGTTATCAGGGATTTCATCGCAACTTATAAAAAGAAAAGGGTTACACAAAGCTTACTATAAAAATATATTAAGTATTTTTACCAAAAGGCTTGTAAAATCTCATAAAGCCCTTATTAAATGTCAAGCATCGTCAAAGTTTGATGTTTTAAACCTAAAATTGAAGTTAGATACTCCATTTGGTGTTACCAACCTTGTCCAGTAAATACGTGTAAATTGTGAAAGAAAAATCAGTAAATACACGTATTTACTGGTCAACTCAGGAAATACATGTATTTACTAAATCACCCAGTAAATACATGAATTTACTGACAGTTTTAGAAAATTCACGTATTTACTGATTACACGAATTTACTGTAACATATATATCAATTTTAAAATAGAAAGTCTGAATATACATTTCACTGTAATTTAAAGGATGGGTTGCGATATGACACCTTTTTCAGCCCACGACTGAAGTCAAATTAAAATTAGGCAAATTGTTTCACAAAATGTCTTGTATAAAAGGTAATTATATGCTCTGTAGTACATTTTAAAAACTTTATTTTATTTTGGAGGAAACGATGCTTGAAATATATTTTTCTAAAAATTGTATATATCTAAATCATATTTTTGTAAAGGTTTCAAGCTGGTTACGCATGCAAGACATACGACTATAATTTTAAACCTCGTAAATAGTAGTTTAAAGAAGCAGAGGTTTCTCTGCGTTTTCTTCCTTTTTCTTAAACCAAGCGTATTTTTTTTTTTCAAATTAAAAAATGTTGTTTAAAGTAACGTATATATTTGAGGAGCCTTTGAAAGAATTGGTAAACTCTGTCGTCAAGTTAATAAGCACTAAATTTCAACTTAATAAAGGTCTACATTGAACTTTTACTTAACCAAGAGACAATTTTCAATAAGAATGGTCGATTTTAATCACGATTATCCATCTTGTTTTTATGCAAATTTATTAAAGAATATTCTTTTGTAAAAGTACAATTATGTGGCTACAAAATAAGGCATACAAAATAGGCTTTGTCATTCTTTTTCTTTTTCGCCTTTAGATGGGCCAACATAGGGCCTTATCGCAACCGTTCCTTTGAAAAGTCCAGAAATAAATTTCACTGTATTTGAAAAGTCAACATATTCTACGGCCACATCTTTCCTCCCTCTCGAAAAGACAACGACCTTGCGTTCAGACTTATTATTTCTATGATGCCCACGATGGAACCTTTTTTGCCATCTGTTTCTGTCCGCAGTTCACTTCGTACTTCTGATACCGTTTACTTGCCTGTCCATTTGAAGGAATTTGTCCCATCCAGCTGTACGAATGAATATCGTTGAAAGTTCTAAACACTTTTTTCTATGTTTTTGATTCTCAGATTGACATTTTGCAAGTGCGGCTTTTAAATCAAATATTTTTGATAAACGTCGATTTGGAACAGATTCATATAATAACAATGCAAATTTTAGCTAAGTTCATACAATTCTCTTTGACATTTGGATGAACATTCAGTTTTTGGTAGTGCTCTACTTGTCACACTATCAGTTTGAACTGCCACTGAATTTTGTTAGTTTCTGCTTTTGTACTAAGCAGATCAAAGTCCTGTTTTCTTCTATCGCAAGTTTTAGCTTTTCTGTTGGCTCGTTCACTTCTTTTGTATATCTTTCTGTTAAACGTTAACTTCTTTTTTAATCCTGAAAATTGCGGATATCCTAGCACTGCTAAATGGCATTTCATTTCTTTTCCAAATACTTGGCTTATATCTGCTTGACTCTGTTCCTCCTTTTCTCGGTTTTCAGTTGTCTCGCCGGTCCCTTTCCTCAATTTACCAACTTGGTAATACACTGTCTCGCATAATGTCTGAAATTGCAACACTTATAACATCTCTAATTTTGAAAGAATCCACATTTTCCACACAATGGTTTTTGTTGTTAAACACAGCGCCATGCACTTCACTGTTGTCGTTTGTATTGAAAACTCATCACTGAAAATGTCTCTAGTCCAGGGAACGACTGTGCTTCTTAGGTACTCGGTACCGTGTGTTGAGCTAAGAAGTCAACACGCCTCGGGCTAATCCTCCAAAATGTAGCAAAGGAAACAAACTTTCCTTGTTACTTAAATGAATTATTGAACAACTTCTATTTATCTTTGGAACTGGCCCTTTGCTGAACCATTGTCCCTCTTGCGTGAAACATAATTCATATACAGTATTACAAAAGTCCAAATGTTCTACTATCAAGGTTTACCAAAGGGTACCAACAATAATTAGCGGTAATAAATCTTAAACTGTCAAACATTGTCAAACAAAATAAATAAAAGCAATTTGCACTACACCAGGAACATTTACACTAAAATACATGTAGCTGGAAGGTTAATACAATACGTTAATTGTACTTTGCCACTAGTTATAAAATATAAGATAGGTGGAAGCCACAAACTACATGTATCAGCGACAATTTAAAAATCCACAATAATAAAAAAAGTTATTCTTGCGGTAACATGGAGAAACGTGGTTTTTTGTGTTTAGTTTTTAGTCAAGACCTGATAGATGTGTCTTACCTTCATAAAAGTTATTGGATTTTTGCTGTAAATTTGGCAGAGACATTTTGCACGTCAGTACAAAAATTGTTTTGTCAAAAACACCATATCTAGACATACTCACTCTTCTGATTTCAGACATTTTCATATTATATAATATTAAAATATCGATTCTGAAATAGCATGCATTTTTAAAATCTGGTGCAGTAACATATTATTTTTGTCATTTCAATATCTTGTAAGTAGCTCAAAGTTATATGTATATATCAGTCCATTTTCTTATCATAATTTGTTAAATGCATATTTTTCGAACTTTATACCCATATAACGCCGTCCTTTTTCATATCAAATAAACCAGATTCCTAGATATCATAGTTTGTTAGAACAAAATCGAAGCGGTGCAATTTTCTTTGGTTAAACAGGTTTGAAAATTATTTCCATAACTATGTTAAGGAGACTGTGTTTGCTTTTGTCCACTGTTAGCATTGGTTTTACGTTAACAACAAAGTTTACTCTTAAAGATGAATATGTTTGAGCGAAGAAAATACAACTTGAAGCATTTTCCCTACTTCATTGCGCAGCAGCTGGTAGTTTAATGGAGGATTGTTGTTCAGTGAAGTTTATTGCCAATGAAAACCAATGTTTATTGTTTTACGATTGCGTGGAAGGAACGGCAACATCAACTGGTGTACGTCACTACAAGAACAACAAACAAGGAGGTTTGTTAAATAAATTTTAAATATATTTTAAATTCTTTTTGCAATTTTTCAATATATGTTCTTTATCAGTTATTGTTTCTTTCACAACTTCGTTTATTTTACTTTTTTTCTGAAATGCCGGTATAAAGTCAGGACCATTGCGATCTTTAATTTCTCCAATATGTCTTCTTTGTTTTGTCTGTCCATTTGGACATTTGGGATTTAACCTCCAGGTTCAGTAGTTTAGTTTTTACCTTTATTTCTCTTGTATGTCTTCCTTGTTTTGTCTGTCCATTTGGACATTTGTGATTTAACCTCCAAGTTCAGTAGTTTAGTTTTTACCTTTATTTCTCCGGTATGCCTTCCTTGTTTTTTTCTATCCATTTCGACATTTGAGGTTGATCCTTCAAGTTCAGTAGTTTAGTTTTTACCTTTATTTCTCTGGTATGTCTTCCTTGTTTCGTCTGTCCATTTGGACTCTCCAAGTTCAGTAGTTTAGTTTTCACCTTTATTTCTCTGGTATGTCTTCCTTGTTTTGTCTGTTCATTTTGGACTCTCCAAGTTCAGTAGTTTAGTTTTTACCTTTATTTCTCTGGTATGTCTTCCTTGTTTCGTCTGTTCATTTTGGACTCTCCAAGTTCAGTAGTTTAGTTTTCACCTTTATTTCTCTGGTATGTCTTCCTTGTTTTGTCTGTTCATTTTGGACTCTCCAAGTTCAGTAGTTTAGTTTTTACCTTTATTTCTCTGGTATGTCTTCCTTGTTTCGTCTGCCCATTTGGACATTTGAGATGGCCCCTCCAAGTTCGGTAGTTTTGTTATTACTTTTATTTCGCTTGTCTGTCTGCCCAGTGAATTGTCGTTTCTTCTTCAACGTTGAGATAGATTTTCAGTAAATGATAAAAAATGTTTATAGTTAATAAAAAAACTAGCTTATTAATAACCAGTTCGCTACTCAAAAGAAGTTATTAATTTTTCAATTTCATGTTTTTTCTATTTTGTATTACAACCTAACATTAAGTATCAAAGTTTGGTGCCATATAACTCAAGTCAACCAAATATTAATTTAGAAAAACCATATAAGTTGTTTTTCCGCGGGTATCTAATTTCCGCCTTTTTCGCGAAAATATAAACCCGCGAAAATAAAACCTCGCAAATAGTATATGTAAAGTATACATCGCATATCAATAATCGCTAAAATGGAAATATGCTAAAAAATCTCTTCCATTTTTTTAGAACTCCGAAAAATTAAGCTCCCGCAAACAAACCCCAACTCATACCGGTAGAGTACCAAGTCAGATCCATTGCGGATTTTATTCCTTCAGTATCTACAGTGAATGTTTGCCTTTGTTTTTTTTCGTTTTAAGATCGACCACCCTCTTCAATAAAAAAAAACAATCGTTTGAATGAGAAGTACAAAAAATGTTGATGAAAAATTTCAAATAGAAATTACAGCATGGTCCCAGCCAATCAATTTTTCTATGCCTGGCGCGCGTTTCGTCTGTTCAAGACTTATCAGAGGCGCTCTATCCGAAATATTGAAACTCAAAAGTTTAATATATAAATGTGAAGATCATAGAATAGTTATCCGAAAATGCCGAAACCAAATTATAAGGAAGATCAACCTTTGTATGGAGAAGGGCTATTACAATTCTAAACTTTAAACAGTTATTTCATAGCTTTAATGTGTTCTTCAGAGCGGGCTAGCCTATGGAAAATTTCGAATAATCACTCAGCAAGAAGCGCTAACCATCACGGATGTTAGAAATAATAATTTCAACAAAGTTCCAGACAATAAAGTTTGTTACGCCTGATGCGTATTCAAATTCAAAAATGTTGCTCTACCAAAAAAATTGAAAACCCCAAAACTAGATTAAGACTTTGTTTTGCATACAATGTTCCAATATCATTACCGACATTGACCGTTAGAAACGCGGTGGGTGTGTTGGAACAAGCAGGCATTGCTTACCGTTACACCTGTTACGACTTGTGGTTACGTTGTTGGTTGATATTCAGTTGTTTTTTGTGTTTTTGGATTTTTGATATTCCGAAACCCCTTTGTTACCTCTTTGTTTTCTTTCATACATGTAGTTCAATGTACACGAAGAACCTTAGCGACATCTACTTCCGTGTGTGGACCAAGCTTTTATGAATTAGATCATTCATGTGATAAAGCCATAGATGGATATATGAATACGCTGTTTCACTCGAAGCTAACTGCTATTATCGATGGACTTTATTATGGTGAAAGTTTACCATACTGGTGGGTAGACCTCAGAGCGACATATCTTGTCAGAGAAATAGTTGTATATCAAGGCTTTAACAGTAAGTATTGCATAAGGACACTGAATTGTAAAGCAGGCAGGAGGTCCGAATTATCTAGACGGCGAGCATTGACCACTGGTCACATTGAAGGCCGCTGACTATCTGTCATTGTATTTTTTAAATTGCCGCTTGTTAATACAGGTTGTGGTTCGTACACTAGTTTAATCCAGATTAATTATTGTCTATTGTTGACATATGCATGATGCTCTCACAAATTTTGCAGGGAGAAATGTAGATATACAGCTATTCCGTTTGTGTAGCTGACTTGGTACAGACATATTGCAAGCATTGCTATCACATAGGTCAAGGCCTTCGTCTTCTACAATGCAGCCATCAGATGTCCAAATCAGTGTAGTAAGACATTACATGTTGCATAATACCAACCACAACGCTTCGTTAAGTTTCAGAGAGTGCTACCATATTTACCTGTACCACTCTGAAGAGACCGACCATTCAACTTATGGAAGGCTTGGGTTTTATCTTTGAAATAATCTTAATCTGATTTGTGATGACAAAAAAGTATTCTGGCACCAGAGGTCAACAAGAAAAATATTCTGAAGAAGGATTTCTGCCATATGAAATATTATAAATGAAAAAAAAATTTTGTGATGACGCCTTTAAAAAACACATATACATGTATTGTTTGACCAGATAAAAAAACCAAACCCTCTCCCCTCTTCGAGTTAAACAGTCGGCCACTTTGACACTAGCAGTTTACTTCACAAAAGTCTTAAATCCATCGACGATAGGAATGTTGAAAATGTATTTTTGATAAAGTTTATGTTTATTCTTTTAAAACAGTATATCGATTTCATGATGTAGCCTTACACATGGAAGAAGTGCATGTTTATGATTGTAATCAATAGGACAATCATGGAAACATTTATGTAGAAATAGTACATTGTACTACATTTGTATTATACATAAACGCTAAACACCCCGGACCTAAACACTATTATTTTAATATTGTTTCCTTCAAAGGAGTAGGGGCACTTAGGCCAATATTTGGCCCCAAAACTTGAGTTACTCAGAAATAATTGTTTTTGGCGTAGATTTAAAGTAAATGAACTTAAAGAAACATGACAAATTTTGACCTTTTCAATGTTATTGTGATGTCATGGTGACGTCAAAGATGATCAAAATTGGCTAAAACGCTTGAAAATGTGATTTTCTGGCCTTTTTGACACATATTTTGTTCTGGTAGATAGTGAGCACACTTATGTTCAAACAAAAATATTTTAACTGAGCATGTGTCTGATTATTATGCATCTTTTCTGAAAATATCTTTTTTTGAACATGGGTGTGGACCCTGTTTATTCAAGCAAATACTACCTCTAAATGTGTTAAAATACATAAAAAACGACCAGTTGTGTTAGTTGACCGAAGTTTGAGGATCTGCTATGCCTCAGCCAAATTTTTTATGCCAAAAAATCCTTTTGGAAATATTCTCTCTATATCTTAGCTATTATAGCACCATAGTTTTTATTTTTACAAATGTTCTAAAATGTGTCCAAATTTTTGGGGCCAAATAAGGGCTTTAATGCCCCTACTCCTTTAATTATAACTATAAAGTGTATCGTTATTAAGGTAAACAGGAATTATATATATACTTTGTATGCCCGTCCATCCGCCTGTCCGTCCCTAATCTCGTAAGGACAACTCTTCATCAATCGCTTGGCGGATTTTGATGAAGATGTTGTATTAAAATAACGGAAGTCATTCATTATATGAAATGTGCTTGGAAAAATTCAATGTTCTCGCATGCCATTCGGGAAGATAATGTGATATTAGTTTTTTTAACAGTATAGGGATCAATTTAAGGCCAGAGGTATTCTTTTCTGCGCTCGCTCACGGTATTCATTGTTTTGAATAGTACGTGTACATTGTGCCTCTTGATATCTTTAAATCATGTTCTTTCCTCTTAAAGTTGTAGTTTCCCTTTGCTCCATGTGGGCTAATAATTTGGAAAATAAAAATGTCTTATGTAATGTTATGTTAAGTACATCATGATCACATGCAATCTCTATATTTGTTGATTGTATTCAAATTTTGGTACCATTTGTAACAGCTTCTTTGGTGAGCAATTTATAATAAACAAATGCATGTCCTATTTTATTCTGATATAAACTACAGGTTAATCTCCTGCAAATAAAATTAAACGTGAAAAATAAGATATTAGATATTAGACTGTACAATATTTAAAAAAAATAGTGAAATTATCAATAATATTAATCATTGTAATTGTTTATCTATGATTTGCATCTTTTGCTCATCAATAACATCTGTTTATTTATAGCTTTATTTAACGCTTTACAGCTGCAATTCGATAGATGGATTATGAAATGATAAATATTATAAATGCATATACTCAATTATACGATTCAAACAATTAGATGTTTAGTGAGTTTTCGATGATTCAAAGCTCTTTAAAAAAAAACAGTCTCACACTACAACGAGTGACAAAACATTTTTTTACGCACGAAGTTATAAATGCAAACCATTAAACAGACGTTTGGAAAAAGTTTAACATTTGGATTGTAGTTTATTATTTTGACACAAAGATGCATAGTTTGAAGGAATTTGGTGTTCAAAAATGCAGTATAATGGTTATTGTGGTGGTGTTTGTTGTTTGTACCGTTCTTTACACGTACTCTTCAAACGGTTTTTGGATATTGGGAGAGACAAATTATTCAAAGGACACAAAAATCAAAGATAAACCATTTCATGACATTAACGTCTTTAACGGTAATAAGTCTATGAACAGATATTTGCTTGTGATATTTACTTCATTTACGACGAATCCTGAAAAATTCACTATAAGAAACAACACACTTTGGAACTGGATGTCGTTTTCGCCAAAGGTGAAGCCTGTATTTTTCTCAGACGATCGTTTGCTAATAACAGAAGTTTTGAAATTCGGATGGGACGTTTTGACTCCTTCAAGGAAAGCGGTAGGCATACCAGTTCTTAAAAATATGTATTTAGACGTCACGAAAAAATATGATGCTTATTTCTATGCCTACGCTAATGGTGATTTGTTATTTACCCAAAGTCTTATAAAAAGTCTTGAGGCCGCTAAGGACTCGGATTTATATCCCGAACGCCCAATTTTAATTGTTGGACTTAGAACTGACGTTTTAAATGTTACAAAAGAACAATCGATAAACTATGATAATATTGCATATGAAACTAAATCAAATGGAAGCCCGATGGTATGGGGCATGGACTATTTTATCACAACTCCTAATTATCCATGGGAAAAATGTCCAGAAATGGTGATCGGGAGAAATGCGTACGATAATTGGCTAGTTTTAAACGCAAGAGCTCAAAATTATACAACAATTGACGCTTCAAAAACGTTGCTAACTTTGCACCAAAGCACTGTAAGTGATAAGAAAGGGCATACTGGAGACAAAAATCGAGATTATAATTTAAACCTTATAGCCAAGTTGAGTCCGAACATCCATTATGGGGCTGGGCTTACAAAATGTACATCTTGGATAAGTGTTTATAATCAAACTACCTTCAATATTGGATTTGTTCAAAGAGAAGTTCCCAAAGACTGTTTCCCTTTACCATGACTATTCCTTTAATTTGTTTTGAAATAGGGATACCAGGGGTCAAGGTCTATTAAAATTATGAGTAAATCCATGGTAATGTTTGTTTGGTTAAGATGATTATGATTATTTTAGAAAAATGGTTCTTGATTTTGAACACAAGTGTTATCAATTCACACATGTTTGAAATTGTTTTATAAAATAATTTGAATTTTACACGTCACCCGTAAAATGATTCGTGGTTTTTCCACATGGTAAAACTTAATTTGAAGTTTGCACTTGCTTCTTCCCGTTTTTAGCTCACCTGACCCGAAGGGTCATGTGAGCTATTGCCATCCCTTGGCGTCCGTCGTCCTTCGTCCTTCGTCCGTCGTCTGTCGTCCGTCGTCCGTCGTCTGTTAGCTTTTTTCTAACATCTTCTTCTCTAAAACTGCTCGACCAAATGCAGTTTATCTTGATATGGTTGTTCCTTAGGGTATTGTGCAAAAGGTTTGCGTAGGGATTTTTGATACGTCAAAAAACATGGCCGCTGTTACTAAAAATAGAACAGGGGGTCAAATACAGTTTTTTGCAAATAACTCAAAACCGGTCACAGATATCAAAATTCTGGCACAGGACCAAAGTGATCAGCACTTCAAGATCTACCTACCCAGAAATTTTCAAGAAGATCCAACAACCGATGTAGGAGTTATTGCCCTTTTACTGGATTTTGTTCAAAATTTTGCACTTATTTAGCCCTATATCTTAAAAACTATACAAGATATTTTAAAAATTCAAATTGCACATGATTAAGCACATCAAGATCTGCATTTCATGTAATTAGGTCAAAGCTGTAGAACCATTTATTTTTGGAGTTATGGCCCTTAAAGCGTCAAAATTTACCATTGTTCATTACTTTTCCTCTGAATTTCAAAGATTAACTTGTCTGACACCATACATCCAACTTCAACCAAACTTGGCACAGTTGTTTAATAGCGTAAATGCTAAAATTCTATCGTTCGGATTTTTGATTCGTTAAAAAATATGGCTGCCATGGCTAAAAATAGAACATAGGGGTAAATTGCACTTTTTTGCTAATAACTCAAAAATGGTTACCGATACCAAAATTCGGATGGAAACAAAAGTAATCAGCATCTCAAGATCTACCTGCTATGAAAGTTTCAAGAAGATCCAACAATTGATGTAGGAGTTATTGCCCTTTTTCTGGATTTTTTTTTCAAAATTTTTCGCTTATGTAGCCATGTATCGTGAAAACTATACAAGATATTTCAAAAATTTAAATTGCATATGCAAGATCTACAGTTTTTAGGTCCAAACCGTAGGACCATTTCTTTTAGGAGTTATTGTCCTTAAAACAACAAAATTTACAATTTTTCATTACTTTTCCCCTGAATTTCAAAGATTTACCTGTCTGACACCCTAAGACCAACTGGACCTTAACATGGCACACTTGTTTAATAGCTTATATGCTACAAAAGAAGCAAAGGTGTACCAAAGGGGTAATCAGAATCATAAAACCGTGAAGACAAAGACAAAACCGGCAGACAAAAAATCATCACAACAAAACAAACCACATAACAACATAAAACACACACACATAACAACAAAACCGCATTCAGCAACGCGAACTCAAGTCGAAACGAGAGTGAACTCAGGTGCTCCGGAAGAGTAAGCAGTTCCTGCTTGCTATAGCACACCCGTCACGTTGCCAAAGATCGATTAAGTGTTGGTCAAATCCGGAAAGGATGGCATTACAAAACTCTATGTCAAACCAACATCTGTGCTCATCTGAGAGATAGAAATCCCGTATTTGCATACAAGCACATGATGTCGCCCGTAAAATTTCTTGAGTGATGACAACAATCTGGGAGCAACGTACCCCTGTGTTAACAATTTGCTTGTCAGCCGTGTAGCTCTATCAAGGAAGTCGTTGTACTCCCCACATGCTCTGGAATAACGAATCAATTGTGATACGTAAACTCCATATGCTGGAGCGGACGGAATGTTGCTACACAGAAAGGGAAAGTTAACTATTGGAAAGTTGAAGTCATCACGTTTGTCATAGAGCCTTGTACAAAGCCTTCCTTGTGTGTCAATTTCGAGAAATAGATCCAAATATGAAGCAGACCTCCTAGAATCTGTAGTGTCCTTTACCTCAAGTTCCTTCGGATATATGAGATGTAAATAGTCACCAAATCGAGGATTGTTTAGTGAAAGGACATCATCAATATAACGAAATGTGAGATTGAAGGATAAAGCAAGTTTGCGGTCCTTTTTGTCTAGAAGTGATTGTAAGAAGTCTGCTTCATATGAATGAAGAAACAAATCGGCAAGCAATGGTGCACAATTTGTGCCCATTGGGATACCTATTGTTTGCTGAAAAACACGTCCACCAAACTGTACAAATATGTTGTCGATTAGAAAGTTGAGCATTTCTATTATTTGATCTTCTGTAAATTTGTTTTTCTTGCTAGACTCTATCGTTCCATGGCTAAAAATAGAACATAGGGGTAAATTTCATTTTTTTGTTAATAACTCAAAACTGGTTTCAGATATCAAAATTGTGCAAGAATCAAAAGTGATCAGCATATTAAGATCTACCTGTCCTGACATTTCAGAAAAGATCTGACTGCTAATGTGGGAGTTATTGCCCTTTTGCGTAATTTTTGACAAATTTTGCAGTTATTAAGCCCAATATCTTGAAAACTAACCAAGATATTTCAGAAATTTAAATCGCATATGGTTAAGCACAATAATATCTACAAATTATATTTATCTGTGTAGTTCAGGGAGCGATTGCTCCTTGGACCCTCTTGTTTAAATCAAAGTTAAGCTTAAGGTGTGTTGGCTTGAACGCAGATAGTGGTATATGATGAGTTGAGTCACATATCCTACTCAAACATTTGTGCTACGAAAACATCGTGGAAGAGTACTTATGATCATTCACCACCAACGTTTTGTGTATAAAACAACATGTTGGCAAGAAAGGTATGGGATGACTCACAGGGACTCGATCCCCTCTATCAATAATTTGTTAGAGTCAATGTGCGGTACGAAAAAAACACAAGGGAGATACTACTTTCACCATCCCACTTTTCTTTTATTCGATTTTCCTTTATCAAATTATTTAAACCATACTTTTCCTATATAATTCGTTTCAAAGATGATTTTCCTGTACAAAACACCCAAATTTTTCTCCATTTATTATTGCGTCCATTGTGATAAAATAGATCCAATACATGCCCGTAGGCCGACGTTTATCAAAGATATTTAATTTAAAAGCCGCACTTGCAAAATGTCAATATAAGAATCAAGAACTTCTAAAAAAAAGCGTTTAGAACTTTCAACGTTACTCATTCGCACAGCTGGATGGGGGCCGCTCAATAGTTTGATAGTGCATATTGGTTTAGAACGCTGAGTTTAAAAGTGCTTGATAAGCTTTGAATATATTATATCAATGTTTTGTAACACAGGAACCAAACTTTCCTTGTTACTTAAATGAATTACTGTACAACATATTTTTCTATTTGATAGTCCCGCTGCTGAACCCTGTCCCTCTTGCCAGAAACACAGGTAACTAAATAAACAACTTTTTTCTTGCAAAACAAAGACGAATTCAGGATGACTATAACTTTATTTTAGACTAGTTGGGTGTTGTCAGTTTAAAAGCCTGGCTCCAAACTGAAGTACAAGACTTCAGGTACAAACATAGATTACATTCTAATTTGAAAATATAATAATGAAACATACAAAAAAAAGACTTATTGGCGTGTGAACGCAACCGAATACGAGAAAAGAATGACTTAAAATGTCTCAAACAATTTCAAAATTTGTATCGGATTAAATAAAAGATAAGGTGACACTTCCGATAAATAAGAATTTTTTAATATAATCCTTTTTTAGAAATTTAAACATTTTCATTGGAAAATGATTTGGAAATGAAATAGTTAAAACAAGACTTTTCAGTTAATTCTAAAATAACTAAACTATCAAAAAAGACAATTTAAGTTTTCGACAATTTCATATATATATATATCAATTTTAAAATAGAAAGTCTGAATATATATTTCACTGTAATTTAAAGGATGGGTTGCGATAAGACACCTTTTTCAGCCCACGACTGAAGTCAAAATTAAAATTAGGCAAATTGTTTCACAAAATGTCTTGTATAAAAGGTAATTAAATGCTCTGTAGTACATTTTGAAAACTTTATTTTATTTTTGAGGAAACGATGCTTGAAATATATTTTTCTAAAAATTGTATATATCTAAATCATATTTTTGTAAAGGTTTTAAGCTGGATACGCATGCTAGACATACAACTATAATTTTAAACCTTATAATTAGTAGTTTAAAGAAGAAGAGGTTTTTCGGCGTTTTCTTCCTTTTTCTTAAACCAAGCGGTTTTTTTTCAAATTAAAAAATGTTGTTTAAAGTAACGTATATATTTGAGGATCCTTTAAATTGGTAAACTCTGTCTTCAAGTAAATCAGCACTAAATTTCAACTTAATAAAGGTCTACCTTGAACTTTTACTTAACCAAGAGACCATTTTCAATAAGAATTGGTCGATTTTGATCACGATTTTCCATCTTGTTTTTATGCAAAATTATTAAAGAATATTCTTTTGTAAAAGTACAATTATGTGACTATAAAATAAAGTATACAAAAACAGGCTTTGCCATTTTTTTTATTTTCGCCTTTAGATGGGCCAACTCGCAACCCATCCTTTGAAAAGTTCAAAAATAAATTTCATTGTATTTGAAAAGTCAACATATTCTACGGCCACATCTTTCCTTCCCTCGAAAAGACAACGACTTTGCATTCAGATTTATTATTTCTATGATGCCAACGATGGAACCTTTGTTGCCATCTGTTTCTGTCCGCAGTTCACTTCGTACTTCTGATACCGTTTACTTGGCTGTCCATTTGAAGGAATTTGTCCCATCCAGCTGTGCGAATGAGTATCGTTGAAAGTTCTAAATACTTTTTTTTATATGTTCTTAATTCTCAGATAGACATTTTGCAAGTGCGGCTTTTAAATCAAATATTTTTGATAAACGTCGACTTTGAACAGATATATATGGGTCATTCTCAAAAAATGTCCTTATTACGTGGCAGTCAAAATATTTCCACGTATAATTGAGTTTAAACAATATCTTTTGTCTTGAGTAAAATATGCACCAAGATGCACTTCTGACATAAACAAATAAACGCTATCTTTAAAAATGACATGACAGCGCAATTTTAAAACCCCAAAATTGACCAAAATCGTCTGTCCTATGAGTATTTTTTTAAGTTAAAAGTCCTTAAAAGATATGATAATGTGCAAGTAGACTATGGAAATCATGATGGGTTTTTCTTTGGCCATCTATCTGTCTTATCTATAAAATAAAAAGGGATAGACATCATTGAAAATTTTTTTCTGGCGAATCAAAAAATGTCCCCTCTGAAAATGTCTTTGCTGTTACTGGTAGATAGAATTGAAAATAAATTGTACGTATATCCTTATCAGGCAACAAATAAGGACATAGAAACATCCAAACACATCCATTTATCTAAGTTACAGTTACATTTTTGAGAAAAATTTAGATACCTTCATTACAATGTAAAGAATGTAAGCTGAATTGGAGGCGTAATTTTTTTCCTTGTCCATAATGTTACCGCGATATCTCAGAGACTATAGAGGTATGTTGTTGTAGCTGCTATGGGTAAATTTGACATCTTGACCAATCATATCTGAGACCCAATAGAATGATGGAGACACGATCATTTAATAATTTAAGCAAATAATGTTCCCGTAATTCCCTGATGTTACTGTTCCCTGATGTTACTGTTCAAAAGTGTAACAGGACAGACAAATTATAAGTAAAAGATTCTTGAATCCGTCTTCTTTGTATATGGCTTCTGATTTAAAAGCGCTAGAATTACTCTAATCACTGATTTTAGCCATATAGAGTGTTATAAATATATTTTCTTTCTCAGAGTTCATGGTTTAAGTATAATATTTCATCCTGAGAATCGGTAACAGGAGGGACATTTTGACAGTAACAGCTGAGACATTTTATGTAACATACAGGACATGTTTGTAAAGGTACAACAAATCATCTGGTTTTGCATTCTGTAAGTTAGAAAGTGGCACAAATACTTTAATACAACAGCTTAAGATATCGAAACGCAATAGTGTCAATACTTAGGGGAAAAAATTCTTGTAATTGTTGCTAAAATAGTAGAACACCAGAGACAAATAGCCGGTAACATAGTGGACATTCAGTGAAGTTTAACCAGTCATAAAATGCGATATTTAATGATAAAGATAGCCCATCTTCATAATTTATTAGATATTGCCCCAAAACATGTTATTTACTGCATTAAAATTAAAATTTATTGTCAAGAAGTCTTTATTTATTGCTATTAGTTGTCCGTGATGTTACGCATTGTCCCTGATGTTACCAGTCTAATTTGCTCAATTGTTGTCTAATACATAACCCTCTGAACAATGATATTTTGCAACTGAAACTAGTTAACCTTATTGTTCATCATAATGCCAATGAAGAAGTGAAATGTCATATATTGCATTTGATATGTTAGTTAGTTTTGACCTGTTTGCTGAGCTGTTTAAAATCATTGTCTTATGATGCTCTTAAAAACAAATTTTTGAGCTAACCTTTTTTTCGGACGCTTGCAAAGTACTTGTTCTGTCCCTATGTGGCAAGTTATGCATGAATTTTTAAATAAAAGATTAAAGCTTTCTTTCATTGCAACGTTTTTTATGTGGTAACATCAAGGACAGCCAAATCAACCCTGAAGGACACTGACTAAAAAAAATTCAAAATATATTCGATTTGATTTTTACTCTTTGCTTGTTTTGTATACTCAAATGATAGAGGATACCAATAAGTAAATTACAAACTTTCTGTGAGCAATTCTAATATTCAAGTTTGCCTACCTCGAAATATAGACATTTTTTGAGAATGACCAATATAATAACAATGCAAATTTTAGCTAAGTTCATACAGTTCTCTTTGACATTTGGATGAACATTCAGTTTTTGGTAGTGCTCTACTTATCACACTATCAGTTTGAACTGCCTTTGAATCTGTTAGTTAGTGCTTTTGTACTTAGCAGATCAAAGTCCTGTTTTCTTCTATCGCAAGTTTTAGCTTTTCGGTTAGCTCGTTCACTTCTTTTCTATATCTTTTTGTTAAACGTTAACTTCTTTTTTTAATCCTGAATTTTGATTTAGAATTGCGGATATCCTAGCGCTGCTTAATGGCATTTCATTTTTTTCCAGATACTTGGCTTATATCTGCTTGACTATGTTCCTCATTTTCTCGGATTTCAACTGTCTCGCCGGTCCTTTTCCTCAATTTACCAACTTCGCAATACACTGTCTCGCATAATGTCCAAAATTGCAACACTTATTGCATCTCTAATTTTGAAAGAATCCACATTTTCCACACAATGGTTTTTGTTGTTAAGCACAGCGCCATGCACTTCACTGTGGTCGTTTGTATTGAAAACTCATCACTGAAAATGTCTCTAGTCCAGGGAACGACTGTGCTGCTTAGGTACTCGGTACCGTGTGTTGAGCTAAGAAGTCAACACGCCTCGGGTTACTCCGTCACAATGTAACAAAGGAAACAAACTTTCCTTGTTACTTAAATGAATTATTGAACAACTTCTATTTCTCTTTGGAACTGGCGCTTTGCTGAACCCTGTCCCTCTTGCGTGAAACATAATTTATATACAGTATTTAAAAAGTCCAAATTTTCTACTATCACGGTTTACCAATGGGTAACAACAATAATTAGCGGTAATGAATCTTAAACTGTCAAAAAAAAAAAAGGAATAAAAGCGAGTTCCACAACTCCAGCAACATTTACACTAAAAAAACTGGAAGGTTAATACAATACGTAAATTGTAAACCTTGCCACTAAAATATATAATAGGTGAAAGCAACAACCTACATGTATCAGCGGCAATTTAAAAATCCACATATAATAAAAAGTTTTTTCTTGTGGGAACATGGAGAAACGTGCTTTTTGTGTGTTTTGTAAAAAAATCTAAGTTTTTGGCAAAGACCTGATAGATGTGTGGTGCTTTCATAAAAGTTATTTGATTTTTGCTGTAAATTTGGTAGAGACATTTTGCACGTCAGTACAAAAATTGTTGTGTCAAAAACACCATATCTAAACAAAATTACTCTTCTGATTTCAGACATTTTCATATTATAAAATCTTAAAATATCGATTCTGAAATAGCATGCATTTTTAAAATCTAGTGCAGCAACATATTATTTTTTTTATTTCAATATCTTGTAAGTAGCTCAAAGTTATATGTATATCAGTCCATTTTCTTATCATAATTTGTTAAATGCATATTTTTCGAACTTTATACCCATATAACGCCGTCCTTTTTCATATCAAATAAACCAGATTCCAAGATATCATAATTTGTTAGAACAAAATCGAAGCGGTGAAATTTTCTTTGGTTAAACAGGTTTGAAAATTATTTTCATAACTATGTTAAGGAGACTGTGTTTGCTTTTGTCCACTGTTAGCATTGGTTTTACGTTAACAACAAAGTTAACTCTAAAAGATGAATATGTTGGAGCGAAGAAAATACAACTTGAAGCATTTTCCCTACTTCATTGCGCAGCAGCTGGTAGTTTAATAGAGGATTGTTGTTCAGTGAAGTTTATTGCCAATGAAAAACAATGTTTATTGTTTTATGATTGCGTGGAAGGAACGGCAACATTAACTGGTCTACGTCACTACAAGAACAACAAACAAGGAGGTTTGTTAAATATATTTTAAATATATTTTAAATTCTTTTTGCAATTTTTCAATATATGTTCTTTATCAGTTATTGTTTCTTTCACAACTTCGTTTATTTTACTTTTTTTCTGAAATGCCTGTATAAAGTCAGGACTATTGCGATCTTTAATTTCTCCAATATGTCTTCTTTGTTTTTTCTGTCAATTTGGACATTTGTGATTAAACCGCCAAGATCAGTAGTTTAGTTACCTTTATTTCTCCAATATGTCTTCCTTGTTTTGTCTGTCCATCTGGACTCTCCAAGTTCAGTAGTATTGTTATAACCTTTATTTCTCCGGTATGTCTTCCTTGTTTTGTCTGTCCATTTGGACATTTGTGATTAAACCTCCATGTTCAGTAGTATTGTTATAACCTTTATTTCTCCGGTATGTCTTGCTTGTTTTGTCTGTTCATTTAGACTCTCCAAGTTCAGTAGTTTAGTTTTTACCTTTATTTCTCCGATATGTCTTCCTTGTTTTGTCTGTTCATTTGGACTCTCCAAGTTCAGTAGTTAAGTTTTTACCTGTATTTCTCTGGTATGTCTTCCTTGTTTTGTCTGTCCATTTGGACTCTCCAAGTTCAGTAGTTTAGTTTTTACCTTTATTTCTCTGGTATGTCTTCCTTGTTTCGTCTGTCCATTTGGACATTTGAGATTGCCCCTCCAATTTTGAAAGTTTTGTTATAACTTTTATTTCGCTTGTTTGTCTGTCCAGTGAATTGTCGTTTTTTCTTCAGCGTTGAGATAATTCATTCCAGATCGGGTATTTTCTTATTACTTTCATTTCATTTTTAAAAGTACTTCTGATAAAGCACAAAAGTGGCTATTTGAAAAAAAAACCTTTGTAATGTAATCTTTTCAATTCTATTATAGATTTTCTGTAAATGATAAAAATTGATAATAGTAAATAAAAAAAACACTATCTTATCAATGAACAGTTCGCTACTCAAAAGTAGTTATCTCTCTTAGTATATAATTTATTAATTTTTCAATTTCCTGATTTTCTCTATTTGTACATTTGTATTACAACCTAACATTAAGTATTAAAGTTTGGTGTCATAGAACTCAAGTCAACCAATTATTAATTTAGTAATACCGTATTAGTTGTTTTTCCGCGGGTATCTAATTTTCGCCTTTTTCGCGAAAATATAAACCCGCGAAAATAAAACCTCGCAAATAGTATATATAAAGTATACATCGCATATTAGTTATCGCTAAAATGGAAATCTGCTAAAAAATCTTTTCCATTTTGTTTTAGAAATCCGAGAATTTAGCTCCCTCAAAAAAAAACCCCAACTCATACCGGTAGAGTACCAAGTCAGATCTATTGCGGATTTAATTCCTCGAGTATCTACAGTGAATGTTTGCCTTTGTTTTTTTTTTTCGTTTTAAGATCGACCACCCTCTTCAATAAAAAAATAGGGCATGTAATGAGACATTAAATGATACCCCGCCACGTTATAATGTTAAAAGTTCATAAAAATTTGATTTCAAAGTGGCCTATCTCGAAAACTTTTTATCGGATCATGCTGGGAATTGAGCTTGACCTGTATTTTATTGTACTCAATAGCTGTGCAAAATATCATTTGAATCCCATGACGCGTTTTCAAGTTATTGGTCGGAAACTCAAAATTTCATGAAATTTGATTTTTCAAAGTGGCCTATCTCGAAAACTATTTTTTGGATCATGCTGGAAATCAAACTTGACCTGTATTTTATTGTACTAAACAGCTGTATTAAATATCATTCAAATCCTTTGACGCGTTTTCAAGTTATTGGTCGAAAACCTTCGGGGACGGACAGACGGACGGACGGACAGACACCGAAAAAAACTGAGGGTATAACATAATACCCTGCCACTTCGTGTGGTATAAAAACCAATCGTTTGAATGAGATTTACAAAAAATGTTGATAAAAAATTTCAAATAGAAATTACAGCATGGTCCCAGCCAATTAATTTTTCTACGGCTGGCTTGCGTTTCGTCTGGTCAAGACTTATCAGAGGCGCTCTACCCGAAATATTGAAACTCAAAAGTTTAATATATAAATGTGAAGATCATAGAATAGTTATCCGAAAATGCTGAAACCAAATTATGAGGAAGATCTACCTTTGTATGGAGAAGGGCTTTTACAATTTTAAATTTTAAACAGTTATTTCATAGCTTTAATGTGTTCTTCAGATCGGGCTAGCCTATGGGAAATTCCGAATAATCATTCAACAAGAAGCGCTAACCATCACGGATGTTAGAAATAATATTTTCAACAAAGTTCCAGACAATAAAGTTTGCTACGCCTGATGCGTGTTAAGTCTATTCTAAATTCAACAGAGGCGCTCTACCAAAAATAAACTAGATTAAGACTTTGTTTTGCATACAATGTTCCAATATCATTACCGACATGGACCGTTAGAAACGCGGCGGGTGTGTTGGAACAAGCAGGCATTGCTTACCGTTACACCTGTTACGACTTGTGGTTACGTTGTTGGTTGATATTCAGTTGTTTTTTGTGTTTTTGGATTTTTAATATTCCGAAACCCCTTTGGTATCTCTTTGTTTTCTTTCATACATGTAGATCAATGTACGCGAAGAACCTTAGCGACATCAACTTCCGTGTGTGGACCAAGCATCTATGAATTAGATCATTCATGTGATAAAGCCATAGATGGAGATATGAATACGCTGTTTCACTCGAAGCTGACTGCTGTTATCGATGGACTTAATCATGGTGAAAGTTTACCATACTGGTGGGTAGACCTCGGAACGACATATCTTGTCAGAGAAATAGTTGTATATCAAGGCTTTAACAGTAAGTATTGCATAAGGACGCTGAAATGTAAAACAGTCAGGAGGTCCGCATTATCAAGACGGCGAGCAGCGACCACTGGTCACATTGAAGGCCGCTGGCTATCTGTCATTGTGTTTTTTTAATTGCCGCTTGTAAATACAGGTTGTGGTTCGTACACTAGTTTAATCCAGATTTATTATTGTCTATTTTTGACATATGCATGATGCTCTCACCAATTTTGCAGGGAGAAATGTAGATATACAGCTATTCAGTTTGTGTAGCTGACTTGGTACAGACATTTTGCAAGCATTTCTATCACATACGTCAAGGCCTTCGTCTTCTACAATGTACCAATCAGATGTCCAAAATCAGTGTAGTAAGACATTACATGTTGCATAATACCAATCACAATGCTTTGTTAAGTTTTAGAAAGTGCTACCATATTTACCTGTACACTCTAAAGAGACCGACCATTTAACTTAAGGAGGGCTTGGATTTAAGTTTTAAGATATTCTGAATCTGATATGTGATGAAAAAAAATATTCTAGCAGAAATATATTCTGAAGAACAATTTCTTCCATATGAAATAATGTTATTAATGAAAACATATTTTGTGATGACGCCTTCAAAGAATACATATACATTTATTGTTTGACCAGATAACCCCCCCCCCTCTTCGAGTTAAACAGTCGGCCACTTTGACACTAGCAGTATACTTCACAAAAGTCTTAAATCCATCGACGATAGGAATGTGGAAAATGTATTTTTGATAAAGTTTATGTTTATTCTTTTAAAACAGTATATCGATTTCATGATGTTGCCTTCTACCTTGGCCAGTCACTAGACTCGCTCCAGTCGTATGCTTTTTTCAAAGGTCCTTTGGAAACTACAGGAGCAGTAACGATAACCCTGGCACCTCCAGTTGCATCCCGCTATCTTCGGCTTACTAAAATGATTTATTCCACACTAGACAACTTCTTGCACATGGAAGAAGTGCATGTTTATGATTGTAATCAATAGGACAATCATGGAAACATTTATGTAGAAATAGTACATTGTATTACATTTATACGTTGTTGATAGAGCTATAATTGTTATACATAAACGCTAAACACTAAATTCTATTAATATTTTTTACTTCAAATTTTATTATAATTATAAAGTGTATCGTAATTAAAACACAGTTAAGGGGTATACAGAAATTATATACATGTATATACTTTGTTTTTCCGTCCGTCCGCCTGTCCGTCCCTAATCTCGTAAGGACAACTCTTCATCAATTACTTGGCGGGTTTTAATGAATCTGTTGTACTTAAAAGAAGGAAGCAAAGAGGCACCAACGGGTCATCCAAGTGTCAAAAGTCCGAAAGGGCAACGGCGAAACCGGTAAACACGAAAAAAAAACAGCACGAAGAAACAAAAAACACAAAATCAAGCAAACGGAAATCAACAACGCGAACTCAAGTCGTGACAAGAGTGAACTCCGGAAGAGCAAGCGGTTCCTGCCTGCTATAGCATACCCGTCGTGTTGCTTATTTCCGATTCAGTGTGTCAAATCCGGTAAAGAAGACAAAACAAATTTCTACGACAAACCAACAACTGCACTCATTTGAGAGATAGAAATCTCATATTTGTCTACGAGTGCACGGTATCTACCGTAAAGTTTCTTGAGTGAAGACAACAACCGTAGAGCAACATAACCTTGTGTCAACAATTTTTGTGTCAAACGTGACGCTCTGCAGAGGAAACCGATGTAATTCCCGCAAGCTCTGGAGTAACGAATCAACTGTGATGCGAAGACTCCAAAAGCTGGAGCGGACGGAATGTTGCTACACAAAAAGGGAAAGTTGACGATTGGAAAGTTGAAGTCATCACGTTTGTCATAAAGCTTTGTTGAAAGTCTTCCTTGAGTGTCAATTTCGAGATTGAGATCTAAATTAACGGAAGTAGTTCATTATATTGAAATGTGCTTGAAAAAAATCAATGTTTTCGGATGCCATTCGGGAAGATAATGAGACTATATAGCTTTTTACATTATAGAGATCAATTAAAGGCCAGGGGTATTCTTTTGTGTGCGGTATTCTATGTTTTGAATAGTACATGTACTCAGTTATTGTTTAAATCATGGTCTTTCTTCTTATAGTTGTAACCACCTTTTGCTCCATGTGGGTTCCTAATTTGGAAAATAAAAATATGTTATGTTATGGTATGTTATGTTATGTTATGTTATGTTATGGTATGTACATCATGATCACATGCAATCTCTCTATTTATTGATTGTAGTCAAATTTTGGTACCATTTGTAACAGTTTCTTTGGTGAGCCATTTACAATAAACAAATGCACGTCCTATTTTGTTCTATTATTTAATACAGGTTAATCTCCTGCAAATAGAATTAAAAGTTCAAAATAAAGCAAAATTGTATTCTAAAAGTAGGATTTGAAGGTCACTTATGTTTACTCTTCCAAAGATTCCAAGATATAATGCTCTTTACATACTTTTTATTCCGGAATTATTCACTTCATTTTCAAATTATCAAGAGGTGGTGGTGTAATGGTTAACGCATTTTACTTCTAGCCAGGGTGAAAATTTCATGAACAAATTTCTCTCTTTACACCATTTGGGAGGATAGTCTCAAAGTGTAAATTGTGTCAATCCCAATAAATAGGAGACGAATATCACTATTTACTCTCTTGTCCACAAGTTAAAGATACATGCCATAAAATTAAGGGAATTGATGTACAGCCATCGGCCACCTGACCTTGATAATTTATGTTAATTTATCCATATCAGAAACCAAAATTTTGGGCCTCTGGGTGAATCTTTCACCTTTCTCTATAATGTTCTTGTTTTTATTTTTATTCTTATTATCTTGTGTCTTTTGCTCAAGTACTTGTTAAATATTCATATTTGAATATAATATAACTTATTTTGAATCAATAACTAGTAACAAAATTACCGAACATGGATGATTAATCTCAATGTCCAAAAGAAAAGACACAATTCTGAAGACATATTAGACACAATGAAGATCTCAGTGGTCCTGACTTAGTACATACATTTCAAAAGAAAAGGTTCGTTAAACCGTGTTTTATGGCGCGCCAATCCTCTCTCTTCCATTGAGATCTTAGGCTCCGATAGTAACACAAAACACAACACTGTTGTGAAGACATAATAGGGATATTGAGATGATCTTCTCAATTTTGATTTATCAGCCAAACACTTATCAAAAACAATCACTAACCCTAACGTTTAACTTAATTTTGAATTTTTCCACCAACGGCTGATACGGCCAAAAGGATTATGACAGAAAGAGAAAAAACATTGCTTGCTTAAACTTTCAGCTCAAATTATATTCTACAAAAGTCGCCATTGGGTCAAAGTTGTCAGATGACCCCTTATAGAAGATCATTATGGCTTAAGGACCAGGTGAGCGATTCAGGCTCCTGGGAGCCTCTCGTTTTTTAAAGTTACTAGGCAAAACAACTTGGTCAAAATTGATGGGCTTTTACTCAGAAAAGGAGTCATATGATATCAGATTTAAAAAATAACGTAGAGCCACTTGTATACATGTATTAGCTGCACATTTATGCCTGTAAGCAGGACGTATCATTTCTCTATGCAAGAAGCCACCTTCAAACTCGATCCAATATAGAAAGATGTAAAATCACAATAGGCTGCATTCATGAATTAAGCAAACTCTTTCTTTCTATCTTCTTTGGTTATCTATTAAGCTTGGAAACGAAAAACAACTTTTACAAAACACAAGAACAGACGTCAATTAATGGCAATAGATCATTTGACTCTCCAATATATGGTACCCACATGAAAAACTTTATATTCTAAACCTAAGGATTTTTGGTCATTTGGTGACACCCCCTGCTAAATTTCTGGATCCAACCCTATAAGTTAACTTTTTGTTTGACTTTCTTCATCTCAAAATTATATTGTTTTGAACTTGAAATTTAGACAACAACAATGTTCAGAAATCCTGTACCATGATTGGATATTTCTTTTGAAATATGACTTCAACTTCCTTTCCTCACAAAAGTCTACAATTCACAAAACTGTTATGTGCCCTGTGGAATATAGTCTGCAATTTTAATTTTCTCTGAACATCTTCATGATACAGGGAAGCAGTTTTGATCGACATTTCTTTCAATAACTTCAATCTCAAATGAGTGTTCATTATAGACACTCATCCAAGATGTACATCTGGTATGTCCTTTACCATAATCTACATAATTCATGTTTAGCTCTTCCAGTAGTTTGGTATTGTAGTACTCGTTGTCATGTCCGTTCTGATCATAGATGGCGCTTTGGTGCAAAGCTAGCAACGTTTCCGTAGCATCAATAGTTGTATAATTTTTTGCCCTTGCATGTAAAACAAGCCAGTTATCAAACGTTTTTCTTCCTATTACTATTTCAGGGCATTCTCCCCATGGGTAGTTGGGATTTGTTATAAAATAGTCCTCTCCCCAAAGCATGAATTTTCCTTTTGATTCAGCTAGATATAAAAGTTTTTCATAGTTTTCTGTCTGTTCACTCGAAACATCAAAAACGTCAGTTCTGAGTCCAACCATCAGCAAAGGCCGTTTGAAGTACAAATCAGATTTTAGGGTGATTTCAAGAGTATTGATCAGATTACGAGTATACAAGATATCACCATTTGAAAAAGCATAAAAGCTGGCATCATACATTTTCATAACATCTAAATACATATACTTGAGAACTGGTATACCAACCGCTGTTTTTGAAGGTGTCAAAACGTCCCATCCGAATCGTAAAACTTCATTCCTTAGAAATGGATCATCCGAAAACAATACCGGTTTGACGGTAGAGCCAAACGTTATCCAGTTCCGGAGAGTGTTGTTTCTACAGATTATCTTTTCAGAATTATTCGTAAATGTGGTAAAAATCACCAGTAAATATTTTTCTTTTATTAGCGGTTTGTAGTTTGATGTGTTTTTATCCAAATTATTCATTATAAATTGCTTTGAATTAAATGCCGTACCGTCCGAATGAGAAAATGTATAGACACTTTCTAAATTGGCAATTAAGAAGTAGGTAATTGCAAGTAAGACTAGTAAAACTGAGCACAATACTTTCAAACGAATGAAATGTACAACAACCAAACTTCGCATCAATGCTGAATAAAAACATATTCTTAATTTTGGTTTCATGGTCTAAGCTATGAAATAATGTTGTGATTATTAAAAATAACGAGAAATCATTGATCAACTGCAAATATAGCACATGTTGTTGTTTGATACAAAATATATTGAACAACAAAAGAAACACACCATTTGACATTATTATGACATCTCGTAACATTATTAATGCATAGAGGTACAAAGATGACATTTTGGCAGCTCCTGTCCAACTCATCATGATGTTTCAAAATCACCAAGACTTAAGGGTCGACCAGAAAATGCCCGTCCGCACACCACAAGACTGTTCAGTTTTTAAACAATACTAACATTCTTTTTTGTGCAATGGCCTTTTTCATATCCAGATATGGCACCAATAGAACATGTCTATGATTAATTAAGACTGATGCACAAGAATTGTTCCGTAAAACCATGGAAGTAATATAGACAGATCTCGGAAATCCGATAATACACGAGTCTGCCGGATGTGTACACAAATATCAAGGATGTGCCGATATATTTTATTTTCATTTCAAACATTTAACAGCAGCGATGAACGATCATGATGAATTTTCAGACGGGGCAATAGCAGAAATTAACGATGTAGATATTGAAAGAGAAGTTTATTGCAAGTCAGAGAAAACTTCTGGGATTATTGAATGTGAAATGCCGGATTGTAAAATAAAATTCAAATTTTCATGTATTTCTGTTTTTCTGCCTCCAAGGGAACAAATAGTCCGATGTCTGTGGCGTACTTGTCCACTGCTTTCCATATTAAAGATCGTTCGTCTTCACGGCTCTGAAAATCGACAACAGCTATATTTATAACGGCCTTTCGTCTAGAATTCACAGCTTTTCTCCATCGAACAAGTTTCATTCTACATGCTTGGCAAATGAACTTTGGGAAATCTGAAGGGTCATTTTCGATTTGAACATTCAAGGCTGAGCCGATGTCTCTTGAAAATTTTGTCTTTTCACACGGAGTCGGATGGGTCTTTTGTATTTCTGAAGTCAAACCACAAAGCCGACATATAAATTCCGAGTCCATCATGAAGACATAACGCTGCAAAAACATTTTCCATTCTTTAAAGCCCTACCGTTTATTTATGAAATAAAATATTCATAATATACAATTCAATTGTAGTTTTGCATTTAAAAATAACATATCGGTATTTCATGACGTGTATTTTTAAAATTATAAAATAATAAAAAAAAAACACTTTTCTAACTGATCTATTTGCGTAAACTACTGAAAGAATTTTTTACTTCAACTCGATAACATTTCTTATTTTAAATTCAAAAATTAAACTACATGTCGGTCTGTGTCGCAAAAGCAACCCATATCATTTAAACGACCATTTTCTCTTCTTTCTTTCATTATTTAGTTTATTTTCCGGACTTTTACAATTCTCAAGTAAAATTAAATTAAAAATGCATACTTTTTTTAAAAATAAAAACAATCTTACGTTCTTGGTTTTCTTGTATTGTGGTCAATCATTGTCCGATTTTATCGATCTTGGTATCGGTTTACAGCTGATGAAAAGTGTAATTCGATACCTTTAACGGTTCAGGTGTATATAAATAGACGGGGATTTCCTGGTGTGTTTATAGATTAGCACTTTCTGGCTGATAAGCGATAATAAATCACGTGATGCAATCATCCTCTCCAGATGACCCAACACCCGCGGCCCCGCAGACGGTCAACAAAGAGCTTATCAGTAATTAACAAATTAGTGTCATGGCTATGCATTTTGAAGGGAGCAAACAGTAGGACCAGTACATGATAATTAATCCAATTAATCTGTTGGACTTCCTCTCCTATAATACTTCCATGGTAAAACCAACCACACTACAAACTTCGACGGGCACCACAAAATCTCACATTTCCCTTTGATACTATTGGCCCTTTTTATATAATTTTTAAATTAGAAAGGGGCTTGTAGCAAGTCTAGTCTCTGTGGTGCGTTCCTTATGTTGTGCAGTACATATATTAACAAACATGTTATGATAAAGAAGATTTTTGATGAGACCATCTGTTCTGTATGTTCATGATGACCAGGTTTTTACGCTCATTAAATAGTCAACATTTATTTCAAGACTTCTAAAACATGTTTCATTAATATTTTTATCGATCTATTCACAGCTTAAAATATGAAAACTCATTAGAGATATTATAGCTTCTACAACGCGATCGAGTTGATTATGGAATTTCTAACATCAAGGGAAATAAATTTGATTAGTTTAATGGTGAGGCTTTCCGAGCGAATAAAATATCAAATTTATTTCCCGAGATGTTAAAATTCTATAAGCATCGAGAATTTAGTTATAGAAAGTTTTTCTCTAATGTCTACAAGTAAAAATTGCAAAAAGTTGGTCATCAGTTTGCACGTGCAATTACGCTGAGAACAAAATTTTCTCTATAGATAGAGGTGGGAAATATTTTTCCACAACTGGTTGAGAGGTTGATAAATCGGATGAAAGTTAGAGAAAACAAAACAAAACTCAGCAACTAAAAACTCAAAACCGGTCCTGACATTAACTTGAAGAATGACTGTTTTTTCAACAAAAAAAATGTGGGAATGATTTTTCATGAAAACAAAATTGGCCTTAGAGAGAAAAAAACAATCTGAATGATTTCTGCTATTTAAAATAATACTAATATGGAAAAAAATATGCTCTCGCGACGTGATTTGTAAATATATATTTATTTTGCGTGGAAAAAAAATCTGGCGAAAACATGCAAGCCCCCTTTTTAAGTTGAATAAAACTCTAAAAATCTTTTGTATCTTCAATTTCCCTTAGCTTGCTCTGTTTTCCTTTTTGGACATTTGCAATTGATCATCCCAGAAGGATAAACACTTACTTGTCTTATTTACATCAGTTAGTCATTAGAAAGAAAAGTAAAGATTAGGATCAACTAGGAAATTAATTCAATAACCGTGGTTGTTTTTACCAACTTTTTTATAATAATGAGCATCTTTTCTAGGGAAGCCTAAGTGGTTGAGTGGTTTAAGCTAGGTGCTGGTTTAACTACCACACTTATTGTCAATTACCACAGTGACTACTGGGTGTCGGATCGATTCCCGGTTTGTAATTTGCAACAAACGACCTATATGTAATTAGGTTTGTCAATTACCTGTAAAAGGTCCGTGATTTCCTCCGGGTGCTCTGCTTTCTCAACAATCAAAACTTACCGCCCTTTATGGCACAGTTGAAAAGGGCATTAAATACTAACACACACACACACACACACACACACCATTAGTTTTCATAAAGCACATGTACTAGTAGTTTACGTTAGTTTTACGTTTTCTTAAGCTGTAACTCATTACAGAATAACAAAACGACTCCAAAGTACATTTATTTCAAACATTATAATTAGAAATTACAGATTTTCATACGAGAGACCTATTCTCGAATATCTATTCTAGATGTATACTTAGATTCACCCTGTTGTCGATTGCATAACGATTCGTATGTTGCATAATAGGATGTAAAATAGTTCGTCATGAGGAATGATTTTAATGCCAGTTTGTGAATAAATTAGAGTCTGTGTAAAATTTTATCAATGATCAATTTAAAAAAAATACCGAAAAGTCACCATTCGGTGCATTATCGTTCTATTATAGCTGTTACTGCAGTTAAATGATTACTGCGCGATCGAACTATTTTTATCTCAGCAGCATAATATACACAAACAGATTGAACTTTTCAAGACATGTTAATTTTTTCATCGTTTTTATACGACCGCAAAAAATTTGCGGACGTATTATGGTATGATGCTGACCTGTCGTCGTCGTCGTCGTTGTCGTCGTCGTCGTTGTCGGTGTCTGTTAACTTCTTTTTGTGTTTCCACAATAACTTTAGTTCCAGTTATCCGATTGCTATGAAACTTTACAATGAGGTTCCTTACCATAAAAGGATGAATGGGATTGATTTTGGGGGTCCCCCCTTTTTTTGTTTGGAAATTAGGGGCCCAAAAGGGGAAAAAATTCAAATATTTTACTTGTTTCCACCATAACTTTGGTCCTAGTTGGCCTATTGCTGTGAAATTTGTCAAGAATGTTTCTTACAATAAAAGAATGAACCTGATGAATTTTTGCGCCCCCCTTTTTCTCCGTTGTGTAATTAGGGGCCAAAAGGGGCCAAAATAAAAACTTTTTTATTTGTGGTCCGATTTTGAAATTTTTTTTTACATGTTTGTTCTTGTCAAATAGCGGATACAAAATTAAGAATTAATTTTTGCAACCCCCCCTTTCCCCCCTATTACGTAATTAGGGGCCAAATTGGGCCAAAATCGAAACTTTTTTATTTGTGGTCCGATTTTGAAATTTTTTTTTGCAAGTTTATTTTTGTCAAGTAGCGAATCCAAATTTGAGAATTTATTTTTGCGACCCCCACCCCTTTTTCACCTGTTACGTAATAAGGGGCCAAAAGGGGCCGAAATTGAAACTTTTTTATTTCTGGTCCGATTTTGAAATTTTTTTTGCATGTTTGTTCTTGTCAAATAGCGAATACAAAATTAAGAATTAATTTTTGCGACCCCCCCTTTTCCCCCCTATTACGTAATTAGGGGCCAAATGGGGCTTTTTTATTTGTGGTCCGATTTTGAAATTTTTTTTTGCAAATTTATTCTTGTCAGGTAGCGATTCTAAATTTAAGAATAAATTTTTTGGGCTGTAATCATGATTTTAAAAAAAATTCTGGTTCGATTTTAAATTTTTTCCCCAAACATTATTCTTTTAAAGAGTAGAATACAACATTCAAAATTTATATTTTTAGCCCCTGGGTTGAAAGTCCATCAGAGAAGCATGTGTCAAAAACCTTTGTCAGTCCACCATGGGCTGCATGTGTCCAGAACAATAGACTATCCATATTAGGCCTAAAACGTACAGGGTTCAACATGTTGCGGTCGTATCATGCTGCGCTCGGCGAAGCTTTTTATTGTTTTTGTTTTGGCAACTCTCTACTTATGTATTTATGAAACATGCAAACATTTTGCGATCTTAATGATATAATTTCTCGTGAAATTGTTTTAAATTATCAATAAGGCATTGAACTCGTGATGTTATTTTATGAAAACAAGATGGCTGGATCGATTTGTCCTTCGTTCCATGTGCATGTACACAACCTGTTAATACCTTGACTTGAGGCTCAACGATATAATTTAATTACTACAAATTTCTGTATACCCTACACTACAGACCACGTTTGCAAAGGCGGATCAAGGACCGGCATACCAGGCGCGCCGCCCAACCCCCCCCCCCCCCGTTTGACAAAATCTGTATGAAACAAAAGGTCCCAGAAGGATTTATTTAATAATTGCGCCCCCCCCCCCCCCCCGTTTGAAAATTTCTGGATCCGCCACAGGTTTGGGGGGTGGTAACTACAAGTATTTTTGTGCGGCCCAGAAGTTTTATACCCACCCTATTCATATATTGGCCTGCTTAAAAAAAGACAACCATTCATATATTTTAATGCATTTGAAATTACACAGAATATGCTTAAACTTTACATGTTTTTTTAGATTTTCTATTAAATCAAAGTTTGAATGGTAAAAGTTATCAAATGCCTTTACAGTTAAGGTTACAATTAAGGAGGCAAACTTTGGATGCTCAGTCACTCTTTTCCTATTGATATATGACATTTGTGTAAAGTATACCTTATCATATATACTACATTGAAATTTCCAACCTTTTAAAATAGACCCTTTTGGGCCACACCTTTATAATTGAAGTTTACCCCCCCCCCGTGCTACAGACAGTTAAAATTTCCCAAAATTAACATTTGAACAACGACTCGTTGAACGAGGATTGTTTTTAGTCCAGATAATAATCCGGTCTTTCTGGGATTTTTGTCATTTGGACTTTTTCAGATCCACAGAGTCGTAGGCAGCCAAACGTCAAAAATTATAAAAGGCTTTCAAGACCCTTTCGAGCTTAGCTGGGTGGCCTGTTCTATCAACATTTTATCAGTTTGCAATGCCAAAAAACCAGTAGTAGGTGCACCTAATGATACCAAGCAATCGTATGCTTCGAAATTAACCTGTTCTTCTAGACGAATTAATAATGACCATCTACAAAAGAATCATTCAATTCCCATATTTTTTTCTTAACTGCAAAGTGGCATAAAAACATATTGGTACGGTTTGTTCAAATGATGCATATAACAATGAATGAATCCCTTCAACCTTATCTTTCATTCTACATGTTCTAGTATCGTAGGTATTACTATGATGATAAAGGCATTATGCATTTTTCAGGAGCCTAACTGTGACATATATGTAACTCGAGTACCAATGGATATGGTTTTAACCATATCCCTTCTTGTTATTACTGCTAAACATCATTATGCTCGTACACAAATCTGAGATTTATCTCAGATTAGTACAGATGTTGGTTGGTCATAGTGTTTTGTTTTGTCTTCCGTTTCCGAATTTGACACGCCTAATTGCCCTTAATAACGCGACAGGTGAGTTGCAACAAGCACCTGTTTACCTTTCCGGAATACCCAAGTTCACTCTCGTAACTTGGGATTGTTTTGTTGTTTGCTATTCATTACTATTTGTTTGTTTTGTGTTGTCAGTTTCTCGTTCTACATTTTTTTTTTTGGTTTTATTCTTTGCTCTTCATATTCCTACAGTGTTTGGCATTTTCAACCTTTGGTAGAGCGCCTCTGATGAGTCTTGAATAGACGAAACGCGCGTCAGGCGTAGCAAAATTTATTGTCTGGAACTTTGTTGTAATTCATATTTCTTCGTAATTACTGCTTTTTCCCTTCGCTTTAAGACTTATGACATTTGAATGTCCCATTGGTACCTCTCCGCCTCTTTGTTTTTATAAATTTTTCTTTTCATTTTCGTCTGAAAGGTTGTCATCATAAGTGGCTGAATTTCAGAGAGAAAAAATCTGGGTTATGAAAGAATAAACGTCTGATTTCCCTCATAGGTTTCGTTGCAAGTACTCTTCACTTCCAACCTCCTGGTATTTGGTATGAAGAATCATATTGGACTCATAAATTGTCGTTTATGTTGTAGGTTGTGTCGCGAGCACTTATATCATTCTACCGGTATTATTATATCATTGGATTTAGTTTCAGGTATATACTGCTCGACACAAATTACATTAATTTGATAGTCCACACCACTCATGAGTTACTATTAATCTTGAAAAAATCAAATTCATTACCCGAAATTTTAGAAACTCCATAATCATCTAGAATTTAGTTGTAGACCGTTTTTCTCTTATGTCTACAGGTACAAAATTGCAAAAAGGCTCATTATCATCGTGCCATTACACTGAGAACAAAATTTTGACTAGAGGTGAGAAATATTTTTCAGAATGTGGTTGAGAGGTTTATAAATGGGAGGAAAAATTAGAGAAAAAATATTCGTCAATACTCAACAGTTAGACGATAAAACAGTAGAAAAAAAACACGTCTTAAAGCAGTTATTTTTTAATGAAACATAATTTAACAGAAAGTTATTAAAAAGTCCCAGCTGGAAACATTTAAAGTTAATAGAAGATTGCTCTTAATGCAACTCAAGTTGTTTTGAACAAAAGTGAAAAAAAAATAGAAAAATAAAATTTCATTTCATTAAAAATTAATTTGTATTGAATAATACCCAATCCTGACGAGAAGAATATATTCATTTTGACATGTATACTATTCGGGCAGAGTGCTCGCTGGAGTTAAGTTTCAGCTTACGATCGCCAGTATATTTGTTTTTGTGTTTGTTGTATATACAGTACCTTTTAACCAGCTCAATAGCAAACATTTCTGGAAATTATTTCACGGAGATGGCAAAATTATGCTAAAGGATTTGTCAGAAAGGGACCAACTCACCCGAAAACAAGTTCGGTTGATAACAATAAGAATTACCAGAAGGGTAAATATTTACTTGTCTTATTTACAACATTTGCAACCAATCCTGAAAAATGTATCTGCAGAAACAATACCTTTCGCAACTGGATTACGTTTGCTCCAAAAGTAAAGACCGTATTTTTGGGGGATGAGTCTTTCCTACTGGATCAAGCTTCGCTACAAGGATGGGATGTTTTGACGCCACCTAATTATATATAGAGGCAATAGGTATACCAGTTCTTAAATATATGTATCTGGAAATTATGAAGAAATATGATGCTTACTTTTATGCGTATGCTAATGGAGATATGTTATTCACCCAAGGCATTGTCAATACTATAGAAGTCGTCCTAAAGTCTGATTTTTACCTTGCAGTTGTTGGACAACGAACAAACGTCTTCAACTTAACGAGCGAACAGGTGAAAACCTATGATGCGATTAAAAATTTAACTAAATCACAAGTTACACCCCAGTTCTATTGTTTAAAGTTGAACTTTCATTTTCAGAAACTTTCTTTGTGTGAATAACTCTTTTGTTCTAAGAACAATAGGCTTAATTCACAATGGCTTAAACAGGGGTTTCCAGATACCCCTGCTTTTGCGCTTGTGAACACACCTCATGTTCATAGAACAAAAGAGCTTCTCACACAAAGAAACTTCTGTCATACCCATCCCAGGGCATCTGAGAAGGAATGAAAACAGTTCACTTTATAAGGTTTAAAATCAATTCTAATTTAAAAGTAGCAAAATAAAAAAAACCAAAAAAAAAACCAGACAAATAAAACAAAACATTAAAAAAATGAAAATAAACAAACAAAACAAAGCAAGAATATGTCCAATAGACATAATGCCGATATTTCGCAACATAAGAGACGGACGCACACACAAACGGACAGACGGACAAACAAACGTATCCGACGACTGTATGTCCCAATAACTTTCGTAGATGGGGCATCAAAATGGGTCAAAGATAGAAATGGCCGGATTTCGTTAAACAGGAAGTAGGTAGACAATAGACCGGAAATTAATTCAACGGTATGAGCCCATGCGGATTACCAAATATCAAAAGGATGTAATAAGAGGTTGCTGAGAAAACTGTGAAGAAAATTGTCCATAATTGACCATTTATGCAAAAACTTAAGTAAGTCGGCAAACAGGTAGTAGATGATAGAAGGACTCATAATCGAAACCCACGCTAAGGGACATCGTACTGCATGTGTATCAAAATACAAAATATAAAATCAAAATGAAATAATCTTCAAATACGCAATTCCCTCAACTAAAATTACCTGCTCTCAGAAATTAATGATATTCAAGAGATCAGCAGCCAAAAGCACATCCGTCTTCTCTGATGGTCATATAATAACTGAATAAATCTTAAAGATATTCAGTTTAGAAGTGTTCACTGTTTTAATTAGCATGATACAAAATCATCAGTTATTTGTGAAGTAATTAATCTGTTTAACAAGTTGATTAATCTGTTTTGATCCTAAAATCATCTCAGTTGCTTAATATCTTGAATTAAAGAGGCCCCTGTGTGGGGAAGAAAAAAATCAGAAATATGTTTACTAACTGAGTTTTATAATTAAAGCCACATTTTATTGCTTTCTATCAAAAATTTGTAATCTAGTTTTGTTCTAAGTTTACTGGGGTGTAAGTTAGTTATACTATTCGGTATACGGTGTTTCTGGATAAGAAACCCACTCGGACCTCCGGTCCTCGGGGTTTCTTATCCAGAAACACCTTTACCTCATGGTATAACTATTACGGAAACCCCAACTCAATCATGAATGGAGTGGTTTATTTTATAACAAATCCCCAATATCCATGGGACGCATGGCCAGAAACTGTGGTTGGGAGAATAGGGTTCGACCACTGGCTAATCGTGCTAATTGCATATATGCAAGATCAAAACAGTATACAGCCATTGATACTACGAAAACGTTGTTAGCTTTACACCAAAGCACTTTTAGTGACGCAAAGTGGCATGCCGACGACACAAATAAGTTAATGAACATTTGTTGAATAAGGTTGACCCGATATTACGTTTGATTAATGGAACAGCTCAGTGTTCCTCTTTGATGAGTTATTATAACCGATCAACGTATGCTATCGAGATTATCAAGCACATCATGGGCAAAAATTGTATCCATTTGAAATAAAGCAATTGAAATCAAAAGACTACAGTAATACAAATATACTCTCTCAAAAAAGTTACGCAACAGTGGAAACTTTCCCTATATGTTTTAAGTAAACCTTCCTTATTATAAATTGATATTGCCAAGCCGTTTTTCAATCATTTTTTATCAAATAACAACCAAGAAAAAGAAAATTAAGTGAATTTATTTTTTATGATTTGGGCAAAATCCTACCTGTTACGGTTTTTGATAGAACGCGAGTAGAACATAACCAATGTTTTTCCACGGAAAATGTTGGTTGATTTAAACGGGTTGTTTTCTACTTGTGATATCTTAAAAACCGGTGAAGTGACGATTTTTCTAAAATCATTAAAATAAATTTCAATCATTTCTTGTTCTCTTGGTTTTTATTTGATTAAAATCGGTTAAGAAATGGCTTTGCAATACAAAAATAATATTTGGTAGGTTGATATAAAATATATAGGGAAATTTTGCATTGTTGCGTAACTTTTTTGAGTGAGTATACATTAGCTCTGCAAAAAATACTAGTCTGGCGTAGCTTTAATTTATAATGTGTGTTACTACCGGTCCATAAGATCGCAATGGAAGAGGGAGGTTTGGCGCGCCATAAAACCTAGTTTAACCCACCATTTCAATTGAAATGACTGTACCAAGTCAGGACCATTGCGGTCTATAACTATTCCGGTGTGTCTACCATGTTTTGTCTTTTCTCTTTGACATTGAGATTGATCCTCTAAGTTCGGTAATTTTGTTATTACCTTTATTTGTTATGAGTAGTTGGTTTTTTTCGGTGTCGAATGTGACATTTTTCGTCGACACGATCGACCAATATTGTTCCGCTTTTTAGATTGACGACCTTGGCATCGGTATTATTCTGTTCAAATTTTAACAGTTCTTGCACGTGTTTCACGTGTTGTCAAAATTATGTGCAAATCTAGAAAGGATGTTGAGATAAAAAACCAAATGATATAAAAGATAAATATTGTGAACATCTGTTTTTAAAAAGATATTTTTCTTATAAAAATATCTTTTATTCAAAAGGAAGTGCGTCCACCACCTACGCAATTCCCAGGGTCTGCCAAGGAATGTAACACGAGTTCTTTCTTACCTAACATAGCTATTTTCAGTGGAAACATGTTCCTTTTTCTTTTTAAGTGGAGAAGAATCTTTTTTTCTCTCATATAAATGACAACAAACCAAAACTACATACTTTTTATGTTCAATTGTTCTCTTTGTTCTTCCTATTCGTATAGAGTTTGACATTTTCAATCTTTGTGTAGAGCTCCTCTGGTGAGTCTTTTGAAGTTTTTAATAAGCTTTTCTACTAATTGTCATTTTTAATAGAAAATAATAAGATGTGGAATAGGTGTACGTGAAATGGCTCTCATAACAAGCGGTAATTTAGGAAAACAACAATGGACAACGGCCAGTAGCCTTCAACAAGGCCAGTAGACGCTGCTCGCCGTTCATCGATTGACTCATTGCCTAAATAAAATGCATATAATTCAAATCCAGTCCTGAAATAGTCACAGATAGATCACCGCTTACACAAGGAACAGAAAACATCAGAAAGACAAGTACAAACAAAAGCTTTGTCAAAGATTCCTGGCTTAAGACAGGCCCATATAAAATGTGGCGGGGTTAAACTATATATTTAGGTCCAACCTTACCCCTATCAATACTCCCAGACAAAACACAAAATAAAAATCAAATCGATCAAAGTTCAATTCCACTAGAGGGAACTTTAGACAAAAGACAACAAGAACAGACGAACGGACGGTAAAGGAACTGTCTATAGAACACTCGCTATTACTGATAGCTAGCTGAGAATCATCGATCGATTGATGTAAAACATCAAACATATCGATTTAAATCCGACACATCACTTCAAACAATAATGATTTGGTGGAGTGTCATCACATAAAATCGACATGCTTGATCGCTATAATGCTAAAAAATGACAATAAGTGAAAAAGTTTATGGAAGTTTTACAGTAAGTATCAAGTCATTTTCAAAGATTTAAACAAAATATTCAATTCATTTCCTTTGCGTAATAAATTTTGAAGCCAATTTTTCAATTCCAATGGATAGTTTTTAAACTTGTGAGCTTTATAAAAAAAAACATTATCATAAAATACAGGATGTGATATTTCTTTGACTATCAGAAATCGACGAGCAAAATTAAATTTTTCAATACTTGTGGAAGAATTTAGAAAAAAGATTTTAGCATTATATAGCGATCAAGTATGTCGGTTTTGTGCGATAATACATCATGTTGTGTCGAATTTGAAATCGATATGTTTGATTTTTTTACATCAGTCGATTAAAGACTCTCAGCGAGCTGTTAGTAACAGCGAGTGTTCGTTTCTTCTTGTTGTCTTTTGTCTAAGGTTCTCTCTAGTGGAATAGAACGTTGACCGATTGGATATTTTTTTGTTAGTGAGCGTTGTGCTTTGTCTGGGATTATAAAAGGGGAAGGTTGAGCCCCAAAAAATGGTTTAACCCCGCAACATTTTCTATGTACCTGCCCTAAGCCACGAATCTTTGACAAAGCTTTTGTTTGTACTTTTTTGTTTTTGGTTTTTTAAATGTTTTCTGTTTCTTGTTTGATAAGAGGGTCTATCTTTGACACTATTTTAGGACTGGATTTTAATTTTATGCATTCTAATTAGACCATGGGGCGATTATTTCAGAAGGATTGATGTCTGTAATAAAATTTGAAAATGTATAATTGTTTAGTGCAAGAATATCTTAAAGTTTTATCAAAAGTTTCGATAAGATTCTGCTTGGTGAGGTCCTTTTGAAATTAAGCAATAAATTGTGATTCATAACAATATCCAGTTATAAGCGGCACACAATTGGTTCTCATAGGAATACCAATCCAATGACTTGGCGATAAATTCGTTAACCAAAAACATATGTTCTAACGAATAATTTTATAGTACAGTAATAGTTTCAGCATCAGCCCAGTTAATGTTACCTTTGTGAGTCACGTAACTATAAAAGATTTACTAAATGAGTTTGAAACTTTAGAACAGATTGTTATCACTCTTAGATTTTTCAAAACACCATTATGATTAAACCAAATATTCAAATTTCTTTTTTTAATAATATGATTATGAGGTAGGTAAGAGTATTATTAAAGTAGAGAAATCATAACTGTCCACCGTATGGAACGTATATTGACTAAACCATCAAGACATTTTTTACGCTCCAAAAATATTTATTCCATTGTTTCAATACCGTTTCTTAGTAGTATCGAATGAAAATTCCTTCATAGTATTTAATGCAAGAGAAAGAACTCTGGAAATAAAGGTCCAACTTAGCATCAAAAATCTTTTAAATTTGTTGATTGGTCTTGTTGCCAGTTGAGTTCTTTCAATATTTTGAATAAATTAATATAGAATTCTGCGTGCATTGATTTCAAATTCATTAAGTATTATTATCATTATAAGAATATAAATATTAAATGTTTACATTTTTCAGCTAATAATATACCATAAGCAAGTATGATATTGCTAATTTCATATCATATTCCATGCCTCCAAAAACTGATTTTTAAAGCTACAAAATTCCTCAAGAAGCGCAAATTGAGTTATCGCTCTTTGATAACTTAAAATTCTTAAAAGGATGTTATGACAAGCTAGATTCTGCTAAGGCTTATTCGCCTCCTGGGTCCCACATGGGCATATTCTTTAAAGAAGCAAAACGCAAGTGTGTACCAATGAGACGGATACTAATTGCAAAGCCCTCAAACCAAAATCTCATCAGGCATAAAGATAAGACGAATAAAAAGACATAACGTGCAACATAACAATAAGCAAGAAACAAAAAAAAACATCAACCAACCTGAAATACGCAACGCGAAAGAAGAATGCACTCAGGTGCTCAAAATGGTTTAAGCAGTTTAAGTTTGTTATAACTATTGCCATATAAATTCATCTGGGGAATAGAAGCCCTGTATTTGCCTATGGGCACATTCGTGATATCTTTCGTAAAATTTGTTAAAAGACGATCATGATGGATATTTATAGTCATGTCTATAGGGGAAGGCCCCTCTGCAGCGACTATTAACAGTTAAACTGACTCGCTATGTGCCATGGGTCGTCCAGCCCATTACACACAATCGCCAGTGTTAGCTGCTCCATATTAACTTTTGTTGTCGATGGATGCAGGACCCGTCTTCCACCACGAGGAGGTACAGGTCGGAATTATGGAAGACCTAAAAGACGATAACAGCCGAAGAGCAACATATAGCTCCGTTTAAACAATTTGTATGTGAGACGTGACGCTTTATCTAGGTAATCATGGTATATGCCACAAGCTCTGGAATAGCGAATCAGTTGCAAAAAGTAAACTCCATAAACTAAAGCGAAAGAATAATTGATAAAATTGGGGATCGATATTGAAGTCATCAAGTTTGTCCATAGAGCTTTGTACAAAACCTCCCTGAAAATATTCCTAGAATCTGAAGTGTCTTTAATTTTAAGTTTTCGCAGAAAGTACCAAAGTATCCATTCCAACCCTTGAAGGACTGTTTAAGTAAATAAACATCATCAATACAAGGGAAGGCGATATATACAAAATAAAAAAAATGAACATTTGATAATATTTGAAAGAAAATTATATATTTGTTTATGTTCTTACATGTCAAGATACTTTTTGATAACAATTATTTTACAATTTTGTTTTAAACAGCCTTGTCTATTCCTTTTTTCTTCGCCGTGAAAAGTAAAAATGCGGTACATCTTATACATATATCTGTCACTTAAAAATTATATTTTGTTAACAGTGTTGAATTTTATTTTCAAATAAGACAACGATCATTCATTGATGATTCATATTGAATTCCTTCTTTTCGTATAGAGTGAGTTATCTCCCATCCACAAGAGTTGCCAGAAGGTAAAATACATTGCAATGAATGGAAATTGGATTGTATATCTTCTAAATTATTAAGAGTTAGACCTAAAAAAACGTGTTTTATAACTCTTTGTACAATGTATTTCAAAGATTTTCTTAGACTAAAATTGACGCACACAAAAAACACTAAACACGGATAAATCTTTTCACAAAATCACTTGAAGAAGTAAGGAGACCCTAAACTTATTTTTGTACATCTTTATGAGGTGGGTGAACAATTTAAAAACGCAAAACTTTTTATCATATTTATATACATGATTGTATTAATGATAAGCACCGAAGGGCATAAACATATTGCCAAAATTTCACGTGTTATGGAAAAAAATCTGCAATTCTATCAGAGTTCATTAACAAGAGCACGAGAGGCACTTGAGCAGAGGTAAATCCAGAGAATGGGTTCCAGGTGTTTTCCTCAGAAAATCAGTGTTGTTATTTTCGTGAAGATTTTCGGCAAAATCGGCCTGCGCCTCTGACGTCTCCAAATTACTATGGGCATAACCCCTTTTCAAAACAAAAAAAAAATAGATCTGCAAGAGTTCTGATGATTTGTCCCTATTTGTTACATGTTTACAAGACAATAAAGTATAATGGTGATTTTATGATATTTAGATATATTTAAGGAATATGAATATATAAATATAGTGTAAACTGATACGGCGTTACGTGCTGTCTGTAAAATACATCCCAAATAAAGATTCTAACTGCACAAAATATCAAATTAATATTCCTGTAACTGTGTAAGTATCCATTCCTTTATTTACCATTGGACTTTGGTTTGTACTTCAACATTTGAAAGGAAACGTCTTAGTAGCTTATAATTGATTGATGTGCCTCCGTAAAAAACGGCTAACAAAAGATTTCACCCATTAGTGCGAAACCCTTTCTTAAAACATGTAAACGATCTTTTATTTCATTTGACATTACTTAATGGAGAAGAAGCCAAGGAAAATATTTCTTTATGTCTGTTCCTTTCTGTATAAATGTGGTTTACTTTAATTATAAAATATTACGTTTTTGGTTATAATGGAAACTTGCTTTTAATGAAATGAATGTTCTTAAAATCTCGATTCAAATTGCTTGAATTACGACGGTAATGTCGGTTTTATCGACATGTGCAATCTCAAAATAACAAATGATGCATATTTGTTAGTTCTCAATAACTCCAAGATCTAAGTGTTTACAGCGTTCAATTTTAAAAGATTTTTTTCGAAGTAAGATTGAGAGTTTAGCTTACAAAATGCATAAAATAGGAGATATATAAATTCAGCTTATAAGGTCGATCCCCACAATTCATTCTCTTGATGCTGGGACATAGAAAAGACAGAAAACTTGTAGATCCGTCGACACTGAAGCAAGTTTTTGTGTTTTTTTTTAATAAATACCAAAAATGTCGTTCATGTAAAAGTCATTTTTATTTTAATGCTATAACCGAGTGATACCCTATCATTCTCGTAGCTTTGTTTGACTGTATGACATCGAATCCTCTGAACCATACCTGTATGCTACTTTGTGGATCTGCTCCCACCATACACATTAGATTAAATCTGCCAAGCCGGATTACCGGTATCACTCGATTAGCGAAATCTATATTTACATGTGTGTACATGTACAGAGGTGATGCCATATATGTCCCAGTATGGGTTCGACTCCCGCTAAAGGAAAGATACAATTGCAAAAATGGTGCCGGTAAATTTGCAGTACGGACATCGTTTGGAAGATTTTTTTAACAAATGTCTAAAAACTTAAAGGCCTTCTTTTCTGAGTAACTATACAAATTCTAAAATACAAAATACCTTAAACCCGCTAACAACAAATGTAGCAAGTGAAATGTTTAGGCTCTTTTATAAAGCAGTCTTTAGAACTGAGGACAGGGGCCAAATAAAGTTTCATTTGATTTTCTAGTATGAATGTTAGTCTGATTGAATAAGTATATAAATATATATTTTACTGTGATTTGTTTAATAATGTTAACTGTTTATTCCATTCAGAATTATTGTATTTGTATACTAGTTGTATGTGTGCCTTTGATCTTATTGTAAGATGTAAGTTGTGCAAATAAATATATAAATAAATGGTGAGAACCACGGTCTTTATACTTGTCCTGCGACAACATGTTTTCTACCGATTTTTCTGCTTGTTTTCTACCGATGATCCTTGTTTTCTACCGATCGGTTTTTTAGAAATATAAAAAATAACGCTTATTTTTAACATTTGAATACATCCTATGGGAGAATATGCAATAAATGATCGTTTATTTGTAAAAGAGCCATTTGCTTTTTCATATAACTAACAGGTTTAAGAAATTTGATATGTCCTGGTTTTCTACCGATTAGGTATGTTCTTTACTGTGTTTTCTACAGATGAGTCCTTGATTTCTACCGATGATCTAATTTTATATAACTACACATTTTGGTTGTTTCTAAAGGCATACATACACCGTAAATGCTTGTGTTGTACAGTGAAGCTTCATCATACTGTTGTATGGAACGCCATTTTAACCAAAACCTTGGTATTTATAGGATACCTCATATAACTGGGGATTTCCTGGACGAAACTCTCAATTACATCAGGTATTTAGAGTTATCTTGGTAACTGGGGGTTTGCTTTAAGCTATCACATAGATACCTAATTGAACCCCCTTCTCCCTACAGATATTGTAGTCCCGTGCGGGGCCCGAGTGGCGAATAGACCCGCAGCAGAGTCTAGCTTGTCGTAAGAGGCGGCTAAGGGTATTGGGATTCTGACGTCGGGTCAGTGTTCAGCCCACAGAGCGACCAAGAAAGTGTGTACCCTAAGCAGCTGAATAGTGTGGCCCTCGTCCGCAGGGATTGTCAGGTCTATAATACGGAAACCCTGGCGACCGACCATAGTGGGACAACGTGTGAGGAGAGTGCCACGCTTCATGCACGTAAAAGACCCCTTTGTGGACCGCCAAGTAGTGCACCACATAGGTAAATTTTCAGTCCCTATCCACCTCTCCCCTTTTCCTGTGGTTCTTCAAAATTTGCAGTTCCTTTGTTTCCCACCCCAACCTCATGTTTCATTTATCATCCTCATTTTATGTTCATTTTATCATCCTTTTCATGTTATAACCTATTTAGCGTTGCACGGGCGTAAAACACCAGCTCACTCACTCACAGATATTGTAAGTTCATGCTATTTAACTCTTTGAAAGCAGAAGTGTAAAGCTGAAAACTATCAATTCCTCAAAAACTAATACAAAGCTCAGCTTCCAATAAAATATTTTTGAAAACTCTTAATAGCAGGAGTTTTTGTGGTATCCATGGGATAGCTGATAGGACCTGAAATAACTCCTGATGTAATTAAGAGTTTCGCTCTGAAAACCCCCAGATAGCTGCCAGTAAACCCCAAGTTATCTGAGGTATCCTTTAGTTACCATGGTTTTGGTAAAAATGGCGTGCCATACTGTTGTATATGTACAGATTAATTTCAGCCCGAGAAATTCATGTCTCAGCCTCAGCATTTCTAGATATAACAGTGAAATCTGGTATATGGAGGATTATTTCCCATTATTTATAAAGCACTTCACAAATCTAATATAAGTGGAAAAAATGTTGATATACTATCAGTTTCTGATAAGCCAGCTTTTGAGAAAATACACATTTATTTAAATTTTGTAAAAGTGTTCTTGGTGTGCGCAAAACAGTTTTTGCTCATGAACCTCCTTATTCTTTTTATCGTCAATATTATGTGTTCAATAAAATATACAGTTTTAAAATTTGTCATGAAATGTCATTTAATATAACACATTATCACATCGGTAGAATGCCAGGACCATCGGTAGAAAACCAGGACACATCTTTAGAAAACCAGGACCATATTTTTTTCTTAAATGATCGAAAAATCAAAAATACGCCATTTGTAATGAAAAGTGATATGTCTTTAAAAATGTCCGACTATTTGGAACAATGAGCATAATTTTCAGTCCGGTGAATGGTAATTTAAAACAGATATTCATGGTTATCTGAAAAAAGGGAAATTGTCTCTTGCTGGAAAAAATAAACAATACCCTTACTGTAATTTTATGTACATACTAAAAACAAAATAATGTAAATTAAACTAATTTGTTTAAAAGTGCCATAATAGCCGGGTATCATAGTTTGGAAAAAATCGTCTGCCAGGTTTGTTTTTTTATCACCACATCGGTAGAAATCTAGGACATCGGTAGAAAACGAGCAGAAACATCGGTAGAAAACATGTTGTCGCAGGACAAGTATAAAGACCGTGAGAACGGGTATAGTAAAAACAGAAGTCACAGATATACAAATAAAAAAAATATAAGAAAGAAGGATACAAATTTCAATGGGCCAATTTAATGATTTTTTTCTGTATATTTCGTGTAATTCGAATAGTTTTATTTTATGTACCTTTATAATATACATTTTGAGAGAAGCGGATTCGGCTATGAAAGCAATCAAGTTAATCTAATGACCCCTTCTTCGAGTTAAATAGTCCGAATCTTATCGGAACCCGTAACGGAATAAATCTTATTTTAAAAGGTTAAGACTTTACATAAACTTTGTACCGTTCCTGGGCCGAGTACCAGTACAATGTAACTATTCAAGGGCGGATCCAGAGGTCCATGAAAGAGGTGTTGGAAGCAATAGTCAATTTTATATACATTTTTTTGCTCAATTTAAAGGGGGGAGTACGCCCCCTCCGCCCGCTCTGGGTCCACTACTGCTATTGTTGACATTCAAGCTTTAATTTTTTATATATTATATTTTTAGAATCTTTTACACTTACACGTATATGTGTGCAAGAAGTCACTACCTTTAAACTTCCTGGTTATTAATTCTGAACAGGTAAATAGTGATTTTAAAATATCTCTTTAATACCGGTATCTGCATGCTGTAAGATCTACATGTGACGCATGTAAATATATTTTAGTCGATAACTTTTTTATGTAACTTTACAACTCTATAACCTTTATTTACAACCCATAAAAATATACAAAATGAAAAAAATATATATATCTATTAAGACACACGTGTCATGTGGTATGGAAGCCTTTACCTGTCATCGCAATGCGTGATATCTATACTACTAAAATAACGAAGTAAGTAAGTAAGTAAGTAAGTAAATGCTTTATTTAAAGAGGGTAACTCAGTTAGTTAATAACTAATCTTCCCTGAGGCCCTCATAAAATTCATCATACAAAATTACATGAATACAGGTCATAGGATACAATACATGTAATACACAAATTACAAAAAAGAAAGAGAAAACAATAAAATAAAAGCCTATAATACATTTAAAATATACAAACAAACACACTGCATCAAAATTGATGAACAAGTATCATTAAATATGTAAATGTTAAGGTCCATATTGTACATGTTGACTAAAATTAACATAATAAGTTGTCTAAATTATTTCTTGACTTTGTGTATTCATTAAAAATGATTTTAATTTTATCTTAAAAGTAGCTAGAGTTTTTGAGGAACGTACATTGATTGGAAGTCTATTCCAGAGAAAAGGTCCAGAATAGGAAAAGGATTGTTTAAAAAGTTCTGTTTTTGGTTTTGGAATACACAAATCTCCATTTGTTGCATTTCGTAATTGATAAGGATTTTCATTAGAGATGTAGTTTATCTTTCTTGTAAGATACTGTGGGGCTTCATTATTAATGCATTTATGAATTAAAATACATTTATGATACAGAATTCTATTTTCAACTGTCAAAAATTCTAACTTTTTAAAAAGAGGAGCAGATGGGGCTAAAAAGTCAGCTAGCATCTAAAATCAGTCTGACAACTCTTTTTTGGAGTTTTGCAATACGATTTAAGTTAACTGCACTACAATTTCCCCAAATAGTGATACAATAGTCAATTAAAGGCAAAATATAACCATTATAAAACAGTTTCATTGAATCTAGAGTTAAATACCTTTTAATCTTTGACAACAAATAGATTCGACTAGAAATTTTTGAACATACACTGTCAACCTGCTCTGGCCAATGTAGATTAGAGTCAATTTTGATTCCTAAAATTTTTTCACAATCAGAAATCTCCAATGGCATTGATTTTAGACAGATATTGACATTCTTATTTTGTGTAACAAGTTTTTGCTTTGTTCCAATAACCATACATTTTGTTTTACTACAATTTATAAACATTTTATTTCCTTGACACCATTTTTCAATTGAAAGGATGTCTTCTTGAATTTTGGGTTGCAGAACCTCAACATTTTTTCCAGATAAATGAATTGTTGAGTCATCTGCATATAGATCAGTAAGAGAATGTGAAACATGAAGTGGAAAATCATTAATATATAATATAAAGAGAAGAGGTCCAAGTATTGAACCTTGGGGGACACCATACTTGATTTTCAATGGAGCAGATTTAATATTTCCTATTTGGACTTGCTGTGTTCGCTTGTTCAAATATGACCTGAAAAATTCAACTGTTCTTGTATTACATCCATAGATATCTAATTTTTTGCATAATATATCATGGTCAACTACATCAAATGCTTTTCTTAAGTCCAGAAGGATTGCAACATTTATGTTTCCTTCATTCATTTGTTCAAGAAAATGATCAATAATATTAGTTAGAGCGGTTTGGCATGAATGATAAGGTCTAAACCCTGATTGTGCTGGATGAAGTAAATTTAAATTTGACAAATAACTATAGAAATGTTTTTGAACATGGTGCTCGATAAGTTTTGTTAAAGTGGGGAGAACTGAAATTGGTCTATAGTTTGAGGTTAAATCTTTGTCTCCTGATTTGAATATTGGTGAAACTTTAGCATTTTTTAAAATATCAGGAAAAATTCCCTTTTCAATCATTTTATTGAATATATAAGTTAAAGAAGACACAATTAATGGTGCACTTAGTTTGAGTAACTTGGGGCCAATACAATCAGATCCTGCTGATTTATTTACATTGAGTTTATTTATACTTAATAGTAAGTCAGGCACCTGTATATATGGAATTGAAAATGGTTGTTCTACTTTATCTGTTACAAATTCCCTTAGCTTGATAAAATCAGTGCATGAGGAATCAGAGTCAGTTTCTCTCAATTTGTCAATACATGTTGTAAAAAACTCATTAAATATTTTAACAATTTCTTTTGTGTCAGTAACATATTTGTCATCTTCAATTTTTAATTTGCATGGTGTTGTATTTGGTACAGGAGTAAGACTTTGAATGCAGCTCCACAAGATTCTTGGATCTTTAGAATCCTTTACCATGTTGTTAAGTATAATTTTTTAGCTTCATTTGTAAGTTGAATAGTTTTGTTTCTCCAAAATCTATAATTTGACCAAGACCTAAGTGCATGAGATTTTTCCCTCAGGCCACAATTAAAATATTGTTTGTTTGCTGTTGCCGACTCAGGGTTGAAACAGGTGGGTAGGTAGGGAGGGAAATTATTTTTTTTTTTGGTCTGACAGAGGTTTTATATACAGAGTTAAAAACATGCATTCAAAGCCTTAGTACTAGTATAAGCAAACTTACATTTAATTAAGTTTTATACTACTGAAGGAAAAGGGTTACTAAATCCTTTTTTGAAAGATTTTCTACTTTGCAGGTTAACTCCTAAATTTATATACTACATGTACTACTGGTTGAGACATGTTCTAATTTGTACTGTTCCTGTACATGTTATTGTATGTATTAATGGTCCATGAAATTAAACCTGTAAATGGCTTTATTTTAAATGTAACACACTTTAAACTTTTTTCAAAGTTCAGTGCAACACCGATGGTTTCATTTAAATCAGGATGAAAAACGTCCAGTGATTTCAACTTAGAAGACAGGTTTATTGAAATTGTGTCAGCCTTCCCCAACGTAAAATTTGGGGAATCTTCTAGTAAATCGTCTAAAACATCACCCCATGTCTCGTCGTCGGAGTACTGATACAGAGCATTAGTTACAATATTGTCTCTTCCTTCGACCGTAACGTTGCAACACAGTGTTACAGTCTTCGATGAAGCTCGTTTCACCCCCGGCCCCGTTTCGAGGGACGCCATCCTCTCACCTCGTGGTACTTAATTTTTAATCAATGTCGTTAGAAAACGTGCTTTTAAAGCTCTTTTCGGCATCTTTTCAAACGTTTAATCGATCGAGAATCAGCAGGAACGACTAATTACCGAAATTGAATAAGAACAGAGATATACCGCAACGGACGCGAGGTAGACGAAAATATTAGAAATAAAAAAAATTTCTTTTTCTGGAAAGCAAAATAATTTTCCCCAGCGGTGGTAAACTGTCCCAATCGGCCGGAAACGGCAAACAACTAAAATTTTATTTTTGGCCCCATTTTTCTAGCATAGTTAATTTCTTCATTATACCATAATTTGACCAAGACCTAAGTGCATGAGATTTTTCCCTCATTTTTCTAGCATAGTTAATTTCTTCACAAGTTTTAGCTTTTCAAAAAGCTGGGGAAGCTTCGCTGTAGCAGCATTTAAAGGAAAGGAAAGTATATATCGGTTTATATTTAAAAATGACAAGTCACTGGTCTACTAGAACTTTATAGAATGTATCAGGAACATGCCTATAATTACAATGCATAAGAAATATTACCGTGAGCTGAAGGTCATTTTATAAGAAAACAACAGATTTCTGTTTAATGTTCAGTTTCTCTGTTACAGTTGCTTTGCCATTAACGCCAATAAGTTATTACTGAGTCTTTGTCTAATTGGTCTAATTAAATGATTTTTAAGGATGAATAGTAATGGCTAACTATATATGGAAGACATATGTTGCATGCTCCTTATGAAGTTGGTCAACCGAATGAAAATGAGTGGTTCATGAGTTTCGGGTATAAAATTGCTTTCTCTAATTTTCGTCCGATTTATCAACCTCTCAGTGTTGGAAAAATATTTCTCACCTCTAGAGAGAAAATTGTTCTCAGCGTAATTGCACGTGTAATTGATGAGCGACCTTTTGCAATTTCTTACTTGTAAACATTAGAGAAAAACCTTCTACAACTTAATTCTCGATGATTATGGAATTTCTAACATCTCGAGAAATAAATTTGATATCTTAATCGCTCGGCAAGCCTCGCCATTAAAATAATCAAATTTATTTCTCTCGATGTTAGAAATTCCATAATCAACTCGATCGCGTTGTAGAAGCTATATTGACACAATAGAACATTCATTACAAGATTAGCTTTTTAAAAAAGCTGAGGTCATTCGTTTGGTGTTCTTAAAGAATAAGAATTATGTAATAAGACTAAATAGTGTATGATAAATGTTTTTTTTATAACGTTTCAAAGAAATAAAATAATTAATAATATAGTAAGGAAACTTGATTTGGAATAGAATTATTTAACTCAACAAACTTAAGGAAAAAGAGCAATTCAAACTTTTTTTCATAAACTCTATCAATTCGTCATACAAATGGGTCAATCTGAAATGTTTTTTGTAGATAAACAGAAAAGACTCGAACTTTTTAACCACCCTATCTAATGTTAAACTATTCTCATGTACAGTTACTGGGAAAAAAAACTTGATGGAAATTCTTAATGACGTACATGTACGGGCGGACAAAAGTAAAACTTGTGGTCGTAGCGGCACAATAGAAAAGAACACATAAAACAAAATGCAATTACAAAAACAACTTAATGCAACAACAACATTAACTTTACGGTCAAAACATAGGTAAGTTTAAGTGTTCCGGCGGAAAAATATTGAAATTCTGCTTATTATAACAAACTTTTCACTTAATCAATGGTCAAGTCCCGGGTTGGCTAATAGGCTTACAACAGAAACCATCTTTATTGTCGTAGTCTTAAGATTTTGTGGGGAGTGTCGTGTTTCCTGCAATTCTCTTTGCTGACAGCCAAGAAGGGCACGCTAATGGCTGAATATTTCGCCCTACCCACTTTTCCTATAAGCAACACACATTAAATCACTTAATTTTTGACACAACTTCACATCGAAATCTAACATTTTCAGTAGAATTTTTCAAATTATTATGTAATAATACAAACCCTAAGGCCTTGGTCCTTCTCTAAGACGTTGACGACAGTCTCAATTTATTCTATTTGATACATTTTTTCAGTGTTTATCTTGTGCTCTTCATATTTTAGTTATGGCCGTTTTACTTCAGTGTTTCTAATGAGTTGGTAGTGGGTAGGTTGCAATAGTTCATTTGCTCATCTATACATAGCTAGCTCATTTGGTGGAGAATATTGTTTACTATCAAAGGAACTATATTTTCACTTGATTTTAAAATAAAATGATATTTATTTTTTTATAGTACAAATACCAAAGGGTAAAATAACCTAAAATCGTTAATTTCACAGTATATGCTACATATTTGACAGTAAAAACCATGAACTGAGCTTTAAAGTAGCAAATAAACTAAATAAACATGTACACCCAACTTGTTTAATAGACGCTAATTTGTCGCTATATTTGCAAACATTGCAAGTGAATTCTAAAATAAACTGAACGTGAACAAGTATTGGTAAGTCGCCCATAGTTGTTCCAGGTACATACGCCCTGGAGACATGACCCGTCTTCCACCACGAGGAGGTACTGATCGGAATTCTGGAAGACAACTTTTCAGCACGGTGCATTATGCTTTTATAAGCCCAAAGTGTTGCCAAACAAAAAAGCTTATATCTGGATGAAAATGCACAGCAACAGAAACATAAAAATAATCTGGACTTGTAAATCATATGATAAACCTGTTGATTACAACAAAATTTATGTAATCTATTCTTGCTCAGCGATCAATAAATATCACGTGATATTTTAGTAGATTTGTCGAGGTCACCTGGTCAAAGCAATTTTAATCAACGGTAAACATTAAATTGTACCGTGTCCAGTTCTGCAGTACACAAAATAGCCTTATCATGATCAAATCGTCTCTTCTCCGTAACTGATTCACGATTATAGTTATTGGTTAAGCCAATGAAACGATCTGTTACTTTTGTAACCTTATTGAACAGCCTATCAACGCGTTCATAAGTGATTGATTATTTCAAGATGGCGTGAATATCCTATGAAATTAATAGCTTCGCACCTTGATGCGAAGCAATTATACCATTTAGGTTGTTTTTCTCAAGCGTTTTTAGTTAGCCGGGTTGCAGCCTAAACAACAAATGCTACGACTAAGCTTCATACATCAAAAATAGGGGACGGTTGTGCCCTTTGAAAATTTCATTAGCACATATGCAATTATGTCTGCAATTTGCTAATTAATCTAATTAATTGATCCGGAAATGCTATAGCCGTCATCGTTCCGGAATTACACGTATAAACAAGTTTTACTAAAAAGCGATAGGAAGCGCCCGGATTGGTATTTAGCACCCGAGACTTAAAAGTTTATTCTTATCTGTAAATGAAAAAGTAATGGGTCATAAATTGTTACAAAATTATTTAATCAATCTATATATTAGCCTAAAAATACTAAAAAGCTAGAAGTACATACAGTAGAGGTAAAATATCGTCACTGCCGGTTCGATATTTTGTCCCCCCTTTTTTTACAATGTTTGGAATTATTTCCCCTGTGTTTAGACAAGTACAAATAAAAACACACAATTATGCTTAATATTTAAAATATTTTATATAATAGATTATATTGGTAAGTTTAGTATAAAATTGTATGCAAAAAAATATTTTACCGGCAAAAATTGTAACTTTTCAACAATTTAAAATTTATCATAGTGTAGTTTTTTTTCTACATGTAAAATTAGGCTCAACGATGTCAATAAATTTACAAAATGGCGTAGCGATTGATTGAAATATACCCTGCCACTGGCCATTTGTGTACTTTAAAGGTGGGGAAACAAATACCGTAGAACCTTTAATTTGCGATTATTACAACCATGTAAGGTCATGCAAATGCAATGTATAAGTCATTGTGTGGTCTTTTTTTAAAGCAACGCGACGATTGATTTTCCCGCGAAATCGCGGGTTTGACCTAGTTATATTTATATTTAAACGATAATTGTTCGGAAAACTATTATAGATTAGTTGTGGGGATATGAATTTATTAAATTAAAAATGCATTGCAATTTTTAATCATGTACATGTACTTTTGCTCTGTCATTATGATATATATTTGCATTTAAAAATGTTAAATGAAAAAAAATATTCCCGATAAGTAATGTTTTATTTCATTATTTAGGAAATGGTTTGTTTTGATACATTAAAAGTGATACATGTCGGATCAAGACAAGTAATACTTCCGCTTTTGTATCTAAAATGTTATTGGAAAACTTTTTTGTGCAAGTTTGATATAAGACTTACCAATATGTGTACATACGTGTTATGATCTGTTATTAAAGACGAGATTCCCGATTTCCCGTTGAAATACTGTGAAATTCCCGTATCCCGCTAAGTAAAAATCCCGAATTCCCGTTGAAATAAATGGACCATTCCCGGATCCCGCTACATACAAATCCCGAATTCCCGAGGTTTTAAATTTCAAATCCCGAATTCCCGGTGAATAAAATGGCCTTTCCCGCTGTCCCGTAAAAGGTCCTACCGACCCTCATGTTTGTCTGGTGCTAACTTTGTAATTGAACACGGGGTTAATATTACCGACTACCGTTAACGGAGGACATCTAAAACAGTCCAAAAATAAAAGATAATTATTTTTAACAAAGAAAAGGAAAATACAGAGGAAAAATAATAGACAACATCCCAATCTTCATCTGTTGTCTGCAATTTCTACCTGGTGTGCTTTCTTTGTAAAAAGCTCAACACCAGTATTTTTTGGACTGTTTTCAGTTTCCCAGCGTTAACGTAAGCATGTTATACATGTACATGTACCCCATGTAATCTGTTAAAATTAAAAAAAAAACTTATTTTTTCAAAACGGTGCACCAGTTGTCTAATATGGAAAGCTAGGGCACTAGGGTATTAATTAGTAGCGGACCCAGAGGGGGCAGGGGTTGCACATGCCCCTCCCTCACTTTCTTACATATATTTGTACTTTTGGCAACATTTATCAGACACCCCATTTTCTTCTTCATTACACTATTGGAGAACCCTTCCCCTATTAACATTTTCTGGATAGGCCCCTGTTTTATACTGTACAAAGACATCAGAAAAATTAAGTTATTAGATCATTAAGGACTATCACCAGCATGTAAATACATGTATCTTGGACCTGTATTTAGATTTTTCTATCTTTAAATTATTACTTGTTGATAGAGTTTAAGAAAAAGATTGAATTGTCAAAATATTTCTTCGATTATGGATACTATTAGTCCATCAGCCAACTCTGAAAAGACGTCATATTTAAAAGTTGAGTGGATACCCCCGTAGACCGAATTTTTATGGTACAAGCTTCATAATTCCAAATGTTATACTTGTATAAAATATGCGGAAAATAGCGTAAAAATCATTTTTTCTGGACTCTCTGGTGAGCAATTGAAAAGAAGTCATTCATTTATTTTCAATAAATTGAATATGGGGTTAAAAACTTCAATTACTGTTTTATAAATCCATAGTATGCATAGGGATTATTGACTTAGAAAAAGAATTTGCATCATAACAATGTCTAAAAAAGATATTTTTCAGAATAAATGTTGCAAATAATTACCTTCAAAATTTCCCTATTTTTACAATTTGCGAATGTCTTCCTATGATTTCGCACGTATCACAGGTAAAATTTACTCAAAAAGATTCACCTTATAACAATGGTCAACGATTAAAAATATTTAAACCACCAGGATTTAATAAAAACAGCGTTTTACAAAAAAAAAAAAATGTTTAATGTCCATGTGCGGATTGTAATGGTTTGACCGATATGGTTTTATTTTTAAAATTATTAAATGTGAAGGTCAGTTTTTCTATTTTTAGAATCAATATTTTTTATGATTTTAAGTCATTTCAATGGTATTTTTTTTTAAACCAACACAAAAGAAGTTATAATATAGAAAAGGTGAATATTTACATTATTGAAAACCAAGTTATAACCAATAAATCACATTTTCTTGTTTTTGGCCTGTTAGACTTCCTTTTTGGTCAGGTGCGTTTGACTTTATTTAATCTTATATGAAACATTTACATTACTTTTTACTTATAACTTATCTATTTTTAATTTCAGGCGACAATTTATATCGAGATGTCGCCTTAAAACAATGAAACGGTGTCGTTTTGTAAATTTAGTTTTTTTTCCAATTCTATTGTTATGAAATCAAAGAATGGATGAGTTTTTGATGAGAAATATTTTAGTAACAGAGGTTAAAAATATTTTGAAGAAGGATTTCTGACATATAAAATAATGCTTATAAAGAAAACAATAATTTGTCTCGAGACACCTTTATGAAAAAAATAATTGTCTGATCGGAACAAACCCTCCCCCCTCTTTTCGTGGTAATGGTCGGTCGCATAAAAAAGAGTACTAGAAGACTAGGAGTCCTCATTGATGATGGAATTTTACAATACTGCATTCAATTTTAAAGATTTAACAGCAATGCCATGAACGTCATCTATAAACATTCCCAAAGACTCCGCCACATACGCAGACGAACAAATTTTTGGATTTTTTGGACGATTGCTGTTGTTAAAAATCAAAAGTACACTAAAGTTCCTCAGGCAATACTGGTACTGGTCGGCTGTATTTAGATAAATAGAAAAAGGCGCTGAAGCTTTTTCCTTTGCAAAGGGCACGTGTACCTGCATTTGCTCTTAACCTTAATTGAAGTGTCTGTTTCCATAGAAACTTCGTATCCGTTTGCTCAGTTACTTTGTCCCGAACGATGTCAGAATTTTGTATTTTTGTCTGTAAAGTATTCTGTTAACAGGAAGTAGTTGAGTAATTCCTTAACTCTATTAAGAAATATAGAGTTTAGTTACATAAAAATTGAGAAGGAATACTTAATAACTTTGCAGAGCGACGCTCGATTTAAGAAGACGAACAATCAAAAAGTGAGCCTATGTATATCGCTTCTGTCTAATGTTACTGGCGACACACAAAGAATACTAGTAGTTCGACAAAAGCATTTTAGGTCAACAGAAACTTATATCATTAGCATGATTAGTGTACCATATTTCTTTTTATGTAATTTCACGAAAAATGGGAAACACTGAAATCAGTAAAGTTAAAACCCACACAATTAGTAAGCTTACAGTATTCCCATTTAACACAAAATCAGGACAAGTGGTTTTCTTTGAATTTTTTTTTAATAAATTTTGATTGTAGTATAAGACGAAACATAAATGTACTCGTGGAGGAGAACTAGACTAGCAATCTGTTTTAATCACGTCACGTTATACTAGTATTGATAATGTCCTATCACTGAACAATTCTCGATTTGGTGACTTTCTCCATCTCATATATCCCCAGGAACCTGAGATAAGGGACACAACGGATTCTAGGAAGTCTGCTTCATATTAAGATCTACATCTCGTAATTGACTCTCAAGGAACACTTTAACAAAGCTCTATGACAAACGTGATGACTTCAACTTTCCAATCGTCAACTTTCCTTTTTGTGTAGCAACATTCCGTCCGCTCCAGCTTATGAAGTCTTCGTATCACAGTTGATTCGTTACTCCAGAGCTTGTGGCAATAACATCGATTTCCTTGGCGGAGCGTCACGTTTGACACAGAAATGGCTAACACAGGGTTATGTTGCTCCATGGTTGCTGTCTTCACTCAAGAAATTGTACGGTAGACACCGTGAACTCGTAGACAATCTTTCAAATGAGTGCAGATTGTGGTTTGTCTTAGAAATTTGTTTTGTCTTCCTTACCGGATTTGAGACACTGAATTGAAATTAGCAACACGACGGGTGTGCTATAGCAGGCAAAAACCGCTTACTCTTCCGGAGCACCTGAGTTCACTCATGTTACGACTTTAGTTTGCGTTGTTGATTTCCGTTCGGTTGATTTTGTGTTTTGTGTTTCTTCGTGCTGTTCTTGTTCATGTTTACCGGTTTTAGCGTTGCCCTTTCGGGCTTTTGACACTTGAATGCCCTATTTGTGCCTCTTTGCTTCTTTCAATTCATTCGTCGGTTAGCACAATCTCTAATTTCAATGGTTTGGTGATTTCAACTTCGTTTTGTTAACTTCTTTCTGGGAAAAAAATGACCAAACTCTACGACATTGCTCAGCAGCATAAAAAAGTTCACAATAAAATGGCCTCTTTTTCAAAATATATTTTAGCAAGAAAAATAGTCACGATTGTAATGAGAGTTTCCTTTTCTGTTGTTTTAGAAGTACGCTTATTGCTCGGAAATTCGTTAAAATCTATATTCTTTAGAAGACGGTTCAGGAAACAACTGCCAACAATGAAGAAGCTAAATATGGATCTTCAAAGTATTTACAAATATACTAGTAGTAATTTCAAAAGGCAAAACAATCATAACAAAGCGTCAAATAAATTGAAAAAAAAGATCCATATAGAAACTTTATTTATTAGCTGGCATATTTCCTCTATAACAGTAACTTTTTATCCCTTTTGTAACTAAGTACAACAAACGGTCAAACATGCAGCGCCATAATTGTATATGTTGAATACTGCCTTGCAAAATGATCCAAAATGCACATTTGCATGTAATTATGACAACTTTTAAACGACAATTAAGACTAAAGGTCTTATATTCTGATACCATAGTTTCAAAAAGGTCAAATATATAAACTAAAATTGAAACAAAATATAATGAAACACATTATTGTGATCATTTGAATTTAAACATTAAAAAAGATATAGATTTCAGGTGACTGGGACTACATTCATAAATACCGAAAACTTTCAACCGGTACCACAAATATTTTTATGGAATTGATTTATTTAATTTGTTATGTTGTAGGTAGATTCTTTCCACAAAATATTCCACCTAGCTATCTTATTTTTTTAGGAAATAAAAAAAGAAAATGAAAAAAACTAATTTTAGACATTCCTTGTGTTATCTCCCTTTAAGGCTTCTTTGAGTGAAAATTTAAACAAACTTTTGTCTGTCGTTGGTTGTCTAGACAACATTTGATATATATTAAAAGTTTTCTTTTCAATAATATTGTAGTTGACTTAGTATAATAGAATGTTTTATAAGGGTTGAATTTTTTTGACAGTTTATGGTACCCCTAAAAGGGCCTCTGTTATACCAGTTTCCGCATCTTTTTGCAAAGTATAACAAGTTGCAAAATAAAGTTCACATGTTTGTCTTTTGATTTCTGCAATAAAAAATCGGTTTACAGGGGTATCCACTCAAATTATTTTTTTCCGGACCTGGCTGATGGACTATATAGTATAATTAGTCTAATAATAACCATTATGTCCATAAAACTATAGAACTAAGGGAACCATTCAACTGGGAAAAGGAGGGGTTCTTTTTCCTTAAAAATGTTTTAAATGAAAAAAACATTTTTGCTAACAACAAATCAAATGATCGAAGCAAGCCGATTTTCGACGAAAGGCCAAATAAAAAAATATATGTCTGTTTCTCTACATTTGTAACGACTTAGGTCTTTTATACCGACCTAAATCTTTCATTGCCATTTTTGCTTAATCTCGTTAAACTGGAATTTACTTCCCATTCACTCAAAGTTGCAATTCCAACCCATTCTATTTGTCCAGACATGGAATTAGAAACACATACTTTTTCGCGAAATAGAATCACAAAGGTTAGCATAGGCTTTGTGAATCAATATTTAGAAAATATTTTAAAGTCTCATAATCAGTCCACAGTTAGAAAAAAGTTCAAATTGCCCAAACCCTACTCATGTATTTAAAGTATGGGTAGGTAGGTAGGTAGGTAAAACAAATATTTCCCTGGGTGACCAAAAATATACTTTTTTCTTATCAAAATTCACTAATCAGGTATATAAAAAAAACATTACATTAAAAAAAAAGAGTAGGCACCTACTTATTCCGGTTTCATCTTTTTCACTTCCTCACCTAACCCTAGACTTTGCACATTGTCTTAATTTGACACTTTAATGTACACGACTAGGGTCCTGTAGCCGAGTGGTCTTACGCAGTGGTTTAAAATACCACACGATTGATCACTAGCCGATGTTGTCATTTACACACCTGTGTGATTAGTAGGTACTTATCCTTGTCGACTGAAAGTAGTATCGGATAATCCCCACTACTCGACAAGATTCTTGTCCAAAATTTTAATTTTAATGGAGTGTTAATTTTTTTTATCATTGTTTATTAAATTACCAACTTTATGGTCCATAATTTTTTATAAGCAAAATTGAAGAGAATTGTTGTAAAGCCGGTTCCAGCAAACACGCACTAAAGTGAATGAAACTAAGTGTATTTAGGCAATACAATAAGCAACGTGGTTGTGTAAGGTCTTGTAGGAAAGTGAGTACTTGTCATGGTTTGTAATTAAGATAACTTGGGTCATAATAGTCCCCGTGGGGTCACAAGAGGTCACCAAAAAAGAAGTCCGGAAAGCCTTGTGCACTGATTAGTCAACGGACCGTGGGATGGGAATTGGAACTGTGAGGAGTTTGATTAGGTTTGTCACTTACCTGCCCAAAGTCAGTGGTTTACTATGGGTACTCCGGTTTTCTCCATCATTAATCAGATGAGTGCAGATGTTGGTTTGTCATAGGCTTTTGTTTTGTCTTCCTTTACCGGATTTGACACACTGAATGGACTATTGGCAACGTGACGGATGTGCTATAGCAAGCAGGAAATGCTTACTGTTCCGGAGCACTTGCTGGGTTCACTCTTGTTTCGACTGGAGTTCGCGTTGTTGATTGATATTCAGTATTTTGTGTTTCCATGTTTTACATGTTGTCTGCTTTGTCCCGTTTCTGTTGGTGTTTACTGGTTTTGTCTCTGCCCTTTCGGACTTTTGACATTCGGATACCCCATTGGTACCTCTGCTTCTTTAAAACTTTATTGCCCAGGTGCATCGAAAAAACAAACAAACAAACAAACAAACAAACAAATAAACTTACTAATACGACTAAGTAAAATATTTGATATATTTACAGGTTAATCATGGCAGCATCAAAACAATCAGAAACTCATCAAATTCAATGCGAACCATGTCTCTACAATACTATTTCCGTCGCAGCTGAATTTTGGTGTTTATCGTGCGAGGACGGTCTTTGTCAAGGATGCACCAGTAGTCACAAAGGAATCCGTGCGACGCGAGACCACAAAGTTATTACTGTAGAAAAATATCATGAAATAAATGGTGATGACGCCCTCGTTTCGCAGGAGTGCAAAGAGCACGGGAAAATGTTTGAATTATATTGCAACGACCACGAAACTGCCCTCTGTGTTTTGTGCATACCTAAAAGCCACAGAGAATGTAAAATCATATCTTTAGACGAAGCGTAGAAGAATGTTACGTCATCAACGAATTTTACCCGTGTTGTTAAGAATACAAACAATCTAACTGAGTTTTTAACAGAGCAAGTTGAACATCTTCGTGATAATTTAGAAAGGCTTGGTGAAGAAAGGTCGACAATCGGGCTGAAAATAGATGACGTTATAAAGCGGCTTCATTCTCAAGTCGACAAGAGTGGGCAGAAGTTAAAAGAAAAACTTGCCTCATCTTTTAACGAATGTAGAGATACGATTAGTTGCGACATACAGAGACTTGAATCTAAACAAGAGGAGATGAAGACAACCAAAAGAAAATTTGGACATTTGAAGGAAGTGGCATCAAATAAGCAGCTGTTTCTTGCAGTTTCTGAGTCAGGCACGAAAATACAACAAGACCTTGATCAAGTACAAAACGAATTTGCTGACATGAAAATCAGCAGGTCCTTGGAATTACAACTGAGTTCTGTCTTGGATGAAGTTCTTAAACTTGACGCGCTAGGTTTTATCACTATATCCGAGACAAAGCTTTCCTGTATCAGTGAACTTAAGATATCTGAGGCACAGCTACCTTCTCAAGAAGCACGTGTATCTGTGGAAGTTGATCGCGTCACGTTGAGCAAGGAATTAGAAGTACTGAGCCCAGAACCAGGAGGACGAAGCATCACACCAGCAGGATGTCTTCTACTGCCGAACTCCGATATGATGTTTTCTGATCCTAATAATTGTTCCATTATAGTTTATAATACTGGCAATAACACCACAGTAGTTATGAAAACACCATTTCAACCACAGAACTTAGCAGTTTTATCCACAGAAAACAATACCATTGCAGTCACGTATGGAAACAGTAACCGGTTCGGTGTAGCATATTTTACTAACTACCAGTTCAAAACCATACGAAACATTAAAACAATAAGCGCATGTTGGGGAATATCATCTAACAAGGAATTAATAGCTGTGAAATGCACATATACTGGAATTCATTTATACAATTTAAAAGGCGATTGGTTACGCAGTTTTGAAGCTATTGATAGTTTGAATTGTTTTTTTACTTTCATCACAGATCAAAAAATGTATTTTTCTAAAGCTGATAAAGATACTGTAAGCTGTTTTGATCTACATGGAAAGGAACTTTGGAACAAACAAAAGATCACATACCCCATAGGATTGACAGGCGGTTCCTCTGGGGAGGTTTTTGTAGTTTCTCGTAGTGGAATTGTCGTTATCTCGGAAGATGGGAGCCGTGTTAAAAGCATTGACACTGGACTAACAGACATGAAAACTGTCAGTTTCTGCAAGTCTTCAAGGCGACTGCTAGTTAGAAGTCAGAACAAAAGTGTGCTTTTCAAAGTTTTGTACAATTAGTTCCTTGATTATCATCTGTATAAATTATAACATTTCAAGCATGTCAAACTGGTTGAAAAATTAAGGAATAACCAAGTGATGAACTTCATATAGTTCCCTGTATAGAATACAGGAAATCATTCTCTAATCATACTGACAAACTGTAATTTCATATCATATTTATTATAGTTTTATATATACTGTACAATTTCGCTCTATATGCGCTTCTTATTTATATAGTATTTATCATTTTCTCTCTTTTAGTGTAAAGCTTCTGATTAGTCTTGAATAGACGAAATGCGCATCCGGCTTTGCAAAATCTATTTTCTGAAACCTTGTTGTAATTTTGGAATTGATCTTATATAGATATTGTTTTTATCATATTATTTGTGCTTTAATTCATTATATGCTCTTCGCCTAGATGATCTGTATAATGCTTTACATTTATTTCGGATGTCTCTTCTTTTGACTCGGACTCTTTTTTGAATTATAGCACTTTTAATACATTTTATTATGGTGCTTAACAATAAGTATTTTGGTATTATTATTTACCTCTCAATTCATGCATTTAACATCATTTTAAGCATTTTTCTTGAAAATGTTTGCCACTGTCATATATTTGCATCACTTTCATATGGTGCTTGCTTTGCTTGAAATGGTGCCATTTTTCATTTTTTTGTACTGTCATTTATTTGTATTCCTTGTGGAGTTTAACTTTTATAGGCATTTGATTGGAAAGATCTTAAATCAAAGCTTCTGTATTCATAGCATAAAAAATCAAAGAATTTAAATTAATGTTCCTAAATATATAACTAAATATAACAGACCAAGAGATGTAGATCTTACTCAACATTGGCAAATTCCAAATCTTAGATGTACATTTATGACAACTTGTATTTTGTATTTATTACAAACCATGTAATAAGAAGATAAGAAGATGTTAAATAAGTGTACCCGACACAACCTATGTACAATATAAACGACAATTGAAAAATTCTTAAAAAATCTGCATTAAAATCAACCAGCAGCCTTTAATGTGACCAGAGGTCAATGCTCGCTGATTTGCAACTTGTAAAGTATATAGAATATTTGTATAAATGTAACAGCGTCAGATGTGTAGTATTTCTTACATGATGTTTGTATAGATTGTAATTATATAAATGTTTTTGACACATATTTTTTTGTGTCTTTGTTTACTGTCGTTAAAGCATTTCTTTCGGCGTACAAATGTACATAGCTTATACAAAAATTTCTCAAATGCTCTCACTAATATTGATTATGTGCTACTGCATGCATGTATTTGTATTAAAGTGTATTAAAGTGTAAACAGTTCTGTGTTATAGTGTAATGTTTCAGTCAGCAGGCAAAGGCATACATCAGCCGCCTTTTTAATCTTAAGGTTAGGATTTACCGCCCTCTGATTTTACACGTAGTATGGTTCATATTAATATTTGTATGTAAAAGGGAAAAACATTTTACCAAGAACTTTGAAGAGAAGTCCAAATGCATTTTTGCTCCCCTTGCTGAAGGCTATGAGAAATATTGCCATTACTTGTTGCCCCGCGGTGTCTGGGTATTCTTTCTTTCCAATAATATCAATTGAAGCCACTTGGCCAGTTCAACTAAACTTAAAATTGTCATTTTAAAGGGTGTCTGGGTGGCCGAGTGGCCTAAGGTGCTGATTTTAATACCACACTATTGATCACTAGCAGATCCCCTCTCAGGTGGTGTTCTAGTCCCGCTAGTAATTTACAAAAACGGGACTTCCCAACTTGTATGTGATTTAGTTTGTCAGTAACCCGCCAAAGGTCGGTGGTTTTCACAAACACACACACACACATATCATTTTACGGTGTCCTTAACAAACGATGATATGGGTAATCGGTTTGTCAAAAATAAAAGCTAAACAAAAGAAAGCGACTGATGATGTGCTTAAAACCAAAACAAACAAATCAAGAAGTAAGACCACCCTTAAAGTCCTATCTCAAAAAGTGGAAATGTGAAACAACATCTCAATTAGTGACAACACCTCAGAATCAAAACGCAACGAAGATGTCAGAAGTTCGAAAAAGCAAAAGTAAGTACACGAACACCAAATGAAACAACAACACGAATAAACTTACCACAAAACGCAACACAAGATCTAAACTACAATCAGCAGCGTCCATATTAAAGTGAACACGTATGCTCCTGAGAGCCATCAGTTCCTTCTGTTTACATCAACCCTTTCTTGTTGCCCAACCAACGACAACTTAAGTGTAAGTCAAATATGAAAAGCACACTAAGTCCCCATTGAGTATTTAGAAGGAGTATGTTGTTGCCCTAATTTATTCCTCATAGAGGATATCTCTCATTGGTTATTTTAATGGTCAATAGTAACGAGTTTTTATGTCGGTCACAATTTGATACAAACGACATTTGACACTGGTCGTCACAAAAACTTCCGTCCATTTTTTTTAACAGCTACATGCGATATGATATTTGACACGCAGCTTTGTCCGAAGTTTTTTTATGGCGTTATTCAATTTTGTAAACTTAACTCATCTACCTTCTGTCTATCAAAAACTCTAGATTTTATAAATAATGGACCTCTGAGCAAATCTATAACAAGTAGCTTCGTTCTACGGTTCGTAGTAGTTAAATGTAATACCACGTCAACCTCCTAATATTTGCCTTGTAACTTCATTCTGCAGTACTATATACATGTAGTGTAAATTTAAGCAATTTTATGCCTGAAACAAACCTCATATTACAGGACACAGTTTCAAGCTTTGGCATAGTTTCCCAGAAACGTGTGAGCCGTGTGTTATAAATTTACAAGACACATGCTGCATTGGAAACTTGATTATTATAATGGATCATTCAACTACATTGTAAAAAGTCACAGGTAGTAATGTGTCATATCGTATAATGTTTGGTAAAGGGATTTTGTCATGGTATGGTAAAGGGAGGTCATGGTTTGTACAAGGGATTTTTTTCTAAAATATGTAAAAATACCTTTATTTTAGTATCAAATCGTGTAAAGAGCTGAAAGGAATTGAACATGACGATAAAGGTTTACTGTGTTAACTTTAAATCTGCTTAGTTGTGCTTTTTAACCAAATTTAAATTTTGTCATGGTTTGGTAAAGGGAGCAGAAAAGTGTCATGGTTTATACCATTATGTCATTATGTCATGGTTTATCACATTTTCTAAAGTTAGGAGATCGGGCAAAATATTAGGTTTTTTCTGCTGTTTTATTGTGTTTGACGACATACTGTGTTTCCGTGTTTCTTAATACGCATCTTTAACCGCCAAAAAAATCATTGGCTCGTTTCTTGGAATTTATTAATCGTCACCTTCAGTAATAACATATGAAAGATATATTTTTAATTTTATATATCATTTTAACTTCTGCTCGAGTCCGTCATTAAGCCAACAACATATCCTAACCATCAGGATTACCATTGAACAATTAATATATAAAAATATTTATTAAAATTAAATATGAATATGGTTAATGTATAGGCTTTTAAAATGAGTGAGTGAGTGAGTTGTTCAACTTGGTGTTTTACGCCCGTGCAACGCTAAATAGGTCATTTATACGCGATAACCATGAAAAGGATGATAAAATGAACATAAAATGATGGTGATAAATGAAATATGGGAGTGGGATCGAAAACGAAGGAACGGTAATTTTGAAGAACCACAGGAAAAGGGGAGAGGTGGGTAGGAGCGGAAAATTTAGCCTTTGTGTTGCACTACTATACCACAAAGGGGTCTTTTACATGCATCTCCACACACGTTGATCCATTATGGTAAGCGGTCAGAGTTTCCGTATTATAGACCTGACAACCCCTGCGGACGAGGACCACCCTATTCAGCCACCTAGGGTACACACTTGGTCGCTCTGTGGGCTGAGCACTGACCCGACGTCAGAATCCAAAGAATTTTAGTCGCCTCTTACGACAGGCTAGGCTCTGCTGCGGGCCCATTCGCCACCCGGGCCCCGCATGGGACAAAAAACAGTACAAGCTACACCTGTATGATACTATAAAAATACTATGGATGAAGCAAACGTTTCTGTAGTTGTTGCACTGAATAATATTATTATGGATGAAGCAACATATTCCCTGAGATATGTCCTTTGCAATAGTTCAGTTGGTAGTGAATATCATTTAAATTATGGAATGTCCTCTTATGGATACTGAAAAGTTTCATTGATAGGGAGTTTTTAGTATATATATTAGCGGCAATAAGCAAAATCATGCATTAAACCTAATGTCTGGTCAGTGTTTTCCTGTATACCTGTCTATCAATTTTGACTATGAGTTTCCATATCCCATATCCTTTTTCGAGGGAAGTTATGGCTCAGCTTACTATGTGAGTCTCGAAATGATATGGAACCTGATGTGGAAATTTCTGTATAATAATCTTTATCTCATGATTATTCTAACATGTCTTATGAATGGCATACAAACATTAAAATTATAATGTTTTTGTAATAAATTTCCACAGGAGCGGTTGATATGTATATTTGTAGTATGCATTATTTTGGTAATATATATATATGACCGGTTTAAGGTATAAAACATTACTGTTAGCTCATATAATTGAATAAAATTTAAAATATCATTTTTTGATATCCCTTGACCAAGCCATGACCACCCTTGACTAAACCATGACGTCCCTTGTACAAACCATGACAAGCAAAAACTTGTATTTTTGCGATATATGCTTTGTAAGCGTTTAATTGCGCTGAAAAATGTGTCAAAAGGTTGTATGCACAGTAAATAATTGTTTTTGGGCAACATCCGGCCTTTACTTATGCTTGAAACATAAAAAGATGTTATTTTATCAATTGAACAAAACTATTTTTCCTGAATGATTTAGCGAATATATTCCATCATTTACATGTGCCATATTTCAGTTTAAATATATCTTACCCTTAAAAATGCACGAAAACGCCTTTTGTGTCCGGAAAAATTATGATTTCATTTTTGCAGACGACATTATGCAAATTTCCCTTGTACAAACCATGACGCCCTTGACTAAACCATGACAAAATCCCTTTACCAAACGTTTTACGATATGACACATTACTACCTGTGAAAGTGAGTTTGTTAGAATTTGTCAATCAGTTAAACCATAAATATTTGGAATTATTTGACTGACCCCTTTTTCTCATCATTTTCAAAGTCATAATTTATGGTTAAATACTAAAATAGACGATTGTTTCGGACCGGGGTTTCGGACGATTTGGAAGATACCATTAAAAATTTCCCCTATCATTTTTTTAGCTTGGAATACTCAAAATATTTATATGAATACAATATAATTACGCTTTTTATGTTTTAAATGCAAAGTACAAAATAGGAAATTAATTTTGCATTCCGTGCTATTGGGTGCTATTTGGTGCAGACCTGTGACTAGCTATAGCTTAAACGTTTTCCGGTTAAGGGCATCATACTCAGTCAATCTAGCTCTCGGGGTGGGAGCTTATAATAGATGACAATATTTTCCACTCATATCATTGACAAAATATTATTTTTATCGCACAATATTTTGTACATTCTAGTCATGTCGATCTTGATATTTTTAACATACTATTTGTGTTTTAATTCAACCGCTTATATTAACTACTTTACACTGCCATGTCACGACCTAATATTATGCATGAATGGCTTAAATTTTATAATTGAAAATTCTGATTTTGATGTTTTATTGACGTGTAGAACCGTTGACCGTAGCTCATTTTGAATGAAGCGCACTATAGCGATTCATGTTTAAAATGTGCGACCGGTCAACGAAGTGGCGAGTTATTATGTTATACCATCAGTTTCTTTCGGTGTTTGTCCGTCCGTCCGCCCGTTCGTCTGTCCGCCCCTCGATGGTTTTCGACCAATAACTTGAAAACGCGTCAAGGGATTTGAATTATAATGTGCACAGCTGTTTAGTACCATAAAATACAGGTCAAGTTCGATTTCTAGCATGATCCAAAAAATAGTTTATGAGATAGGCCACTTTGAAAAATCAAATTACATGATTTTTTTTAAGTTTCCAACTAATAACTTGAAAACGCGTCAAGGGAATCCAATGATATTTTGCACAGCTGTTTAGTACAATAAAATACGGGTCAAGTTCAATTTCCAGCATGATCAGAAAGATAGTTTTTGAGAGTGCATGGCCACTTTGAAAAATCAAATTTCATGAATTTTCAAAGTTTCCGACTGATAATTTGAAAACGCGTCAAGGGATTTGAATGATATTTTGCACAGCTGTTTAGTACAATAAAATACAGGTCAAGTTTAATTTCCAGTATGATCTGAAAAATAGTATTTGAGATTGGCCACTTTGAAAAATCAAATTTAATGAACTATTGATATTATCGGGGTATCATTTAATGTCCCATTAGATGCCCTATTTTTTATTTTGTTTTATGGTGTATGTTTGTTAATTTTTGATTATCGTCGCATTATTGACCAAATGCAAATTAGGTTGTGAGAATTTACCTAGATAAGAACAAATTTTAGTTGTGCGTATAGTAAGGTCATGGTCCGAAATAAGTGACATTTCATCGATGTATGAAAGACGATTCAATAGGTTAATTCCAATGGAACAACCGCATGTTAATAATATGCACGGTAAATGTAATTATAAAGATCATTTGTTAAAGGCCCACATCTCAGCAACTGCAAGTGGTACTTGTTTAGAGGTTTGGTCACCTTGACCGAATGAATTACTCAAGAACAGTTTTAGTAAAGCTCAGCATCTTCTAATGGTATAATGCTATATATATTCTAATAAAAACTCATAGTCGGCTTTTACAATTGTAATAAGGACGTTATATGTCTCCAGTTACTTCTCTTTGCCTCCATTCAATCATAGCCAAATGCTAATTTTCATAAATTCCATCTCCGTATGGTATCTCTGTATGGGTTTATATCTACTTTTGGGTAAAGCGGAGTAATCTTTCAATGAAATACGTTGGCGAATCTCTTCTTTCGGTTATTTGATGACTACGCATTAAATATAGTTATTATTGTTTCGTTTGTATACCAATGTTAAAGTTTTTATAAAGATGGAAAAATGAGTATTATGAAATTAGTTCGGGTTATTTTTTTTCATTGAAATTCTGTTGTTACATTTAATTTATAAACATATTTGTTTTTAAATGACGTCATCAAGAAAATAGTACATGGAGAATGCTAGCTACACTAGCTACACCTATCACATTATTTGATTGAAAATGCAATATTTGTCCCATAAGATGTTCTTGTCGCCACAAACCGCACCACTTAGAAACAAGTCATCCATATACTAAATCAATCTTAGAATCCGATTTCAAGTTGAATCTATCTCTGGACTAACCATAATCCCCCCTACTCCCCCCTTAAAAACCTTTTTACGATATGATTATACAAAAAATACTGTAATAAGAAACAAAGATTGAACATCAAATCGTTTTTCTTGGAGAATTAGGCCGTCATTAAACAATCTCTCAACCCTAATGTATAGCTAATAGATTTTATATTCGAACAAATAAATAAAATTAATTTCAAACCCCAGGAGTGTAACAAGTTTAACATGTCTCATATTATTAAGGGAATTTACCTCAGATGTGGGTTCACCCACATCTTTGCTTGTTAAACATTAATTATATTAATGTCGTTTGCATGTATTTTGTTATGAGTTTATGACTGATTAGAATATTCATTTACTTTTTTTATAATTACATTGTAGCTCTTTTTAGTTTGTAGACCGGATGCGGATAATATAAGAGTTTTAGATATTTATACTTAAGTGTGTGCAAAAGCCAGTACCTTCAACCAGGAACATTATAAAACATGTTCCCGCTTCAACTTTCTTCCTTGAAGTGTAACTTCCTGATTGTTTATCTATAATCTGTGATTTGTGAAAAATTAACAGGTAAATAATATTTATTATTATTACGTAATATCTTTTAACGTGATTATTTACGTTTTGATAACTTAATAGGTTTCCAAAACGACACTGAACCCGCGACATAATCAGTTGTGCATGGTATATTAATAACATAACCTTGCAATATCTGTCTTGTAGTTGCATATTTTGACCTGAATAATGAAAATGTTATTTTATTATAAATATATGTTCTACATAATTGATTTTAAGATATATTAATTAAGTTAAATGAAGTATTCAATATGCAACATGGATATAAGTGCTTTCCGCCAGTATGTTATTTGTGTAACCCATTTTATATGTAAACAGTGCAATTGCATGCGTGCACTGTCTGATATGTATAATCTTATTTCGATCTTTGTCTTATCTTGCTTTTGACATACTACAAAAGACAATCATTTCCTTACATTTTATACGAGCTGACTGAAGTAACCAATAATCATGAAAAAGTTCCTTTAATGCAATTATTAAATGGGATTATGAGTGTTCCCTTTTTATGCTCTGCTTATACGAAAGTAGATGGGCCTATAATAGAAAAATGCTTAGGTCTGTTCGTCCGTTTGAAATAACATCTTGAAAAGGGATACACATATCTTAACTAACTAAATCGTCCTACAAATAAATCCAGCCATAATTTGTACAAAAGTGAACTGAAAGAACTAAAGGGCCGCATCTCAGGTCAGCTTAGAACTTTGGTCAGGTCAAAGTAGACTGCGCAGTCCGCTTTCTTTGTTAGGTCTGCTTTTCAAAGTGGATCGGAGCGGATCTGACAACAAGTCAGGTCAGCTTTATCTAACCTGCCCTGATGCCTAGTCAGCTATAAGCATACCGAGATCCAGATCTGACCTGACCACCGGACAGATGGGGGATCCTCATTTGGGCTAATTGGCAATCCGTATTTCTGAATTTTTAGCCCTGACAGATCCGCTCTGTGAACTATTCTATAAATAAATTGATCGATTGTCAATTCAAATAATATTTAGCAATTTCCTAATCATTTTCTTATTTTATTAAAAAAAAAGATAATAAATATTAAATGTTATTTAAAACTAAGTTTAAAAAATATTACAACTTTCGTGTTGAAATCAATATTATTATTTGCACTTGAAAATCATTTAATTATTTTTAAATAAACTTAGCCTAATGGTTGACGATTTTTCTTGACTAAAACTGTGACATGTTTTTTTTTTTTTTTTTTTTTTTTGCCTTGACAGTTTTTACTTATAGTTTTATTTTGTGCAATAGCAAAAAAAAATATTCATGAGAAAACAAATCCAATATGGATCATAAGATCTTTAGAATCAAAAGTTCTACCATAGTCTCCGATGGATCAGACTTGTCACACTCCTCGTATGGAAAATAACCACTTTTTTAATGTTTTAAAAAAAAATCAGATAGAAAAAAACCTTTTGCTTGTTTAAAAGTTCAGTTAAAGAGGCTGTACAAAAGTCTCCATTAGACCAAAATTGTTAGGTGACCTCTTTTATTAGTTATGTCTAATACACGTATAAGAACAGTTGAAAACTGTCTCTGTATACATGATATAAAGAAATATATTGCAGATGGATGATAATTGTTACTTGCTAAAAAGTTAAGCTTAAAAAGCAATTATTCTTATCAAGTTTAGGTGTTCCTTGGATACTCTTAATTTATTGTTCATATAAAACTTGCTTTTTTTTTCTCTATAAAACATAAGAAAAAATATTTAACTTATTTTCAGGTTCGTCATGGCATCATCAAAACGATCGGACCACCAACAAATATATTGCGGACCATGTCTCTACAATACTATTTCCGTCCCATCTGAATTATGGTGTTTATCGTGCGAGGACGGTCTTTGTCAAGGATGCACTAGTAGTCACAAAGGAATCCGTGCGACGCGAGACCACAAAGTTATTACATTGTACTGTAGAAAAATATCATGAAATAAATGGTGATGATGTCCTTGTTTCACAAGAGTGCAAAGAACATGGGAAGTTGTTTGAATTATTTTGTAACGATCACGAAATGGCCCTGTGTGTTTTGTGTTTACCTAAAGGTCACAGAGAATGTAAAGTCATATCTGTAGACGAAGCGTCGAAAAATGTTACGTCATCAACGAATTTTTCACGTCTTCGGGACAACATAGACAATCTAACTGAGTTTTTGAACGAGCAACTTGAACATCGTCGTGACAATTTAGAAAGCCTTAACGAAGAAAGATCAACAATCGAGTTGAAAATAAGTGACTTCATAAAGCGCCTCCATTACCATATTGACAAATGTGGACAAAAGTTACAAGAAAAACTCGACTCGTCTTATGAGGGTTGTAGAGAAACGATAAGTAGCGAGATACAGAAACTTGAATCAAAACAAGAGGAGATGAACACAGCCAAAAGAAAATTTGGACATTTGAAGGAGGTGGCATCTGATAAACAACTGTTTCTGGCAGTTTCGAAGACAGGCGCGAAAATACTACAAGACGTTGATCAGGTACAAATCGAATTTACTGACAAGAAAATCAAATGGTCCCTAGAAATACAACTGAGCCCAGTCGTTGAACAAGTCCTAAACATTGATGTGTTGGGTTCTATCAAGGAATCAGGGGAGAATCTTTCCTGCCGAAGTACAATCAAGATGTTAGAGGCAGTTACCTTCCAGTGAGGCGCAAGTACCTGTGACAGTTGATCGTGTCACGTTGAGCAAGGAATCAGAAGTAAAAAGTCCTGAACCAGTCCTGAGCCATGCACCAGGGTGTATTCTATTGCCAAACTCTGATTTGATGTTTTCTGATCCTAATAAGTCCTCCATTAAAGTTTTTAGAAATGACAGTAGAACCATTGTAGATATGAAAACCCAACTCCCACCACAGGACTTGACAGTTTTATTTACAGATAACAATACCATTGCTGTCACATATGGAAACGGTAACCGGTTTGAAATAGCAGATATTACGAACTACCAGTTCAAAACAATAAGAAGCATAACAACAGAAAGCACATGTTGGGGAATATCATCCAACAAGGATTCAATAGCCGTAAAATGCACATTTAATGGAATTCATTTATACAATTTAAAAGGCGATTGGCTACGCAAATTAAATATTGATAGTATGACATGCTATTATACATTAATCACAGATAAACAAATATATTGTTCTAAAACCGATAAAGGTACGGTAAGCTGTTTTGATCTGCATGGGAATGAAATTTGGAACACAGAAAAATTAACAAATCCGTATGGATTGACAGAAGGTACTTCTGGGGTAATTTTTGCAGTTACCCCAAGCAAACTAGTGGTCATATCAGAAGACGGTTGTCGTGTTAAAATCATTGAAACTGGACTCACAGGCATGACATCAGTCAGTTTTTGCAAGTATTCTAGACGACTGTTAGTCAGAAGCAGAAAAAGAAGCGTGGTATACAAAGTGTTGTACAATTAGATTTCGGATTGTGATGTGTAAAAAATAACACTTCGACCATCATGGACAATTGGTTAACTGTATAGAATACAAGAAAATATTCTCTTATTGAATTTGCAAACATATTTTGTCTCGTCTGCATCGATGCCGGGTTGGCAGAGTGGCCTAAGGCGCTTGCTTAAATTTTAAATGTGTATCTTCTAAACAAGTTTTAAAAAGTTTATACTTATACCTACATTACCGTTGAGGAATTTCATAATTCGTTATTTCGTTGGTGTTGGAAGGCGAGACATACTTGAGTATTTACTCATGTTTTAATTTATTCACTTATCATCTTTACGTATAAGTGTTGTTCTTTCAAGTGCATTAACATCATTCATAGTTTGTTTTGCCAAGTGTAAAATATTTTCATTCGTCATGTTTGTTTTCGAAATTTACTTTCTTTATAATTATGCATTGTTTGTTAAGTTCACGAATTTATATACAATCAGGTAATTGTTCATCGATGATTTAAAAAAGAACAAGAATGTAAAAAACTTGCTGAAAGTGACACGGGCGAATTACATAATTATTAAGTTTTTATAGCATGTATGCTATTTGTTTATTGCAAACGTATGTATTATCAAATACTCCTGCATCAGATGTTTAGAATTTCTTACATCATATTTGTGTAAATTGGAAGCAATTATCTATATATATTATTTACCGTAGTTGTGATCGTGTCTATGTTATTTACTATTATAATTATTTCGCTGTCATCCTGGAGGCATCCTCCTCATAATGCATTTATTCATTTGGTGTACATATTTCTATAACATTCAACATTGTTCCTCACAATTTCTTTTTGGAACTTTGTTATATGTACTATTACATACATTTACATGTATTTGAATTAATTATATGAAAGTTCACCATCAGAATTTTGCATGTTATGTGGTATTTAAGTTTAGGATCAAAAGGGAAAATTTACATTTTCCATCTTGTATCTAAAAAAAAATCTACAGCATATTTTTTTTCAAAATTTGTGAAATTACATGTCTTTCTAAGACTTTAAAGGTTCATCTAGTCAGAATATATTTTGGGGATAATTGTTGATTTTTTCTTATTTATTTTCAGTACAAATTATCTTCCTTAAAAAATACGCGAAAATATAAGAATTAAAAATAAGGTGCGTTTACTGCAAGTTTTGGTTATTACCTTTTATAAGTCCAACAGAAAAGATTTTTAATTTTTTTTTATAAAAAGTGGTATTTAATTATCCCAACTGAGGCCTTATGCCCCCGTCACACTGGATAAAGTTCGTACTAAGTCCTAAAAAGGCAAAAAACGTGGAAACAACTTGATGAACGTATTTGTAGAAACTTGTATGACTTTAGAGTGTCCTTGCAATCGACTAATCGATTAATCGGTTTTTGAAAAATAAAAACCAAACAAACAAACAAAACCGCTAAGATTTAAAATAACTAAAAGGTGTAACAGATAGGAAAAGGTATAAATTGTTCACAACTTTTCTGAATCACACTATTAAGAAGTATAATGTCGGAAGCCGAAAAGGCAAAGACAAAATAATGTGACACTAAAGAAAAAAAAAACAACAACACGAAAAAACAAATACCATACCAATACACACTAAAAAACTACAATAAGAAACGTCGGACAAACAGTTAACATGACATGTCTGCTCCCGAAAACAAGCAGTTCCTGTTGGATGAGACACACCTATCTTGGTTATAAAGTCAAAATCGTACTGCTTGGGAGCAAAGCACTTATATAAACTTACTTGAGTAAAATCTTTGAATTTAGTCTTCTTTGGTAAAAATATTGATAATTTGATACTTACTTTAAAATGTTAATTGCCTTTTTATACTTATGTCATTTTTGAGCATTACAGCGGTCAAGTGTGTCGGTTTTGGTTTTGTGTGATGATGCATCATCAAATCAAGTGTTTGACGTGTTGTGTCGGATTTAAAATCGACATACTTGATTTTTTTACATCAGTCGATGGATGCTTCTTAGCTAGCTGTCAGTAACTTCGAGTGTTCTCAAGAGAGTATCCTTACGTCCCGTTAATTACCTGTTGTCCTTTTGTCTCAGATACTCTCTTGTTGAATTGAACTTCTATCGATTTGATTTTTACTGTGTGTTAGTTTGTGCTTTGTTATTGATGATCATTAGGGGGAAGGTTGGCGCCAAAAAACTAGTTTAACCCCGCCACATTTTAATGTGCCTGTCCTAAGCCAGGAATCTTTATCAAAGCTTATGTTTGTATTTAGTCGAATTTTTGTTAATTGTTTTTTGTCAAGAAGAGGGTCTTTCAATGCACTTTGGGATTGGGCTTGAATCATCTGTATTTTATTTTCAATCCAGGGGCCAATTGAAAAACAGCGAGCAGCGACCGCTGGTCACATTGAAGGCTGCTGGCTGTTTTCCATTGTGGATATTTAAAATTATGTTTATAATGTAGGTTGTGTCGCGTACACTTATTCCACATCTCATTTTCTTCTATTACTTAACAAACTTACATTACAACACTCTTTTCTTGTTGCTCCACCCTCAATCGACTTATAATCAAATCAAATCAAATCAAATTTTATTAGCACAAGTTACGCCCAATGAAGGGCCAAAGGCTACAAACAATAAGCAAAATTCTCGAATGTATAAGGCTGTCACGTTTTGACATTACACTTCTTTGTTTGTTTTCTCAATAACTAGTGTTCTGGTAGACTAAAAAAAAAATGATGCGAAATTTTAAAATGATAATCATTTCGCATCATTTACGATTTTCAATTGCTAACCAAGTCCCGTACCCTTTCTCCGATTTTCTACGCATACTGTCGGTATAATAAGCCATTCATGGAGCCAAAAAAAAGAAATCTGTATTTTGCAATTTTCTAAAAATATAGTAAATGAGCTTGACCGGGGGGGGAGGGGGCTAAAAATATTTTAGATAAAAAAAATAATTATAAGATAATGAAAAAAATATTATGTCGTCACCCCTTTAAAAAAGAGAAAAATAGTAATAAAAAAAAACAAGACACCCCCCTCTTTGTAAGTCAAATGGTCTGTCCCTAATTAAACATTAATTTCAACAAGTAAATCTTAAGCCCCGTTTACACGATCAAAGTTTTCCATCAAAAACTTCGTCCAAGTTTTCTTTGACAATTTTTTTTGACCATGTAAACCTGCATCAAAAACTTTGACAACGAAATTTGAAGAACTTTGACGGACTTTGACAGAATAGAACCTCATCCTATTTTTCTGAAAACTTGAATAGACTTTGACGGGAATTGACCAATCAGAATATGTTATTGAACTTATCAGAATATTTTGTGAACAAAAGCACATGGCAAAATAACAGGAAAGAAAGTAACAACAGTAACAAAATTTCAATGGTCAAATAGTATTATTGATGGATTGAAAGAACATTAATATTTAATACCTCTCTTATTTCTCTATAAATGGCCAATTTCTTTTAGAAATGTTTAATCATTTTTATGTAGCTTTGTAACAGTATAGTATTCATTGGCATTTTCAACTTCTAATTCCTAAATCAAAGTGTTTGAGCAACCAGGCTGTGTTGGTCTGGTGCAATTTATGCACATCCTAATGTAGAAGTAACTGCATATTAAATGATTATGCAATCACAAACTACAAATATAGTCCCCACACTTAAGCCACTATAAATAGCAGAAAACCATAAAAAAATATGATTGTGTAAACAGTTACTTTAAAAAAGTTTTCTTTGTCCAACTTTTCCATCAAAAACTTGGACAAAGATGTTTGATGAAAAACTTTGATCGTGTAAACGGGGCTTTAGTTTATGCTAACTTGTGATACATGTACCCCAGCTCCCGAAAATATGCTTTGCGTACAAACTTAAGAATTCGGCAAACAGGCTCGAAGTAGATGACTTATATGTAGGAGCATAAAATCGCTATACACAATATGGCACTATAGGACAAAGCTTTATGCAAAATATCGGCCATCTATGTCAAGTAGTTGCTTAGAAAACTGTGAGGCAAAGTTTGTTACGAACAGACGAAAGAACTGACAAAGGCAAAACGGTATACCCCGTCTTCTTCGAAGCGTGGGTACGAAAATTCATTTTATTCGGATCTCCATCGGATATCAAAGCCATTAGAGAAGATAAAGTTAAACTTGTTGAAATACAGAAACTATATATCATCACGTTTTGAACCAACAGTATTTAGTAAATACAAAAATCTATTACAAAATGGAATTTAAAATACTGTAGATATCGCCCTTTTTTACGTGTATAATGAGGCATGCACGATTATTAAAGCCAGAGAATTTCTTGCGTTTGGATTTCCGAGGATGATAAGGAGGTTTTTCTAGACTAGATATGGTTAAATGATTTTTAGATATTCAGCAACAAAAACTTTTAGAGCTCAAGTTATGATTTAATTCTTTATAAACATGTATGTTCTAAGTTTGTTGTGATCAACTTTAAATACCATGCAGGGTTCGTCTCAAAATTAGAAGTATGCCTTTTCTACATGTGTTTTGATTATGCCAAACATGTCCAAACACTGAAGTTTTAAAGACTATTATCGTACAAGTGAAGCTTGATAGATAACAAATATTCATTCTGAACAGAGACATAACAAAATACATGTAAGTTAAGTCCTTGATGATGAAACCCATTTGATTTTGCCATAATACGAAACGTCATCAAAATCCACATACCAATCATTTCTATTGTCATAGAAACTGTATACATGCACTAATCTTAGTTTCCCGCTTTAAGGGTTTTTTATATATTTATTAAAACCTATTTCACCGAGAAATCATGCCGTTGCAGATGATGAACATCAGTTCACTCACTATTTGCTGCTTTAAAGTGCTTACAGTAAAAACTTGGTATATTCATATCTACCTGTCAGTTCGTCCGTCTTTTTGTCCGTCTTTCCGTCCGTTCGTCAGTCCGGTCACATTTTTAAGTTTAGTTAAAATAAAGCAAAAATATGAAAAAAACAAAAAACAAAAACTTAATAAATAGCGAGCACAGCTCGTAGCGGGCACGAAGTGCCCACGAGAGCGGGGAGCTCTACGGCAAGTTCCCATAAAAAAGAAATGCCAAATGTTGATATTGATTTTTTTTCCTCGTCCGGATGTGCTTCTCAAAGGGATACGGAGTGAATGTTAAAATAAATACCCATTTTGTTGCATTCCAAAAATTATCTATGTAATAGAGTATAAGGATACAATTATTCTGATGACGATGAGTTGCTTCATTTTTTAAGTAACCAAATTTTAATCGATATTTTTCTTACCTTTCTATTTTACGTTCAATCGCCCGAAGCATCTCGTCCCTAATTGAACGTTCTAGAAAATGCACCCCCCCCCAAAAAAAAAAACAAAAAAAAAAACAAACAAACAAACAATTTTTCATAATGGTATAGATGATAAATCACTTACCATGCATTCCTAGTCGTAAAACAGAACATGCCAATCGTAAACATGGATAAACACGGCGGTACCGAACTTGTAATAATGATAAGTATAAATTTTACCTCTAGCGGTTAAGTGACAAGTAATATTACATACCTACATGTATATGTAACGCTATCCAGTACACAATCAACGAAGCACGTAGCGCGCAAGACCACGCGATATCTTTATTTCATCTCATTGTATTCGGATCGCGACGCCAAAAAAATAACATCCTAAATTTTCAAGTACGCTCGCCGACCATTTGATTTTTATGGGGGTTGCCTATGGTGGAATTTGAAATAAAAAGGCATGACATTGCTTTGAATCAAAAAAAGGCAGGATGGTAGTTTTGGTTGAAAATTTTATTATAGCTTTAAGGTTAATGAGGACACCTATACTGAAAAAAATTCTGTCATTAAACATTTGATTTTATGGTCTAAAATGAAACATGTTATTAATATCCTTTATTTGAAGAGAGTTATCTCCCTTGTTTTTGTCAAAAATTGTGTATTCAAGAAACGATTGATGCAATTGTTAAACAATTGAATATTTATTACCCATTTCAATAAATTCAAATATTCTATTTCTTATTATTGATTTTATAGACACTGGTCTTAAATTTTGCATTTTTAAAGGTACAAAAGTCACGTGACACCTGTCTGTATTAACCTTAAAAATAAAAAAATTGGCGCGCGCAAGTGCGCAAACTGAAAAAATCCAGGCTCAGCATTTTCCGAAAATAAAAAGGGAGGACTAGGAAAATATCCATAGCCTACATGCTCCCTTTTCATGTGCTACTAAAAGTAGTATTACGTTCAACTGGGTATCCCCTAATAGCTGAGGTCAACTTCACTTGGATCTTGGGAGAAGGGAAGCTTTAAATGTGCATATTGTAGTAATTACGGAACTTTGGTTCCATGCTCGGGATCAATTAGTTTGCACACAGTATTTCCGGTTTGTGAACACTTCTCTCGGTGCAGTTATTTCCAGGTGTTCAGCAAGGACGGACGTCCGAATTACCTGCTGACTGCCATTTCTGCCACCAAATTCATCTTGTAGTATAATCGTTGTCTGGATTATAAGGTACATAATTCCTATATTGTTTAAGTATTCCCCAAAGTACAACATTGGTGTCAGGTGTGTGCCCTGGAACCTACGGTAAGGGCCATTGAATATTGGAAAACCGACCAGCCTTCGAAAATTCCGCCAAAATAGTTGTTTATTGTGTCAAGTTTTTTGACATTATAATATAACTAAACCAATCTTTATTTTTTCATAGTTTCAATATTTTTGTCAGGATTTCTGATAAAAATACTTGCATTATATTTGGTCCTTTGGTTTGAATTTTTTTTTTTGTCAGGATTTCTGACAGGAAGGTTAGTTAACTTAAATTACTACTTGTAATTAGTTGTCAGGGTTTCTGACAAAACAGAAATTTACTTTGAGTTGTCAGGTTTTCTGACATTCTAATAAAACTGATAAAATAGAATTTATTTTAGTCAACAGTGACAACAAAAATTGTCAGGATTTCTGATAATATTTGACTCCGCAGATACAAATAATTGTGTCAGTTTTTCTGACTTGAGGTTGTTAAATAGAAATTAAAACTAATTTACAAGTGTTAATTGGGCATATTTGACATATATTTACAAGCAATGTCGCATCCTATTGATTTAAATAAGACAACATTTACCCAGTTAAAAACAATTAAAGGCTTAGGTGAAACTAAAGCCAGAGCTATTATTGAAAAGAGAGAAGAAGTTGGGGAGTTAACAATTGATGATCTTAAAGCTATTCCAGGTATATCTGCTCCATTTATTAATAGTCTCTTTTCAGAGAATATTGTTATATTAGGTAGTAAAGGTGCTTCCGGTGAGAAGGATACTGTTCCCAAGCTTCAAAATCTGGTTCAAGACCTCAGGAGGAAGATTGATGAGATGAGCAGGGAGCGTAGTGAGTATGCCGATAGCTTTGAATTGCGAGTACAGCAATTAAAAGATGAACATGTAAAAAATGCTGAAACACTAAGGTTACAGAATAAAACTCAAATGCAAGAGCAACAAGAAAAGTTTGAAGAAGAGTTCAACAAATTTAAAAAATTACAAGATGGTGAGTTTTGTCAGTTAAAAGAAACTCTTGAACAAAAAGACAAAGAAATACAAGAAAGTCAGGCTTACGCACATGAACTTAATCAGCAAATTATTCAAAGTAGGTTAGAATCGGTCATCAAGGATAGGGAGGCAAAACAAGCACGCACTGCAGTCCTCTCAGATAGAGATGATAAGCAAAAAGAAGCGAAGTCTTCGATTACTACCAAAATGTCTACCTATGATGGTAAGATGGACTGGCGTCCTTATCATCTACAATTTACTATAATCGCAGATCATTTAAAGTGGTCTACAGAGCAGCGCTTGTTCAAACTGATAGAATGTCTAAGGGATAGAGCCCTTGTATTTTACAGTGAGTGTCCCAAATCTGTGCAGACAGATTATGAGTTGTTGTGTAAGAAATTTAGTGACAGATTCTGTAAGAAAGAGTCTGCTCATATTCTTCGTAGACTTTTGCAGGACACAAAGCAGGAAGTTGACGAGAGTGTAGTTGAGTTTGCTGAAAGGGTCCGAAGTATGGCAGAGGATGGGTATCCCGAAACCCCCATTAGAGTGGTTGAGACATTGGCCATGGATTCATTCCTCAGAGGGTGCTTGGATAAAAAGTCTGCACTGGTGGCCTTGGATAAGAATCCATCATCTCTTAATGACGCTGTAGAATATGTCAAAACAGCTGCCTCAAATCATAGAGTTATAATGGGAAAAAGGGGTGTTGAAGGGGTCCGACCAATTACATCTGATGATTCAAATGCAAGAGTGAGCGAGTTTCTCGTACGGAAACTGGAGAAAGAAAAAGAAATGAACTGGGTTAATAATTTTGAGAAAAGACAAATCTCTGAAACAGATATTAGTAAGACAAAGATAGGTGAAATAAATTTGTATGAAAATAAGGGAGAAGGGGCAACTTTTTGTGTTAGACTTTCAATAGGGGGAATACCTGTTTTGGCTGTTGTCGATTGTGCAGCGCAAGCTTCCATACTAAATTATGACATATTTATGAAATTAGGCTCACAAGTAAAACTTTCAGAGAGAGTTGTTATTAGGGGGATCGACAAAAATTCAAAAGTCCTTGCTCACTGCACAAATCATGTTAATCTTCAACTTGGAAAACACAAATTTCACTGGAATTTTGTAGTTGCTGATGTCAAGGACAAAGTCATTTTGGGACTAGATTTTTTGGAGTTCTCAAAAACAAAAGCTGACTTTGGCAATTACAGGCTGGAAGTTAAAAATGAGGTTCTCCAAGGAGAGCGTATTATTAGTAAGGTTGAAGAGTTTTCCATTATAAACAGGAATAGTCTTGACAGGCAAATAGAAGTTCCCCAAGATAACATGGAAATGGTTGTCATAGATACTGACAGGCTGTCTAAGTCAGATATTCTGATTCAACCAAAGAACAATCTTAAGGGGCTCATTGCACAAAATGTTTTTATAAACAAGGTCGATGTGTTTCAGACAAAACATATAAAGCATACTGTTTGTAAGCCATGTTGTATCTCAAGGACTGACAGGGTTCCTGACAGTACTTGTTCAAACGATGAAGACAACCACTGTGTAACTGCCAGGCTTCCTGACAGTTTCATTTCCACTAGTCCTACTATAATGCTGAACTTGGAAAACAGCCACTGTACGACTGTCAGGGTTCCTGACAGCCTGATGTATGGGGATGAGGCATTAGAATTACACCCCCAAAACTCAGACTGGACGGCCTATCCTGTTCTGGTGAGAAAGGGAGATGGGTCCTTGAGTTATTGTCCTCAAAATCATAGGTCAAGCAATGTTGCTTCCGTCAGGGAGTTGGTAGAACTTTTTGGTGTTTCAGAAATGGAGGTTTCAATGATCACCTCCAACAATGCCAAGAAGCTGAATGGTTTGTAGTCAGGTTGTCTGACCATTTTCTTTGTATATAGACCTGTAAATGTGTTCAAACTATTGTTAAAGTTGTACATGTTATATTGACGTCTGGTAATCTTATTTGTCTTTGAATGTTCTATGTTGTAAAGGATGACAATGCACTGGAGTCAGGTTGTCTGTCTCTTTAGAAACATGGTGAAGTTTGCAGCCAGATCCAGCCCATGCACCTTTAAGTTACCTTTCGTGTGTATATACGTATTATGATAATGCTTATGTGGATGTATTATGTGACATTAGCTATTGTTTATTTTTATTTATGCTTTCATGTCGACGATATTTTATGAAACAGTTTCTTATGTGCCTCAACACTTAATCAGCAGTACTGGAATTAAAGTTTATTCAACTCTGAAATAATTGGAAATCTTCTCAGTGAAGGGGGAAGAATGTAGTAATTACGGAACTTTGGTTCCATGCTCGGGATCAATTAGTTTGCACACAGTATTTCCGGTTTGTGAACACTTCTCTCGGTGCAGTTATTTCCAGGTGTTCAGCAAGGACGGACGTCCGAATTACCTGCTGACTGCCATTTCTGCCACCAAATTCATCTTGTAGTATAATCGTTGTCTGGATTATAAGGTACATAATTCCTATATTGTTTAAGTATTCCCCAAAGTACAACAATATGTAAGACCTTCTCTGATTGGATTAAGTTTCGCGCCGTTAGATCTCTACAAACCTATGGAAAGGGTTTGTCGAGACCGACTCTATATCCCGGATGTGATGACGTCAATCCAATGAAATTTGAAAGAAAGATATACATAGATGGGGCCTTGTACTTCCGGAACCCGAGAGTCTGTAACCGAGTCAATTCCATTTCCGTTCACATGGAACCCGGGTTGAAACTCGAGTTCCATGTGAAGTCGGCCTGAGATAAATCGCTGTCTAGTACATCATCACAGAAGACAGTCATGCTTATCACATCGAAAAAGATATGTTTTCATCCATTGCTTATTTTATAACGCAAATAAAACCATTTTCCGTATTGCATTCCCGTTCCGCGTTCCGTTTCCGTGTTTTAGTAAAACCCATTGCACTAAAAAAAACCTGTTTGACCTGTGTGCTGGCACAGTCGCTTGAATTTCTAGGTCAAAAAAACAGGCAAAAATAGATAGAAATACTCCTAATATATAATATATACTGAAAGTTATGAAATGTATTTTTTGCGCCAAAATGTAAACATTGCGATTTTGACTCGGCGGACGCAAAGTGGCACACTACATGGTCATTTTCCTACAACAGACATATTTTGCAGTTGATCGGTGCGGTAAGTATCTTTATTCTACCTATTTCATTGACGTACAGGGCATTTTGTCAAAAACTTCGTCGTCTGCTTTTCGTTACGACTTCCATGGCGGTACAGGCTCGCAGTGAATTAATTTGCATATTTTCTTTCTAAATTTAGGTGAAAAGCCGGTACTTCCGGTACCGTTTCGGACAAGCATTATGCAACGGCAAAGAAAATGACACCAGAGCAGTACGAGGCATTAAAATGCTCTAACGATGGTCACAACATCATCATAACTGGCCAATGTGGAACAGGGAAAACATATACATTGAAGTAATACGTGTTTAGGTTATAAAAAGCAATAATTTGAACCAAAGACGAACCTAAAATTTGCTGTCACAAAAACAACCCTGACATGCATATAACCGGCTGATGTTGTTTTCGCCATAGCAGGGATTGAGTAGGCCTTGATACATTTGCCCTCTCAGAATCAGAAAAGGCCCCTTCTCTTTTTCAAAATTTTATGTTAAATCAGGGACGTAGATTAGTGGAGGGATTCAGAATTTCAAATTTTATGAAAAGAGTGGCCCCTTAAAAAAATTCCTTCCCAATCCCTGCAGTAAAATGACAAAAATGGACCAACAAGACAAGTGAAATCCCGCTGCACAAGTTTGCGCCTGTCTTTAGGGACGCATCATTTAACTTGAAGGGGGGCTTGGTTTTTTGTTTTGATCAGAAATTTTTTTTGAAGGCGTCGCGACAGAATATTTTTTCATTATTAGCATTATTTTTTACAGCAGAAATCCTTCTTCAGAATTTTTTTTTTTTACCCTCAGCTGCCAAAATATATTTTTTTCATCAAAAATAATTTTCAGAATATTTTTTAGGAAAAAACCAAGCCCCCCCCCCCTTCAAGTTAAATGGTCGGTCCCTTAGGCGGGAATTCAATTAGCTTTTTGTGTCTACACATCGTCACATAGGTCTCTTTTAGTTTACATAAATTTGTATTTCACTGAAACCTGATACTCCATAGACTATAATTTTGGGAATCAACTCTGATCTAACATCTGCTGTGCCATGGAGGGTGGTGTGTGTTTGATTTTTTTACATCAGTGAGTCGATAAATGCTTCTTAGCTAGCTGTCAGTAACTTGCGAGTGTTCTCAAGAGTGTTCCTTTACGTCTCATTGTTCTCGTATAGTGCTCTTGATGAATTGGACTTTAATCAATTTGATTTTTAGAGTGTGTTATTTTTGTGCTTTGTACAAGATTATCAATAGGGGGAAGGTTGGGCCCCAAAAAACTTGTTTAACCCCGCCACATTTTATATGTGCCTGTCCTAAGCCAGGAATCTTTGTCAAAGCTTTTGTTTGTCTCTGTCATCTATCTGTTTATTGTTCTATGTCCAGAAATGGGTCTTTGGTTGATAATTTAGGGATTGGTTTTGAAACTTTTGTACAAAATGTATTGTATTTTTAGTCTTGGGTCAATGCAAGACGGCGAGCAGCGACGGTCGACCTATGGTCATGTTGAAGACTGCTGGCTGTTTTCCATTGTGATTTTTTGAATTCCCGTTTCTTTATGTTGGTTGTGTCGTGTACAATTATTCCTCAACTATTTATCGTCTATTTTAAAGTTTTTTCCAATATGTTCAATTAAGAAAAATCAAAATTTTTACTGGACATGATTGACGGTCCCATAAGTTTCGCTTATAGACTGACATTTGCATCGATCTGAAAGCTACAAATTCTGTTTTCTCGTTAGATGTTTTTTAATTTCAATCTCAATCTTAAAAAATGATAACATTATATTGTGTAGAGAAATAACTTATTAATTTCTGTAAAATGATCACATTGTGAGTTTCAATATTAGGGGACGACCATTTGATTCTGAGGGAGGAGGGGATGGCAGTCTTAGTCAAGCCAAAATATTTATTTCCAAACTTTTATGGGCCAGAAAATTTATTTGTTGCCGCTACGCAGTGAGAATATATAACATGGATGAAATCAGGCTTAGAATATTTATTCTCTTTATTTTTGGGGGGTCTTAGCTGCACAGAATAGTTATTTTCAACATTTCCAAGATTGGAATATTTATTTGAAAAAACTGCTAGGCCCCCCTCAGAATCAAATGGTTGTACCTTACATTTGTATATATATCAAAGTATGACATTTCATAACAAAGAGTTGACATTAGCGAAGATTGCATACATGTAGTGAATTACTAAATGTGGATTTGACAGGGTCTTTTATCTCTGAGCATACAGATTATAACATCTCATTCTGTGTTAAATTTCTGAGGCCATAAAAAAAATTATTGGTTTCCTCTAACAATCTAAACATAGAGGTTATTTATATGAAATCACTTAACCTAAGTCACTCAAATTCAAGCAAGTAACGGGGTGGTCACTTTGAAATATAGATAAGCCTGTCCTCACTGTATAACTCCTGGGGGAAAGTTTGGTATAGAGGTACAATTTCAGTGTTTATAAAAAAATCAAATCAATAGCTGGGAAAAAGAAATGACAGTTTCAAAGTACATGCATGACATGTATACAGTTCTAAAAAAAGTTAGTTCAAATTTCTAAGTTACTTTAGATGTACATGTACAATTTATGCACCTACCTCAAAACTTAACTTCAGTATTAAGGGACATATATTTTATGTATGTATTGACTGACAAAGGAAAAATTAAATGTCCAATCCACATACATGTGTATGTGGCATTATGATGGTGAAAAATTTGTGCAAAATTTCATGAAAATGTGACTTGACGTTGTACATTTTGTAGTTCTGAGATATAAACAATTACCAATGCTGAATTCGAACCTATGACAAACAAACATGAATAATGAAAACTTATGCAATGCTGTTATGAAAACTAGAAATTCGACCAAGTCAGGAAGGACCTTGTTGATTAAAAATCTTAAGTCTTAAAGAAAATTGACAGATATGCAAAAAAATTAGATATATATGCATATCTTCATGTGCTATACTGAATGACCATGTTAAATTACAGCTCTACTAGTTTTCAAGTTTTAGTGTTCACAAGAAATTGTTTACAAACAAACAGACAAGGTGAAAACTATAGGACGCCACATTTTTAATGCAGAGCTCTAATTAATGAACACAAATATATATGTCCAGAAACATTTTGAGAAATAAAGTTAAGTTCATCCAGACGCTTGAATTAATACATTACACTTGTTTTATACTCTGATTGACTTTGATAACTTTTTTTTCTTGTTCTGTGACGGATTTAAGGGGCATGGCGTGGTGGCTTTAAAATATGAAGCAGCACCCCCAGTATTGCACTTTGAGGACAGGCTGGTTTGTCCAAGACACACAGCCGTTTGTGAAGGTCCAATCTGGGCCAAGGTAGGATTCGTATTTAATCCATTTCTAATTCCCCTAAGCTGGCAGAAGTTGTTTTCGATAATATCGGAGTTAATGTATCCCGGGTTAATGCTGCCCTCATGAACTTTCTGTTCGCATAATGAAATGAAACCCTGCAAACTAGAATTTAAGTCGTCTCTGGTTTCCAGTGTGATCAGGTTTTTTTTAGAGCTGTATAGTTTGCAGCTTTCAATTTCTTTCTCCCAATCATTAAAGAATTTTAAAACATTTTTTAACTTAGTAAGTCTATCATCAGTTAAGTTGTTGATCGGTCGCTTATCATTGAAGATATCAACTAAAATGGATGTGTTTTCCAATAGTTCAATCGTTGATGCAAGGGTTTCAGGGTTTTGAAGGGTTGCTTGATAAGATTTCATAAGAAAAAGCATCTCATTATCTAATACTTCAGCGGCTAAATGATTTCTCATTTTTGCAACAGGGGTGACATCAATATGTTCGGTAGTCAGTTTTCTATGTATTAGGAAGCCATCCTGGCTGTTGAAGTTGTAGGCCTTTTCCCAATGATCCCATACAATAGGAATTGAGTTTTTGACAATATAACGGCCTGGTTTGGATTTATTGTCTAGTTTACTTGAAAGAAGACTGTTTCTGATTTTCTTGATAACATGTTTAATGTCTTGAATTAGACAAATTTTATGTTCTCTGTCATAAATATCTGAAATAAGATATTTTTCATTTCTCAAATTGCCAGACTCAGAAAGCATGTTCATGAAAAGCCTATTTGTTGTTGCCCCATCTAAATTAACATAGTCAACAACAAAGCCAAACTCATGAAGTTTAGCAACAACATCCCAAAAGGTATTGTAGATTTGAAACGCGCAGGCAGTGTCACTTCCGAAATACGCTACAGGCCATCTAAATCCAGAAAATCCATGAAAGACATATTGGAGACAATGGGTGGCCATTTTGACTTTTGGGGTTTTATTAATAATAGTATCAATAAGATTGTTTAAGTTACCCATGTCCACATTTCCTACTATGGACCAAGAATCTCCATTTTTAACTATTTGCAGATCATCTTGGATTGCCATTTCATCTATAAGCAATCCACCATGCTTTCCATAGGAATGTACATTTTTTTTAGAGGCTTCACTAGCCATCCATTGAAAATTTCTGTCCACAATTCCTGGATTTTGCGGTACCGAGTTTTTATAATATTGTAGCAATCTTTTTGTGGGTAGCACAAGCATGCCACAATTGCTTAAATCCTGATAAGCTTGTGGTGATCTACAGTATAAGGAAAGACAAATGCTGATGACACGGGGATCCCACCTTCTTTGACGTTTTTCCATCCCTGATTTTGAGTTGGACAGTTGGGATTCCAGCAAAGTTCTGAATTCTTCAGGAACACCTTTACTACATATAAGATCTAAAAGTTTCTCCATATTAATTTGGTCCTCCCCTGATAGATCAACAAATTCATCATTTTGTGGTTTTTCTGTTTCGTTAAGAACATGTTCTGAATTATGATTATTGTTAATTTCATTTAATTCTTTGTCAGTCATATTTGGATTCGAATTTTCATCATTTTGGATATCATTTTCATTGTTTAGTTTTAATGTGGGATTTTTCACTTCATTTTTGTTCGATGATTTCGTAGAGTCTGTCATGTCTGTATTCAAAAGATTTATGTTTTCTTTAAGTTTCCTTTTCTTTCGCATCTTTTTAACTGATGAGCAGGATAGGCATATATCTGTTGCCACAAGAATTGACAATATCGTTCGGCATGATTTTGATTTGAATCTGACTTCATGTAGATCTTTGTTTATTATACTGTTCCATGTTTGTGTTTCCAATTTACATTCTTTTTTGTTATCACAATCTTCGGACGGTAGTCCTTTGCAAATTTTTAAACTGTGTAAGACCAGTATCAGGCCATCAATACTGTTTTGATTGCATGGTATAGGAAACAATAAATTTATGCGATGTTCAAGCACATTAATAGCACATAGTCCATCCTTAATTGAAATGCTGTATGACAGGTCCATTCCATTTAATAGATATTCAGTTTGAAATTTTATGGTCATACTTTCATCAGAACATGTTAACATGCAATTATCGGGCACATGTATTGTTGTATAACCTGGCATAGAAGATTTAGCCTTTAGATTGTAAACAACATATTTGGATTTTCCTTTGTATCGTAGCCTTCTTGTAATGTTCGGATATAATGATAGTATTATTTTTGAAAAGACTTCCTTTGGTGGTACAATAATATGTTTGTTGAACTGCTCCAAGCATAGTGAATGGATGTTATCGAGTTGTATTTCTTCATTTTCACTTTCTGTATAGTTAATTGCAATCCTGAAACAAGAAAAAAAGACATTTGATTCTCATGCCATCAAACCAAATGCACAACATTTTAAAGTCTTGACCTATATAATGAAACATTGGGGGGGGGGGGCAAGAAAATGAATTTTAAGGCGTGGGGGCTTGGATAATAATTAAAACCATATGTTTAGGCCAACATTAAATAAATATTTGTTTCCCCTCCCTGACAGGGTACTTTTAGGTATGGGTAGGAAGGTCATGTAGATAAATTATTTTATTTTTTCCAAAAAATAATATTTTGTTGGTAAAATCGTCAAAAAGCACCCAAAATAACCATAAAACAAATTATGTCCTAAATTGGGCAATAAATTTTTTTGGGTAGGGGCCTTTTTGACTGGGTAGATAGGGGGAGGGGAAACAAACAATATTTTTTTTTGGCCTTGCATCGTATCACAATCATCGTGCAACAAAATTGATAAGAATATACATGTTATGATGTATGCTATGCATGTACATGTGTGAAAGATGCTTAGTAAATCCACCATGGGTCGTCTGTGACAAAAATATTTACGTGATACAAGATAAAGAAAAAAGAATCATTTCACATTTTTGTAGATTAGTAAAAAGAAGGATTCTGAGGGACGAATGCAAAAAGTAAAAAAATATGTACTGAAATTTAATGAATACATCTGTTAATATTCATATTATGTTGTTGTAGGCAAATCATTTGTGGATTGAAGAAAAAGAACAAGAATGTTGCTGTAACTTCAACCACAGGTGTTGCGGCACATCAAGTGGGTTTAGGTGCAACAACACTTCACCATTGGTCAGGGATTCGTGATGGTCGACTCACATGTGAGGAACTTGAGAGAACATTTCTTTTGGACGAGCAATTTGCTGATGCCAGGCAGAGAATACAGGCAACACAGTGCTTGGTGATCGATGAAGTTGGGATGTTGTCTAAGGTCTTATTTGAAAAGGTGGAGCTGGTGTGTAGATTGGCGAAAGACCAGGAATTGTACTTTGGTGGGCTACAGGTAATTATTATACCAAACAAATTTGCACCGTTTAATATACTGAATTGGCTTACTGGAAAGATGTAGGCAACAGCAGACTTATTTTCCCCCAATGAACGAAGTATATTCATGGGCGGAAGGATGTTTAACGTTCAGCAGATAATATTTCAACCAGACGAGAACATACATGTATTACATGTAGTATGATAATGCTATATGAATCCAAACAGTAATAGGTTCTGTCTGACATGTACACATTTCTTAATATCAAGAAAGTATGTCAAAATGTAACATCATATATGTCATGGTTTCCTATAGTATAATATTTAAAAAAGTACATACATATTTTTTCAGGTTATTGCTAGTGGTGATTTTAAGCAACTGCCCCCAGTTCCAAATTATCGGTACAATGACCCAGGGGAATACTGTTTTCAGAGTGACTTTTTCGATAAGACATTCCCACATCATTTCAACTTTAAAACGGTAGGTATTATTTACAGCAACAAGCAGCCCCTTAAATCTTCCAAACTTTGCACATTTGTTCTAAAAGTCATAGATTTTGACCAAAAAAATGTATACTGGGTATTGATACGATTCCGAACAAGATGGAGATGTTCATTTTTGAAAATTTCAAAATTGCTGCCCAAGATGGTCACTAAAATTTACCTCGTTTTTCAAAGTTTACAGATTTTGATGAAAATTGTGCACGAAAATAACCCTTTAACATCCACTTCCAATGTCGGAATGGCACATCTATACCATAAAAATATTAGTTATTTCCCTTAGACTACATCTAACATTATCTTATAATAGTATCAATATTTATATGTTGTTTTGCGAAAATTCTTTGGCTTGGTGATAAATTGTTTTATCATTCATCTGACAGGTACTGAGACAGAATGAGGCACAACTAGTGAACGCAATCAACCAGTTATGCGATGGTTCACCAACCTCTGAAACAGAAGAATTTCTTAAAAGCCTAGACAGACCCCTAGCTCTCCCAAATGATAATGTACAAGGTAAATATTAAGTGAAACAAATTATAGTACGTGTATCAATTAAGGTAGTTCAGGGGAACACTTAAAATCCATAAGAGTTTATCATGGCTTTGTCAAAAGATAGTTTGTTGTATGTACATTCAAAATCTAAAATGAAAAGTGGGGGTCCCGGACCTGATTTTTTCAGTATTCACATCTTTAGAATACATAGAGTACTATAGGAAACCACAATATCTGGCGGCAAATCTTCAAAATTCATAAGTTATGAATAAAAAATTGACAAAATATGTCTTTTGACATACTTTATATAATTCAATTACAAAATGTTAGGGTATCGGACCTTTTGTTCAAAATAATCTAGAAAAACTGAAATTTCCCTGCATATTCTATACAAATTATCTCCCCTTGGAAAAATGCAAAAAAAATAACTAAAGTTGGTATTAAGCAATTAAAATTACTCAATTGTTTTAAATTTTTGTTATAAATTATTGATACTTGAACCATTTTGGAAGTTTGTTTGTCAAACTGCACTTACAAAGGTAATTTTTTTTGCACATGCTCAGAAAAGATGCTCAATTTTAAACCCGTGAACTACCTTAATGAAAGTCACCACTACATGTTGCAATTAAAAAAAATACATAGGGGTTTGAGCAGTTTGTAAAATCTTCATTCCATAGTGCAACAGTTTACCATGTAAACATGGTAAAGTGATATTAAATGTTTCTACTGCAGCTACTTCATGTTTACAGGAAACTCATAATATTTTCCTTCATTGATATTGTGCAAAAATATTCCTAACATTTGTTCTGTTTTTAGCTCACCTGGCCGAAGGCCAAAAGGTGAGCTTATGCCATCACTTGGAGTCCGTCGTCTGTCGTTAACTTAAAAAAAAATCTTCTCCTCTGAAACCGCTCAGCGGATTTGCTTGAAACTTATGAAGATTATGAATTTGCATTATGAGAAAAAACAACTCTGGATTTAAAAGTAAAATCAGTCATCAGGTACCAGGTGAGCGATTTAGGTCCCTAGGTACCTCTTGTTGTAATATCACTAAATATATTACATAATACTTAGTTAATTAAAATGCAGTTCAACTTGTTTTTTTCAGGAGAAATAACCTATCTCTTTGGCACAAATTTCGATACAGAATACATGAATATCGAAAAGCTAGAAGAGAGGATTCCAGGGGCCCCAACGTACTTGAAAGCCACCGATGCTGGAAGAGTTGCTTTTCTTAAAGATTGTGGTGCTCAAAAGATCTTGACCCTAAAAATTGGTGCGCCTGTCATGCTTATAAGAAATATGTCGAATGGATTATACAATGGGTGTATTGGGAAAGTCCATTTTCTGGAAGAGAACCAAGTAACAGTAAATTTTGATGGAAATCTAGTTCCAGTTCAAAGATGCGTTTTCGAGATATATGATCCGCAAACCAAGTCCATATTGGCAACTCGATCGCAATTTCCCCTTCGCCTAGCATATGCCATGACAGTGCATAGAGCACAAGGTCAGTCTTTGCCGCTTGTAGAAATTGACTGCTTTTCTTTTTTTGCACCGGGCCAAATGGGTGTGGCAGTTGGCAGGGCCACAACGATTGATGGTCTACGCTTGGTTAATTACAATTCGAAAGCAGCCTCTTTGCAGCATGGTAGAGAAGTTTATGATTTTTATGGACTTCCAAGTACAAGACCTGAGGCTAGTTTAGAATGCTGTAAAGTGTCTTACAATTTGCGAGACGATGAAGATGAGGATGAAGATGAAGATGAAGATTTTGACTTTTTGTTTGACGATATCATGGACATACAAGAAGATGATCGCCAAGTTGAACATGAAAATACCGCTATTGAACATCAAATACATATTGAACACATAGAAGCATGTGAATACAATTTGTCTTCATTTGTCAATGGATTAAAAAATTCAGACCAAGTACCGGAAACGTCCTTACCAAAACTCAAAACTCTCCAACAAAATCTTTATACACATGTAACACGAATTCTGAAAAAGCAACCTAAATCGTCGGCTGACTTTACCACAGTGTTCAAGCAGGCCAATGCATTTCTAATCAGTGATGCCCACATAGAACTTTGTAAAGCAAATGGACTTGATAATCGTATTTCAACATCATTGTTTCGGTGGCTGCTTGAAAAAGAAATAGAAAAAACATCAAATAAAATCGTCAAAAATAAAGAGGATGAAATCAATTCTAATATCGGTTCACCAGAACACTCTGAAGCAGGGACATCTAAACTTAGATACATAGCTGGTGCGTGTTTGTTTAAATCGATCAAACTTTTGAAAACAACAGTTGCCAACAAATTAACAAAAAAAGGGAAAAAATCGAAAATTGATCGTCAGCTAGCTTACAAAAAACAGCAATTATTATCAAAATTGAGGGTTTCAGAGGAGGAGATTACGTTATCTTCTCAGATACCTAATTCTCTTAATGAGCTGAAGATGAGACAGGGAGAAGGGAAACATCTGTTCTTCATCAGCGATGATGTCTTTAATTTTTTCTTATTATTGAATAAGAGAATACAATGCCATCTTTCCGACGTTGCTTTTCATTGCTATGGGAAGTACATACATCAGAAAGTAAAGATGGCAATCAAGTCTGATGCAAATTTACTGAAAGAATGGTGTGACTTATTCCAGGAAAATGACACTAATGATGATTCAGAGGCTGCTTTAGAAATTTTCACCTCTATGTTATTAGATTTGTATGAAATGGTGTCCACATATTTTATTAAAGTGGCTTTGGTGAATTCTCTTCGACGATTCAAATCAAGAATTCCCAAAAAAAAGAAACAAGCTTTGAGATCAAACATTCAAGCTCTTTCAGAGAATACTAGTAAATTAAACAACAAAAGGAAGCATGATGATGTACCTTCCTCCAGTGACGAGACAGTTTTTAGTTGTCCAACATGTAGTCTTACAATTTCAGAAAACCCAGAAAAACAAGAAGACCAAAGCATCGGTTGTGACTTTTGTAATCTATGGTATCATTATAAATGTGTTTCCATTAGAGGTAATGAAAACTGCTTGAAAAACAATTCAAAATGGAAATGTCCAACTTGTAAAGAACAAGCAAAGAAGAAAAAACGATAACAATATCTCTGACATGAAATTTCTGGAGTTTATATGTTTTTATGCACTGATCACAAAAGTGAAAGGGGCATATAGATTTACCCTTGTCCGTCCGTACATAGTACGTCCCGATCTGGTTAAGATTTTTGGTTCAGGTCCATATCTCAGGAATTATACATGGTATAGCTTTGATATTTCATGCATGGTCTTGGGTAGTACAATGTACATCACGGTTCAGTAACATTTAGGTCACTGTGGCCTTCATTTTCGGCTTGAGCGACTTGGTTAAAATTTTTGGTTCAGGTCCATATCTCAGGACATAGACATGGTATGGGCTTTGATATTTCACAATTGGATTGGTCTTGGATAGTACAACACGGTTCACTAACATTTATAGAGTCACACTATTTTAAGTAGCTACATGTATATATTATGGGTTAAGCAAATTTTACAGTGTCGCACTATTCTATGTAACTATATATATTATGGACTTGAAGATCACAATGGAAGAGGGAAGTTTGGCGCCATAAAACCTGGTTTAACCCACCATTTCGTTTGAAATGCCTGTACCAAGTCAGGACCATTGCGATTCACCAATTCTCCGGTATGACTGATTCGTTTTTGTCATTTTCTCTAGACTATGAGATTGATCATTCAAGTTAGGTAGTTTTGTTATTACCTTTATTTATATCACTGTTACCTACCTTTTCAAACTGTTTAAATTGTTGGTTCAACAAAGCGGTATACATTGTAGTATTTCTATCATCATTTTATGTCATTTCAAGGAATAAGTCATATCATTATTCGGGAGGTGTGACATTGCGGTATGTTTGTCCCATTTCCCACAATTTTTAGACAAATTTTTCCATTTTCCACTTTTTGGGTAGATTTTACCCAAATTCCACTCACTTCTTTTTCCCATTTCCAATATTTTTTGACAATTTTTCGATTTTTTTTTTCTTTTATCCCTTTTTCCCATTTCCCAAAGTGTGTCACCCCCTCCATTTTTAATAAATTTGCATCAGATTAAAATATTATGTATATCATAAAAGATCAAAGAACGTGCATGGTGCATAGTACATGTATGTTACTGCTGGAATGTTCCGGTGAAATGTACTTTCCATATTCCGGTACAGTGTGTACATGGTGTATGTGAATCATGATAATCAAATATTAAAAATAGAAAATTAAATAGCTTTATGTATGATATAGATAAATTGTATATGATATTCAGTGCCCAAATCCTTTTGTTTTCATTTTATCCATCTGTGTCTGTCTGTTTACCCAATATATGGTCTTCATGCATTATTTTGGAGCTGCCCAGGCCAGACAGGCCTGATTACCTGATACAATGATAAATATCCTGTGTTGCAGTCATCTATTCATGGGGTTGATTCAATTCTGTTTGCATGTACAGATGTTTATCTATTTTGACAGATCCAACCATTTTTATTTGAAAAATATTTCAATTTATTATAAGATGATCTCAAACACTTATTAAACTTAACTTGATCTGCCATCATCAGATATTGAAATTGAAATGAAGTTTATCAACTGTTGAAAAGAAAGGGATATAGAGTATTAATATATATTTTGCAAGTACATAACCACACTCAACACAAAATAAACTACTGAGTTTTCTTTCCTGTCGCACAAGAGGTTGTTCTATGTCTCTGAGGTTAGTGCACCATGAAAGTATACACCCCAATTGCAAAAGATCTTTATATTAAATCCATGAAGAATACAATTTCAGACAGTAAAAAAATGACCTGAAATTCTTATATCATATCACAGTCGCTTGAATTTCTAGGTAAAAAAACAGCAAAAAAATAGATAGAAATACTCCTTATATATAATATTATATATTAGGAGTATATTGACCTAGAAATTAAATATTTGGAGTATTTCTATCTATTTTTGGCTGGTTTTTTTACCTAGAAATTCAAGTGACTGTGGTCATATGCATATTTTAAAGCTGAATTACATATCTATAAAACAAGCTGACTTTTTCTAAACTAACATGTCAGTTTATCCTGTGATAAATTTCTTTATTATAATGCAGGAGTCCTGTTGATGAAGGACGATGAAGTGAATGTGACCAACTGTGCAACTAAGGGATCGACCAATTATTAATCTCGAAGTGGGGGTTGGTGTTTTTTCCCAGTTTTTTAATGTGTCATGACACCATCATCAGCCCCCTTTCAGATTAATTGGTCACCATCAGTTCATCACTTATTTTAAGAAGAAGAAAAAATGTCATGAGAAGCATTTAACTTGCAGGTGGGGGGGGGGGCTTGGTTTTTTCCTAAAAAAATATTTTAAAAATGATTTTGATGAAAAAAATATTCTGGCAGCAGAGGATAAAAAAAAATATTCTGAAGAAGGATTTCTGCTATAAAAAATAATGCTTATAATGAAAAAAATATTCTGTCGCGATATATTGCCTTTATAAAAAAATAATTATTCTTCTGGCGCGGAAAAAAAAAATCTGACCAAAACCAAGCCCCCATTCTAATATGGACAGCACACAAGGAAATCGCCGCTGTCAGCAGGTTTCTGGCCACAGCATCTTCTATGGTAGACAAAAATCACCAATGATAGCCTGGTACCCCTTCGTTTTCATGTGTCTCTGTCCTGAAAAATATACTAGAAAGTGCCATTTGTGGCCAGCCCCCCTTTTCATTATTCAAGTATTTTCCCTCTGAGTATCCCCTTTAGACCACATGTTGCCCAACACAAATCTACAAATTTGGCATACAATTGTTTTATAAATTAATACATCATCATAATCGTACCAGGCAACGATTTGAAAAACTTCATTCTCAAATTTGGAATTTAGCGCCATTTCAACTTCATTCCGACGCAGAGTTCCCTCCCCCTTACATCAACAAAAATTTTCGAGACCAAACAAGCTGCTAAAATTTTGTTCGTGGTTTAAACAACTTTATAATATTTTACTAAAATATTTTAGATAGATTTGCCAACCGTCGGTTATTTAACAAAAATGTTTTGAATATTTTTTAAATTCACTGCGAGTCTGTACCGCCATGGAAGTCGTAACGAAAAGCAGACGACGAAGTTTTTGACAAAATGCCCTGTACGTCAATGAAATAGGTAGAATAAAGATACTTACCGCACCGATCAACTGCAAAATATGTCTGTTGTAGGAAAATGACCATGTAGTGTGCCACTTTGCGTCCGCCGAGTCAAAATCGCAATGTTTACATTTTGGCGCAAAAAATACATTTCATAACTTTCAGTATATATTATATATTAGGAGTATTTCTATCTATTTTTGCCTGTTTTTTTGACCTAGAAATTCAAGCGACTGTGGTGCTGGTTTGTTTACAATTTGTCTCTTCAGGTAAATATTCATTTTATGTCTCTTAAATACCTCTATATACATGTACACAGATGTACTGCCTACTATAGAGGTAATCAACGAGACACAGTCGACAGTGATACATTTTCTTTGTGTTTACGTGGCAAAAAGTTTCTACATACATCGAACATTACACAGTCACAGATATGCTCAGTACCCCGGGCTCAGTACCTGCTATGTCTAGTGATATATTTTCCGTGTGTAATGTGGCAAAAAGTTTCAAAATTATGATATTATTTATTTATTTATATATATGTTTTTTTTTTGGTTTTTTTTTTTTTTTTTTTTGGGGGGGGGGGTAAACGGAGTTGGAGAGGTGATATGTTCGTTGATCGTGTGCTCGTACTGTCAAAAGAGGGGCCGTATAACTCGGTAGTTTTTTGGGCAATTTATCATGAAACAATTTCTTATTTTCATTAGGCCTACTCATATTAATATGAAATCGACAGTTTTCATGTCCCATATTTTTTTCAATAAATTTTAAAGCTTTAATTAATATATTTTGAGACCGACCTGGTCACTATTTCATTTGGCTTGAAGAGGAGTAGGGAGGCTTGGGTCTGTTGGTTCAGTCATCATCTTCAAGTCAAATGGCCGGTTCCCTATTAATTTATCTAATTATTTATATATTATACATGACCATACTTAATTTTATTACATTATTTATATAGCGCTTATCTACTTTACAATACTCTAAGCGCTTTACAAAGCATAAGAAATAAGACACAGCAGTAAAAGTACAACAATTAAGGACATAAATAAAAAAAATAATAAGATAAAACATTTTAAAAAGTAGAAGCCATAAACAGACAAACAAAATAGCCATAAAAATTTCCCAAAAAAATAATAATACTAATAAATAATATATATTCTCAAAAGTCAATGTAAGCAACATTTAAATCTAAAAAAGGAGTCCTTATACCAAAACATGAAAAATAAAAAAAATGAAAAAATAAAAATAACGAAATAAAATTATCAGTGAAAATTTCACAAAAATGATAAGAAATAAAAAAAGAATTAATCATAATACATTAAAAGCTGAAGATTAATATGTAAAAAGGAGCTCTAAATCGATATAAATTGATGCATTTGAATAGTAAAAATATCATATACATAAAATATACAATAAAAATATTAAGAAGTGTAAAAGTATATTAAAAGCCTCATCACAGAATGTTATCACCCAGATCTTTCACATTATCACAGACATCTATCACAGAAACAGTTACTTATCACAATGAGTAGGCCTGTCTAAATTAGTGAGTTTTCAAATGTTTTTTAAAGCTATCAATACTGAAATATACGTTTATAATGTAGGTTGTGTCGCGTACACTTATTCCACATCTCATTTTCTTCTATTTGGATACTCCGAATATTTAATGGTAAGTTGTTCCACAAAACAGAGGCTGACTTGCCAAAACGCCTCTCTCCTTACGATTTAGTTCTAACAACGGGATTTTCTAACAACATGCTACTTTCAGATCGCAAAGTTCTTCGTGGTTTGTATATGGTTACGAGTACCTGTAAATAAGTTAGCGCTTTTTCGTTCATCGCTTTGAAAACATACAATAACAGTTTGTACTGACGTCGATATTGTGCTGGTAACCAATGGAGTGATTTTAAAGTAGGAGTAATATGTTCGTATTTTCTTTGTATACATGTATTGTATCTCTAAAATTGTTAGGATGGTGATGCAGAATTATATTGGCATATCTATAAAGATACAAAACATGACCCATATTTATACGAAACACGATTTTTTCAATGGAAATTAAAAACCATACCCATTTTATATATAACATAGTCATTGTCTGAAAAGAACACCCATTTTATATATCTTTTTTGTTTAAAAACCTACCAATATTATTTAGCACATCTACGTGTACCTTTATATAGGAAGTCCCCCCAAGGTTTTTACTATGTACCATGTGCATGTATGTACATGTAATATGGATTTTATTTGTGTGTCAATAACTTTGCAACTGCCCTTTATAGAGGGGTGACATTTGGTCAGTGGGTACATCTTGGTAATAACAATCATTTGATCCGGATTATGGAAACTTTGATATACATTTTTTCACATTTTATAAATGACATTTGTTTAAATTTTGGATAAGGTCCATATCTAGGCTTCTGTCTGTGGAAGAGAAGATAGTAACCTACATCCGTACTGAAATTAGATCACCTTGGCCTTCATTTTAGCGTTTATGACTTGCGAGGGTATTAGCTATTGTTTGCAACTGTATGATTGACATGTAAAAAGGCACTTGCACAAGTACTAGAATTTTTGAAACTTGAAAACAAATTATCTGGAACTTGAGCATGGAAAGTGATATGATGGGGTAATCTATCAAAATATCATCCTCCAGATATCTTAGGCCTCTACCAGTTATTTTCAAAACGGCTTGAATTAGAAAAGAATAAAGCATAATATCTTTTTTTCATGGCCTAATGAAATTTTAACACTTTTATATAAAGTATAATATATGTAATTATATTTTGCTCTTGTATTACTGAAAATTTCATACATTTTTTTTTGTACATCTGTGTAAACTTTTTGGTCACGGTTTTTATGACCACAAAAACGCTCTTCAGTGTTCTAAAAAGTTGAGCTCAGATATAGAGCTTACTGATTGAAAGAAGCAAATATGTAACAATAAAGCAATCGAAAGTCAAAAGTCCGAACGGGCGAAGACAGAACCAGTAAATACGAAAGAACAACACAAAAACAACTGAAAAACAATCAACCACGCAAGTTCAAATCGTAACCGTCGTGCTGTTAATGGTCAATTTAGCATGTCAAATCCGTTCAACAAGGAAGACAAAACAAACTCCTATGACAAACCAACATATGCACTCATTTGAGAATTTATCTCTCAGCGAATGATGTCTTCCATATTTTTTTAAGTGAACATAACAACCGAGGAGCAACATAACCTTGTGTCAGCTTTTTCTTTTATTTGCAAGACACGACGCTCTGCCAATAATATCGAATTGTAAGTCCCGCAAATTGTGGAATAACGAATCAATTGACATTTAAATATTTCCTTAGTTCAAAGAAAGCTTTAAATTAGTTTTTAGTGTTGCCTTGTCAAATTATTTTAAGCGGTCATTAGTTTGTCAGTTTACCTTAATGTTGACGTTTTACGCACATGCATCAAGATAATCAGCATTAAAGAAAAACAAGATTGCTACGCGTAGCCATGTGTCCCCCGCCGCAGCATAAAAGTTGTGTGGTATGTCAATTCAAGCAATATATTCTCTGAGAAACGATAGAAATAGGTTGTCAAAATATGGGATGATCACCTATTAACAGTACCCTATCAGTGTGTAAAGTTTCAGCAACATCCGTTCAGTAGTATCCGAGGAGTTGCACCCACAAAAATGTTTGATATGACATAGTCCCATTTTTTGGACCGGAAAATCACAAATTCGTAAATAACTCGAAAACTGTAAATATTGTTTCAAAATTTTTTTTCGTATTATTATTGAGTACCTTTTGCTCTATCAGCCTACAACATTTCAGAACCCTGTGCACCTAGGTAACCGAGATATTGAATGCCCTATATTTTGACCTTTCCTCCCTGTTTCCATGGAAACAGCGGCCATTTTGAAAATTTCAAATATGGGATGATCATCTACTAACAGTACCCTATCAGTGTGTAAAGTTTCAGCAACAAAGGTTCAGTAGTGTCCGAGGAGTTGCACCCACAAAAATGTTTGACAAAGTCCCATTTTTCGGACTGAAAAATCACAAATTTGTAAATAACTCAAAAAACCGTAAATATCGCTTCAAATTTTTTTTCGTATTATTATAGAGTACCTTTTGCTCTATCAGCCTACAAAATTTCAGAACCCTGTGCACCTAGGTAACCGAGATATTGAATGTCCTATATTTTGACCTTTCTTCCCTGTTTCCATGGAAACGGCGGCCATTTTGAAAATTTCAAATATGGAATGATCATCTACTAATTGTACCCTATCAGTGTGTAAAGTTTCAGCAACATCGGTTCAGTAGTGTCCGAGGAGTTGCACCCACAAAAAACGTGACGGACGGACGGACGGACGGAGACCATTACTAAGTCCCTCTGTCGCGTTGCGGCGGGGGACAATAAGAATGAGGTACAAGAAGGCCCTTTTTCAAACCATCTAAAGGCGAAAAAAAACTTAATCTTCTACTTTATACCTCACTTGTAGCTGAATTAGTGGAATTTCATTATATCTTCCCCACTTTTGTGGGGAGACATATTGTTTTTGTCGTGTCCGTCTGTCTGTCCGTCACAAAGATTGTCAGCGCAACTCCTCTGAAACTACTGAACCGAATTCAACTATACTTGGTATATAGGAAGTACACCATATGTAGTGTTGCATATTACCAGGAAATTTTTATCCTCAAATTTTTGTGGGAGTTGTGGCCCTTTGAACTTAGGAATTTGCTTAAAATCCTCATTTATCATCTTGTCAGCGCAACTCCTCTGAAACTACTGAACCAAATTCAATCAAGTTTTACTCATGTCCTTCGGCCCTTACGTCCATTCGAATATTCGTTAAGCTTTTCTTAGAAACCGTACATGAGCATTGAATTGAAACTTGGGAGGATGGTTCAATATGACAAACTGTACGTCCTAAGCGACTTTCAGACCTTTTGGACTTCTACTTCCTGTTTTGTACTGGGCCGATATGTAAATTCACATCAAATGTTCCGTCAAGCTTTTCTCAAAACCCGATAATGATTTAAAACTTGATATGTTCGGTTCAATATGACAAACTGTACGTCCTAAGCAACTTTCAGACCTGTTGGACTACTACTTCCTGTGTTGTACTTGGCCGATATGAAAATTCACATCAAATGTTCCTTCAAGCTTTTCTCAAAAATCTGTATCGATTTAAAACTTAATAGTACGGTTCAATATGACAAACTGTACGTCCTAAGCGACTTTCAGATCTGTTGGACTTCTACTTCCTGTTTTTACTTTTTGGGCTAGGCCATTATGTAAACTTCTGTCAAGCTTTTCTAAACAAAACGTATATGACAGTCATAAGAAACTTGGTCGGATGGTTCAGTATGGCAGACTGTACGTCCTAAGCGCATTCAAACCTTTTAGACTTCTAATTCCTGTTTGGGACAGAGCCGATATGAAAATTTACAAGAAAATTTTCGTTCGTCAATTTATTCTCAGAATCCGTACATGAAAATGATTCGAAACTTGGTAGGATGATTCAATATGACAAACTGTACGTCTTAAGCGCTTTCCGAATTCTTCTTTCTTTCTTTTTTGGACTTTTGAGACTGGGCGGATATGAAAACTTTCATGAAAGTCTGAGAAACCGTACATGAGAATGATTTGACACTTATTAGGATTCTCCAGTTTGACAAAGTGTACGTCCTGATCGACTTTCAGACCTGTCGGACCTTTACCTCCTGTTTTGGACGGGCCGATGTGAAAATTTACATGATGATTTCCGTCATTTTGTTTTCTCAGAAACCGTACATGAGAATTATTGGAAACTTAATGGGATAATTCAGTATGACAAACTGTACGCCCTTAGCGCTTTCAGACCTGTCGGACTTCTTCTTCCTGTTTTGGACTGGGGCTGGGTAGCTGAGTGTTCTAAGGCACTTGTTAAAATACCACACTGCTGATCACTAGTAAAGTACTGATTTTGTCCGAGTTTGTGATTAACAAAAAATGGTCTCTCTCATCTGTATATAATGTATGTTGTTAGGTTTGCCAGTTACCTGCCTATAGTCGATGGATTCCTTCGGTTTTCCGGTTTCCTCGGCTACACCATTTTTACCGACCGCCCTATATGAGCCATTTGCGTCAAAAAGGGCGTCACTCACACACACACACACACCTTACACACGCACACGCAAACACACACACACACACACATTGATCAATATCTTAATTTCACTCAATTGACTACAAGGAAAATATACTGAATTTGTATTGAATTTCTTTTTACACTGGACACTGAGAATTAAGTAATTGTTATGTAGTTTATGTCCTTACCAATAGTGAATTGTTTTTCTTGTAAATACTGAAAAAGACAATTTGCTTTGGGATTGTTTACTATGAATAAACCTCCAAAATCTACTCATAGTCGTTTATATCCCATGTAAATCTTCCACAATTACATGTTTAGTTTAAAACGTAGTACATGTATTTACAGAAGTAAATTGTCAGAAAAAAATCAACGGCATAAAACATTATTTCACATGACCACGTTTATTAAATTATACCAAATAAAGAATGTTGATCGACTATTTAATAAAATACAGAAATTTATGTACAAATAAATATTATTTTATATTTACAGATTAGTTATGGCATCTTCTAAATTATTGGAAACCCACCAAATTCAATGCGAACCATGTCTTTACAATTCCATTTCCATCGCAGCTGAGTTTTGGTGTCTGACATGCAAGGATGGTCTTTGTGAAAGATGCGCCAACAGTCACAAAGGAATTCGTGCCACTCGAGACCACAAAGTTATTACTGTAAAAAAATATCATGAAATAAAAGGCGATGATGTCCTTGTAACGCAGGAGTGCAAAGATGACGGGAAAATGTTTGAATTATATTGTATCGACCACGAAAGTGCCCTCTGTGTTTTATGTTTAAAAAACGGTCACAGGGAATGTAAAGTTATATCTTTAGACGAAGCGTCCAAAAATGTTACGTCATCAACTAATTTTACCCGGGTTGAGAAGAATATAGACAATCTTACTGAGTTTTTAACAGAGCAACTTGAACATCATCTTGATAATTTAGAAAGCCTTGGCGAAGAAAGGTCGACGATCGGACTGAAAATAAATGACGTTATAAAGCGCCTTCATTCTCAAATAGACAGAAGTGGACACAAGCTGAAAGAAAAACTTTACTCGTCTTATGAGGCTTGCAGAAGTACAATTAGTAGCGACATACAGAAACTAGTATCAAAGCAAGAAGAATTGAAGGCAATCAAAAGAAAATTTGAACATTTGACGGAGGTGGCATCAAATAAACAGCTGTTCCTGGCAGTTTCGGACACCAGCTCAAAACTACTAAAAGACCTTAATCATGTACAAAACAAATTTGATGACAAGAAAATCAGCAGGTCCTTAGAACTAGAACTATGTTCAGTCTTGAATCAAGTCCTTAAACTGGACACGTTAGGTTCTATCATTGTATCAGAGGTAAATCTCTCTTGTCACTGTAGACTCATGATGCCTGAGGCACAACTACCTTCTCAAGAGGCAAATGTAACAGTTGATCGCGTCACGTTGAGCCAGGAATTAGAAGTAATAAGTCCCGACACATTAGTCAATATATGCGGTTTACTGTATGCTTTAATAAAATAAAAATAAAATAAATATAACAACAGGATGTCTTCTACTGCCAAACTCTGATATGTTGTTTTTTGATCCTAGAAATTGTTCTATTCAAGTTTTCAATTCTCACAATAGCACTACAGTTGATATGAAAACACCATTTGAACCATGTGACTTCACATGGTTAACTACAGAAAACAATACCATTGCAGTCACATATGGAAATAATTACCAGTTTGAAATAGCAGACATTACTAACTATGAGTACAAAACCATAAGAAGCATAAAGACAAAAACCACATGCTATGGAATATCCTCTAACAAAACTATAATAGCTATACAGTGTACCAATGAAGATATTCACTTAATGTACAGCTTAGATGGTGAATATCTCCACCAATTAAATACACTACTTAGAGGCTATTGTCTTTATGTATCAGCTACCGATGATAGAATATTTTTTTCGAACACCTTTAAAAACACGATTTGCTGTTTTGACCTTAAAGGGAAGGAACTTTGGAGCACTCAAAATGTACTTAAGCCTTTAGGATTAACAGTCGGTTCTTCTGGGGAGCTGTTAGTAGTTTCATTACACCCCGACCAACTTTTCGTCATTTCAGATGATGGTATTTCAATAAGTACCATTTCTACTGGACTTACCAACATGACATCAGTCAGTTTCTGCAAGTCGTCAAGACGACTGTTGGTTAGAAGTAAGAATAAAAGTTTGGTTTACAAAGTTTTGTACAAATAGTTCACGGAGTATACTATGTAAAAATGACACAGTAATGTCAAACTAGGGTGTAGCTATTTTGGTAATACCGATAACCAATTAATATTGATGAACTGGCGCCGCGCCCTGTATAATACAAGAAAATATTCTCTTATAATATAGGCAAACTAATGTTTCATATTATGTTAACTACAGTATTTTTTTTTCAAATGTTAATGTTATAACACATTTTTGTTTAGTAGACCTTTTTTCAAACAATTGGGTGATTTTATTTCATGCACTTTACAGCTTAACCTTGCTTTTTAAATTGATGTTTAATGCATGAACGTATTCTCTAATAATATTGGCAAACTGGTGTTTCATATTACGTTTACTAATCTTTTATCAAATGTAAATGTTATTAACACACCTGTGTTCAGTAGGTGGTGTATTTTTTTCAAACAATTGTGCGGTTTTATTTCATGCACTTTACTGTTTTACACTACTTTACGGTTGGTTTTGATTTTGGCTATTTCTGTTTTACATGCTTTAAAATAAATCTGTTTGATAATTTGATTAATTATTTTTCCCTTACTTGATGTTTATAATCTGCCAGTAAATGATGCATTCTGTAATATGTCTTGAATGTCGTCAAAATCGAGGAACGTGACTGCTCAATATTCCGACAAGCTTTAAAGGATGGGTTGCGATAAGGCCCTATTTTGGTCCATCTAAATGTGGAAAATAAAAAGTATTTCATAACCTAATACTATGTACCTGATTTTGTAGCCAAATTGTTGTACTGTTACTCTTTTATAATTTTGCATACATGTACATACAAGTTGGAAAATCTTGTTCAAAATTGACCCATTTTGAATGAAAATTTCATCTTGGTGTAAGGAATATTTCACGGTAGACCTTCAATACATTCAATTCACAGAGACCTTTAATACTTAAAATAAAAGATAAACAGGTGTGGCCGTTAAACTAAAGCCCCCATCACACTGACCACGATCTTACTACGCTCCAACGACCTTCACGATCTTAAAGATCGTAGTAGAGTCGCGACGATTGTGTTAAAACGTAGTCAGTGTGACTACGAGTACGACAGAGCTACGACCACAGTATGATATTTCGAGGGGAATTTATTTTCAATTGTCAAATCAAGTCTGATGCTACTACGACCACCACGAGTGCAGTACGTTGCTTCAGCGACTTTGCTACGACCATACTACGATTATACCACGACCAACTACGACCTTTCTACGCATCTTCTACGATCACTACGATCGTGTTACGCTTTCACTACGCTTGTACTACGCTCGGTACGATTCCACTACGCTTACAAAGACTCCTCTACGATCGGTCGAACTTGAATTTCAAAACTTGGTAAGGGGTGTAGGTGCCAAGCTAGTCACGAAATGTTATACATGTATGATGTGTTTCCTTTAACATGTTAAGCAACATAAATTAAGATGATTTCTAAACGTGATGTACCTTCTGTAAATTCATTTTATCTAACCGTAAAATTTCTGTCATGTTGCATTTGAAATTGGTATCCTCTCTCATTCTCCTTTTTATATTGAATAATAAAGTAATCATGAGATCTCTACAGAGCAAAAGGCTTTATCAAGCCACATTTTCAGTATTGCATCTTTATTTAAAAAAAAGGCGTTAAGATGATTTTTTAAGAACACGAATGAGCCACATACACATCAGCTGTCTAAAATTTCATATGGTGCGCACCCCACTAAAAATTTAACAAATTTTCACCAATACATTAATTAAAGAATTTATATATTTTCATATTCAATTTTAAAAATTCTATAAGTTTGCAAAATGCATTTAATTTGTTAGACATGTGCGATTTTAAAAATAAACATTATGATATGATATATAGGCGCTCCATTTTCAAATCGATGAATGCTTTGCCTGGTTGATCGACAGAATGACAGATTGGGCAACTGGCCCAAACTCAATCACTATGGAATATTTTATGAAAAAATGATGGTATGAAATTGGAACACGAGATAGCTACTACGGGAACAACCATTTGATTTTTATGGAGGGATATGGATATTTTCATCGTCCTGTCCCTTCATTTTCGGAAAAGGCTGAGCCTGGTTTTTTGCGCGCGATCGCGCGCCAATTTTTTTTTTAAGCTTTTATTAAATTTTCAGCCAAAACTACCATCCTGCCTTTTTAAATTCAAAGCACTGTCCTGCCTTTATATTTCTGGATTTTTGCTATCCTGCATTTATCAAGGCCAATTGAATGTGGTTTTTCCAAATACTAGTATATTATATATTTTTTGGCTTTATTGAAACTGGTTTTTTTCTTAAATCTAGGAAAGCAAATGCTGCTGCAAATGGGTATAAGGCTAGGCCAACTGATACTTTTTTGCATTTGATTTTGTCAGTGCGAGAGACTTTTAATTGTTACATGCATGTAAAACGTAGAAAGATCTTGGTAGGGTCGTACTAAGAACGCCAAAGGTGTGGTAGCATCGTAGTGTTGTCGTGGTATGATCTTATAGGTCGTAGTATCATCGTGGTACGAACGTATAGGTCGTACTACAATCGTGGTATGATCGTGACGAGAGCGCAGCGCTAGCGTAGTGGAATCGGCTGTCAATTAAGGTACGTCCTTACCACGATTGTCCCACGACATTACTACGACTGAAGCCGACTGCTCTACGGTCCTCTTACGATCTCAGTACGCTGTTAATACGCTCTATTTTCACCACGACTGCACTACGAATGTTTTGAACATGTTCAAAATTTACGTAGTGCAGTCGTAGTCACCCACGACCTAGTACGATCTCAACACGATCTCCACGACACCAGGACGACAACACTACGATGTTCCACGATTAAGGAAAAAATCTAGATCGTAGTAAGGTCGTGGTTCAGTGTGACGGGGGCTTTAGTATAGTCACCAAATCGAGTAAAAGGTGCGTTTTGGGGTATGCCCTTTTCGACGCACCTAGGCTATGTAGGTCAGTTTTAATGGTACAGGAAACCGAAGTACCCGGAGACAACCACCGACCATGGAGGCAAAGTCCCGTTATTGGAAATAACAAGGCGGTGTTATGAAAGACCATCATCAATAAAATGAACTGTGAGACTGAAACTAAATCAATTTAATACTTAAAATAAAAGAAAAATATAGGCGTGGCCCATAAAAGTAAGACTGGCCTGTCAATACCTCTGCAGAGTCAAAACACAATTGTCATCTCTCTTGTTGATTCACCGACGATTAGTGTATTTCGAATTCAAAAAGTTCATCAAAATTGTCCATTTACTCTATTTTGGTCAATGTCCCGATAGGTTACCGAATGTCACGTGAGCTATTGTTACACCTGGTAACGTCTGACGTTATCCTCTACAATTACTTAACTTGAACACTTGAACAAAGTTAAGTTTGGTTCTTCCTAAGAGCATTAGAAAAATTAATTGTTTAAATATTTGAGTTAATGGTAAATTGGGAGACTGTTGTTAAATAAGGTATAACACTTAAAATTACTTAAAACTCAGAAACTATGACAAATCTGAAGAATCCTGTTTTGAACTCTTCGGAATTATTTTTTACAAGTCTTCATTTGGTCAATAGATGACCCTTTTATAGGGATGATGACACTTAAGAATAAAACGCCTCTACTTCTCTGGGGTGTAGGTAATCATCGAGTTCGAGATCGAGTTCGAGTCAGAGTTAAAGTTCGAGTTAGAGTTCGAGTTACAATTCGAGTTCGAGTTAGAGTTCGAGTTAAAGTTCGAGTTAATTTTCGAGTTCGAGTTAAATTTTGAGCTAACTCGAAACAGTAATTTTCATAGGCATAGTCGAGTTATGACTCGAGTTAAAGTTCGAGTTCGAGTTAGAGTTCGAGTTACAAATCGGGTTCGAGTTAGAGTTCCGACCTAAAGAAAACCTATTTTTAGCAAACTACAACACTTTCCACGAGAAAAAAATAATAATTCAGACATCTATTATGTTGTGCTGTGGTTTAAGAAAAAAAAATGTTAATTCTCCCAAGGACGAGACAATACTTTGAAATACCTTGGTTTATTTTGTTGCAAAAAAGGCCGCGTTTACAGAAAAAAGAAAAAAAAATAGTTTTAATTTTTATCAAAGTCGTCAGTTTAGTTTTTAGGACAAGACTAAGGGGACGACCATTTGGTTATGAGGGGGGGGGGGCTGTTTTTGTTAATAAATATTCTGGCTTGGAAAAAGTTGGAAATAAAAAATACAATTCCTAAACAAACTAGAAAAACTGTTAGTCGTGGCTTACTAATAAATACCCCGCTACCTCTTTCCTAAAAACAGATCAAATTTTAAACTAGGGGTGCAAATCTACACTATTTCACGAAGATGGTGTGAAAGTTTCACTGACATCCATTGATGGGTTTTGGAGAAGTTGCGGATAGTTGAATAGCGAATTCCATGTTTCGCTTCCCCAAAATTAGTTTGATCAAATTTTAAAAGAGGTGCATATCTACATTTTGTCACACAGATCGTGTGAAAGTTTCATGAAAATTCATCAAGGAGTTTAGGAGGAGTTGTGATAAGAGATGGGTACCCTAAAGTGTAAGGAAGGCAGGACGGACGGACGGACGGACGGACGGGACGATGGACAGACACCTCTAATCACTATATACGCCCCATTTTTTCAAGAGGGGGTATAATGATGAACGAAAGACCAAATTCTGGACATAGAACAATAAATAATTTGTAACTCGAACTCTAACTCGAACTCTAACTCGAACTCGAGTCGTAACTCGACTATGTCTATGAAAATTACTGTTTCGAGTTAGCTCAAAATTTAACTCGAACTCGAAAAATAACTCGAACTTTAACTCGAACTCGAATTGTAACTCGAACTCTAACTCGAACTTTAACTCTGACTCGAACTCGAACTCGAACTCGATGATTACCTACACCCACTTCTCTGGAGCACATATGTTCACTTTTTATTAGCAATTTGCAGTTTTTATGCGTATATTGTCCTGGAGTCTGGTTTCTTTTAATCGTGTGGTAATTTTCATGGGTAAAATTACTTTTGTATTTGCCTTTTCAGACTTTCGATTTTTAACTTCCAACTTATTTGCATTTTGAAACTTGAAATTTCTTTAACACAGCGCCATCTTTTTTTGTTGTGTTTTAAGACACCGTAAGATAAATCTAGCTTCAATTGGGGTTATTCAATAGTTGAACGGACGAACGGACGGACGGACGGCGGATTCCAAGTAATGACAGCAGTTCTCAATGCCTTCAGCCAGGTGAGCTATGAAAGCAATGTCATTTCGACATGTACACATTGAATGTTATATGTCCTGCTACATGTACAAGTATAACCATAGTGAGCATCTTGGGAACTATCATACAATACAATAGTTTTCTGGGGGGAAAATTGCAATATCCAAGTCGCCCATGGCTCCTAAATTTTGAGCTAGGCTACTGGAATAGTAAAAATAATTAGTTGAAAATATAGAGATTATGGTAAAAAATGAAGTTTGGGGTACCAGATTGAAATTCCTAATTTTTAGCCCTGTAATATTCCTTAAATCTGGAGCCCACAATGAGCAAAAAGAGCACGAACAACAGCAAGATGTAAAGAACATGATTTATAGATTTACAAATACTATTCACAGGAAGAACTGCGACATATTGAAAGCAAAAACACAAAAAACACGTGCAAAACACAATGTTATCGTAACGTAAAACATGGTTAACAGGCCAAACAAAACAAACAGTGTGTTTCCTGTTTCCCTATCTACCCTACCACTTTAATGCCATTTTTGCTAGAGCAATGTTAAACTTTTACTCTACTCTCCATTTAATCAAGGTAAAAAAGGTAAAAACAAGAGTTAAAGCTTAAGTATTTTCGCCTGCCGGCACCATCAGAAACAAAAATTCTTTCTTATTTCCACTATATTTTGCAATTATAAGGATTTTCAGTTTCTCAAATCAAAAGGTGTTTATAGAACTTAAACATTGCTAATATGTGCAATAAAAATAATCAAAGTCATATAACCAGAAAATCAAGGTCAAGGTCAAAAAATGGGGTTGCAACTGTGCTAAGCTACTACTGGGGCATAAGCATACCAAGTTTCATCAAGCTCTTGAGATATGGAGGTGCTCGCAAAACCTTACCCCTGCTATAATATGTATTAAAAATTGTCAAAGTCAAATAATCGACATGCTCAACTTTCTTATTGACAACATATTTGTTCAGTTTGGTGGATGTGTTTTTCAGCAAACAATGGGGATACCAATGGGCACTAATTGTGCACCTTTGCTTGCTGATTTGTTCCTTCATTCATATGAAGCAGACTTCTTGCAATCTCTTCTTAACATAAAAGACCGTAGACTAGCTCTCTCTTTCAACCTCACGTTCCGTTATATTGATGATGTCCTTTCACTAAACAATTCTCGACGATTTGGTGACTTTCTCCATCTCATATATCCACAGGAGCTTGAGATTAAGGACACAACGGATTCTAGGAAGTCTGGCTTCATATTTAGATCAACATCTCGAAATTGACTCTCAAGGAAGACTTTCAACAAGGCTCTATGACAAACGTGATGACTTCAACTTTCCAATCGTCAACTTCCCCTTCTTGTGTAGCAACATTCCGTCCGCTCCAGCTTATGGAGTTTACGTATCTCAATTGATTCGTTACTCCATAGCGTGCGGGACTTACATCGATTTCCTTAGCAGAGCGACACGTCTGACGCAAAAATTGCTCAAACAGGGTTATGTTGCTCCTCGGTTGCCGTCTTCACTCAAGAAATTTTACGGAAGACATCATGCACTTATAGACAAATATGGGATTTCGATCTCTCAGATGAGTGCAGATGTTGGTTTGTCATAGGGTGTTGTTTTGTCTTCCTTTACCGGATTTGACACGCTGAATGGACTATTGGCAACGCGACGGGTGTGCTATAGCAAGCAGGAACTGCTTACTCTTCCGGAGCACCTGAGTTCACTCTTGTTTCGACTGGAGTTCGCGTTGTTGATTGATATTCAGTTGTTTTTTGTTTCCATGTTTTACATATTATCTGTTTTTGTCCCGTTCTTATTGGTGTTTACTGCTTTGTCTCTGCCCTTTCGGACTTTTGACATTCGGATACCCCATTGGTACCTCTGCTTCTTTCAAAACCTTACCCAAAAAGTTAATGCCACTGCCGCATGTAAAGTAACACCTATGTCCCGCTCTGCTTCCCAGGCTAAACAATTAACGCTTACCAACCTATAGCTACTCAATAGCTAGTTTTAAATAAAAAATTAAACACCTTCATAACCAAGAAAAAATATTATCTTTATGTAAGAAATTTGATTTATTTTTTAAATAAAAAAATGAATCTTGTTCTTTATTTTCACATTTTTTGACAAACAAGCATATTAAAGTGATTTTCACCCTCAACTTCTTTTGCAAGATCTTTCTGATCTTGGATCTTAAGATAACGCCCTAGCTGTATTTGCAGATGGGCAGAAAACACGCAAAATTCCATCGTACACTAAAAACTTTGTAATACATGTAAAACAAAAAAGCATTGTTATTACATACAAGATAACCTCATGTTATTCTACAGTTCTCGGTCTTTTATATTAATTTGTTGATTTTTAAACTTTCCAAAAGCATAAGAAAGTCATTTTCTGCAACGAATGCAAATAAACCACAGAAGCAAAACATAACACTTTTTTTAAAGAAAAGAAAACCCTACACTGTAACAATAAGTGTTTAGATCCTAAATATAATCCTAAACACATTTTCGTCCCGCTTTTTTATGCCAAAAATTTCTAAACATGTTGAATTTCTAAACGCGTTTAGGTTCTAAACACAATCCTAAACGCCTTTAGGGCTAAACATGTTTTAAAAATGTTTAAATTCTAAACACCATTTTTACAGTGTATAGATGATGTTATTACAATCTCATCTATTGATGATGTCCTTTTACTGAATAATTCTCGATTTGGCGACTTTCTCGATCGCATATATCCCCAGGAACTTGAGATAAAGGACACAACTGATTCTAGGAAGCCGTCTGCTTCATATTAAGATCTACATCTCGAAATAGACTCTTAAGGAAAACTTTCAACAAAACTCTATGACAATCGTGATGACTTCAATTTTCCTTTCTTGTGTAGCAACATTCAGTTTGCTTCAGATTACGGAGTTTGCGTTTCAGAATTGATTTGTTACTTCAGAGCTTGTTGGAATTACATCGATTTCCTTGGCTAAGCGTCAGGTCTGACACAAAAACTGCTTACACAGGGCTTTGTTGCTCCTCGGTTGCTGTCTTCACTCAAGAAATGTCACAGAAGACATCATGAGTTCAAAGAGACAAATTTGGTATTTCTATCTCTCAGGTGAGCGCAGATGTTGGTTTGTCATAGGGTTTTGTCTATCTTCACTGGATGTGACACACTGAATAGGAAAATGGTAGTGCGAAGGATGTGCCAGTGGCGGATCCAGGGGGGAGGTTCCAGGGGTCGGACCCCCCTTTCCTCCGAAATTTTTTAATTTTTGTGTAGATTTTCTGCAAAATTGGTCTGGACCCCCCCCCTCCTTTGGCCCACAGAACCCAGTATGTGGAACCTCCCCCTATCGGAAATTTCAGGATCCGCCCCTGTGTGCTATAGCAAGCAGAAACTTGTTACTCTTCCAGAGCACCTGAGTTCACTCTCGTACGACTTTAGTTCGCGTTGTTTATTTCTATTCGGTTAATTTTGTGTTTTTGTTTCTTCGTGCTGTTCTTTCGTGATTACTGGTTTAATCGTTGCCAATTCGGACTTTTGACACTCGAATGCCCCATTGGTGCATCTTTGCTTCTCACATCTGACCACAAATGCTGGTGTAACATACGGGGTTTGTTTTGTCTTGCTTTATCGGATTTGATGCACATTAAACCGATTGCGAGCAATGCGAGGGGACTTCTCGTCATTTACAAGCACATTAGTTAACCCCGTGTCGACTTGACTACACGGTTTAGTTGAAATGTTGGGGGAGGGGGAGACCGTGTTGGTTTTTATGTCTACCAATTTTTTCTTGGCCTTTTTAAGATTGCGACTTTGAATTGCCTTATGGGTATACTTTTGCTAATCATTATATGCCAAAGTAAACTTATTATCTTTATAACTTTTTAAAGAAAAACAGTCATTACTTTTAATTTAATTTTTAAAATTTGGTCTATGGGCTCCTAGACGAAAGTGTTAAGCCAATCACAAAGCTTGTTACATCTTTTATTTAATTATTCGCATTTGGAAGATTGATATGTCTATTTGAAAAAAGTTCGACCTGTGTATACGTATAACACAACAAAAGACAAATGAAAATATTGATGAATTAGTTTTATGTACCGTTTAGCGGGTTATTATCGCAATGGTTTTATTTTCGGGGGTCAACGGAAATTCAGCAAAATTTTTTCACATACATAATTACACAAAAACCGCGTAAATGTACCCCCACCGTACGGTATATACATGTAAACTTTAAGTATTTACAGCAAATGCACCTCTTAGAATGATGTAATAAACATTTTTTTCTTAAATGAAATTTGTCAAATTAGTGTACTCCAGAGCATGTCTTTGAATAGTGCTCAAGGTTTACTGATACAGTAATTTCAAGCTCCACTGCTGTCGTAATCTTTAAGGATTGTCTAACTTTCCGGTTATATAATCAGTAAGAAAATGTTTCCTGGAAAGTTTTACATTACATCTATACAAGATTAATGGCATCTATTCAAAAACCATGACGTGTTAATACCAAAGTTGGATGTAATCAGTGTCATTGCAGTTACAACTTTGAAACGAACATTTTGCTCTCCATTGAATTTGAAAATGAACTAAAAATCCATTTGTGTAATAAAAAAAAGCATGATGATGAATAACAATCCAGTTCGTTAGGAAATGATTCAATTTAGTGCGATGTTATCAGAAATGTTCTCAACCATTTCCTTAATCAAGATTTTGACGATCTTAGGTTCGTTACGATATGATTTAATTATAAAACGCACAGTATGTTATTTCTAAGTATACCAATAAAATTTCATAAATCTCTCCATATAATGTTAAATGCTCAGCATCAACTACAATCAGTTCGTACGTTTGTACAAATTTGTGTCTTATTTCTCAGTGATAAGCTCGCATTAGGACAGAAATAAACAATGTTAATAGCAGGTTTTTGGCAACAGGCTACGTTTATACCAAGGACAAAGCAATTAAAGAAGCAGAGGAACCAATGGGGTATCCGAATGTCAAAATTCCGAAACCAGCAAACACCAACAAGAACGAGAGACAAAAACAGACAATATGTAAACCATGGAAACACAAAAACAACCGAATATCAATCAACAACGCGAACTCCATTCGAAACTAGAGTGAACTCAGGTGCTCCGGAAGAGTAAGCAGTTCCTGCTTGCTATAGTACACCCGTCGCATTACCAACAGTCTAACAATGTCAGTTAAGCTGTGTTATTATGTTATGCGTTGCATGCAGTAGATCCTGTCTTTTTGTACATTTTTTTTTGCTCCTTATGATTCCGTATTGACACTGATGAACATTATATTTTTCACTTTGTTTCATTCTTCAGTCTGTTGGTTCATCTATCCATCCGTCAACATTTTTATGAACGCTAAAACTTCAAATGTATATTAAGGGGGACATACCTTAAATTCAGATCATCGACCATTTCAAGCTCCGTTGGGACTTCTTTACCTCATACACAAAGAATAAGTAACATTTTCCACACATTAAAATTCCTTCTAAATATGTCATATTTTTCAACGGACGGGCCAGTCCCTTCCTATTTCGCTTCCTTGCCTACACGTTAACTTTGTTTTTAATGCGTGTACTATTTATTTTTAATGTGATTTGGGCCTTGTTGAAATGTTTGTAAATTTTGTTTCCACTGTGTTTGTTGCAATATTTTATTTCTTCCTTTTGCTAGATATATTAAGTTTTCTCTTTTGTATTTTTTCTCTGCTAACCATATTAGTTTGCGTTGCATGTTTCTTTATACTTTGCCCTGAAGTGTTGTCCTTACTACTTGTTTGTTGCTACCTGTCGCTAATTTTATTTTATAATCGTTGAGTTTGGTTTCATTTCCTATCTGTAGATTTTATCTTTCTACTGCTTGTTTACAGAATGTTGAACTGTCTTCTCGAAATATTTTTTTTTCATTTCTTGTTTGTTTGTTTATGTTTGTTAATGTGTTTGTTTTTTAGTTTGCTTTTTACATATGTTGTTATAGTTGTGTTTATGCCTTTTAAAGACTTATTTGCTTTTGCTTATTCTTTCATTGTGTTTGTTTTTTTGCTTGTTATAATGATCATAATTCAATTATCAAATAAAGAAATGGACGAGACAGGATTGTATAAAAGCAGATATTCTTTATTTCAAAACGCTTACAAAATAATAACTTTTTACTCATTTATATAACCTTACTATAATACATGTATATACTATCTTATACAATATGTAAGATTTAAGATTCTTGGCAATGGTATTTATGTAAAAATGGATACAAGGGTATGATCTCAAACAAAAATTGATGAGCTATTTGTAATTCTGTACTATTTACCTCAGTGAACAAATGATTTGTATAATGTTAAAGCATGATTTTGGATATATTAAGGAAAAACCCCAAAGTGTTTGACATGTTTCAGGCTCATGATATATATTGCAACAAGCTTTGATCTATTTTTTGTATATTGTATCTTGCATTAAAGATATTAAATGCATTTTGATACGTTTTAAAACAAAATTATATCAACCTTATCCAATAACTTAACATCTAACATTATGCATATACAATTTTAAAATTTCAAATCGAACCAATCTCTCAAAAACGCTTGTCTTATAGGTCTCTGAAATATCATACACAATTTTCAAATCTATATTGTTATTTTTCTCATATGGAATGTTGTTATGGCTTCAACTTTTACAACCTGGAGTAAAAAGCTTTTGCATTTTTATGATTTCGAGATTCCATATCAAGTATACATAAAAATGAATTGTAATATATTCATGTCCTGGTATATTAATTGAGCACATGTAGAAGTCATAGCCCAGTGTAAAGAAACCAATGTCGTTGTCTTATATTTGAGTTTTCCTTGGGTTGTCAGCTGTCGAAGAAGGAATTAACTGGAAGAAAAAAAAACATCAAGTAAATCTGTGAGCCAAGGATCCATTATAAATACCCGGTTTTACTTTGGTAAAAAGTGTGACGGAACAAAGGACAGATACAGGTCCGGTAAAAATTTAAACGGTAAATTGGTGAATATTTATAAATACACATCAAGTAACTTTAGGAATTTGAAACAATGTGGTTTTGAAATCTTGATCTGTCTGTCACAAAGGTTCTAGACGGCAAAAAAGGGAAAACCTCAATTTGAAATGCTACTTATAAACTATTGTTAACGCAACTTTCAATATTTACTATGACAACAATTGTTGTTGTTTAGATTTGAAGGGATACTTTCATTTTCACTTTAACCTTATCTAACCTTAATAAAAAGCTACGCCGAGCGCAGCATGATACGACCGCAACAAGTTGAACCCTGTACGCTGGAGGCCCAATATGGATAGTCTATTGCTTTGGTCACATGAAGCCCATGGTGGACTTATAAAGCTTTATGACACATGCATCCTGTGGTGGAATTTAAAATGCATATTTCACACATATGTATTTACATCAACATCTAATACAAAAAGCCTTAATAATATACATGTATTAATTGACATCGTTGGCCCTTTGTCCCCTAATTTCTCAAAAATTTTAAGAGATATTCCAAATCTGATTGCAAATTAAAGCAGGGATTTTCATAAGAAATCCAATGAAAAAAAGATTTTGAAAATCGGACCACAAATAAAAAAAGTTGATTTTGAGGGCGTGGCCTGTCTTTAGCCCCCTGTAGCAATGTAATGGTGAAATACATATCAAAATCAATGGCACATTTAGTAGACAGAATTAAATGATGAATTTGGTAAAAAAAGAATTTTCAAAATCGTATGAATAATAAACATTCTACAATAGTTTTGTCAATACACCCGTTTTAGGGCTTTTTGGCCCTTTTTTTCTATAACGTTAGGGGCCACAAACCCCAAATACAAAATCAACATTCCTTTAGTGGATATAATCATCATATTTAAACTTCATAACAATTGGCAGGTCCACTACAACTTAATTTTTGGTATAAAACTATATATTTGCCTCGACAAACTTTAACAAATGGCGTTTTTGGCCCCTTTGAACCCTAATTTCTCAAAAATGGTGAGAGATATTGCAAATCTGATCGAAAAACGCAGGCAGGGATTTTCACAAGGATTCCAATGAAAAAAAGATTTTGAAAATCGGACCACAAATAAAAAAGTCAATTTTTTGGGTGTGGCCCCTTTTTGACCCCCAGTAGCAATGTAACAGTGCAATATATATAAAAACCATTATGTTGACAGAATTTAATGATAAATTCAATAAAAAAAGAATTTTCAAAATCGAATGAATAAAAAAAATTCTACAACAGTTTTGTCAATACACCCGTTTTAGCCCTTTTTGGCCTTTTTTTCTATAATGGTAGGGGCCACAATCCCCAAATGCAATACCAACCTTCCTTTAGTGGTAACAAACATCATATTAAAATTTCATAACATTTGGTCAACATTTACTCAAGTTATCGCACGGAAACCAAAGTGTCCCCAGACGACTACGACGACGACAACAACAACGACGACGACGACGACGACGACGACATCGCCATAACATTATACGATCGCAAAAATTTTGCGGTCGTATAAAAACCAATATTTACCTTTATAATGAACTTTTCTTTCCATTGAGCAAACTTTAGTCTGAAAAAAAACCCATCAATTAATTAAAATTAAAATTCAGGGGAGGGGGGCTGTTTGTACCCCCTTGTATTGCACATTGACTGTAGTCACAGTGACTGTAATAAAATATTTATAGGGAAGAGCAAGACCCTGTGGATAATTTATGATATACATTTGGTTAGTTTGATAGTTCCCAACATTCGTACCTTTACCTACATGAATGACTGGGGTTAAAGTTTGGTTCATATCATCACAGCAACCCATGTGTCAGAGGGATGGTTTTAGATTAGCGGGTACATTGTACATCTTGTCTGAATCAGAGTAGTAAAATATATGTAACATCTGTTTGGTAACAATAACATTGCTATAGTTGGTACAATAAATAAGAATCAGTGGCTTTGGGTACAGCTAGGTTGATACCTTCTTTTTTCGACATGGGTCGATAAAAATTGCTCATGCTCAGTGGTGGAACCAGGATGGGGTCTAGGGGTCTGCCCCCTTTTGTTGCAAAAATATATGATTTTCGTGCAAAATTGTGGCAAAATTAGTCTTTTTGGAGCCTCTGCTCCGGAGCCCCCCCCCCCCCACCCCGTTTTCAAAAAATCTTGGAGCCACCCCTGATAATTACAAACATATTACAATGTACCCATATTGTGGGTACAAATAAAAGATGCATACCCTTGTACTCCATATTTTACATAAACAGGAGGTCAATATAGATATAACCATTAAGCATACTACAGAAAATATACACACGTGTACAAATCTTTTCAAGACTGATTAGGAGCAATAATATAAATAATTTTGAAACTGTTAAATTACATTATAACGGGTATTATTCATAGTTTAGAATTGATTTTTTTTATGATAAAAATTAATAACTTCGTACTGGTACCTTAGTTTTGAAATTAATATTTGTACGTATCACTCTCTGGTTGGCAGGCTGTAATGGTCTTGTGTTTTTATAGTTCCAGTCACCTTTCCCGTGTTCTCTTAAAAGGTCAAGCTGAAACAGAAATTGAATTAAGTCAAACGTTGTAAGAATATTTATTTGATAGCATGGTATTAAAATGAATTGTATTGAACATGATGCCTTTATAACTACATGTAAATATATATTTATAAAGGCACCATGCTCAATACATTTTTTGATAATACTACCGAATCTGCTTATTTCAGGACAGCATTTGAATTATATGCATTTTTTTAGACCATGTGCCAATTGCAGAACGGTGAGCAGCGCCTATATTGGCCTCGTTGAAGGCTGCTGGCGGTAAAAGATGTTGCAGAAAAAAAATCAAAATTATAATTGTCCCGTGTGAAGGATTTAAGCTAAATATCTGCACTAATAAAACAAAGGGACAGACCATTAACTTGAAAGGGGGCCTTGGTTTTTCGATTTGGCCAGAATTTTTTTTTTAAATAAAGGTAATACTAGTAACAAAACTACCGAACTTGAATGATCAATCTCATAGTCCAGAAAAAATGACAAAAACGAATCAGTCCTATCGGAGAATTGGTGGATCGTAATGGCCCTGACTTGGTACAGGCATTTCAAACGAAATGGTGGGTTAAACCAGGTTTTATGGCGCCAAACCTCCCTCTTCCATTGCGATCTTAGGATCCGGTAATGACATAGTTGTGAGACACAATAGGGATATTGAGGTGATCATCTCAGTACAGCAGACCAGTCAAACACTTATTAAAACAATTAACCACCATATCTTTTAACTTAAGTTTGAACTTTTCTACTAAAATAAATATTTATTTTATGAATGCGTCGCGACAGAATTTTTATTATTTAAGGCGTCGGACAGAATATTTTTTCATTATTAGCATTATTCTACATGTATATGTCAGAATTTCTACTCTTCTTCAGAATATTATTTTTTCTAACCCTCTGCTGCAAAATTTTTTTTTCATCAAAAATCATTTTCAAAATAATAAACCAATGCCTCTCCCTTCAACTTAAATGGTCGGTCCCTTACCGACTGGGTGACGACTTTTAAGGGTCACAACGTTTAACCATAAACTTGTTAGACCTGTTTCACGATACACTTTATACAGAACAACAGATTTGACAACTTTTTCTATCAACCATAGAAGACTTAAGTTTGTGAAGTTCATACCTTCATGGTTCAAATAATTACCTTTAGTTATGTAGAAAAATATAGAATCTGGCAAAAAACCTTATATATATCATTCACGTTCGTGTGAGTGTAATGTAATACGATCCAAAGTTACTTGTTTTTTTTTCTTAAAGCATTTTTTTCTTTTTTATGCAATTGTTGCGAATGAAAAATCATGGCATATAACATGTATAACTTTTTTTCATAATAAAACGAACTTTTTTATGAAATCTAATCCAAGGCTTGTTTACCAATTAAGATATAAATCCATACGAGATACAAAGATGTCACGTAACAAACATCTTATGGTGTTTTAGGTCTATTAATGCTTCGTTTTTACTCTTTTTTGGGAAGGCTATTATTCAAGATTTATTTTTTTTTTGCTGTTTTGGACCATAAAGTTAATTTGTCACGAACAACAATAAATAATCACGAAGAACAATAAATAAGGGTTTAGACGAAAGATGAAGAAAATAACCAAAAAATCAGGTTTATGTATTCACCATGATTTAGTCATAATTTTTTATTTAATTTCATTAATGTGACTTTAAAACCGTAAAAAATGATATATTTCTGCTTTGTGCATGAACAAATTAACGTAATACAACACAAACTCACGTACATATAACATTTGTTGGCGAAAAAAAAACAACACAAAACGTTAAATTTTTCCATAATGACACTGACGTTTAAAAACAATGCGATAAAAGAAGCTAAAAAAAATTGTTTTCTATTTTTTTTCTCGTTCAGATTTGGTAGTTAAATATGGGATTCCTATCAATCAAATGCAATTATCAGATTTGCAAGAAGCAAAGATATACCAAATTGAACAATCGAGAGTCGTAAATCCAAAATGCCAAAGACAAAGTGGGTATACATTAAATCATCACAAATAGAAAACACGCAACAAATATGAAACATATAACAACATAACTACAATGAGCAATGTTAAATGAAGCTGAAGCGAGAGAGAACCCAGGTGCTTCGGAAGAGTAAGCAGTTCATTTAAGTAAGTAATTTCGTTCATTACCAGATTTGAACCAAAATCAAAAGTTATTATACCCGCTTTGGTATTGTATTTTGAAATACTGTGGTTTCATTATTATTGGTTGGGTACCAATTTTCGTGGTTTTCGTGGGTGGCCTTGATCCACGAAATTTGATTCCAAACAAAAAAGAAAATAACATTGATTTATGCTGAAGACTTCAGGACCACGAATGTAAGAATCCACGAACTAATCTTGTTTCATCAATCCACGAAAATTGGTACCCACGAAAATAAATGAATCCGCAGTAATACAGTCAGATCATCATTGGTAACGCGGCGGGTGTGTTAAACAATCATGAATCACTAGCTCTTCCGGAGAACATAATTATGTACACTCTCGTTCCGGTGTGAATTTTGCCGATTGCAGTTCATTGTACTATTTTCTAATGTATTGTTGTTGTCTTTGTCTATCGGGACTGCCAGATGAATACATCTCTGATTATTTGATTTCCAAGGTGGTAATTTTGGCTTCCCTGTTCGAACGTTTTGTTTTTTGGGGGATAACGTTCTTTTCTTTTATAAATATGTTTCGGTTTTTTTTTTTTACTTCCAATGTTTTGATCATTATTATGCTGTAAATGAGAGGATACGTCTTAAAATATGCACAAACAGAACAACCAAATTATTTGTTTAATACCCACTTTGGTATTTGATTTGTAAAATATAGCATTATATATTACATGTTTTTATGTACATTTAAGTGTGTTGTAATACAATGTAACAAACAATTCTTCTATACCTGATGTTCAGAAACATAAGTTGGTTTATTATAAATTATCCACGTGACCGTTTCTTGGCAACCAGGCTGTGTAAACGATCCATCATAAGTTATATATTGGTCTGTAGCAGGCAGTAAATTTGAGACATCTAATGTTGGAATGAATTTTTCTAAAATGGAAAAATAAGAAACAATAAACCTACTTTTTACTACAAAAAAAACAATTTATTATAGTTCTATATACAATATATGAGTTTCGAGAGTAATGGTTTTCACTTATTAAAATAAATATGATACTTATCTTCTGACAAAGATGCAGACAATTCGCATTATAATTTTCGAGATGTATTGTCAAGACTGTAAGATTTATCGTTAAGGGAGAAGTTCAAATGAACTTAAGTGCACTTTGTACAAAACTAAAAATGAGTTCTCTATTTGCAATATTTTCCTTTTTTATGTCAGTGCTAAAAATACGAAGAAGTATTTAACATGTCAAAATGCCGTATTGAGAGTAACAATTTCATGATCACAGACCTGATATAAGTCTTTTTAAAGTGCTAGAAAAGCATTTTGAAATCCGAGAAGTAGTAAAATTAAAAGTGTTTGTAAACGTGCACTAAAACAAGGTTGACGAGGATCTTTTTAAGGAACGATGTTAGCCCTTCAGAAGGGACAAAAAAACTTTGTTAAAGACTCCTTTGTAATGTTCGATAAGAGTAAGCCCGCAACAAAGGCCACACTTGCAAACAGGTAACTGCAGATTTCCATGCTTGTTTCTCAGTCCAGGATAAATAGATACGATTAAAATGAAAAAGGGTTGATATCTTAGAAACTGAACCTTACCGTACACAGTATTAGTGGAATGAAAATCTGAAAATTAAAAAGAAAAAACATGAGTAACCAATATATTTCAATTTATATATTTTAACAGTTAAGCGTTGTTATAATTGGAGAAAACAAAAACAAAGACAAAATCACTACAAAGCAATAACTAGTGAATTTATACTGATAAGCTTTAATTGCCAATATGCTTTGTTTCGCTGTCAGTCTTACGACAATGTACCTGTGTCTATTCAAAATCAGGGAAAAAATTCGAAAAACTTTCCTTCGAATGAAAGCTATCGTTTTAAATGAATTTTTCACCTTCAAATTGACTCTCAAGGATAACTTTTAACAAGCTCTATGACAAACGTAATGACTTCAACTTCCAATCGTCAACTTTCCCTTCTTGTGTAGCAACATTCCGTCCGCTCCAGCTGATGGAGTTTACGTATCTCAATTGATTCGTTACTCCAGAGCATGCGGGACTTACATCGATTTCCTTAGCAGTGCGTCACGTCTGACACAAAAATTGCTCACACAGGGTTATGTTGCTCCTCGGTTATTGTCTTCACTCAAGAAATTTTACGGAAGACATCATGCACTTATAGACAAATATGGGATTTCGATCTGTCAGATGAGTGCAGACGTTGGTTTATCAAAAGGTTTTGTTTTGTCTTCCTTTACCGGATTTGACACACTGAATTGACTGTTGGCAACGCGACGCGTGTGCTATAGCAAGCAGGAACTGCTTACTCTTCCGGAGCACCTGAGTTCACTCTAGTTTCGACTGGACTTCGTGTTGTTGATTGATATTCAGTTATTTTTGTGTTTCCATGTTTTATATGTTGTCTGTTTTTATCCCGTTATTGTTGATGTTTACTGGATTTGTCTCTGCCCTTTCGGACTATTGACATTCGGATACCCCATTGGTAACTCTGTTTCTTTCACTTGTGGTCTTTATATTCGTTTTGGGCATTCTGATTGTCAGGTGTTTGTTGCCTTCAACTTTTGAAATTGATGCATTCACTTATGTTACATGATTATTGTATAACTAAGCCGGAAATTTATTTGTTCCATTTATTTATATGATAACAAACTCCAAATTTATACCTGATTTTCTCATTCCTGGTAGATTGTTTACAATGTCTTCTAATGCATAGTTGGGTTTACTTCCACTCTTGAAATAAAGAAACAGAAGACTAAATTACTAGCATTAAAAACTCTGCTCGAAAACACCTCTCTTTGGTTTTTTTTTTCGTTTTTTTTTTCAAACGTTGCAAAACAATTTCGATTGTTTGATTGGTAAAGCATTTGGTAATTAAGAACAATTATTCATTTTAACTGTATCTAATTTAATGATTCTTATATGTAACATTATGTATGCACTAGTGGTTGTCTTAGAGCACTATGGATAAATTATCATATATTTTTTTTTTAATTTTGTTAAAATGTCGTTTATTGAAAGTACAAAAAATTATTATTGAAAACATGGTTGTTTGTTAATTGTATTTATTTACCTCTAAAAATACAGCTATTATGACCACCCCTTTAGCACCAAATTCAGCATCTTGCTTTGTCTTATAGACCTCAGTGTTGTATCCGATGAAATGAACCTGTAACAGAAGTAAAAAAAATAGAACCATGACATTTTCATATCAGAACAGTTCGTGACTGATGATGCACATTAACAATAATGCAATTCAAAGCAACTATGAAATCTGGAGACTAAACACTCCTATAACCAGAGTTTCCTTCTACGTCTTGTGCCTAAAATACATTTAGAAATCTAAATTTTTAAATGTATTTTTTTTTTCTGAAGCATAAAGCATTTTCTCTTTTTCTTTCTGTATATTATAAGCAAGGAAGGAAGGCATTCGACAATTAAAGTAGACAAACGTCAAATTAAAGTGATAATAGATAGCATATGGTAACCAGAATAGACTTTTTTCAGCTCAACATCTAATATCTTCCAAATGTAAAAGCAACTGAAATATTCAAACCTATTTAAACGTGGCTAAGATAATGACAGGAGTAACACTTTTACTGATTATAACACTTTTACATATTTTAGTACAGTTTAATCAAAACTGGTATATTCTAGGAATCGAATTTTCATTAGAGCCTTATTTGTATGGGCACATCCACAACAACATAACCCAATTGGTTTGGAGTTTATATCACATAGACGAATAAGATTGGCATAATTACTCATTTCAACAGTATTTAGTAAACATTCTAGACTCTGAGAGATTATTACAAGCAATACTAAATAGCCTTAAAATTAAAATCATGTTCCCGAATAAACTATCTCATACATTTCATAGCCACTTCATTAAACCGCATGATTAAAATCTATCGATCTGTTGAAATGAAATTATTTCCTAGGTTATGTATACAATTTTTATCGATATAAGATTTCCTTGACGTTTACAAACATTTTAAACGTTTGAAACTCTTTTGTGTTTCCGGCGTCATTCAGGAGAATGTTTTGAGTCCCCGACTGCATCGTTTTGTTCAGACACAATTTGATCTATTCATGTTAGTGGCAGTCTCGTCGTGTTGTGAACAAATCTGGTCGAAGTTAAAGAGAGAGTTAGTCATATTGGCCTTTTTGTCTTGACAGCACCATTAATCACGTTCTTCCTCGTTATAGCGAGAAAAAAGTAAATTCATGAAACCGAGAAAAGAACATTTTGATATATGACGTCGAGAAAATCGTTTGTAAATCATAAGCTTAACATTTTGAACGTCTAGAAAAACTATTTACATAGTTGTATTTTCTGTATATGATAAGTTAATAATTCATTTACAAAAGAAAAGTTAAATGCAATTTTACATTTTACTTTTGAATTAAAAAACTTGGAACAAAATACTCCTTAGGACTTTCTTATAGGGCTATAAGAAAATACGTCTCATACGATCCCTAAAAAATTATTTCTTCGTTATCAGCCACTAGTAGAAAAGTTCAATATTGATTTAAAAGATATGGTGATTAATTGTTTTAATTAGTGTCTGCTGTACTGAGATGATCACCTCAATATCCCTATTGTGTCTCAAAACTTTGTTGTGTTATATGGTCATTACCGGATCCTAAGATCGCAATGGAAGAGGGAGGTTTGGCGCCATAAAACCTGGTTTAACCCATCATTTCGTTTATAATGCCTGTACCAAGTCAGGACCATTGCGATCCACCAATTCTCCGGTATAACTGATTCGTTTTTGTCATTTTCTCTGGACTATGAGATTGATCATTCAAGTTCGGTAGTTTTGTTATTACCTTTATTTCAGATATTAATCATTCAAATCTATTTTATAGTGCTTCCCCAGTTATATTTTTATCGACTTTTCTAGTTCTTTTACTTCTTTTACCATCTTGAATCGTAACAAGTCGAAAACTATACCGATTCATATATGTTTCAGTACCCCGGTAAACCAACATGATGACCATTACATTTATAACCCTGAAACTAAGGATTTTTTTTACATATTTCTCCTTAATTTCATCTCAACTGGAAAACATTAATTTACAACTCGCATTGAAACGATTAGTTTTTTTATTCTTATGAAAACCTTTTCTTAAACGTACGGTTTTCATCAAATGTATGCTTATATCAGCCTGGAACCTTCTGCTTCCAATATTATGCTTACCTTAACGGGAAACGTACTGTTTCAAATCTAAGGCTCAACTAACTTTTAGAATCCCCTTGGTTACCTCAGTTTGAAACGTACGGTTTAAAATCTTTAGCTGTTATTTTGAAAGAAGACTGTTTCCGACGGGAAACTTCCTGTTTCAAAGCTTATGCTTACTTCGGCTTGGGACTTTCCAATATTAGGCTTACATCTACTGGGAGCTAAGCTTAACTCGGTTGAGTAACGTAGGTTTTAAATTTCTATGCTTACCTCAGCTGAGTAACGTACATATAGACTTCCAATATTACTTACCTTGGCTTAGGAAAGTGTGGTTCCCGTTCTTAATATAAACTTACCTGGGAAATGTACTGTTTCCATGATTCCCCAATGAGAATCGTTCGGTTTCAATTCTTATTGTCAACTCACCGAGAAGAAACGTACGTTATCATGCAATATTAAGGTAGATACTGTTTCAAATCTTAAACTCACTGTACCTTTCCAGTCTTATGCTTACCTCAGCTGGGAACGTTCGGTTTCCAATCTTGTGTTCTGATCCTGTTAAACCTTTCTTTCCATAATGGAATTTGATATCTATTATTTTATAGGTATATGACAGTGGTCCACCAGTAATATTAAATAATTGTTGTCCGTCGTCATCATCGAGACTAAAAGTAACATCCATTCCATTGGTCTTTAATCTACCTCCAACCTAGGTTGTAAAAATTGTGAACATTTCAAACAAAATTCTAAGATAAATAAAACACATTTTTGTACCGATATGCAAGCATGTTAAGTGTTTAAGGTGTTTAAAACTATAGATTAAGCTTGTCATAATAAGAAATTAAAAGTGTACAATATTTTTTATATCAACAAATCCTTCTTTTGGGAATTTGGCTTTCACTTCTGACCGATAAAAACCGACTGTACCATACACCGACATACATGTACATGTAGTTTGACTGTCATGTAAAAATTTTGTTTAAAAGGCACTGTTAAAAATAGTTTAGACAATATTGTAAAATGACTTTCTGAACAGAAAAACATTGAGACTAAAATGTTATGTCACTAGTGTTCAATCAAGAAAAGGGAGTTCTTCCACAAGTGTAAGAAGTTTCGTCTTTTTACAAGTGGGAGTTACCGGATACAAAGAAAGGACGATGAACTTCTTACAGAAGTGGGAATCTTTAAAAAATGACGAGTGTAAAAACATATTTCCTTTGTTTTTAATAGGGGCATAAGGAATTATATGAATAGTAAGGTTAATAAGGCAAGCTAAGGTAAAAAAAAATAATTTAAGAAATTGCTCTTTTAAATGCTTTCTGATTGGCTGATACATCTGTGATAAAAGGGTTAAATGATCTCATTTTCATAAACTGATTTTTAAATGCTTCGGCTTGGCTGATTTAACTGCTGTTTAATGCTTCCTAATTGGTTTATTTTTCCATGACAGAAACGATCACATGATTCTGTCTGTCATGGGCTGCCTGTCATAGAAACTGTACAAAATGGAAGCAAGTTGTTATTAGACTGAATAGATAGAAAATTTGTTTGAACAGTCCAAAAGTCAAATAACTAATGTAAAAAAACGGCTTTGCCTCCACATTGATAGTTGTGAAAGCCTTTTTAATTGACTTTTTATGGTACAGAGAGTAGTTTATTCGTTAAGTATTATGATTTTATTCCAGAATATAGCGTAAGAATTACAACAGTCTTTAAGACATATTTTATTTCGTATAATATATAGCTTCCGCATCTCTCTTGACAAAATGGTTACTTACTCTTCCAAGACTTTCCTTAAAAATGACAACAGTTAATATAAGGCGTCGAGAAAGTTAATCAATTCTACTTGTAAAACAAATTATATATCAAACAGAAAAAATGACTTCATTTTCTTCTATTCACAATCAGGATCATAGAACCAATAGATGGCTTCATTTTGAAATAAAAGTATCAAATTCATATTGGATATCGGTAATTTGCTCAGGGTCTAGACTAGAACACGTTCATTTAGAACACGTTTTTTTTCTTTTTTCCAATATTTTTACGAAGGTAACAATATTCTTCATATTTCTAATAATTCTTTTAAAATTATCTTTATTCACATTCAAAGATTTTATGATTGTCACACAAGCAAGGTTATAGAGATGTGATAAATATTCTTATAAAAACATAATCTATCTGCATGCTCAAGAAAGATGGTTTTGTTTATCAAATATGCATGTTTATGAATTGCTTTTTTTAGTTCTTTTTAAAAATACAACTGTATTAAAAGGTTTTTTTTAGTTTCTAGTTGACATTGTTCTCTTCTAACAAAACATTGCCGATTTTGAATTGATAAATTGGTATAACAGAGTGAAGTAGAAATTTATTATACTTACGTCACTACCGGTCTTCTACACACAAATGGTTGTACTTACTACATAATAGGAATGAGTGTATTGCAAATGCAAAACACAAAAGTAGTTAAGTTCAAAAATAGAACTTACAAAGCCTGAGTTGATGTGTAGGTTGGTAAGGTTTGGATCAAAAAGCAGCATGCTGGGATCAATCTCTATGGGTGATTGATGTTTCCCACTTTTGCAGAGAGCCCATGCTTTACCGTGTAGTTTTCCCCAGTATTCAGGAGCTATAAAAAGAAAAATGGCATTTTTGAACAATTTAAAAAAACTGTTTTAACATTAACATTTAGACATTTTGACTTCATTATTTTATTACGATTAAGTATAAGGTAAAGGATTTACGCATCAAGGGAACAAGATTGTTATTAAAGTTTTTGTTATTACAGCTGAAAGTTCTACCATGAAAACAATACTATTTGCAAAATGTTTTTTTTTTCGGTACGACCCAATCAAGGGCCTTTACTAGAGAAATGGCATTACTTTACTAAATATACTAAACGTCAACTTTTTTAGGGTTTCGTTTAAAAAAGAATGGCTTTTAGCTGTACCATCTTTTATCATTATAAAGATGAAAATTTTAGTTTGAAATGAAATTGCATGTTTTTTTATGACAAGCACTTCTATATTATTTGAATACACGTTTTTGAAGCGTCAGTCATTAACAAAAAAAAACGTGACAAAAACTAGTAATTGATAAAATATTACATTAATTCCCGCTTCCTTAATGTCGGCATTAAATGAGTGCAATTGTAAAGCAAAGCAAAATTATCAGCTTTTATTGCGTACTTTTATGTAAAGTACATATCACTGCTGCAAATGCTCTTAAGTTAAGGTACAATGTAGCTGCGGTTCCAAAGCTCTTTATGGTCCTATTTTAATTTTCTGATTTGGCGGACCATCAAAATAACTATAAAGAGCTACGAACTGCAGCTAAAGTTAAGGAACTGTGAATAACGTAAAATTGATCTCCTACAATTACCCCTGAACATATCTTATATCCAATCTAGCAAGGACATGTATGTTGGTGTTGTTGGTGATGTTTTTGTTTGCTTATACTATCCTTGTCAATTGTTTATTATAAAGCTAGATATCCCTGAACCCAACGGAGTTGGTGAGTGGATGGTTTTCGTTTGTATCAATAATTTGGCAAATACATATCAAAGAGATATAGTGTTTAGTCACCGACATCCATACCGGAATAAAAACAGCTACATCCCTGAACATAACGGAGTTGGTGAGTGGATGGTTTTCGTTTGTATCAATAACTTGCCAAATACATATCAAAGAGGGATAGTGTCTTGTCACTTTGGACCACTATCAGACTGGAATTAGATCACCTACATTTTCTGTATGAAATGCTCGGGTTAAAGACTTGGTTAAAGTGTGGTTAGAGGGTCTTTCTTTGATAATCTAGGGATTTGCTTGAATCTTTTGTATTGTATTTTTTAAATTGCCGTTTCTTTAATGTTGGTTGTGTCGCGTACACTTATTCCACATCTCTTTATCGTCTATTCTGCGCCAATGGGTACTTCTTAGGTAGTAACCAACATCCGTTAATCATTTCTAGTTACAGGCGAGGGGGTTATCTGTCGTGCGCAATTGTTCCATTTCTTTATTAAACTTTAAATTATAAGGAACAAATTTGAACAAAAAGTGACAAAAACTTTGGTCATTTAAGGCTGAAGTAAATTTAATGTCTTGATAATAAACTCAGACTTGGTTAAAGGGTGGTTAAAGGGTTCTGTGGGTACTTCTTATCCGTATGTTTAATAAAGTTAAAGCATTAACGGGCGAGGGAAGTATCTGTCATGCGCAATTGTTCCATTTTTTATCAAATTAAAATATAAGGAACAAATTTGAACAAAAATTGACAAAACTTTGGTTATTTAAGGCTGAAGTTAATTCATTGGCTTAATCAGAAACTTAGTGTTAAAGTTAATAAATGTACAGAAGTATAGCAAAGTGGAGCAAATCCGTGTGATTTGTCCAAGTTGATACATCTTATCGATGACAAATTCGTTACTGACAGACCGGTTTAACCAATTAACAGGGATAAAAAGAAATGTGTAATGATAATATGATAATATACAATCAAGAAAAACAAGCGAAATGCATTGCATGCTATTAAACAATAAACAAAAGTTTTTTGTTTCTTTACATTTCATTTTCAGTCAATAAATTACTTCTCGTTTAAAAGGGTCTCGGCAAGAATTTCCGTTTTCCATCGTGACCGAGAATTTTTTTTCTTGTTCATTTTTGTTCTTGTTAATAAGAATCAACACTTTAGTCCATCAATCAACTCGGAAACATATTGATGGCGTAATATGTCCTAGTAATACAAGAAATGTGTCATTATTGACATTTATTGCAAAGCTGTTTCATTTGAAACTGTAATTAAGGGTACCTATTGGAAAAAAGTTCAAATGCAATATAGGAGCAATAATTTTACAACCCGTTAAAAGTGTGGTCTTAATCAAATTAAACGAACTCTTTCATTTTAGTTTTTTTGACAAACAGCCTTGCTGCATGAAGAAGGACATTTGATATAGAAGTATGGTGGACTGGTTGATGCAGAAATGTAATAAAATGATTTTATGTCTACTTTGTTCAAGCAATTTTATGGTTTCATTACTGGTTTCTCGTTATCTTTCGAGCTTTTATACTGTAAGGGTTTATGATTAGGTTTGATTGAGTCATTGATTTCATTTTAAAGGCATCAAGTTTAATTTGAAAGTAAAAATTATTGCACTATTGTAAACCCAAGAACTGGCGATTTTTTTTTACAATTTGGTTTTCTTTTCTCTTTTGAAAAAGTTATAGGTTTACTGTCCATGGTCGGACTTCTTTACTTATGTTCGCCGACGGAGGTGAAAACTTAAACTTAATTAGCTCTTAATGAATTTCGAAAGATGGTTTCAAAAACGACGCCTGTCCTTTTGAAGTACACCAATGGAACCGCTATCTACATGTACCAATGTTCAATACCAAGGTTTAAAAATTCGTTGACCTGTCTTGTGATTTCACTTATCAATATTTGCATTTATTTTAAAGAAACGATACCAAGGGGGAAAATTAAGTTGTCAAGTTTTTGGAGGTGTTTCATGCATGTTTAAGCTCTGTTTGCAGTTACGGTGCATTGTTCATTAGGCCTTACTGGAAAATTAAAAACTGAAGAGGAATAATAACATGTTATCTAAAACAGTATAAATACTTTAATGAGAGACTTCATTGAAATGTTTGTGCTTTCTTTTCTTGATTTTGTAACCCAGTGGCCTCTAAAGGACCATGTCAAATAAAGCAAATAAAACCACGGATAAACAAATAAAAAAACAAACAACTCTAAAGTTCAATGTCAATTAACAGTTGATTTTGTTATGCTGCATATGTAGGAGTTACCATTCATCAATAGCACTTGAAACAATCAAGATAAATTAGTACAGAGGAGTCATGAAAACTCAAACAAAAATGTCTATTGAAATTGGCATGTACGTGAAGTACAACGGCCTAGCTTTACGACTCGTGTACTTTGTCATATGAAAATAGTTATATAAGAAAGAAAAAAAAAACAAGTGCGAATGTGTCTGGAAATGGAAATTGATGCCTCTTTTTGTAGAAAATGCAATAAATAATGCAGTAAATTTATTCCAGTAAATGCAATTATTAAATTGTTGTTTTCCTTGCGTTTTCTTGAAAGTTTTTATGAGATAAAACGACAAAGACGTTAAAGAGTATTTTAAGTGAAAAATAACGATCCTAAAAATGTAATAACAGTGAGAATACCAATCATAAACAAATTAATCTCAAAATGGTATAATAGTAAAAAGTGGAAAAAATTGAGATGACATGCTGTAAGCTAGTACTTTTGTACAATACATCGTTACTCCAGAGCTTGTGGGAACTACATCATTTCCCTGGCAGAGCGATACAAAAATCGCTAACACAGGGTTATATTGCTTCTCGGTGTCTGTCTTCACTAAAGAAATTTTATTGTAGACACCATGCACTCGTAGACAATTATGGAATTTCTATCTCACAGATGAGTGCAGATGTTGGTTTGTCCGACCAATCCCTTGACGCGTTTTCAAGTAATCAGTCGTAAACTCAAAAATTCATGAAATTTGATTTTTCAAAGTGACCTATCTCAAAAAATATTTTTTTTCAAATCATACTGGAAATCGTACTTTACCTGTATTTTATTTTACCAAACAACTGTGCAAAATATAATTAAAATCCCTTGATACGTTTTCAAGTTATTGGTCGGAAACCTTCGGGGGACGGACAGATGGACGAACGGACGGACGGACAGACGGACGGACGAACACACACCGAAAGAAACTGAGGGTATAACATAATACCTCGCCACTTCATGTGGTGGGGTATAAAAACACAAAATAAACCGAACAGAAATCAACAACGCGAATTCAAGTCGTAACAAAAGTGTTTCGGAAGAGTAAGCGGTTCCTGCCTGCTATAGCACACCCGTCGCACTGTCAATTTCCAATTCAGTGTGTCAAATCCATTAAAAGAAGACAATATAAAGCTCTATGACAAACCAACATCTGCATTCAAAGTGTTTTCGTGCTGATACAAATGGTTCATACTGGAATTTATTCAAATGGTTTGAGGGAAAAGTAAAAGCCTAAGATAAAAATGAATACACGTGAACAATTTCTTTTTACCGACTGTAATATTACCGTCCGCTTAATAAGTATGGGCCTTTCTCATACTTGCCCGGTTTGTAGGAAAAGAAAGCTTAATGTTCCTAGATGGAATATTGATGAAACCCTCGAGCAATGCAGTTGACAATTGAGACGGCTGAGCGCACAGTTGTCGGTCTGAAATTTTTAATCCAGTGCCTTTTTTGTCTTAACCACAAAACAAACCCGTTGCCTAAAGGAGGCGTACAAATAAGACCTTCCATTCAAATCTTTAATATGAAAATTGTTTGAGTAGCCCTTGACGTTTTTCTTTAATATACTTACCCAAATGAGAATCGTAACCCCAAACTTTTCCAAATTCGCTACCTGAAATAGATAAAAATGGGTGTGTAGTAAAGCAAAGAAGTTATGTGTTTAACTGAATGCACATCTGTAGACATGTAATGAAAGAACTAAGTGATGCTACATTGCAAAACACTTCTCGACAATGCATTAAAACCTAAACAATATAGTACATATACAAGTAAAAAAATATATGATTCCATTTTCTGCAAGTTTGAAAATAAGGTAGTTTTTATTTATCATGTTTATTGGCTTTTCAGAAAAGTGCTTCTAACCAATTCATTGACTATTTATAGAGTTCTTCACAAATTCAAAGTCAATGACTGACGGATGGTAATACTGTTGTTTCATTATTATTCGCGGGGTATCAATTTTCGTGGTCGTGGTTGGCCTTCACCGACGAAATTTGATACCCCATGAAAACGAAATTTAACATTAATCTGTAAGCTGTTGCATGACTTCTGATTCACCAATTAAGAATCCACGGACTTACCAATTTTTATCAAACCTCGAAAATTTGTACTCATGAAAATAAATGAATCCACAATATGCAAGAGATAATGAAAACTTTCGACGTAATAGTGGATTAGGATTTCCACATCTTTAGAGAATTTTAGAGAACTAATTTATCTATGCTCACAAGGGTAAGTAATATATAGACAAAACACTCATAAAACTAACTTTCGTGTGCTTTGAACTGTAATCATCCTCTCAAGTCAGGTTTTTGAGTCCACGCCTCGCTTCCTTTGAGGGAGCGAAACGTGGACTCAAAACCCTGACTTGGGAGGATGAATTAAAATTTGTTGCTATACAGTTAAAACAACAACCTTTTTTATCAATATTATTAACACGATTGTAAATTACACGGTCGCGTGGGTGACAACAAGATCGTGTGAAATAGAACATATTTTTCTGTCATTTTTGTTGAAGATAATATTGAGTAGCCTTTTTACATTTCATTTTCATTAGGAATAGAAAGTAAATTAGTGCAAAATTGAGTTTTTGTCAATATTCGAAGTCAACTCATCTTTACTAAAGGCTTAATCAAATGTTTCTCTTTTGTTTCTATATTTTTAATCAGTTTCGAAGGCTCATATTTCATTTGAAGTTTTGGATTTTGAGACGCCCTTAAGTAAACCAGCTGCAATAATCCCGATTTCGGTTTTAGGAAGAAAATTAATTCTAGTTACAGATTTAATCATCTAAGGTAATTAACCTTTTCTGTGCAGTTTTTCCCCCATTGTGATTAGTTTCATCCATACAATTTTGTAGTAATCAAAAGGAGTCCAATTCTTTATTGAGGCAACATCCTTAAAAACTTGGTCAGAGCGATGCTCGACCGATCAAAAGAGTGTCTTATATATTAAAGTATAATTATGGTCACGGTGACCCTTAAAATTGAGTTTTGTGGAAAGTTCTAGTATTTGAATGTTTGATTGGCAGTTTTAAGCTTTAAAATTGAAAATAAACGCAAATAGTTCATATCTGTAAAAAGCCAAAGTTTTAACACTAACCCAGTGCACCATATGTTTTGCAAATTCAGTATTAATAACTAGATCAAAATAGAACATTAATGCAAAAAAATGAAGAAAATATCTCACACCAGTTTTGAGGAAATTGAAGTTGAAAATACATTGACTGCTTTGGGAAACTGTCTGTTTGTACCTGGGTAGGTACAAATGGAACAATTGTGACAAGTCAAAAGTTTTGGTGGTGTATAAAAATCTAGTACAGATTTGTTATTAGTAGATAGAATTGAATGAAATTAGCAATGTGATAAATAGAAAAGATATCAACATAATGCAGTCAAAAATTTCGTGATATCATAAAAGGAGTACGTGTAGTTTCAATTGTTCATGCAATGGTCCTATTTGGAAATCTACGAAGAAAAATGTTGATAACAGGCTGAATGGGACATCAATTTGTGGGATATTTTGGGTTCTAGGAAACCATTCTATAGAGTCGAAGACAAAGAACGGTTTTTAAGCAACAAAGAAAATTTGAACTATTCACTGATACGGAAAATTTCACCGTGCACATATCTTTTTCATTTGTTTTCTTTAAATAAAAAAAAAATAGTAAATATTAACAAAGAAGCATTTATTTCAGTTATTTTACGTCAAAAGTAAAATAGTACTGACTTCTCACTGCATGGTATTGATAAACAAGTTCATTGAAAGCGGGCCCACTGTTCTGATTGACATTTTGAGATGATATTCCCAGGAAACTACATTTTAATCGTCAACACATGGAGTTGGCTATTATTTTAATATAGCTATATCAAATATTAACTCGCACTAAGAATATTTTGAATAAATAACTCCATATACACAGTGCATTGTAATATTATTTTATGTCTTTGTTTATAATTTATTCCTAATAGGTCAAAAGCAAACAATCATCATTGACCTAAAAAAAAATTTTTTTATTCTATAAATCAGAAAATGTCACCTAATAAAAATGAACATTGTTCCAATAAAGCAATAAACAACAACTAAACACCAAATTACGCCATAGTTTTGGGCAACAAATATATATTGTACATTTATAATAGCTAGGCCTGACGGTTGTTTCGTCGTAAAAACAGTAACAATAAAACCCCAATATGCCAAACTTGAGCCAAATTATGATAAAGATTAACCTGTGCGCAGGGATACATCGTATGGAGATCTTTAGGGTTTTTCTACAATTTTGATATTTACACGTACAATTTTTTATAGCTTTAACGTGTTTTGTTGATACAGGAGCAGGCTAGCCCCAGGAAATCAAAACGCAACCAATAACAGCAAGGAGGTTAGAAATCAAAATTACAACAAAGTTCCAGGCAAAAAATGATTACTCTTTGATGCAGTTTTGTGAGTTCCGGGTCATTTTATATCAGCATATTCGCCTTGAATTGTTTGAGCATTCTACAACTACCATTGCTAAACAGCTCGCTATTCTGAACCCAAAGGCCATATTAAGAAACACGCACCTCAAACTTTACAACCATTAAGCGTCAATTTTAAATGATATGTTTCTGGATTTATTGGAGAAAAATCCCTAGTGCAAAATTTATAATGTTGAAAGACTGAAAATCTCTCCAGCTTATCTTGTAGTACAGAAAATGCCTTTTGAAAATTCTTTATATAATGGACGTTGCTTAGCTTGGTTGATAAATCATGGAAGTGGCAAAATGCTTTTAAATATTGTAAATATCTATAAATAAATCTTTTTCCTAGTAAAATCACAGGGATGATAATGGCTGACAATGGAAGTAAGAGAGAGAAAAAAAAAGACATGTTTGTAAGGTTAATAGTGTATCTAGTGTGCGTTTCAATTTGTCGTAATAGCAAATTCTTAATTGAAAGACAATGTTTTTATTTCGTTATTGAGATATGTCATGCTTTATCTTTAGCGATGTAAACATATAAACACATTACTGCAAAAAAGTAAAGAAAAAACTTACTTTTTTTATAACCGAGTTAAAGCCAATTAAGGGAGCAACCATTTCATGCATTTGATATGTTTTTGTTTTGTTTTGATTTTTCATTTGCTGTTTTTTGAGAAAGTGAACCTAGATCAATCAAAAAGTCAAAGCACTGTCCTGCCTTTGATTTTTTGATTTTCATAATTCACATTAATGCCCCCGTCAAATTAAAATGGCTACTCCCTAACTAAAACGACTATTGAAAAACCAAAGAACGAGCAAAACACCACCATGTTTTGCCTTTTTTTATTGTTTTTGTTGTTGTTTTTTTTGTTTTTTTTTTTGTTGTTTGTTTGCTTTATTTTGTTTTTACTTAGGCACTAAGACTCTATTTCTATAGACCTTAGTAGAATGTGTGATATCCTGCATTAATTGGCAAATGCCATATCTCCTTCAATAAAAGAGGACTTGATTAGGTGTTACTCTAAAAAGTTAAAGTAAACTCATAGTAAGCTTTTCCAGCTATTTAGCATTTCCAGTCATCTTAAGAAAACTTTTCTGAAGAAAGTCATTTTGATGCGCCCTATTTGACAGAGAGATAGCCATTCTGAGATTCGAGACGAAGACAAAGGCATCAAGAAAAGCCAAGTACAGATATTGGTGAGGCGGAAATGTCAGCAGCCCTATTCTTCTCGAACAAAACTAAGTTGTCTAAGTACTCAAGCTTTGTTGACGACATGTTACGTCAGCGTGTAAATATATAAAAAATCTTATTTATCTTATAACTAAGCTAATAAAAAAGCTAAATAAGCATAAAAATATGTTCAAAAATCTTGAAATGTCTCATTGTTATAGAGCCAGAAAACTAAGTACGAAAGTAAAGCAAGTCAAAGAAGCACTTTGTGGGATGGCGGACTTATAACAATGTATAAACAGAGCTTTCCTAAATCCTATTTTATGACAAGGTTTTAATATTTTCCAATCCTCTTATCCGTATGATTCTCATCAAGTAATAATTAATGTCTTGAGGATTAAAAAAGATGAAAAAAGAAATCATTATCTAAAGTTTAGTAGAATGTTTGAGATGTGATCGTTGAATAAAGCCAAACAATGGATCAGCTTTGTTACACACTCAAGCATTGCATCAAACCGATGAACCTTTTGGGAGAGAGCTTTCTTTAAATAGCGATGATCTTTTTTAATACTGCTTTGAAAAAGTTAAAAACTGTAGAAAAATAATTAGCGCTATTTCGGTATCTTACGGCTTTACTTTATTTGTGAAAAGGCTAAAACATAACATTATCATAGTTAAACCCAGCCGGTTATTTCATGTAGGTACTTGAGACATGCTAGTACAATAATAAACTAGGTAACAACAAAACTACCGAACTGGAATGATCAATCTCATATATATCCAAGAATAAAAGACAAAACAAGGTAAATAGATACCAGAGAATTTGGGGATCTCGATGGTCCCGACTTGATACATGAATTTCAAAAGAAATCGTGGGCTGAGCCAGGTTTTATGGCTGCCTCTTACATTGCAATCTGCAAACTAATTGACGAATTCCCTATAACCAGTACGTACAATCAATACTGATCAATATAAAGTTTTCAAACGGTCAATAGCATATCATTTCTGTTAATGTCATGCCCTATCTACGAAAGTGTTCGGGCCCGTTCGTCCGTCCATCCCAAATGTTGCGTGATGACAGAGGCAGAGGTACCAATGGGGCATTCGAATATCAAAGTCCGAAAGGGCAGAGACAAAACCAGTAAACATTAACAAGGACAGGCGAAAAAACAGACACGGAAACACAAAAACTTTTGAGTAACAACGCGAACTTACTTTATGTCTTTTAGGCATATTCTGTACGTATAGCAGTTGAATAACCCTTTAAAAACTCAAATTTCAAAATTGTGTGAAGATATTTTGAAAGATAAACGAACATAATATAAAAATAACCCAAAATTGTTAATTGCAAATTAGTTACGCACGTGAGTTTAATTTTAAAGAACATATTTCAACACACTGAAGAAATTATCAGAACCATTATTTAATCTTTATGCCTATATGTTAAGTAAACTTTCAAGTACGGTCATAAATCTAGAAATGTTTTTGTTTTCCATAGCACTTCTTCCTTGAAACATAAGTTGTGATTAACCTGTGATGGATAGGGTAAAAAATCGCCAATAATATGAAGCCTTTGGTATATAACACGGCTTAAATTTACGCCTTCAGACCCATTTCGTCGGAGACTAAATCATTTTTCTATTTGATTTCGATGACATTTTGTCTCATTAACGTGTGACAAGTGCATTATACAGTATAAATTGTGTCTTATAAAATACATCTTTATTAAAGCTTCATCACAAATTGATCCTTCTTCTCTGTAATCAATTTTTCCTACCAGTTACTATTCCCAATGAAACGAAAATGTCGATGATCTTTTTCTATGATCGTTCTTCCGGTCGGTAAGACCATTTTCCTTGGGTCGTGGAGCTATGTAATTTCATCACCTTTGAAATTGACAATTTTGAGCTTCAATATTTCCCTCTTGGGGAATCTTTCTGGCAAAACTATTTGGGAAAATGACTTTTATTTGTTTAATTTAGAATCTGAGATTCGAAGCTTTCCATAAGTTGAGGCGATGATATAATTTGTTGGAATAATCATGCTTAAAATCGTGTTAAAAGAAACTATTTTAACCATTTTAAAGATATAAACATATATTGAAACAGAATACATAAAAAGCGTTGTGAAAGAAAGTTTCAAAATTCGGTACATGCTATTTGAACACGATGTTCATCACCAATACAAAACTGTTAGAAGTCTTAACACAAAATGTTGTTCGTTGTCTTCCTTATAACGTCGAAATAATTCAAAATATGCATTTTAACAGTTAGAACGTAGTTTTCTAATTGTCAAACGTTCAAATTTAGTTAAATCCAGCTTTTTCAAATGCAATCAAAATGATTTTGTTAAAAAATGTTTACGATGATCAGATGAATAGTTGATGTTCAACTATTTCTGAAATGTTAGAAGTACGATTGAATGGGATAACCCTGTCATTTTTGCATTCTGAAGTCTTCAGTCTTTAACAGGCTGAAATCCTAGCGGTGTACCGTGTAAAGGAATTCGTCAAAATTCTGTGTGACACACGTCAAAGAACACTGTTGCAAGTCTCAGTAAGTGTATGTTTGTTGGGATTCGCTGCAGTAGACTTCATTGTCCGACGTTTGCCATCCCTCTTTTTTTCCATTTTTTTCTTTTTTCCCTTTTCAACTGGCCTTGTGTCCCAATCCCATGCATAACCCCTTTCGTGCCCATATCCCTTAATAAAGCCCAATTCGCACGGCTTGGGAGTTGTGCAATAACTAACCTAACGAAAGCCGATATGAATTCAAAATCAGGATGACGATGCTGATTGTCGCATTTTTTTACATTGATTTTTCGTTATCTTAATTGAATTATTACAAAATGTAGATAAACTTTTATTAGACTCAATTTTGTAAGTCATAATTGAGATAATTTAACGATAGAAACTAAAATGATTTTCATGTAGAATGCGTTTATGTCATATAACGAGGAACTGTTTCACGAATCTGTTAAAGTGTAACTAGCAAGTCTCTAAGCCGATTGTCCTAATATATTTTTGGCTCTAGTTAATAAAAAAATCACACCTTTTAACCCTGGTATATGCATATACAAATAATTTAATATATCAAATGTTTTAATGGTATTGATCCTCTTTGCAAACTTTTAAAGATGTTCGCTGTTCTGTTTTTTTTTGTGTGTGTTTTTTTAGATTTCTGTCATATTTTTAAATCCTCTGGCTTACCACTTAATGCTACGTTTTTTTATATTTCCAGTCACTCCGCAGTATCTATGATTCAACTAAAGCCAAATATCTTGAAAACAAGCTTAGAGCGTATCAAAAATCATATAACCGATATTAAGATTTATTACTTTTAAAAATGGCAGCGAACGTTGTCGTCTATATCCATGTCAAACCTGAATTATATATAGGCCAGTTCTAACATATAGATAAAAGTGGGTTAAGGAGGGGTTTGTATCCTACGTTTTGTCTTGCCGCTTTCCCAAAAGAGCGACTGGGATGTGTGTCCTGTTGGTTAAAGGGGCGTTCCCTGTCGTCGTGCATGCTTGTCTAACGCGAAAAACCCTCATTAAGTAGTGACGTTTTAAACACAAGTTTGACTTATTTACATGTACTCTTTTTCCCCCATTTTTTGACTGCTCTCATATGCAATACACAACATTCATGTAAATTTGTTTAAAATATTTTTTTCACATACTGAAAATTGTATTTTAAGAAATTTCAATGTACTATAGCTTTCTCAGTGTGGAGTAACACAATGATATCAATTAGAAACGACAATAAAATAAAATTCGCAAGAGAAATGAAGCTTATTTAGCGATGTGATTTTTTGCTTAATGTGCGTGACATGCGCATCTATCAATAAAAATCCTCGTTTGTCGTGTTCATCTAAGCGTTTAAGTGTACCATGCTTATACTTTGATGCTTTCATTGCAAAAAAGCATTCCTTATGGCTTTTGGTCTAATTGGAAATTAACCTCGAGCTTTGATGATAAACTTTGTCAATTAGAAAACAGCTTGTTAATAATTGTCATGAAATTAACACTTCATAAAGAATTGTCAATACCTATCCGCAACACAGCTAGCATAGAGTAATTAGATTTAAGTTGGCTCAACCAAGTATTGGAAATTGTTTTGAACCGGTAAATAAAGGTTGAGGATGCAAATTAAATTAAGTCATTCCGTTGCAAGTAATTAACGAATATTTAGATTAACTGGCTCATTGTGTCTGTATATATGTTTGTGATTTTGAAAGTGCATAATCTTTTTATTGGACTCTTATTGTTTTTACATGTATGTCCCATCTACAAAAGTAGGGGGCATATAGTGTTAGGGTCCGTTCGTGTTTAAGTCTTGCACGATGTCATGGACTATTGCTGAGTGTGTCTTCATTTATTCTCGGTTAAATATGACAAGTATATCAAGGTGGTCGCAATGGAGAACCTTCTTTTAAGAGTGGGTTTATAATTAAGTGACCTTTTTGAATTCCTCCTACATGTTAAAACGTCGTCATATATTTTCTTCTTTAATCAATTTTGGAATACACTGTCTGGTGTTAGTTTGAATATAGCCATTCCATTAGGTTTTGATCATGTAACAGAAAATGTCACGCGTCTTTAGAAAAAAAAACCAGAAATTACTGAATTAAGAGATTTTACCATTTATGACCTTAGCGTATACTTGAAAAGATGTTGTTAAAGTTTAAAGTTGCCAAAGACGAACAACTATCAGACAGTTGATATTCGTTTTATTTGTGCTGATAGAATGAAAGACATTTAGATAAGAAGGTCTTATGAATGAGAGAATCATAACTTAAGAAGTAAACTTTTGCAGAAATGTGCTATTTGCAAAAATTGAACATAAAAAAATAGTCTAAAACTGAATCCACAATCCAGTTACGAACTCAAACTCACGTTGCACAATTATTGGATTTAAAATAGTAGTAAAAAAAGCTTTCTTTGCGATTGTAATGGGTTTCAGGTAGTCATAAAATAACGCCGTTGTCCTTTATGTTTCTTTTAATTATCTTATGCCCCGCAAAGACATTACGAGAGGGACGCATAGTTTTACTTGTAGTCGTCTGTCCGTCATTTCCGTCAATGCTTGTTCGTCCGTCAATTCCGTCAAGTCTCATGGTTTTCTAAGAAACCATATACGAGAACGACAAGGTATGATAAGAGCCCAAGGCGGAAATATGCAATATATACTTAAAATTTGTCAGAATTTACAATATCAGCATAATTTTTTTTAAGTTGTCTATTGTGATGTTAAAATTATTACCTAGAGTAAAAAAAATGTTTGATTTGGTAAAAAACTATAGAAACTCTACAAATCGAGCGGTTTCTCACAACTATGAGCCATACAGAGTATTACTACAAAAATTTGTGTAAAGGATCATTTATAACACAGAAACTAACTGCAAAAATACTTTTGTGGTATAAAACTGTGTGGCTCATTGTAAGATTTGCAAAAAAATCTCTCGTTTGCATGATACTAGCACTTTTTCACAAAAATGACATTTTCGCAAAATTTTATGACGTCACTGTAACGAAATTAGTTAGATTTGTTAAAAGTACATTTTTTTTACCTTGTTCATCTAAAAACTAATCTAAAAAAGGTTTACATCAACTAATCAAGTTTCAAAATTTGCTGAATTTTGGGGCAAAATTTTGCCTTTATCATATCATGTCATTTTGCAGAGAGGTTCAAAATTACAAATTGTATGCTCTCAACGATTTTAGACTTTTTGGACTTACACTTCCTGTTTAGGGATGGACCGATATGAACATTCATATGACATTTTCCCACAAGCTTTTCTCAAAAACCGTTCATGAAATTGGCAGGGTGGTTAAGTATGACAAGCTGTATGTCCTGAGCTATTTTAGACCTGTCGGACAACTACTTCCTGTTTGGGACACGAGGGCATCCCTGTCTCATAGAAAATTTTCTTCATTTTCATAATATATTATTATTATCATTTAATGAAAATGGTGTAAAAAAGACTCCACTTGTAAAATTCAACCAGAAATTGCTTTGTTACAGATGCTAGGGCTTTTGACATTTTGTGAATGTACTTTTTATGTTTATCAACACAAGTAGTAAATGTATAAATAGAAATATATAGATATTTACATTTCAAATTATAGATATAAATGATAAATAAAATAGTTCTTATTGGGTTTTATATCTAAAATATATAACTAGACCCCGGGTTCTAATTTTCAATACATAAAAGTACCGTATTAATATTTTCTTATAAAGATAAATTTTTCAATAATGATATTCAAATTTCATAAAGGTTAGAACGGGAGAATCAAATCAATTTTAAAAGGGAGCTGATAAATATTTAAAATTGAGTTGCAGTTTAAATAAACCATAAGCAATTGTTCATAGGATGCCTTTCTTAAAAGGGGCCATATCAATGGATCATTTGCTCTCCTTCATCCTGCCTATCTTCTCGTCAATGGAATACTTAATTCTTAATGTTAAATTCAATTTTAAAAGACATCTACCATGATAAATATCATGAAAAATATTCGTAAAAAGAACTTAAAACAACTTGTTCAAAAAAGAATCCAAAATCAACTCCAAATTCAACTTAGACTCCGATGTGCCCCCCGATTTTTTTATGGCGCGAAACTTGTCTTATGAGTCTGCAGGTAATAACATCGTTTTGGGATACGAATTTCATGTAACAGGTTTGTATGTCTCTTCTATCTTATTCATTGGACCCTAGGGATATCTGATCTGTTTTTTAGTCCAACGTTCGACCGTCTGCGGCTCCATGTTAAGGTTGACTTCACTTTTTCAAGTTGTGAGATGGGCCATCATGCTTTTCGACATAGTCTTGTGCTTTTAAAAAAGGGTATTATAGAAAGTCAATTACACATAATTGTAAAGAACAAAAACATAATTTGTCACATACATATTGTACCGATGCGTAGGAACTACGTTTATCTCCATTCACCAAAGTAACAAATGAAATTATACACATTAAGTCTTTGTTATAGATTTATGTGTACATTTTAAGCATTTAGCTTTCTAAATTCTAACATAAATGGCAATTTTAATGGATCTGATTTGATTTTTAGAGTAAAAATTAATAATTAGTGTTTTAACTGCTGCTATTGGGTGTGAAACACCAACTCACTCACTCACTCTTGTTCTAATAGCAGAAAAGTATATTGTTTTTGGAATTCTTAAATAGATAAATGGTTTAGAAATGGGGAAAAATCATTTAGCCTAAGGTTAGAACGAAAGTATGATTTTTCTCTTTGGACAAATCAAGTTTTTTATTACGCTGTCCTAGAGATATTTAAACTTCAAATAAATAAAGTATGTTGCACTGTGGCTTGTGTATAAATAATATAGATAAATAAATGGATGGTGAAGCCACATTTAAAAGGTAAAAACTAAATAAGAAATATAAAGAAATAAAACCTTTAAAACAAATAAAACAAGAATGCCCAAATTTTCGGAAATGTCCTCGTCAGTCGATGTGTGAACATCTTTTTACTTTTTAGCCCCTGGAGAAGGACTTTATGTCCGAAAATTTGGGCATTCTTGTTTTATTTGTTTTAAAGGTTTTATTTCTTTATATTTCTTATTTAGTTTTTACCTTTTAAATGTGGCTTCACCATCCATTTATTTATCTATATTTAAACTTCAATTGACATTTTTAAGAACCTTGACAATTTGTTCCCAGGACGACTTTCTATAGAAAATACCATATCAATTGAGCTACAGTGAGATACTAACTCTTACAACTGGTAAATGCCAAAAACCAAGAAGAAACAACAGATTATACACTTGCATTACTTCAACTTGTTCTAGCAAATTGATCATGAGCAAATGCAGCTTTAGTGCCCTGCTTTCAAGGCGTCACTTTTCAAGTTGTACCATAAATCAAACATGAATTACCCATATAAAAGTATGCGAGTTCGTGTAGATTTTATAACATGGATAATAATATTTTTCGTGTTTTGTTAAGTATAGCAAGAAAATGTTGTGTTGTCGAGATGCATAATATAAATATTCAGGTACCAATGTATAGTATCAGCCAATCAGGGGTTGTTAAGTAGTTTTTCAGTAGGTGATTAAGGAGTATGTTCACAAATGCCTATCTTTGGCCCTGTTTTTAGGCTGCAGGCAATCTGAATGGATGCTTGAAAATAACTCAGAATTTCTATTTTTAACATATAAAGCAGTTTTCTAGTGATGAAATTGTGCTGTATCCTCCGTGACACCCTATTTATGGAAAAATTAGAAAAATCTTCATTTTTGTCGATTTTTTGCCCGTTTTAACCACTATTGTGCTAAAATCAAAAGTGGCCGCATGCTCTGACCAACATAGATTTTTGTCAATTTATTACTTAAAATAGTTTTGGTCAGAATATGCTGCTAACATTATATTCATAATTTTTTACCCCAAAAATGGCAAAATACGTCAAAAATGGTTATTTTTAAAGAAGTTCAATAACTCTTAAGATCTCTGCTGTTCACCAAAGTAAACAATTCATGCTCAATTTATGACATTTTATAAAGTATAAAGTCTTTTGACCATTCTGGCAGCATTATTTTAAGTTGTCTCGCATTTGAAATTTAGGGTCGTTTTTTGCCATTTCCGGACATACTACTTTCCATGGGTTGTGTTTGAGTGGTGAGTCGTTTGTCTTTACTTTCAAGCCGTCGTTTTTATATATGTTGTAAATGATGAGGTCTGGCATCATTATCCTAAATTAGGCTTTTTTATAAATTTAGGATACAGGTTTCGATGGACTCCGTGATAAAAGATATTTTTTTATAATCTATTTGTGAAAGTAGAAGTTTTTGTTTTGCTTTTTAAGTCATAGTTATATTTTATTTAAAGAGCTGATTATTTTAGTACTTTATTATTTGTTGTTTGTTCTGAAGACCATATACATGTACTGAAACTATTTGTTCTTAATTATTTTTCAATTGTTCTGGAGAGCATATACTGTACATATGCTTAAAGGTTAAAAACAATATTTGAAATAATATATCCGACATCCATCATGCACGGCTCGTTGTCGGAAAGTGATTTTGCCAGAGAGTTTTTTGTTTCAGATGTATGAAGATATTACATGTATATAAGTAATGTTCCTTATAAATAGCTTCTGTTTTTCTAAAACCCTCACATCGTACTTTCAAAATGATGCTATTATCCGACTATATCGAAAGGTTGTGTTTGTTTTTTCTGATTGTTTTGTTTTAAATTTAATGCTTTTTAATCAAAATTTAATTTTAAATGATTTTATTGAAATTCCTTTTTTGGTATGCTAATTAAGAAACCTTGACTTATAGGACACACAAACTCATTTACAAAAACTCCTAACAAGCTTAACAGTACAACTGCATATTTTATCCAAATAAAACTCGGTTTAATAGATACAATCTTGGTATTAAATTCAACATATTTATAATAATTTGATATTAATATTTAGAAATGTCGATAAATGTAATAATCTCAATTTAGATTAAAAATTAATAGCTTGATAATTAATCATCCACTTTCATAAGTAATTTGATGACTTTTGCTTGGAATATTATATTTCCATAAATTAAAACTCCTAATACGGTGATGTCAGAGAGTATTACAACTAATGGAAGTTTGAAGAGAAAATATCCGGATTTCAGCGGAGTTTATTCTACTATCCTTTACTCCGTGTAATACCGTCAAAAATAACAAAACACTAAATGTGAGAAAATTTTCAAATTTGAGGAAAAACTTTAAGTTAATTAAGTTTATCATCTAAGGATAAACAAATCTAATGAAAGTTGAAATGTTGTAAATTTTGGAATGTTTCCTAAATCAGATGGCAACTCAGTATTTCCACCAATATTAAATTAGAGTTGATCCGGAGGGGGTCGGTTATTCCTTAAGTTCTTGGCACTGAGCGCATATAGACACACTCATAAGGCGGGATCAGCTGCCCTGGGCGACATGGATAATGACCTCCAAATTGTACGTTTGCTCATATTAGGGAAATGGTTCTCGTGTCACCACGGGACCGTATACATTTATATTTTTAAACTAAGTTGGCCATCTCTCGTTACCAGTGAGTCCGTTTCTTGAACTGTCACCAGTTTGGAACTTGCGTTTGAACTCCTTTGAGTGTCGGTGGAATTGCACCTCGATCTCTCTATTCTCGTACATAGGGGATTTTCGCTTTCACTGTCACCAGTGAAGCACACATTGGCCAAATAGTTTTTCATAAAATCGTCGACTTGCATTTTCTTCTTGCCGGGTCCTGCCGTCGATATAAAGCTGTGACCATTTTTTATCCAACAAAATATTTGAGTAGTGATTTATTGCCTAATTGAGTCTTGCATTAAAATGTTTTATGGCCCGTACGCTTAACATAGACAAAAAACATTTTTAATATTCTCAATTCTGTGTTCGTCAATTTAGGTTTTGGTTTGAATATGATCGAATATATTTATTTGAACAATATGATTGTAATTTGTCCTATCTTATTTGGGTTTTCAATTTTTGATACATAGTCTCTCTGATATGCTTTTATGCGCGTTAGACCTAGTTTTAAAATTGCTTTCTGGCAATGAATTGAAAATTTGTTCAGCTTATGCTTATAATTTAGACAGTATTTATAATTTGAAAAACGTAAACTGATACTTGGAAATGAATATTGTTTGAATGTGGTTTAAGACTTCTATATGACTTCCATGTAAATAAATCATGTAAATAAAGGTAATAACAAAATTACTTATTCTATAGGAGAAATGACACAAAAAATACTTCAGTTCCTTCAAAACGTTGCTATTTGATTGAAACAGACTTGGTCTTTTTTTTTACTGCAGGTCATTAACCCTAAATGACTCTAACAATCATCGCTACAATTCAAAGCCAAACTTAAATGTAAGTTTTGAGTACATGTTCATGTACATGTAGTTCAAATATATCTCAATTTGGTGTCCTCGACAGAACTCTTGTGATTAATAAATAATATATAATGTCTTTAACATTAAAAAACACACCAGTTTATAAAATAATTCTAAGACGAAATGAACATTTTTAAAGAACAGAAGTTAAAAAAGTAGAATATTGATACAAATTTGTTCTTGTCTGAATGTTATATCACTGCTTTAACTGACGTCAACATTTATTACTTCTGTAACATAATATCAAACAGACAAAACAAAATCATAATCACCAACAACACCTGAAAGACTTGTAATACTTCAGTAATAAGTCTTTAAAACCAATATAACTTAAAAAGATACATGAACCAATATAAATATAATGTTACAGTACATTAACCAAAACACACAGTATCCACGAGACTGACGATCCGAGAACAATAAATAAAGACTGTACAATACAGGCATTCGAGTTAATATCTGTCACACAATTTAAACAAATAATTACAAACATTTTAAAGCATTAGGAAAGTCTTTACGTGGACAAGCAACGCAAGAAAACTCAAAGGAAGATAATCTTTTAGACCTATTAGGGATAAAGTTTAGGTATGCGTTTTTTAAATGTATGTACTCTCGTATAATACATGTACAACATAATTATATTTGAGTACAACACCAATGAAGTTTTACCTACCTTCAACGTAGGAAAAAATAAAGTTAGTTAAAACAATCCAAAACATCATGTGTGCAGAATAGATCTTGATAGCACATCAGGCACAGTCAGAATCTGTGTAAACATATGCAGTCCCTCTTATATACAACAAAGTGCTACTTCTTCATGCGTCAAAAATCCTATTTGATAGATGAATTCAAAGTTAGATCATCGATGCAAGTACAAAATGTATTGCTTTATCCATAAGTAAAATTCATCTCATGTTTCGAATTTCCGTAATTTTTAAGTTTGGGGCGGAGCCTGGTTTGGTATTTGTCTATTTAGCGGAGACTCGTAGAAGACCCACTTTCACGGCAGCAAATAACCGTCAGATTCAAATCAAATGAGTGTATTTAGCTTCATTTGAAGTTTCCAATATCTGTATATCGTGTTAGTTTACAATTATCATTTCACGGTTCTTCCGTAAAACACTTTAGAAGGTGACAAAAGTCTTCCACTACATAGAAAATGCTTTATATTGATCCGATAGCAATTGTGTTTCTTAGACAGTTATAATCTATAATAGTAAAATTGTTCCTTGATATTTTGCTAATATAAGGTAAAATTTGTCTTTGTGTTATCTTTGACAATGCCAAGCTACACGCGATTGATCTAACCGGTAATTGGTGATGCAATCAAAAGACTAAACAGCGGTCTCAGCTGGCATGGTACAATAGACATTTTTAAGACCAAATAAAAGTTTAAACAATTTTTGTTTTAGCTTAAATCAATCATTCTAAAAGCTTAATATTAAAGCTTGATAAAAGACCGTTCGTTCAATATAAGGTGTATTTGTTAAACATTTCTCGGGTTTTATTGCTTTCTGAAGAAAAGCAAACAAACGTTTTTGAGCTGAGTATCCTATTCAAATTACAATTATTTTATTAATTGCATACAGTTAGGAAATATTGTCGTTAATGTAGTGACATGGTGACTTTGAAAGTCGTCTAATTTATCATTTCCTTGGTAAAACATATCTCTGTTTATTAACATGGTTTTTTGACATTTCTATTGAAAAAAAATATCAATACAAGAACAAAGATTTCATATTCATTAGCAATTAATAAATACCAGGTAATAGTGAAGAATCTATAGAGCTTTTACGTTGTAAAGCAGGTCTGAAACAGTCATCACGAACAGTTCATAAACCTTGGATGACTTACTTATTGCTTCGTCCCCAAAAAGCGCAAATTCGACTTCATCGGGAAGATGAAAATAAAAGGTAATAAACTGAACATGAAAATAATGATGAAATAAAACGAAACGTAGAGACCCAAGGCCAATAGGGAACACGAGGTTTAACAGCCACTGGAAACTAGTGAGATTGGTAAGATCGGGCAATTAAGTCTACTTGCATGCAAAGTATCCTACGGGTCCTAGGTTTACCGAAACCTTCAGCAGTGTTCTTTGACCTACGAGGAATGCGGCATTTTTAACTTTATTGATGAAATTACACCCGTAAGGGTCAAATCAACATACATTGTAGATATTGAATAGAAAACAATACAACATATCATACAATAGCGTAACATAAAACATAATTAGACAGCATATTAAAAAAAAAAAACAAACAAACACACACACACGTGTTATGAACCTGCCTGACAAAGATCTGAAGCCCTGAGTTCTATAGACTGTTTAATAAAGCCTCCAATATGACAAACAAGTTCGGGGTTGGGGTTTAAAATGATCAGCAGTTTATTCAATGTATCGACACATTCAAATGTAGACAGTTTATCATTGAGAACTTTTAAAAAATCTGAGCGAATGGCTGAATTTATTTTATATTCAAAAAAGAAATGTTGCTCATCATCTAAACTTTTACACTTTTTGCAGAGTCTTTGCTCTCGAGGTATTTTCATATAACACACGGTGTAATACTATGGAATGCGGTAATGTTTTCCGTATTTTGGCCTGACAGCCCCGCTATGAGAAATGACAATGCTGCCCCACTATTGTGGGAAATTATCCATGTCGCTCTGTACGCTAATCGTCAGGATACGAAGCGCTCAAGTGGAATTTTACCGATTAGCGACAACAACCGACTTTGAAGTTTTCATTGCATGGGTAATCTGTGCCAGTTTTAATGCATTAGGTAGCCTCCAACCTTCGAACATAGATACAAACGATTAAATCATGGATTATATGATTTTAAACCTATAAATATATAAATATTAGAATAATGACAAAATCTGGAAAAGGCCCAATCGTCCAAAATATTTAACGGCTTTATTTAATACATGATTTAGATATGCGAATTCTAGGGAAGCAACCATTTGATTTTTATAGTGTGGGGGTATGGTGAAATTAAAAGAAAAGGGAGGATGGCAACAATCCAGAAAAAAGGCAGAGCATTGCTTTAAATTACAAAAAAAAGCAGGATGGTATTTTTGGCTGAAAAAAATATAGCACCTTCAAAAATGAATAAATACGCACTAGCGCACTAAAACAATTCATTCTCGTTTTTTCCGAAAGTAAAAAAAGCAGGACAAAGAAAATACTAATACCACCCCCTTCCCCTAAAAATCAAATGGTTGTCTCCCTAATATACTATCTAATCACTTTGTATTTCAAGTATGTACCGCTTACAGGTTTTGAGTTTTAGCGTAAAAAAAAACGTTGACCGTCCGAAAAGGTATAACCATACTGCTTCCGCATCCTCGATGCTGGGCCCTAATACAAAGCATACAGGTCTCGAACACACAAGCTTAAGCTGCATTGGGAGTATTCAAATCAGGCTGCAACCATTCGGTCACCTAAGTTCTAAATGGTACCAGTAAGGTTGGTTGCCATAAATCATTGTACTTTTATCGAATGATGTAATTACTATTTGCACTACATGCATTATAATCGTCGAAGTCATCCAATAAAATCGATCGCCAAACAAAAAGTCAGAAGAATGCACTAAAACTGCACAATGGACACATATATAAATCATTTAACTGAACCTCATTGTAATGAAACATAATTGTAGAATTGTTCATGAAATGGTGCCGAGAACAAAAGAAGTTATGTTTTGAAATGAGTACACTTTAATAAATAATAGATTCATGACATTTTCAAAACAACGATGATTTTTATTTCAATTAGTGATTGCAGGCTTTGATTTTTATAAAGATTCAATAATTTAGAATTGTCAAAAGAATGAGGTGTTTTAGTCTGCTTTGATTGATATTGGAATGCTTAAATGTATGAAACCTGCGTTAAGTATTATAAGCTACAACGCACAACGCCCGGGAACCTGAGAAACTTTTTTGTCACAAAAAAAAAATCAAAAATGATTTGCACTCTGTTATCTTAAAAAAATATTAAATGTTTCTTCCCTTTGCTGGCCAAGTTTCCCAAGAATCGCGTTTGTACATTCATAGAAACTTCACTTTCTAAACGTTGTTGGTAATTTTCTACCCTTGTGACTTCTAATTCTACGGAACACTATTTTATAAGGTAATATGAGGCGGCTAACGGAGGAATTAAGCAATTTTTACGGTGATCTAATTGAGTTTTCAGAAATGTGATGAAGTTCACAGAGCGTATGCCAATCTCATTATGACTTTAATCGTTTATTTGAGCTAATTGCTGAAATTTACGAGGGTATTTTATTATGTTTTATTAGATATTGGCAAACGAGGACAAAATGATTTCTATAGTGTAAAAGTAACGGGTCTGATATCCTTAACTCAAAGATACAAACTAAATCAAAGATGTTTTACGGGAAATTTACGAATATTTTATCTCCCGGTGCGGAAATGAACAGATTTAGACCGATGCTTGTCAGAGGTACCAGTCTTGTAAAAGATTTTTACTTCCTGGGTGCACGTCAAAACATGGACGCCAATAATATAGTCCCTATTTTTCTCTTTTTTTCTCCGCATCCCATATTTGAAAAAGTACAATTTTTGACATTGATTTTTAAAGATATATAATTATTTTACTTGAAAAAAAAAATTGGTAGCATTTGAGAAAAGGGAAAATGTAGGGATATGCTGTTTACTATGGTTGGTGCGGCTAAGGATAAACAGTGAAATGAAAGTGGAAAACATGCGACTTTCACTTTGAGGTTAGTTATCTTGAAAAACTTCGTGGCCTCATATGGTTTTTTTGGCATGAAATGATTTTTTCATCTTTCCTAAAGTACAGCATATGCTTGAAACTTTGATTGAATCATTTTTAGAATTTTTAGAATTTTTTATTCCAACCCTGTTTAACATTATTGTCAATGGAAAATCTTTTACAAGACTGATACCTCAGAGCTTTGGTGTTAAAGATGACATTAGGAATTTAATAGACGCATGAAAGAGTGAGTGAACGAGTGTTGCGGCTTATTTAAAACACATGGGCCAGTGAGCGAGTACATGAGTTGGGGTTTTACACCCTAGCAACACCTTATAGGCTATATAAGGCCGATGAACATGCAAAGGGTGATGAAAAGACCTTACCCAACCCTTCATTGTCAGTCGAAATGAGCCCGTGTCTCAATCTCAATTCACATCATCTCATTTTATCATCACTTCCAAAATTGGTGTTGCTTGGGGGTAAATCAATAACTGTACATTTGTAGCTTATACTTTACATTTTGCATGATTGAATAGAAAAAACGAACATTTTTTTGCTGCTATTTTCTTCTAGACTGTTTTAATCTATTCACCCACACTTATTATTAAAAAAATAACTAAAACCAACTTATCCATTGCATTGCAGAAGATAATTTACCAAGTCTTCGTCACAGTGGGACCAATGCATGTGAAACTAAACCACTTAAACATGGTTAAAAGTAATCATTTGGCAATAAAAGTATTTAAAGCTAAAATAAAGAGGAAAATAAGAACTGCTCATCTTAAATTTGAATTTTACTGCAATAAAGAGAGACACTTTGGTTGGATAAATTGATTATAACAGATGTATTTATTTCCAACAATTGAAGAAATTTTAGCATAAACTCATTCATTGTTATTAGAGACCTTAAGAAAGGTCAGTCAACTTTTGTCGTAGAAAATCATTTGTTAATCAATTTTCAAATGACCATTTTGATTACCATGAATTGAATATTTACTGGTACATGTATATTGTTAAGTTTGACAAAGTCCAAATAACCAAAAAAAGTCGAGCATTAATAATGTGTTGACAATGCGAGAATCTTTCAACAGACTTATCCACAACTGGTAAGCCTTAGTTGGAGGAGTTCACAAGAGATCTACAAAACTTACCAAGATTCACGTACAAGTAAAGTTGGTTTTGTTACTTATTGTTGGTTCGAATAAAGAAAACGTTTGGATTATGATTTGTATCGTTTTTTTTTTATTTTGTGATTTAAATCATCGTATCGATACACAAATATTTTACCAAACCATTTTTATGTGAATTCACCTTACTAGGGCTAATACAGCTCCTTTTAAATTATATGTACATGCAGTCTCGCGGACTAACAGCCCAAACATTGATGTCATTACATGTCAGACAGAGCAACATTGACATATTTCTCAGAGCATACTACATGCTGTTAATCAAAAGGCACCGTAGGGGAGGGGGTTTCCTCTATCACTAAAACTGACTACCCTATATGGTCCGGGTGCGACAAAAGGGACTTCGTTAAACAGCAGCACACCGAAAGGAGAGAATCGAATGGATATTCAACTTTTCCCCCAGAATAAGATCAAACTTAAAATTAATCAATCTGAACAAAATCTGACGATAAATTTTACTTTAAATTTTGGTGTGTCTCGCAAAACAAACATCCGTTAAATTAACGGCGCATAAGTCTCAAACTCATAGCAGTTAAGACAGGTGAAGCTCATTTGTCTTGCGTTTGTAATTAAATTTGGAGACGACTTTACAATACCAATTCTTGTCACGTATTTTTTCCATATGATTGGCCGGTTTCCATGACCATTATCATGTCTAAGAATGAGTGCTTAGTGATCTAGGGCTATTTACAAAGCAACAACAAAGACTTGCATGAAAGCCCTTGACAAAAAATTGCACGTGTATGCCCTTTAGGAATATAGATTATTGTTTTCATGGGCCACAATAAGATATGAAAGTATAAATACAAAATATGAAAGTATTACTGTAACAATAAAATATGAATGTTTTAGAACACATCTGGTGAAATTTATAGCATCGTACTGAATAGTTTTTGACACACATATATACTAGTAACTCGCTTTTCTAAATAAAAAAGAGGGAGTCTTAAGCGTACATGTGTGTCAAAACTCATTTATAATGGACATATGTCTCAATCCCACATCACATCATTATATCATCATATAACTCATTTTATCAGCAGTTTATGTCTCTATTTACAAATAACAAAACGAGTGTAAAACAGTCATTTTGGTTAATATGTGGTATATGCATGCATATTTCAAAGAGTTACCTCTCATTAGCAGCATTTGCATCATTGGAAGGTCAAAACCCAAAATTATTAAAGGAAATGTATTATATATATATATCGTTCGAACACGAAAGTCAAATCCAGCATCGAAGATATCGACCATGTACACCTAAATTGAAATTTATACGCATGAAGCTCATTTGTCTTTCGTTTGTAATTAAATTTGGAGACGACCTTACAATACCTATTCTTGTCACGTATTTTTTCCATATGATTACCAAGTTTCTGTGACCAATGTCATGTCTAAAAAGATTGCTTAATGATCAAAAACTATTCACAAAGCAACAACAAAGACACGTATAAGAGTCCTTGGCTAAAGATTGCACGACTCTTATAATTTGATATTAATGCCCTTTAGGGTTACAAACTATTGTTCTCATGAGCAATAATACAGAAATAAAAGGTGAAAATGTATTTTATCAGAAAAAAACAGCTTTTACAATTTTTGTTAAAATTACTAACATTTTTTTTTATGTTCAAAACTTTTCTGGTTAATCTTTAAGCACAACGATTTCTTTTCAATATTACTGTTAATCAAGACACAATTAAGAAAAGACAAAAGTAATTCGTAAAACTGATAAAATCATTTTTGGATAAAAATGAAAATTATGTGTAACTTCAAACTATTTTGATTTTCTGTCAATCCATTTTGTTGCGTAATGCTCGAAACATTGTCAGAGTTTCTGCAAACAAATCAACGTAATTACTCCGTCTTCGATTTACAAATTAATATCTTCGATGGTACAACAGGGTTCCCATTTCATTGCTTACTTTTACATGAATGACTTCAACAAGTCGTCTTAATAATGATGAATGTTAGCCTGGCGGTCAGCTGTCCATTTATAAAGCTTTGATTACTCAATTCTGTCAAGGGAGGACATGAAGCAATCAAAGAAAACGATGTTCCTTTCATTTGGAGGAAAATATTTATTGCCGACTCAAATATCAGAACTAGTCATTTCTAAGCAAATATTGCAAGGAAACAAGTGTATAAGGGCTTAGGTTATGAAATCTAATAACTCAAAATATATTTATATAGAGTCTTATTAAATGTTGTTTTGCTTGGAAATGATTTATCGCCTGAATTTGTTCCACTGGTTTGAACAGCGTTCTATGAGATTGGTTTTGATTATTCAGAGTTTCCTTATTATGTCGTTTCTGAAATCATATTTGGAATAAATGTCCTTTATTATGACCGTAGCGAAACGATGGTTTTATTTATATGGGGTTTTGATCAAGTTGGATTTATTATCTGATAAATATTAATTTATACAAAAGCACAATATCTTAATCAAGTAAAAAATTTACATGAAATTTGGAAATTTGGAACAAAAAATACAAGTACCAATGCGAATATCAATGAAACAGTAAATTTTGTTACATGTAATCTATATGCATACAGAATAATCTCTCGTCGGCAATATTTGAGTCAAATAGGAAAAGGTCGACCCCAAAAGTGGTTAAACAAAAATATTCACACTCAAAACGTTCGAAAAACGAAGCCAAATCCAGCATCGAGGTAAACGACCATGTACATTACAAGAAAAGACACGATTTTCAATTTTAGACCATTTTTTCTAATAATATACTTTTTTTATAAAATACATCTTGCTTAGTGCACATTGATTCTACATTTATTATACAAAACTGCGCACAGGTCTAGGAAAGTGAATGTAAATGTATCAACATACGTGTTAAACACATCACACACACATATGTATATATATCACACACTTTTTAATATATATTTATCTATATATCTACCTCATAACAATCTTACAAACACTGTTCGAAAGGGGTTTCAAGTGATCGCCTGTCATTTTGTTGTTTTGCGATAATCTTGGTTCTGTTTATGATGTTACCGGTACCCCCTTTTCTTCTCGAGGGTTGATCCGTTTTCGTATTTTGAATGCTTTGATTTATTAAATTTCAATTTAGGTTACCTGAATATTTAAAATTATAACTCATTTCTCTTTCTTTTTTAAAATCAATTATTCTTTTTAAATGAAACTCATGCAAGTGTTTTATAATAATAGTTATAGGCAGTTTTTTAGCCAAAATTGTAAATTGCTGTCTTCATGGAAGGATAATCACAAGCCCGGTCCTCAGACTTCTCTTACACGAGTTTACTAATAAATTTACCGTGAAACACCCGGTTTCTTTCCATGTATTGCACATGGTCGATATCCTCTGTTCTGGATTTGGCTTTCCTCTTCGAACTTTTTTGGGTTTGATTTCGTTTCGTTCAATACTTTTGGTTGTTTTGATTGAAATGCTGTTGATGAGAGGTTACTCCTTGAAATATGCGTATACACCATAACCAAATTACCCGTGTTTATATCCGTTTTGATATTTGTATTAAGAATATCTTAATCCGTAGACAGATATGAATTACTGATGCAATATATGATTAATTCTTTTTAATTGGACCCACCTCCGCTGTCTGGCTATTTTTTAATGCTATAATCAACTTTCTATATTCATATCAATAAGATACATGAGAGAAAAAATAAAGTTTAATACAGAAAGGTAAAATACAGATTTGAAACGATCTCTCAGCATGCCATTTAAATTGAAACTGCACATTTTCTGCAAATGGTATAGTGCACACTCAAAATTTCTGTGGTAGTGTGTCCATATCTTTGTCTTTGGCAGATACGGATGGACGCAGGGGCCCTGAAAATGTGAGAACAGAGATGTGTTTAGTCAAAACAAAACCCTCATTTTAATGATTGCGTACTAACCTTCTCGTCGTCGGTCCTGTTTCTTGTGAGTGTTCCGTACCAGTTCAAGTGGTGGATTTTGATGTCTTTTATATTTTAGTACACGATGTACATAGAGTAATACCGCTGTGGTACGTGCGATATTGTTTTAACAAAAGTTGGTAAAAGAAATAAGTGTTCATGTATGTAAGCTTCACTAACATGAAATTCTCATTTGCCAATTTTCATATCTTTGTGACAGAATTATTGTGTTTAATACTATCAGACCTTTTAACCGCCATTTTTTTTTTAATATTTGAAAAATGTCAGGGCCATTGCGATCTTCAATTTATCAGGTGTGTCTTCGTCTTGTTTTGTTTTTCTCCTTAGAAATTTGAGAATGATGATCCCTGTATGGTAGTTTTGTTATTACTTACTAGCTATAGTACTTTTATTTAATAGTACAAGTAAATAGCTATAGACATATCAAATAAGATTCCTACCTCATTTCGACCTGTGCGGGGTCCGGGAGGCGAATAGGCCCGCTAGCAGAGCCTAACTTGTCGTCATAGGCAATTAAGGGTCTTGGGATTAAGACATCGGGTTAGTGGTCAACCCTGATCACTGACCATATAGTGAGCCAACGTGTGTTGAGAGTGCATGTAAAAGACCCTTTTGTTGACCGCCAAGTAGTGCACCACATAGACTAAATTTTCTGCACCTACCCACCTCTCCCCTTTTCCTGTGGTCTTCAAATGTACTGTTCCTTTGTTTCCCACTCCACCTCCATATTTCCCATCATCATTACGTGTTAAATCTATCATCCATTAATTTCATGTTCATCGCCTTTAAATAACCTATATAACGTTGCAAGGGCGTACAACATCAACTCACACTCGCCGCTAAAAAAGTCTCTGGCTAAATATAAAAGAAATAAATGAATGTTCAACTATATAAAGTGGACTAAGCGCTCATATATATCAAAATCATATTCCCTACATCATAATCAACAAATTAACATTACAGGATCAAACCCTGTCATGGTCATGTATGAAATTTGATCAGTTTTGTATATTACTTTAAATCCAAGCTCGTTTAGATTTTGTCTAATTAAATCAATTAAACAAACAATAATTGATCAAGCTATTATTTCTGATTTTAATACAATAAAATATTTTCTCGAAATCTCCCATTGAAAGACAGCATTTGTTCTTCTATTCTCCTACGTTATGTTTTATAATTTCATAAACCATTTAATTACAGATTGTTTCCTTCCAATATTGGAAAGTTTTTTAACAAAACAAGACGCTTGGCAACTCTACAATTATCAAACCAATCTTTACAGACTTCTCAAGTTATTTCCTCGTACATAATTCAATCCCATCATAAAGGACTATTAATCAAAATTATTGAGTTATGTTTCCTTGACTAAACATAAATTATTTTAACCATGGCTTTCGTTCTTGGACCATTAACAGTACTGATATGCAGCTTTCGGCGAAATGGTATTGGAGATATGAAATTGGAAACAAGTTTATTAGTATGGAATGGACCAAAGGCCTAAAATAATCATATTGGTTTGCGAGCCTCGGGTTTTTATGTTGACATGGTGCAAGCCGTGGATTTTTATGTTGACAAAACACTAATGAAATAGTAGCTGTTTAATATTTACTTAACTTTAAAATGAAAACACTTATTTACTCATACGATTTTGAACAAGTACATGTAAAACTGTGCGTAAAGAAACTAGTATGACGGTCTATATGCGTTTCAACCCTGGGCCGGGGCTTCATGGTGTGCTTAAGACGAAACCGCGGCCTGAGCTTGAAGGAACATTTTGCTACATAAAGATATTTTAAATCTAAAGATTTCGAGGGGTGCCGATACACGCAAACTTATACAAAGGATAAGACTTGTACAATTAAACAGACTATACATGCACACCTATCCTGGGCCATCTTGATGGACCGTAGATGACAAAGCTTTGTCGGCCTTGGTGCAAATAAAACGTGGCCTGAGCTTGTCGGTCCATTTTGTTAGAAAAGGTATTTCAGATCTCGATTTTGATTTAGTACCAATACAGGTGACTTTAATTTAACACCCAAACTTATACAAACTTTAAGTAAAATGTTACAAAATTCTCAATATATAATTCAATCCCATCTTAAGGGCTTTTAATCAAAATTATTGAGTTATGTTTCCTTGACTAAACATAAATTATTCTAACCATGGCTTGCTTCCTTGGATCATTACCAACACTGATATGCTGCTTTCGGCGGAATGGTATTGGAGAGATGAAATTGGAAACAAGTTAAATAGTATGGAATGAATCAAATGGCCTAAAATAATCATATTGGATTGCCTGCCTCGGGTGCTTTGAAGGATCGTCAAGTTCCTCAAGAAAAGCATAACTATAAGAACGACAACTGCATCTGACTCTATAAAAGGTTCACAAGAAATGATCTAGGAATATTAGCAAAATAGAAACTGGGAGTTTATTTAACCTAAGCTTAGGAGTAACTTGGATTAGCTACATGTATGTAAGCAAATTAAACAACTTTTATGTACATCAAACACAAAATTGTTGATCCCATAGAGGATTACCTTCATGTAGAACTTCAATTATGAAGTGATCTCAAAACTCAGTAACAACAAGTAATATATAAAAGTTTTTACTATTATAGAAGCAGAGGTACCAATGGGGTATCCGAATGTCAAAGGTCCGAAAGGACAGAGACAAAACCAGTAAACACGAACAAGAACGGGACAAAAACAGACAACATGTAAAACATGGAAACACAAAATAACTGAATATCAATCAACAACGCGAACTCCAGTCGAAACAAGAGTGAACTCAGGTGCTCCGGAAGAGTAAACAGTTCCTGCTTGCTATAGCACACCCTTTGCGTTGCCAATAGTCCATTCAGCGTGTCAAATCCGGTAAAGGAAGACAAAACAACACCGTATGACAAACCAACATGTACACTTATGTGAACATTAACAAGATATTCTAATTGTGTTTTCTTGAATAGTTATTAAGATTGATCTGCAGTTAACGGCAAAATTGTATTGGAAGCAAATTATATCATATTAGAAGGACACAATCGCCTAAAACAAAAACAAAAAATATAGATGTTTATTCAAATAAACCAAAGAAACCTTAAGATGTGCTTCTTTAGTTTGTATATTTTAATTGTGAGTGAGTGAGTTGTTGTCTTCCGTCCTTACAGCATTATATGGGCTATATAAGGCCGATGCACATGATAAGGATGATAAAATGAACATTATTATACATGTAAATGATGAGGTCAAATAGGATGGGATGGGAAACAAGGGAACTGTGAATTTTGAAGATATTTGGAAGAGGGGAGATATGAGTAGGGGCGTAAAATTGGGCGTAAAATTTAGCCTGCGTGTTGGAAACTTTGTTTTATATACATTTTAATTAGGACAGTCCGAAAATTTCGAGCCCATCGAAGGTGAAATTCGCACTAGACAAACTGGTGACCTGTGAACAGCCCAATGTGTTCAAAATACAAAGTATCTGATAGGATTGAAAAAAAAAGTTTTTTCCGTACCATGTAACTTTTTTTTCAAAGCCATAATTTACGTCTTGTGTCATTTCCGTTTAGAGAAGAAATGGTACATTGGATTTAATTTTAAATTAATACTTTAAACTAATATTCAATTTTTTCCCTCTGCAAGCCCCGGTAGGCAAAAGAATAAGCCCACAGCAGCGATAAATTTAATCCAACGCGAGTCATGAAAACAACCGAGAAAACATCCCATATACTGACCAGTATGTCTTAACACTGCTGCCACAATGTACAATAACTGCTGTACATCTTTAGATGAAAATTGCATATTTCAGAATGTGTTCAAAAGTATATTGTTCACAGCAAACGTTTCTGTCTGTTTAACTGCATTCAATAATTACATTCCTCCCTTCTAAACCCAGCCGATCATCTTGCAAGTGGCTTGTAATTTACAAAAACAGGACTTCCCCACTTGTATGTGATTAGATTTGTCAGTTACCTGCTACGGATACTCCGGTTTCCTCCACCAATAAAACTGACCGCCTTCCATGGCCCAGGTGCGTCGATAAAGGGCGTTAAACACCAACACACAAGCACCCTTCATACATGTCATCATTATCATTATACTCTAAAATTTCTCTTCATTAAGTTCTATCTTTTTCTATTACTATACATTATATGCATCATCATCATCATCATCATCATCATCATCATCATCATCATCATCATCATCTTTGATTCATCATTTGTTTGATATCATTTATCAATTAGTCTATCAGCCAACCCTCAAAAATAGCATTTCGAATGTCTACCCCTGGGAACAGCAGTTTTTCGGTGGTTTGGTATAGGTTAACATCTAAACTTTCAAATTTACCTTGTTATACCGGAATAAAAGTGTCCAAACAGGGTATAACATGCGCCATTTTGAATGCACCCATTTTGACAGACACAAATCATGTTGAAAGCATTGAATTCATATTGCTGTCAAATTTTTACAATGCGATGGAATATAATTTTGTAAGGTGTTATGTAATAACTATAATATAAATAAAAATATGGCGTATAATATTTATCGATAAGTATCGATGAAGGACCGATATCGGGGCTCTTTTAAACATTCTGTATACGTGGCTTTTTTCGCTTAATTTTTGTCATTTTTTCGTCGCTGTAGTCATATTTACAATGTTTGTTTGCTTTCAATGACCATACATCGTTCATTGATATGTATTCTGATCATAACAGTCGATTGGTATTTAGAAAGTTATACCAATGGGCAGATAATCAAGCCTCAATACTTCCTATGCATATTTGAACTAAAACCTTAATACAGAAGCGATGCATTTAACATTCTGTTACATGATATCTATTCGATAAAAAAATGTTTTTATTTCAAATGTGTGGTTATATACAAATACACATCGATATACTCATCAAGAACCAAATTTGCACAATGCTTTTTTTTGGTAAAAAGGGGGTTCTATGAAGATGCTTTTAAGCATTAAGCATCACAATATTTTTTTCTTAGGACGAAATAACATGCACAAAATGGTTCAAACATGTAAAAATATTATCATGAAATAGATTTACAATATCTAAAGGCTTATTGTCCTTGTTTACTTTGATGTGCTATATGCCAATTTATAGTGCATTTGTTTACTCCAGCTCTGAAAAAAAAAACGCAGAACCTATCTCTCTATGGAAGAGGAAGGTTTGGCAGCATAAAACCTGGTTGTACCAAATCAGGACGATTGTGAGCTTCAATTCTCTAGTATGTAATGCCTTGTTTGGTATATTCTTCTTGGATATAAGATTATTTGAGAAAAAAATATTTCTATTTTTTTAAATAAATTTATACCCTTTTATATGTATACAAATCTCTAACAATTTACATTTTTATCTAAATAGTTCGAAATAGTTCTTGTATGCAATGTGTTTGCCGGTCTTGCACATTTTGTTGTTCAGACTGCAATCTCAGAATGCAGCTTTATTTAAAACTCATTTGTAAGCGATACATTTGCCATTTTCTCAAATTAGTTTTGTTGCGATTTAGATAATTTTTGTTTAACCAAATTTGTTTTACTATGGCCAGATATCAAACATGAGGGATGATCTATGGTTATACATGCACTTTTCATATCTGTCTGTGCATTAATCTACAATTCCTTGAGTCATTTTACACAACACGTACTTATTTTATGCGAACAGTTTTATAATATTGTACTATTAATGAATATGAAGATATACATAAAAACTGTTAGCATATACTGGTAAACATAGTATGGAAAATTAGTTTTTGAACAATTTATTTGTTAAGTTCACTCTAGTTATTACATGAGTTCGTTATCTAATTAATTGCTAATCATTGTTTTTGTGTTGTCTGTTTCCTCATGTTGTTGTCGTTTGTGTTTTCTGGTTTTGTATTTGCCCTTTCGGACTTTTTGACATTCACATTTTCGATTGGTACCTCTATGCTTCGTTCATCTTCAGTTCAGCACTGCAGTTCTATAAAGTAAGCTGTAGTAATAAATAGTCACAGTTGCATTGTCTGGAAGAAGATTCTACCCAGATGTTTTTAAGAAGAATATTTCTCCACATGCACTTTTTCTGTGTAAAGTACATTTGAAATAGATATAAAATGCAAAGTGTATTGTTTTACTCTTTGTTGTAATATATAAATAACAACAAAGTTCCAGACAATAAATTTGCTACGCCTGACGCGCGTTTCGTCTATTCAAGACTCATCAGAGGCGCTCTACCAAAAGTTGGAAATGCCAAACACTATATGAATATGAAGAGAATATAATAATTATACCGAAAATGCCGAACTAGAAATCCAAATTATAACTAAGACCAACCTATGTCTGGGGTAGGAAGAACCTTAGGGTTTTGACAATTTTGAAATTTAAACGGATAATTTATTGCTTTGATGTGTTTTTCAACACAAAAGTGTTGATGCCGGAGCGGGCTTGTAAATTATATTTTAACATGTTAACAAACCTTATCGAAAACAAACAGGCTATATCTTGTAAATAAATGTGTATAACTGTAAGCAGAGTTTGTTGTCTTTGAACCAGCGTCTGTATACGACAAGACGTACGTGTGTTTCTGTATTTGGTGAGCATCTTTCGATAACAAGTAATTCAAACATATCGGAACAAATATTTCACAATGTGTTTTTCTACTTATTAAAATGTAATGCATTGTTAAAGTTACTGTCGGAAACAGCAAAGCCACTCTCCCGAACACTTATTAAATGATGCAAAGACATTTCATTGATCGATGTAGACTTGACCTTTTGCTATGAAGTCCCAGGAAGCACATCGATGGTATGAGATATAAACCATATTTAACGTCTTAAAAGTTTACAGAAAGTTATAAACATTAGAGCAATGCTTAAGTTCGAATTGTATTAACTAGTATGGCTGTTCTTGTTCTTTAACATGTAGAATTTTTACATATACATGGCCAGAGGATAACATGTTTCTGACTGTTATGTAAGGACAAGAAAACTTACCCTTCAATAACCACTGTTTTTTTTTTGTTAAACACATGCTGTACGTTTAAGACTAACTCAAAAGCTTTCAAGATGTACCTCCTGGACGTACATGTGATGTTTAGACAAAAGGCAAGGTAACCCAAAAAAGATTATTTCTATTAATTGAGCAGTTTATACTATAAATTGTATTAAACAATATATCATATCACATTCTAGTGTACTAACTATTGCAAACGGAAAGCTTAGGACAAGAAAACATGTGCGTCTTACATTTATGTTATTGGTGCCGAGATACAACAAACTTCTCCCCAACAAATACACGACTTGACGCTTTTGTATGGAAAGCGATAGGTATCTTCTTACTTCAGAATTCTGATTTCAGAGTTCCGACTTCTGATTTCGGAGTTCAGGGTTATAATTTCACATTTCAGACTTCTTAGTTAACTGTACTATATATACCGCGATTCGCGCCATTTATATGTTTCCGCCTGTATTTGAGATCCACAGAAAGTCGGACGCGTATGGGCGCGACACTCATTTAGGTAAGTTTTTTCCCTATAGAATGAATTCAGTCAGAGAGAAATTCCAAATTTTTAACTTGTAAAATTAAGACAATTTTATTTTTAGCAGCCTATGTATTTATATAATACAGTATACTGCTCGGGTAGGCCACTTTGTGTGAACAAAACAGATAAAAAAGGCAAAAAAATACACATTAACATCTGCATTTGGTCTAGCTGATAGATGACAAAACTTAATACATGTATTTGTATCGTGATAGTCATACATATCGTGATGCAAGTGTAATAGCACAATATATAAATAAGTATATCTTTACACCCCTATAGGTCAACATCTACATAGAACTAGGTCAATGTGACCTAGATTTCTGCTTGATTGATTTGCATTTATATCTTAGCAACTGCACATTATAGATTTGTGAACTTTTTTCTGCAAGGTCCATCCATAGAAACCAATTAATGCAGAGGCACGGTATCTCTCTGTGGCAACAGTTTATTAGAGCTTTTTTCGTCCAAAATTGCTGGACTTAAAGTTATTCAAGATGCATAAATAACTGAAACAGAAAGTTTGGCAGGAAAGGCCATGGCATTTAATAAGCAAATGTATTTACAATGACAGTAGATAGATCAATTCAAATTGTTCATAAAGATACATTTAACTGTTCATGAATAAAGATATATTTAACCGTTAAATCATTACAGTTTTGTGTCGCCGATATATTTGGCAGACTACATAAGCAGATATATAAATACAATATAGATAGATATATATAGATAGATTTGTTTAATCATTATAGTTTTGTGTCGCCGATATATTTGGCAGACCACATTTAAGCAGATATATAGATACAATATATATATAGATAGATTAACTTTGAACAAGAGAACCCTGGGATACAGTGATTCTCATAATTGAACGTTCGTGCTTAATTGAGAGTACAAGAGAACCCTGGGATACAGTGATTCTCATAATTGAAGTTTCGTCCTTAATTTATTTATCAGTGGAATAAAGTTTTGAATCCTGTGATAAAATGATTCACACGGCGCGAAGTAGGCTTTTGTAATCTTTTGACGTCAAGTAACAATTTTAATAACATCTACAATATCCATGTCGAATTTCTCGAGTAATAAACTAGTTGATCACAAACACCATGCTCGTTTCTTGTTTTCTCTACATATAGGTCTATAAAGTCCTCAGTCTTTCGATACCCAACAACGTCTTTAGGTTGAGAAACAGGATGCTGAAATTATAAAGAAAAACGAAAACCAGCAACACGATTCAAGCATTCATACAATAAAACAATTATTAAAAGGTTGTGGGTGGGAGGGTTTGTGATTTGTTATGGAAAATAAACACGTCCTCGCTTATCGATTTCTAAACTGCGTAAGGAAGTACGTAATACATGACGTCACAAGTATGCACTTACAAAAGAAACGATTAAAACAAAGTAAATATACCCGTAACTGTACCTGATAACCATAGGCTTGAAGTAACCCTTGAATAAATCAATTTTCGGCTTAATGCCAAAATTTACTTATTCAAGATGCATAAATAACTGAAACAGAAAGTTTGGCAGGAAAGGCCATGGCATTTAATAAGCAAATGTATTTACAATGACAGTAGATAGATCAATTCAAATTGTTCATAAAGATACATTTAACTGTTCATGAATAAAGATATATTTAACCGTTAAATCATTACAGTTTTGTGTCGCCGATATATTTGGCAGACTACATAAGCAGATATATAAATACAATATAGATAGATATATATAGATAGATTTGTTTAATCATTATAGTTTTGTGTCGCCGATATATTTGGCAGACCACATTTAAGCAGATATATAGATACAATATATATATAGATAGATTAACTTTGAACAAGAGAACCCTGGGATACAGTGATTCTCATAATTGAACGTTCGTGCTTAATTGAGAGTACAAGAGAACCCTGGGATACAGTGATTCTCATAATTGAAGTTTCGTCCTTAATTTATTTATCAGTGGAATAAAGTTTTGAATCCTGTGATAAAATGATTCACACGGCGCGAAGTAGGCCAATGGCCTGGCGAAGACAGGTCTACCGCCAAAAATTGCGGTCTGAGCTGCCGTGACCAATTCCTGCCGAAAATCATAGACCAAATGTTCAAACTATTTGAATAAGTCTACATGGTGGAAAAAGGGATGCTGTATAAAAGTTTTAACGATCATTGAATGGTATTTAGTAATTCGACTGAAAATATTTGTTGTTCCCGTTTAATTAAAATAAACCATATCATCTTTAAACAATTTATTTGACTAAATGTAACTATATTTGTTATTTGTCCGCCCATCTTAATTTCAAAGGAACCAATTCGGCAATAGAGCCAATTTTAAGTTTCCTAACCATTATTGCATCAGCATTATCAGCAGAACATGCATAACTGCATTTAAGTCGAGGGAGAAATTCAAACATGTCTTACATTAGGACATATGAAGGATAAATATTAAGGATTTGTCGTATAATGATTTAATACGGTTTCTCAAAAACCAAACTTTAACATAATAAAAATCGGTTCCACCTCACCTGTATGCAAAACAAGAAAATCTCGGGAATCTCTTTGGACAGATTTATTTTTATTTTTGGAATGGTTAAGGAATCACGTCTAGTGCCCTAAGACCACCATAAACCTTCCACAAAATTCCATACCAATTATCAACAAGGTGTACGATAGGTGTGTCCTTTTATAAACCATGTGTTTTGAAATTTCATGCGTAAAATAAATCTATTACTGGTAGTTGATAACACTATTTTTAGTAATTTTAAAAATTTCAATGTAAGTCAATACAACTAGGCTTTATATATACCAATTATCAAGTTTGAACCTTTGCAAGAAAATGAACATGGACACCTATCATGCCTATGTGCATGTGTGAATTAGTGTTTTTATGTGTACGTGTTCTTGAAAGCCCCAAGTATTCTTATGAATACTAATACTTCGTGCATTATGTATGCTTGGAATATGATATTTCCAAAAACAGCTAATGCCAGCATAATTTTGGGGAAAAATTAAAATAAATAATAAAAATAGAATAAGATATAATAAATAAATCGTTTGTGTGTTTTGAATAATTGTTTGAAAGGATACATATATGGGCAAGTTTTAATTGTATTTTATAAATAAATTCTCCTATAAGATTTTGATCAGTTATTATTCTGGGAGAGATTTACAGATTTTAGAGATTTACACCAATAATTATCTTAAATTACACTAACAGTTGTTGTACGTTTACCAAATGTACTATTGCAGGTGTGAGTTGTGTATGACATCTGCAACTAAGTTTATTTATTCTATTATTCTATTTATTTTCAATTTCTTAAAATAAATTGTTTAACTGTAAGGATGTTTGTTGACAACTATGAAAATAAAAACTGCCTATTTGCATCATGTACACAATGTATGCTGAAGGGATACAGGTTTATATCCTCGTCGTTTTCGGTTGAATTAATAGATAACTATATTCAAATAATGATATGGCGAGGATTTATTTATTGTTATTATTTTTATTATTATTTTTTTTTTAAACCCAACGTGTGTGTGTGGTAAATTTACCTTTGGTGTGTGTGTGTGTGTGTGTGTGTGTGTGCTGTATCTTTACTTCATATTTTAATGATGTTTTGGTTTACCTAGGACAATTCGATGAAATAATCAAGATAAAGGATATTTGCTTGCTGCTAACATGGCTAACTTTGAAAATAACAACTTGAACTTATAGTGCAAATGGAGAAACTGTCAGTTTAACACATGAACGCGGAAGGGTATAAAATATGTTTGTATTTGTAATTTTTAACTCAGTGGCAGTGCATGAGACTGCTTTATGTTCTGATCAATGTGTATATACAAATGTATATAGCTATTCACAAATGGTGCTATAGTAACGCATTTTTTCATTTACAATTTTAACAAGTGCTTGAGCATCTTTACATATTATCTAATACTGATTGATTGAATGATTGTTGTTTGCTTTATGTACCGTCGGCGGTGTTTCAGTCATATAAATCGGGACACAAACAAGTTTTGATTTACATAATAAAAGTTCAGAATAAAACAGTCAAAAGACCGTAGATAAAACAAATGGTATGACTGGACAAGATGATAAAACAACAATTAAAAAAACAGCAAACTAAACTATAAAACTAATCATAAAGAACAGAACAAGCTACAATATTAAACTAATGTCTGCAATAACAAATAATTAAATAAAAAAGAAACGAAATCTAATTGTAATGATGTTTTCTGGCCGATTTGAATATAGTACAATAGGATTAAATAATCATGGCAAAATTTTCAAATGTGAGGGTTTTTAACCTATATAAGATCAAAATTTCACATAAAGATATTTAGTATAATGTTAATCTTATATTTCAATTTTGTCATCATCCTTGATAGTCTTTGAGCTTGATATGAAATAATTATGTATAAAATTTATTTATTATTTTTTTTGTTCATTAATTATGTCTGTGTGTGATGGTACAAAATAACCTTACCTTTTGTCTTTTTAACATTACGGTGACTTTATCCGTTGATATTTGACTCCTTATGCACAAACTACTTCCTGTTAAGATCACCGGCATGACAATTAATGTAAAGTGCGACTGAAACTCAGAAAAAAAAAAAAATATTTTGCATTCAGTTATCGAGTAAGTCCTGTAAGTTGGCAATTATTTCTCTTTAAAACTAGTATATTAGTTTAACACCTTAAAGACTTATTCTATATTAAATAAACCAAAAAGGCACTAGATATCCAGTATTTAACAGACTTGTACATTTAAAATAACCAAGCTCTTGTCTTTCAGAGATAGCAAGGATGTAAACGAATGGAGTAAATCCCTCAATATATGATGAACACACATCTAGCTATCATTTTAGCATATTACATTGCAACGGACAATAAAAGAAGTAACTTCTCCATTAACGGACATTCAATTATTTGATTTGCCATACAAACCATCAAAAGAAACCTATGAATTTAAAAAATCATGAAGGTATTTTTTAAAAGTTCAATAAAAACACATAGTTTCCCTGCATTTCTGTTACCAATGGAAACCATCTACATGACTGCAAAAATGTTAAAACATAATTTTAAATACATGTTTACATACAATGTTCATCCAATGTTTAACAAATTGCATTTCTCGTTTATCATGTTGATGTCCTTCGAATGTGTATTTGAAAAGGGATTTGTTATCCGTTAGTTTCTTAATTTTGTTCCTGAGAATGTCTATAATGCTGTGAATCTGAATTACATGGCAGTGTAAGTGTCCATTTAAATAATCAGCAAAGGATTTTTTTTTTTTTTTAATTTATTATTATTATGTTTTTAATTATTTATTTATCTATCTATTCTTTCTTTGCGTTCTGATTTTAGAATTGATATACTAGGGTTTATTTATTTATTTATTTACATTCATAACATGACCTTGGCAAATTATTTAATCGGTGCATGTTAATATAAGGAGGAAGCTGCTATATTTTTGAAGTTATGCTGGTTTTATATTCCGCAAGTGTGAACTTTTGATTCATGTTGACCTTTAATTGAAAAAAGTTTTACTGTGCAGAGGATCATTAGATGATGAATCAATTGATAAAGTTGTTGCTCGTCTTGGATTTTGAACGGAAGGACTGGTAAATTTCTCGGCTGCTGCTTTCGTCGTCTTTATTCTTTTCCCGGCTGAGAATTGAGCCATTTGGTTACACTGAAACTGACCAAAAACTAATTAATAACTTGCCTTTTTTTATTTATCAATATGATTATTATTAGAGTACATGTATCACTAGTATTTTCTTCTTCATGAAATTCTTGTAAATAAATCTTGTCTTCATAGCTCACATTTCACTTATAGTTTGCATAAATTAATATTGTTAGGATGTGCGTTAATTCCGTGTATCAATTTGCATAATGAAATTTGTAAATGATATTCATAAACTTGTCGAATAAAAATTTAAATAAATCAATAATTCTTTTCGTTCTTTTCTTTTTATTGTATTATAGTAAAACGGTAAAATAATTTGCATTAAACGATAGCTGACCAATTTGTTTAAATTAAATTATGTGCAAAATTCCATACTTTTAATAAAATATAAACAAATAATACATGAAAAAAAAATAGTTAAAAAGTTTAAACACTACATTATATAATGACCTTTTATTGAAATCGCTTTGTTAAATGCATGGCCGTTGATTAAGTTTTGAAAAAAAAAAAATAAACCTGGAATTGACGAATTGATATAATCCGATCAGAAGTAAAAGAAAACAACTTTGCGAATGTCAGAATAATTTGTTACCTTTTCTGTAATTTCACAATTACAAACAAATGTTTTCCTAAATAATCATTTTAAAGGTTTTTATCAGCTAATGTACCTTACCGTAAGAAAAATTTGCAAATTCCTTTGTGATTTGTTATGGAAAATAAACACGTCCTCGCTTATCGATTTCTAAACTGCGTAAGGAAGTACGTAATACATGACGTCACAATTATGCACTTACAAAAGAAACGATTAAAACAAAGTAAATATACCCGTAACTGTACCTGATAACCATAGGCTTGAAGTAACCCTTGAATAAATCAATTTTCGGCTTAATGCCAAAATTTACTTACCAAATGTAGTTACAGTTGTCTATGGTATGTCGTGTATGTCTTGTACAAAATATTTGTTTGGAGTTTTGATTTGATGTATAATTTTAACACCGTGGCTAAATATTGAATATAGGCGTGAATTCCAGCTTCTTCAAATAACTCAAATACAGTTACCGATAACAAAATTTTGATTTTAGGAAAAACTGATCTTCCTGTGCTGAAGTTTTTGGAAGATCAAACTATGAATGTAGGAGTAATTGTTCTCTTACTGGATTTTTTTTATAAAGTTTTTTGTCTCCCCTGCGAAGCTAGTCGAGACAGAGATATGGCTGTACTGGCAGCTTTTTTAACTATCTTAGGTCACCTCCATATCTTGACAACTATAATTCCTAGGTGGATAAAACTTGGTATGCATATGCCCCAGTAGTAGCCTAGCACATTTGCATACACCCATCTTTTGATCTTGACCTAGATTTAGTCAATACACAACAATTATATTAAGTATTTTAAGAATACCTGAGAAGGATTTTTCCAGTAAAGTTTGTAAGTTTGTTAGTTTATAGGCAGGAAAATGCAGAACCATTGATACTGATAGTGCCGACAAGGGAGACGTTCTTAAGTGTCAACTCTTCTTTTTTTTACAAAACTATGTAATTTATATTCCTCTTATTTCTGGAAAACTATACATGATAGTTAAAAAAAAAGTTTACATAGTTTAACACTCTATGGTCTGCTAAATGTGTAAAAGTTACAAAGTTATAGCACCATCTTTTTCAGGAGTTTTCCCCATTTGAATGTTAATAAATTCAAGTGCCTCATTGAAAATGATAATTATCTCGCTTTGTTTTCATAGGAGGAATAAGGAAATGCAATAAAAAATTGGGGTCACGGACCTTGTTTTCGAGTTATGACCTTCCGAAGATTTGTTGGTTTTATATCAAAATTACATTGAATATAATAGGAAAATGAACATAAAAAGTCATGTTTTTGAACATTTTCATTCAATAAAAAAATATTAACCGATCAATATTTTTTTTAAAACTCAAGATATACTCATGGAAAAAAGAAACTGTGCATGTCAATTGGAAATCAACTGTACCCATATTTCTCTTAATCAGAAAATCGTAAAAAATACAGTTATCGAGTTGAAATTTTCACTGAATGTCGAGTGGACTATGCAAATAATTTTTGGGTAAAAATCCGAAAAAAATTTAATTCCAGTTTCTGAGATTCATAAAACCACTTTTTTAACCCAAAAATGAAAAATCAAGATTTTCACTCAAAATTTAACTAGTTAACTTTCAACCACTAAAATGAGTAACGTTTTTGGCAAAAATCAGCTGAGAAAACTTAATTTCAAAAATGTGCATTGTTTCCAAAGTGTGATTTTGTGAATTTCAAATTGACACTACCTGATTTCAAACTGCAAACAAAACATCTTTTAGGGGTTTAAAAATGAAATTTTTTGTCCAGATCTTTAGAAAAATGATTTTGCAATACTTTTGTGATAAAATGTATCAAATACTTAATAAAATTTTGAATTTGTGATTTTTCAAAGTGATGCACAGTTTCTTTTTTCCATTAGTATATATTCAAAATTAAATTCTGAGCATTTTGGTGTAAAGAAAGTCCTTGACTACGGAGTTCGTTTTCACGCTACAGACTTCCAAAGTGGAAATAAATGATAAAAATGACGCATTTTTTATGACGTTTTCGGCAACGTCAAAAACAATAAAAAGAGCGACGTTAATAAGTAAAATCTGCGTTGTGTTGTTTGTGTGAGTTTGAACTCTTTTGACAGGATTCTTGAAGTATAACAAACTATACCATGTATTCTACCCAAGCATGTCGCTACTTGTATGTAATAAATTATACAGTATAAACTCATTATTTGTGTTGTCCGTTGAATGATATTCTGCGATCCGTAAATTTTCTGAGTATTTTTTTTTAAGTATTTACTACTACATGAACAAAGTAAAAACGCTGATTTACATCAGTTTTTTTTCCTTTATTTCGAAGGTAGATGAGCATTTATAGTGTTCGGGTCCGTACGCCCGTTCGTCAACTCGTCAGTCCCAAATCAGTTTTACATTCAGGTTGTCTTAATACATGTAATATACCCTATATCTTACTAGTATATAAGAAATACGCACTGATCGATTTTCTTTTATATTTCCAAGATGGACAGTATTTTTTCTAACGGTTAAATAAAAATAAAAAAAACACGAAAGGGCTTCGTCTCGCAGAAATCACACCTGGTAAGCCTCAACTAGAGGAGTTCACGAAAGAATAACAAAACTTACCAAGATTCATGTAAAAGCATTTAAATAGAATATGTTTTATCCGGCGAAGAAAAAAAGTAACAAGTTTGGATTCTGTTTTGTATTTTGTATCATTTTGAAACACAAATATTTACCAAAACCATTTTATGTGAACTCATCTTAGGGAGCAACCATTTGATTTTTATTGGGGGGCTATGGATATTTTTTTCGCCCAGCCTTTTTATTTTCGGAAAAAGCTGAGCCTGGATTTTTTTTTTGCGCCCTTGCGCGCGCCAATTTTTTTTTAAACCTACTATAAGCAAAAACTACCATCCTGCCTTTGGAATTCAAAGCACTGTCCTGCCTGTTTATTTCTTGATTTTTGCCATCCTGCCTTTTTATTTCAAAATTCACCATAGCCCTCCCATAAAAATCACATGGTCGGTCCCTTACTGCGGGTGGAAATTGGCCTGCGTTTACCCCATTTGCATTTAAAATACTACAACACCGAACAACACAATGAAGGTCTCGTCGGCAAAAATCTGAATGAAATGGATAGGAGTGGAGAATTTAGCTTATGTGGCGCACTTATTGGCGGTCAACAATATGGATCTTTTACGTGCTTGAAGCGTGGCACTCTCAATACACGTTGGCTCACTATGGTCAGCGGCCAGGTTTTCCGTATTATAGACCTGACAACCCCGGGGAACGAGGGCCACCCTTTGGTCGGTCTGTGGGCTGAACACTAGCACCGATGTCAGAATCGCACGACCCTTAGTTGCCTTTTACAACAAGCTAGGCTCTGCTCCTGTCCTATTCGTCTCCCGGGCCCCGTACGAGACTTAAATGGTATTTGATCAAGGTGTAAAGTGAAGATACATGTATGTGCTTATAGTTTTAGGGTTAAAGCTTTTAGAAATATCTTTCGGTTTTGCAGTCTAAAACCTGGTTTAACCCATATATAATATCTTTTGAAATGCCTGTACTAAGTCCGGACCATCTCGATCTTGAATTTTTGCTTTATATCTTCCTTGTTTTTTGTTTCTCTTGAACATTTGAGATTGTTCATCCAAGTACACTAGTCTTTTTTACCTTCCGTTATGCGGGCTTAGCAAAATTGACATTATTTGGTGAAGACTTTTCTCATAAGTTTTTCCGATTTACAATTTTTATATGTAAAAATCTCCGTGACAAAGGGATTGGTTCGGTCCCATGAGAAGTGAAACAGAATGCCATTAAGTTTTATAAAAAAGTAACTTTATTAGTCATCATGTCTTCTGTCCACAAACTTCTTTTTTTCGAATTTGCCGACTATTTATAAAAATAACAAATGCAGAGGTTGCAGTATTGCCTTTTATGGTTTTTTTTTCCGAAAGTGGTGAAACTTTTTGATCTAGTTCTTCCTGCATATACGACCAAATAGATTGTATTCCTTATGTTACCGCATTATTTTCCCTACGCGTGTCTGCATCGGCAGAAAATATCAGTAAAATATGACGACGTGCTAAATAAAACAAAATCGGAAACGAAAGTGAAGCGTCGAACGTCGCGCCATTTGATGGAGCATATTATGACGTTACGTAACAACCGCTAGAGGCGCTCAATTACGTATACTTTACCTTAAAAAGGACTTTTGTTAAAAGTTACAACTTTGACCAAATGGAAACAATGAGCTACATCAGCCTTTCTGTACCTGCAATACTTTTCATTCTATGGGCAAAATTACATTTTTTTCATTTAAGGGGTCATCTGACAACTTTGACCCAATTAAGACTTTTGAAGAGCTCAATGAGCTGATCATTTAGGCAAGCAATAGCTTTACTCTATCTGCAATATTTTTCATTCTATGGTCAAAACACTATATTTTTGCGTTTAAAGGGTCATAACCCCTTTAAGGGTCATCTGACAACTTTGACCCAATTGACACTTTTGTAAAGCTTAATGAGCTGAGCATTTAAGCAAGCAACAACTTTTCCCTATCTGCGATACTTTTCATTTTAAGGGCAAAAAAATACTTTTTTTCGCATTTAAAGGACCATAACCCCTTCAAGGGGTCATCTCACAACTGCGACTCAATTTGAACTTTTGTAGAGCTCAATGAACTGATCATTTACGCAAGCAACAGCTTTTTCACTGTCGTGTACGTGAGAAGGATCGGTCATTTCAAGATGGCAGACACTTCGTCGGGCCAAATCAGGGGGGTTTCTTTTCAGTTGTATTGTATGAAATCTACAGCACTTTACAAAATCTTATATATCTCCGAGGGAAGGTAATAGAATTGTCTACTACATATAAAAGACCGATGGAAAAAAGCATGGATGGATTTTCCATATAAGACTCCCAAAGGTGAGTAAACATCTGAAATGAAAATCGAAGCGGGCATTTCTCCTGAAATTGGTAATTTTACACAAAACTATTGGCTTTACTTACCGAAACGTAACTCTGGAAGCATTCTTTAATGGGAAGCCACCAATTGTCATTCATGTTGTACGAATATATGTTGAAAGGTGTTCACAATTTAGATTTAAAAGTTTTGTTTATGTCAAGGAGCAGTCCTATGGTAATTTGCATATTAATCTTGAGAAAATGTGTTCAGGATCGGACTTCTGTCAAATTTTGGTTCAGGATCGGTCTTCCAAATGTAGAAACATTTTCGTATTTAAATACAAGAGATTTGTACGAAATAGACCGTTTCTGGGCATTATTTATTGTCGAATTGGACAAGAAATCGTTAACCCGGGGCGGATCCAGAAATGATTGAAAAGAAGGGGTCTGCCTATAGTGTACTAAGGAAGAAAAGGAGAGGTTACAGGCTGATTTTGCTGTATATCTACACAAGAATTACACGAATTTTCGTGAAAAAGGTTTCAACCATGGAACCTGCCACATAAACCATAAACTAGTCAAAGCAGCCACGCTGCATATCCCCGCGCTACTCTGGTGTTTGATAGTTTAAGGGCAAAAACTATGACTATAAAGAGCATTACTTTTAAACTATCAAATGTATATGTATTGATATAAGACTTTACCCTGGTAGTGGGAGTAATAGTAATGTAAAGAATTATGCGTGACGAAGGAATAATGTGCCCGTATGCTACCTATGAAGCTCAACCCCTAGGGCCATTATCAAAATTCTGAAACCTTCGACAGAATCTACATACATCCATAGTGCAACTACTGAGCCAAGTTTAAGTTCTGTATTCCAAATAACCTATATATAGGAGGAGTTGCGTGAACCTTAAAGTTATCTATGCAGTGCAGCCTCTAGGGTTATTATCGAAATTCCGAAACCTTCGGCAGAATTTACATACATTTATAGTGCAACTACTGGCCGAAGTTTCAGTTCTTTATTCCAAATAACCTATAGGAGGAGTTTCGCTAGCGCGGGGATAATAATCGGAAGAAGGGAAACAATAATGAGACGCACGTGCAATTCAACGAAAAATAACTGGTTTTTAATGAATCATTGTTTTATTCTTAACGTATTCTCTCAAAACAAATATGCCTTAGGCTATGCACGTTTCTGTACATGTTCTGCTGAGCACAAGACTAGACTTGTTGGCCACATATCTTACCTTTTATCATAAGTGTGTTGAAATGCTTTTCATTCATAAGGGACCAACCATTTAATTTGAAGGGGGGCCTTGGTTTTTTTCCTAAAAAAATACATGTATTCTGAAAATTATTTTTGATGAAAAAAATATTTTGGCAGCAGAGGGTAAGAAAAAATATTTTGAAGAAGGATTTCTGCCATATAGAATAATGAAAAAAAAATATTCTGTCGCGACGTCTTCGAAAAATAAGCGCGGGAAAAAAATTGTTCTGACCAAATGAAAAAACCAAGCACCCCCTCAAGTTCAATGGTCCGTCCCTTATTATGTTAAAACCTAGTTTCTGGTTGAAAAAAAACTACACTTGGCACTCTTGCGCTTAGTACTGATATTTTTTCAAGACACAAAGTAAGATAAGGAAAAGAAGCCATAAAACAAACAGTTATTTCATTTAATTGATGATAATCTATTTAGACCAAAATAATGTATTTTAAGTTATTAGTTATATTTTTGAATCATGCAGGTATCGATTACAAAGCTTACATCGTACCCAGGACTGCTATAAAAAAGGAATGGTCTTTTGCCATTTTTCTGTTAGTGCGGTAAGCTATACGAAAAATATTGGTCACAGCCAGCATCTTAATTAAGTGTGCATTGTGCTAAGCATCATTAGGTGCATTTACCAATAAATGATGTGGCACTTGTCTGTAAGTGGTAATGAACTTTAACTACTAGTATTCTTCTGTTAGTGGTCATTCATTCGAAAAAAAAGATAGATCACAGCCATCGCCGGAAGCGTGCTTTGTGCTTAGCATCACTAGGTGGAACTACCGTACCAATATGGTTGATGTGGCATATTGTCTGTAAGCAAGAATAGACCTTGACCACTTCGGTAAGTTGATGCTGACTCCGACGCTCGGAGTATCACATGAACCCACCATGCGTCTTATTCGTTAGGTAAAATTCTAATCGATATTTGAAATCATTGAATTTTGAATACATAACTTTTCTGTAATTCTTTAATTTTAGTTTTCAATGTATATCAACAGATCGAGTCAACTAGATTTAGTTCGACTTTTTCATCAATCAAACAATGATGGGTGTCTGGGTCATGCTATGAAAAAATTAAATTTAAGATATCACAGTTCACGGGAAAATTTATTCTTTTAATCACAATTCATGAAAACCTACAAAGGAACCAATCACGCATAACAAAAATACCCTCATCAATCCATTCGTAGATGTGCCTGGGCTGATTTTTTTGGCAAGAAGTTGAACCGTATTTGCATCTTATCATTGCTTATCTTCGTCAGTGGGCTCAATTTCAATTACTTTTCCTATTGGACAATAAACAAAGCCCAAACACTGTCTTTTTAGGTCCGGTGCGGGGCCCAGGTGGCGAATAGGCCCACAGCAGAGCCTAACTTGTCGTAAGAGGCGACTAAAGGTCTTGGGATTCTGACGTCGGGTCAGTGCTCAGCCCACAGAGCGACCAAGTGTGTACACTACGTGGCTGAATAGGGTGACCCTCGTACGTGGGGGTTGTCAGGTCTATAATACGGAAACCCTGACCGCTGACCATAGTGGGCCAACGTGTATGGAGAGTGCCACGCTTCATGCATGTAAAAGACCCCTTTGTGGACCGCCAAGTAGTGCACCACATAGGCTAAATTTTTCGCCCCTACCCATCTATCCCCTTTTTCTGTGGTTCTTCAAAATTTACCGGTCCTCTGTTTCCCACCCCACCCCATATTTCATTTATCATCATCATTTCCTGTTCATGTTCATTTTATCATCCTTTTCATGTTCATCGCCTGTAAATAACATATACAGCGTTGCACGGGCGTAAAACACCAACTCACTGTCTATTTAGTACATATCTCTTGTATTAAAATGGAAGACCGATCCTGAACCAAAATTCGACAAAAGTCCGATCCTGAACACATTTTCTCAAGATTAATATGCAAATTACCATAGGACTGCTCCTTGACATAAACAAAACTTTTAAATCTAAATTGTGAACATCTTTCAAAATATATTCGTACAACATGAATGACGATTGGTGACTTCCCATTAAAGAATGCTTCCAGAGTTACGGTTCGGTAAGTAAAGCCAATAGTTTTGTGTAAAATTACCGATTTCAGGAGAAATGCCCGCTTCGATTTTCATTTCAAATGTTTACTCGACTTTGGGAGTCTTATATGGAAAATCCATCCATGCTTTTTTCTTTCGGTCTTTTATATGTAGTAGACAATTCTATTACCTTCCTTCGGAGACATATAAGATTTTGTAAAGTGCTGTAGATTTCATACAATACAACTGAAAAGAAACCCCCCTGATTTGGCCCGACGAAGTGTCTGCCATCTTGAAATGACCGATCCTTCTCACGTACACGACAGTGTTTTTTCTATTTGCAATACTTTACATTCTACAAGCCAAAACATGAAAAAACACATTTTTTGGCTTTCAAAGGGTCATGACCCCGATAAGGGGTCATCTGATGACTTCGACGCAATAGCGACTTTCGTAGAGCTTTTGATGCTGAAGAGGAAGCGTGGCTTCGGATTTCAAATATGTCTTATAGTTTTTGAAATATAAGCCAATAACTGTACTCAGACCCCCAAATTGTATTTTTAGCCATGGCGGCCATGTTTTTGTCGAATCAAAAATCCCCACATCTATAAATTATTAGCATGTAAGTTTATTAAATGAATTAAGACATGTAGACTACTAAAGACAAGATGAAGGTTTACTTAAAGTGGACTTATAAAATGATTCGGGTAGAAAAGACATAGGGGTGTAGATGATGTACATCAATACACTAAATTGATATTATATGTCATGGACAATCTTGATGGTCAGTGAGTTTTTAGGTCCACGTGAAGGTCCATGTGAGCTTTTGTCATCACTTGGCGTCCGTCGTCGTCGTCGTTAACTTTTCTTCAAACTTCTTCTCCTATGAAACGGCAGCAGGAATTCAAACCAAATTTGGTCTGGTGGTACTTTAGGGTCTTGATTACTTTGAATATAAATTTATTTACATATCATTTCAGAAACTAAATCAGAGAAAAAGAAAAAAAATCAAAAGCAGTAGAGGACATTGCTCGACAGTACAAGGACAGTAAAAGTGCAACTCAGGTACAAAGAATTTTTTTATGTATTTCATATTTTCTCGATTTGGCATGATTTGGCATGACTTCCGGTAACATGTCTGCGCCCAGACCGGAAAAAATTTGTGGATAAAATAATGTGAATTTTGCCAATGTAGTACCCAAAGTAACTTGATTAGTTGGTGTATAAACATTTAAAACGTTCAAATACAATTAAGTGTATAAAATGGAGGAAGATAAGCAGTCAGAAAACACTAAATTATGCGTCAGAAACGACAACAACAATGTCGACCTGACCTTGTCTGGTTTGAAAGAATTTTACCCAGTTACACACACCTATAAATCGGTCCAGAAGATTAGTTCAGGTCGAGTTATTCCCTTCGAAACAATAGACAATACAATATATAAAAGTAATAGCAATTGTACATGCTTCCTGACATCTACAGATCGAGTTCATGCATGGATTAAGTCCCTTGCTCAAGTTGTTTATTTAGAACTGGGAAGTAAAAAAGACGTTGTATGGAGGGACCACACAGATAGAAATGACAAATTTATTACACACACTGAGATGATTATAAGTGACAATAAGCAAGAGTTGGACTCAGATTTAGCATTTAAAGTTGTCGTGTATCTCACAACTGGTAAGATCATGGTACAAGGTAAAGGATATGAACAATTTGGGAGTAAATACTTTGAAAAATGCAAGGAGCTTGTAAACGAATTTATGAGAAATATAGAGACTTGTGTTAAAGATCAGAAGGGTCCAAATGTGCACAAACATGTACCTGAAACAGTTGATGTATTAGAAGAGGTTAATTTCAGTCAATCCCTGTTTGACGAATCGTTTGACATTGAACAAACAGTACCAATGAAAGTTGTAAACTGTGAAAGTAATGTTTCCAAGGAAAAACCCTGCAAAAAAACGCTTAATATAAGTGATCGTAAAGATTTGAAAAGGTCAAATTCAGAATCTAATATTATGAGTAAAGTCCTTGAACAAGTTGACGATCGTATTGCAGATAAAATTATCCACGTCTCACGTAGAAATGACATTATTGAAAAATCTTTGAAAGACATCACAGAAAAAATTGTTAAAGTGCTGCAAGTCCAAACTGAAAATAAAAGTGAAGTTACAAAAGAAGTTCTAAAAATGTCAAGTGAAATTAAAACCCTGCAGGATACTCTTAGTAATAAAACCATGCAAACCAATGAATCCGTCAAAATAACATCTATGGAGAAAAGAATCAAAGATAAAGATGCTACAATTGAAAAACTGAATAACTAGCTTGAACGGACCAAACTAGAAAATGAGCTTTGCGCAGGTGACAAAATTTCAAGATTAGAACATGATAAAATTACAAAAGAACTTAAAGTTGAAATTCAAAAAATGAGAGTAGAGAATGAGAAATTACAGGATGATATCAGAAAGAAAGAAGAAAAGATTGAAGGTTTGAGACATATGTACGATGAAAGAATACGTGACAAAGATAAATTAGTTGATAAATTACAAGATCGATTGCAAACTCAGTTATATGATGCACAAGGGGGTGCTTGGTCGAAAGTAGTATCCGAAAAGAGTCATCAGCAAGATAGACATGATGTAGAACAAAATTATTTCCATTCAGAGGAAAAACGTGAAAATGAAACGGCTCGGCAAAACATCAATTATGATAATGAAAGGTCAAATTATCATGATCAAGATAATCAATTTGAAAGAAATCGTGCCCATAATTCGGACAAAAGAAGTTTTGATGTAGTAATGTTACATGACTCAATTTGTAAAGATATTGATATTCATCGTCTACTTAGGAATACTAACAGAAATGGTGAAAAGTGTACAACATATACTATTGAAGATACTTTGAAATTCTCCACTGAAAAACTTGATCATGCTGGCACTGTCATTCTTCATGTTGGCATAAACGACTTGAAGCACTTATCCGTAGATGATGCATTTAGGTCTTACGAAATTCTTATTCAAAGCCTCCTTTCAAAGTGCGACTCCTTATTGATATCAATGGTTACACCATGTTTTCATGATCATCTAAATCAGAAAGTGGTGGAGTTCAATGAGAAAATTTTTTCTACATTTCGAGGTTCAGACAAGGTGAAAATTAATGCAAATTCTAATTTCATTCGTAATGGCAACCTTCCACGGTTTTTATTTAGTGATCATATCCGTCCTTCAATGGCAGGTGTTAGACTTTTAGCTTCAAACATCAAGAGTACCCTATTTGGTCAATCAGGAAGGCAGAGAAATGATCAGCAGTCTTCTAGTTGGGGTCAAAACTATCGACATCCATCGTTAAATTTTAGTGGTAGACAGAATTACAGCAGACAACAAAACTTTGGTCAAGCAGGCAAAATTAACACTTCTCAGTTAGCTTCAAACATAGCAGCAGCAATTGTAGGAGCTCTTAATATGTAATATGTACATGTATTATGCCCACTATGTTCTACTGACAATAGTTGTTTGTATTCTTTGGAATTTTTGTGTGTTTTTTTGTTGTTGTTGTTTTTTTTTTTTTTTTTTTTTTTTTTTTTTCTTTGATCGGACTGTCTGTCTTACTCACTTAACCTTTTGTTTATAATTAATTGTTTAAGAAATACAATTGATATTGTAATGAAAATTCGTATAATATACTTATAATTAGTTGTTTAAGAAATACAGTTGAGATTGTAATGAAAATTTGTATAATATACTCCATTTACATTAACATGTAGTACTTAAAGTTGGCTTTTTACATGTATGCCAGTTAGCCTATGCAATTCAGGTTTATTTCTAAGTTCATCACATTTAAGTGCATAATTATTAAGCTTTAATCTTTTTCTGTTTTTTATTATTCGAAAGAAAATGAAAAGTTCAAGGAAAATATAGTCATACAGGTCATACAACTATAGTGTATTGCACATAAAATTGTTATTGAATTCAAAAGTCAAATGAATGTCTGAATATACATAATTTTTGAACCAATCAATTTATATTCTTATTAACCTTCTTAATTTAAAGGTTACAGGTCATTTAATAATAGTAATTTTTAAATACATGTAGATATAAAGTTATTTCTTTCATTTTCCTTTGTGTACTACAATTGGCATTTTTTCTCATGAGTGGAAAGCTAAAATTGCAATGGGTAAATTAACCACAATGAAACAAATATCTATCACTGGGTGGAATGTCAATGGGCTGCAATCAAACTCCAATGGGGTGAAAACTAAAAAAGTTGAAACAGATGAATTTAAAAAGTATTTGAAGTCAGATATAGTTTTTCTTTCAGAGACACATTGTTGTTTTAAAGATTCTCTTTCTTTAGATGGTTATAAATGTTTTCCTAACTGTAGATCTATCGAGCCTAGTAAAAAGAGAGGCGGGCTTGCAGTCTTTATTAAAAGAAGTATTATTTCAGGAGTTTCCTTGATTGATAAGTCTCAGTCTGAAATGATGTGGTTTAAATTAAACGCAAAGTATTTTGGATTTACAAAAGATTTATTTTTATGTTTTGTGTATATTGCACCCATCAATTCCACCTATGTGAAAAACCAAGAGTTAGACAAGCAAGTTTTTGCTAAGCTAGAAGAGGATTGTTTAAAATATAATTTAAGTGGTAATATATTGGTTATGGGAGATCTTAATGCGCACATAAATTGTAATGATAATGACTTTATTATAGATGACTCTGATGGAATCTTGGACAATGTTTTACCTAATAATTACATCTCGGATTGTCATCAATTGTCTAGAAATACAGAAATTTATCAAAAAACTAACTCTTATGGTAGAAATATTCTGGACCTTTGTATTGGTAATCAGTTAAGGATTTTAAATGGGAGGACCATTGGAGACTCTGTAGGAAAAGCTACTTATTTTAATTATAACGGAGTTTCTGTAAATGATTATTGCTTATGTAGTGCTGACTTTCTTAAAAATGTTTTAAATTTTACGGTAGGGGAATACCTTCCAAATTCATCTGATCATTGTCCTATAACAGTTAAGATTTTTTCCAATGTCAAATGTGTTCCATCAGATAGTGCATTAAGACCCAAACCAGTCAAAGTCAAATGGTCAGAACTGGCAGAGGAGCAGTTTGTTTTAAATTTAAATAAATTGGATACAAAAGATATTAATGAAAAAATAACATTATGTAAAGAAAAAAATAGTGTAAATCATAAATTACACTTAGACAAATCACCCGAGCTAGATGGAGTAGTGGAAAATTTCTCAGAATTGCTTAAAAATGCAACTGTTGTACCTAGACTTAATCTAAAGTCTAAAAACATGTCTAGAAAAAAGAAGCCAAATAAAACGTGGCATGATAATGAATGTGAAGTTAAATTAAGAAATATTAAAAGTCTGGCTAGAAAACTTTCCAAGTCACCTTGGGATATCAATTTAAGACATAAAGTACATTTTGAAAAGAAACAATATAATCGTCTGATTAGAAAAAAACACAGGATTCATAAATCAAAACTTTTAAACTGTATGATGGATGCATCTGAAAAAAATCCGAATGAATTTTGGAAATTAGTTAATTCTCTCAAAGATAAAAGAGACGATCCAAGTTGTAATATTGTCTCTCAAGATTGGTCTATATATTTCAAAAATTTAATGAATAAAAATTACACAACTTGCTACTCTGCCAGTGATGTAAAAGAGTGTTTGAGTAATAACAATGAAGTGTTGAATGGGGATATTTCAGCTGAGGAACTAGTAAAAGCGGTGAAATCGCTTAAAAATAATAAGTCGACAGGTTTAGATGGTATAAGTAATGAGATGATCAAGGCATCATCAGGTATTTTTTCAAAATTGTATGTAGAAATTTTCAATATTATATTGAAAACAGGTACTTATCCTTCAATATGGAGAGAAAATATTATTAAACCATTATTCAAAGGAGGTGACATGAATGACCCTTCTTGTTACAGAGGAATTGCTTTATCCAGCTGTCTCAGTAAACTATTTACTAAAATTTTATTTAATAGGTTAGAAGTTTTTCTGGAAAAGAATGATATAATTTGTAGTGAACAAAAAGGTTTCAGAAAGGAAATGAGAACTAGTGATCATATTTTTACTCTAAAAACATTAATAGATAAATATTTCAAGAGAAAGAAATGCATCTTTGCTTCTTTCATTGACTTGAAGAAAGCCTTTGACACGGTCAATCGCAGTGCTTTACTTTTTAAATTATCTCAGTTGAACATTCGTGGTAACTTTTTTAATGTTCTAGTAAATATGTACAAAAATGTAACATTTTGTGTATCACTTAATGATGGGTTAACTGATAATTTTGAAACCAATATTGGTGTTAAACAAGGTTGTATTCTAAGTCCTACATTATTTTCCCTTTACATTTATGATTTAATTTGTGAATTTGGAATTGACTGTGAACCTGTATTGTTGAATGGAAAATGTATACCATGTTTATTGTATGCAGATGATATTGTGTTATTGTCTGAGTCATCTAATGGTTTACAAAACTCTTTAGATAAATTGAAATCTTTTTGTGATAAATGGAATCTTGAAGTGAATATAAACAAAACAAAAGTTATTATTTTTAACAAATCTGGTAAAATGCTTAAAGGATATTCATTTTATTACAATAACCAACTTTTAGATCTAGTAAAGCAGTATAAATATCTTGGTATTATTTTAAAGCCATCTGGTTCTTTTGTTGATGCCATTTGTTATTTATCTAAGAAAGCCAAGAAGGCCATGTTTTGTATTAGCAAAGCTATTTTTTCAGAAAAAAGTAATATTCCACTACACATGAAACTATTTGATACATGTGTGAAACCTATTTTATTGTACTGTAGTGAAATATGGACTATACCTCAGATATTGAAAGGTAAACATTTTATGGATTTTGAACATAACTATGATCAATTCATCCCAACCAAAATACAACTTCAATTTTCAAAATACATACTGGGAATTCATAAGTCAGCTTCTAATTTAGCAGTTTTTGGTGAGTTGGGACTGTACCCATTGGCTATAAATGCACTGAAATCCAGTGTTGAATATTGGTTTCACATTTTAAAGGCAAAAAATACTGACATAATTTCTAAAGCTTATGAAGATAATATATCAGTTGGGAACAGTTTATTTGATAAATTTAAATTATTCTTGAGTTTTATTGGTTTTAACCATGTTTGGGAAAACCAGGGAACTTTCTCTATTAAGAAAACCCTGAATGCCATATTTGACAAGTTAAAGAACAGGTTTCAGAGTCATTGGCTTAAAATGATGTTTGATGATAGAAGATCAGTTGGTGGCAATAAGTTAAGAACATATCGAAAGTTCAAAAAGGATTTCGAAAGGGAAAAATATTTATATACTGATGTTGATAAGCGTGTACTTTCAAATTATATTAAAATTCGTATTAGTAATAGTAATTTGAATATTGAAAAAGGAAGACATAAAAATTTAGCAGTAGAAGAAAGGGTATGTGAGTTATGTCATGATGGTATTGAGGATGAGTTTCACTTTTTAATGTATTGTTCAAGATTACAAAGTCAACGTAAAGACCTTTTTTGTAGTATTTCTGAAATATTACCTTCTTTTTCAAAGTTATCTACGGAGAAACAGTTTTTATTTCTTCTTACAAGCAACGATTTAGATATATGTAAAGTTATTATTACTGGAGTAAACAATATGTATAATTGCAATCTAAAGTTAAAAGAAAAATATTGATTAATAACTATTTGTGTCCTTTTAAGAATATCAATAAGTTGGGTCAAAGATAGATAACTCTATTCAGGTTCTAGTCCTCAGCTGGAATAAAGCATAAATACTAAAATGGGTGTCTTATTATAATCAAAAATTGCTCGCTTATATATAATATGTTTATATTAAATATGCCTGTATTTTATGTTCATATGAACACTTGTTTTGTTATTTTGTATTTGTATTTTGATGATAGATCAATTTTTGGTCTTTATATCAATAAAATTACTTACTTACTTACTTACTGATTGGGGCTCATAGCACTTCTAGTTTGCCTTTTTGTTGCATAATGCTGTATTAAAAGCTCAATGTTTTAGCCCAAATCCGCTTGGGAACATACTGTCCTTATAAAAGTGTTGGTGAAATATTATAAATAAGTCTACTACCGGTTAAAGAAGTTTGGATACTTATTGTTTTTACCCGTTTTTTTTATATAATTAGGTCGCCCAAAACAAAGTTTGGGGGTCTTATTGTTTTTGCTTTGTTTCTTCTTCCTTTTTTGATTACTTTTAATGCCCCACCTACTTTGTCGCAGGATATATAGTTTTTCCGTCTATTTGTTCGTCAGTCACACTTACGTTTTTTTGCAATTTACAATCTTTATGAAATTTTGTACAACGGTTCATGATATCAAGGACTTATTGTTGCAACCAGCAATTGGCTATATTTTCGATGTCTGTCCGTTTGAGAGACTTAGGGTTACATTTCAGGTTCACCTTTTTAAGACAAAAGCTCTGAGCAGGGTATCAGTGTCGTTCTGACACACTCCCTTGTTTGATTCTTTATACTGAAACTGTCTGCATGATTTTGAGAAAACGTATTAACCAAATTCAATGAAACTTCTTGAGGGTATGGTGGGGGACCATAGGGGGTGCAATCCATTTTTTTAATTTTTAAGATGGCCGGCATTTTCAAATTGGCCACTGATGAAATAAAATACACTTCAAAGATCAGAGATGACTCCATAGATTTCAATGACGAAAAAAATTAGACGTGAAGTATGCCATGTTAAAATGTTGTTTTGCTGATGATCAGTTTTAATGATGGATTGTTTGCTGTAAAGGCCTTACTGACTTCAACTTTCTGATAAGGCGGGGGCATCTATGCCCCAGGGACAAATTGTTTCTTTATTTAATATTATATTTTATTAATAAAAAGGATACACAGAAATGAATTAGAAATTCTTAACTGTATAGGCTGAAAGTCTTGAAATACCTGCTCAAATAAATCAGTCTTTATATACATAATTTCATATTAATGATGACAGCTCAAAGTGATTGAAAAAAAAAATGCCCAGATTACTAGTGATTATTTAAAGATGGTAAACACCTTTGTAATTCGTCAAGTTAAAAGCCCATGCACAATGACAATTGAGGAGAATTTCAGTCCAGGTTTCTGTTTTCAGACTTCAGAATTCTGAATTCATACTTCAGACTTCTGATTTCATATTTGATACTTCATACATCTTCTGATTTCATACTTCATATTTCTGATTTTATACTTCAAATTTCTAATTTCATACTTCAGACTTCTGATTTCATACTTCAGACTTCTGATTTCATACTTCAGACTTCTGATTTCATATTTCATACTTCAGATATCTGATTTCATACTTCAGACTTCTGATTTCATATTTCATACTTCAGACTTCTGATTTCATACTTCAGATATCTGATTTCATACTTCAGACTATTGATTTCATACTTCAGACTTCTGATTTCATACTTCAGACTTCTGATTTCATATTTCATACTTCAGATATCTGATTTCATACTTCAGACTTCTGATTTCATATTTCATACTTCAGACTTCTGATTTCATACTTCAGATATGTGATTTCATACTTCAGACTTCTGATTTCATGCTTCAGACTTCTGATTTCATACTTCAGACTTCTGATTTCACGCTTCAGACTTCATTGAGGATTTTTCAATTACTGTTGGTTGATGGAGTTGTGTACATTTATTCCACAGCAAGTTCAAAATCCCATTTTTATACCCTTGCTTTGAAGGAGAGGAGGGAATACTGTTTAACCTCTGTTCGTCTGTGCATCCGTCCGAAATAAAATTTTAATCGCAGTTTTCTCAGTAAACAACTACATAAAATAGGACTCTGATATTTTGAATATAGCTTTATCCTATAGTGCATAAAGTGTATAGCAATTTTATGCCCGTAGATCATCTACTTCCTGTTTACCAAATATACTTACTTTTTTACACAGTGGAGGTATACTAGTATTGAAAATTTAACTCACAGTATTCTAAGCAACTACTTGACATAGATCTGACATTTTGCATATAGCTTTATCCTGTAGTACCACGTTTTTTGTTCCATTGAAATTGACTTTCTTGTTTTAGAGGTCCATCTTTTAAGGGGGTACTTTCACCAAACACCAAAAATTTCCTGTCAATAGATGTTCTTTAAAATTTGTAAATAGACACATTAAGAGATACACTTTGAAAATCCAATTCGAAAAAGGCATGCTTCTGAGTTAATTTTCGAGATAACTGGTTATGAAGGTTGGCTTTTTTACATTGAAATGTTAAAGAAAGTACACAATTTTAAAGGAAAATTATGATAATTGAAAAACCTGATCAATAGAATTTTGTAATTTTTTGATATTACATTGGGCTGTTATATTGCTTTAAAATGGTATGAATAAAAGGGGGTCCTTCTGAATTAGTTTTACAGATAAACACAAAAATATGTCAAAAAGTGGTCAAAATTGGCAAATTTAGTCATAATCACTCCCTTTGTCAAAATGCAGAAATATGAGAATCCGCATATAGCATTGAAAATTATTTTATAAAGTGAAAATAAAGAAAAAAATAGTTTTAATGCTTTTGATATCAAAACAAAGTTAAGAATATATCATAAAAATATTTTTTCAACGGAATTTCAAAATCTTGAACACCTTTTAATATTAAATGGCAAGTTCACATTTATTTTTGGTTGGTCATGTGATTACCTGCAAGTTCCCCTTTAAGATAAAGGTCATTGTGTGATTTTTCTGTCCTCTGCCTTTCCTGAAATTTGGAGATTTAAATCATCCCATCCATCAATCATGTCCATCACAAATTGGTTTCCATGTTTCCATGATAACTTACTGAGTTATCATGAAGTTGACTGTGGTATAAGTAAATGTAAAACAAAAATAGTATATTGTGTGTCCATTTACATAATGACCACTATTAGGGTACAGATTTTCCTGTCAATATGTCTATATTGGCAACTTAAGTCACAAAATTATGCAGCTTTCTAAAATAAAGGCTTCAGTGATGAAAAAAATGGAATCAAGCTCGTGCAATATAAAAATCTTCTTGGGACGATATATAATTATATATTAGGTGTACAAATGTTCGCTGGTACTATATATAACTGAATACTTTTTTTATTTGTAGAAACCAACAAAAGTGTTGACAGATAAGAAAGACAGTTAAGGTGAAAAGCACTCCAAAACAATTCATAAATTGAATGTATGTTGGATTTACAACCAAAAACAAGTTAAATCTGTTGGAATGGGGGAGGGATACGATTTATAGAAATCAATAATATGGATGAAGTAACAGTGGAACATATATACAAGTAAAGGAAAAGGCAAAGAAGATATTTCCACAGTGGAAAATCACCTAAAGGAATACAGGATGACATGGAATTTAGATTTTGAACATCACAACAACTGCATCAACCAACGGCGAGCAGTCATCAAAGATTTTTACTCAAATTTCTTGTATCTAGCAAAACACATACTCATACCTCAACTATTGCTGTAAATGCTAATATTGAGCCCTTGTCAACCAATGTCATGTCATTAAAAAAATCCAAATCTGTCTTAAAACCAATGAGATTTATAAATGTTGGAGCCTCAAATAAAAATCACATATTGTGACTTTAATATAACAACTGCACAACATGTTTACCTCTTCAATACAAGAAAACTTTAAACCTTTGTGTCATGTAATTATTTAAGTGACCACAATTTGGAAGTAAAACTTTGTACTGGTAGTAACAACTGTTAGTACAACTGACTACATGTATATATGCATTTTAGCTTAACCTGTCAGGTTTTCTTTGTTTATAGCTATAGTGGTGGTGTCAAATTAGCCAGAATTATATTAGGTGTTTGTTTGTTTATATTTTGAAAAATAATTTCCTGTGCAGATCCAGACATTAAAGATGTATATAAAACTTAAAAGTCTTCATATATTTGTTTTAGCCAACAACCAAACAACAACATCTTAGGTATCTGAATAGACTCTATATGGCCACGGATTTGTGGTTTACATCTTGCCACATGCATCTTGCACCCAAATTGTAGTAAGAATGATTTCATGTCAAATAGATAAGTTTTGACAAAGGTCAACAAATAAGTGGTAGTAATATTGTTTCAATGAATACATAATGAGTATATAAAAAGGGCCTTTACAGGAATTAGGTGACAATAATCTATATTTTCTGCATAAGTGACTTTAATAGGTTAAATTTTGAATAAATTTTGAATAAGGTTAATTCATCAGCAATTACAAGTGGTGTTGGTTGGGGTATTTGGTTTGAATTGTGGATACATCTTGTATACTGGGACTGGATGGGCACACAGACCACAGGTTGAAATTTTTTTATCAGCTTACAATTTCCCATACTATCATTTGAAATTGACTAATGAAACTATCAGATTTGTTAGCTGATTAACAAAATTAATGAGGTTTATCTATTTATAAGATAAACCAGTTTAATGAAAGCGAGATTAATAAATTTTCTATTCTTTCTCCGGATTTTAATATCCGTACTTGTTCCGGGTTTTATAATTTTATTCACGAATTGACATGTGATGGACGAAGGAAACAAAATATAATCCAAGCAATCCTTCATTCTACCCCATAATTAGATGACAGATTTGCCGAAGTTGAGAAGCATGTATGGTGCACCATTCTCGTGAAAAATTAGGACAGTTGTTTTTACATTATTGGAGGAGATTTGAAAGTAATCCAGCCAACGGACATTGAATCAACAAACATTGCCTTAAATATTTGTTAAATAATTTGAACCCATCTGTTTGAACCATCGTAAAACCAAAGGAACTAACGTTCTTTCCTGGACTTGAATCGTTTATACAACTTGACCCGGAGGAAAAACGATAAAAGAAGAAAGATTGAACTCTGTCGGTACATATCTTTTTGTCGAAAAACAGAACTTACTAAGGAAAAACGATAAAAGAAGAAAGATTGAACTCCAACTTACTAAGAACGCGTGATGTCAAATACAGGACGATGCTGATAGGGCCATCTGGTGCTTCAAGGAATCAGGATAAAGCAGGATTGTACATGTAGGCTAGCAACGTTTTGGATGCACATTTCCGAGATCAGATTATAATTCAAGGTACATGTTTAGGTTTAATTTAAAATAGCAGCTAAACATAAATAAATTTACATGAAAAGTAAAGCTTAAACTCAGCTTAAACCCGGCTTATACCAGGGCAGTATATAATTTATTGACCATTAAATTTCAAATACACGATATTTATTACTTCCTGAAGTAAATTGTAAATGATAAAATCAATCACATCTTGTTTGTATTTGTACGTCAACCAAATCACACGACGGGCACCTGTTAACCGACGTTAATTACGTCACATTCAAATCAAATCATTGATGTCATGTTCACGAAAACACCCCAAATAAACAAAACTGCATAAAACATCAAGCATGTACATGTCGTACTAACAAACTTACAATCGAACGGAGTTATTCTTACATATTTATTTTAAATTCAAAATCGAGTACTGCCTGTAATGTTATATTTCAGTTAACTTTTCTGTTGTGTTCTCTAATATGTTTATTCGTTTGCTTTATTGCATTTCAACTTACTTTGCCTTTGTTTTACTTATACTTCCATATCGTACTTGCTAGCCTAGACAGCCTAGGCTGGTGCATGGAGTGACAGGTCAAATCACTGTGTCTGTCCGTCCGTCTTTGAACACTTTCAGATATTAAGAATTACCCGAATTGATCCAAACACCTTCAATAAATAAGTTCACACTGTCCTTATCTCCAAACCAGGTTTAATTACTTGTAAAGCTATTTTGATTTGTCCTGCATAGGGGGGCTAGCTACATTTTATGTTTCCGGACGGCCTGACAGTATATTGAATAATAAAGATGATATCTTTGGATGATTTCCTGCATCTAACATGCAGATCCTCTGACAAGCGACATAAGCGTACACAGTCACAACATGTCACGTTAGAATTTGTCCTGTGGGCATTGCCCCCCCCCCTCTTGTTGTCCTAGTTTATTTGAAATTGCAGATCAAATATTTTTATGGTTGCTGTGTATATGCATTTTCATTTTATACCATTTCGGCATCATTTGAAGGCGTTTTGTCTGCCAAATTCCCATCTTTTCGTATGGCTCTCCAATCTTTTGATGTCATTTTAAACGTCTTACGAAATGTATTTAGGAGAAACCTTTGAAAATATATCATGTTTATTTTTAGTACCAAAACTGCATTAGACTGGGTCACAATTGTTAGACCAACGTGGTTGATTATTTGTTTTGCCTTCGTGACGACAAATTTATTTTAAATGTATTTGTTGCAGCCATCAGTCGGGATCTCAAATGTTTTGTTCCCGGAAGCTTTAATGTGGTGACGAATTGAACAGGTTCATTTATATAATCATTTTCTTTGTTCGGAGACTTTGGCGTTTTTCGCCGACATTTGTGTTTCTACACGGACTGAGGTCTGGGACGGGAGACGGATGCTTGAAGCGTGTATGAACCGTTAAAGTGTTAAGCAAAGTTGGATACAGTGTGCATGTTAAAGGCGGGATAAGAGCTCATGAATGTGAATTTTTGTAAAACTTTTCATATATCATTTAGTCATGTTAGTGATAAATGTTTTTCGGTCTTTAGATTAATTTAGCTGTTTACTTGTTAAAGTTTAAAATTAGACAATGCCAAAATTTTGCCTTTTTGTTAGTATAAAATTATTTTCGTAGACTTTTATTCAATTTGTAAACTTTGTATTCTACATAGTTTTTCTTGATAGTCAATTGATTGCGTAAGTATGCTTGATATTACGATGATTACGGTCTAGTTTCTTATTATTCGAATGCCTTACTGTACATGTTGACAATTAAAATATTTAAGAATGCAGACACTAAACATTTACATGTACTCGTGCTTCTGAGATTGAAACTATAGGCATGTCGAATTAAACTAGTGGCTCAATAAGAAAACTTGTTGCATATATTTACTAATACAAAACATGTTTTAATCAGGGCATGATCACTTAACAACATGAACATTAAAATACAGTCACTAGATACGTTATGGAGATTCGTTCAGGCGATGATTGATAATTTATGTTGTTTAATTTTTCATACATTAAGAAGTACCTTGTTTTATCACACCTTATTAAACATGAACAGCCAAACAATACCTACTTAGGTGGGAAATACAGAGTTATATTTATGGTTTCTACTATATTGAATAATTCAATTATACTGTTACCTATGATGATGTGTCCCTTATTGGCCCTTATTCACTCAGATTGAAAGAATGGTAGATAAAGTGGGTCGGTTGGGTAAAGTGTGAGCGTGTATAGACACTCTCATTTGGCAGTAAAAGGGGAAACACTGTTTTGCTCCATAAATATCAATAAAAAATTTTCAACGCTTTACCGTTGAAATTTGGTCTAGATCATCTCATGCCTCCTATGAGTGGTCGGTTCTGATCTGTTTCCGGATTGAATTTGGCCAGTGCATACTAGAAATAAAATCCTTACTACAATTAAACAAAAGAAAGTGTGTCCCAAAAGGGGGCCGGGATGTATTTGAACGTGTATAGACACGCTCATTTGGCGATAAGGGGACACTATTCTTTCCTTAATTGTACGTCGGGTCATATTAATTATAACTTTCCAACGCTTTACCGTTGGAAGTTGGTCTAGACCATCTCATGCCTCCCATGAGTGGTCGGTTCTAATCTGTCACCAGATTGAATTTGGCCAGGGTATACAGTGCCTGAAATAGGAAAACCCAATCTGGTGGCCCATAGAAAATTTTTGGGCCAGTGTTCTTATATGTGTCAAAAATCTACTCGCAATTGGCCAGTGGGCAAGTGGCCATTTCAGGCACTGTGTATAATAAAAGTAAATCCATGGTAAATCTAAATCAAAAATAATATTAATTTTACTCCCATGATAAACCATGGGGTGACAAAATATGGGCTGGCGTACTGGAATATTGTGTCCCTCGTTCTCTCCAGGAACCTGAGAGGAATGTGAGCATCCATTGCCTACCAATGGTGCACAGATTTGTCCGTATATCCTTGTGATTGGCATTCTGTTTCCCTATCTTGTCAATTCCTCTCTTGCAGCTAGCTGTGGCCGTAATTAGCCATTTAATATGTTTGTCTCAATATTTATGCGCCAAATTATTGAGTCTTTAATTAATGAGGTTTATCTATTTATAAGATAAACCAGTTTAATGAAAGCGAGATTAATAAATTTTCTATTCTTTCTCCGGATTTTAATATCCGTACTTGTTCCGGGTTTTATAATTTTATTCACGAATTGACATGTGATGGACGAAGGAAACAAAATCCCTCCATCCTCCCCCTTTTTTCACCGTCCAACATTTTTGCTGCTGTTGTTTTATTTTCTCTTTTCAGGCTCTTCAAATATGACAACAGGATCCCGGAGCTTCCGAGGATCTTACAATTTTGAGCTTAGAATCGACAAATCTACAAATTTGCGGACGATGCAGTTTGAAATACTCTTGGATTTTACAAAAATGTCCGTGTCAATGTTCATTTTGCTAGTATTTGAATGACTTTTTTAAAATGTTACTCAATTATATTTATTATTTTCTACCTGCATATCGCGAGTATACCAAATACAGACTTTTTAAAGTTCTAAGTTATCAGTTTACATTCAATTTTTAATTAATTTTTGTGATTGTGTGTATATGCTTAATTATTTTTAATAAAAATTCCTGTCACAGTCTACTAGGGCGGAATTTGGCAAGATAAGGGGACACTATTCTTTCCTTAATTGTACGTCGGGTCATATTAATTATAACTTTCCAACGCTTTACCGTTGGAAGTTGGTCTAGACCATCTCATGCCTCCCATGAGTGGTCGGTTCTAATCTGTCACCAGATTGAATTTGGCCAGGGTATACAGTGCCTGAAATAGGAAAACCCAATCTGGTGGCCCATAGAAAATTTTTGGGCCAGTGTTCTTATATGTGTCAAAAATCTACTCGCAATTGGCCAGTGGGCAAGTGGCCATTTCAGGCACTGTGTATAATAAAAGTAAATCCATGGTAAATCTAAATCAAAAATAATATTAATTTTACTCCCATGATAAACCATGGGGTGACAAAATATGGGCTGGCGTACTGGAATATTGTGTCCCTCGTTCTCTCCAGGAACCTGAGAGGAATGTGAGCATCCATTGCCTATACCAATGGTGCACAGATTTGTCCGTATATCCTTGTGATTGGCATTCTGTTTCCCTATCTTGTCAATTCCTCTCTTGCAGCTAGCTGTGGCCGTAATTAGCCATTTAATATGTTTGTCTCAATATTTATGCGCCAAATTATTGAGTCTTTAATTAACCAGTGCTAGGTATGTCCTCTCGGTTAGATGCTTGACAGTTGTCTTTAGTATAAGCCAAAATCGATACTGGAATATAGTCACTTTGACCTACAGGTACTAGTATTGTCTTAACACATGGATTGGTCTGTGAAGTACAAGAGGGTTCATTTTTGCTACATTTTCCGCTTGAGCCACTTCGTCATAGATGTTGCCTGTATGTCAATGGGAAGCAACAAATAGGGATGACTTGACTTCGTCTTGTGTGTGTTGTCGTCACGACCATTACACCTGTTGATAACAATTTTCTCAGGAACAACTAATCACAGACTAGAAAGTTTGTATGCGAGGTCCTACATTACCCTTATCGATTTCAGGTCTGTCAGACATCTTTCCATTTCCTTTCAAGAAAAAATTGTGCAAATTGCTGCTTATATATTCATGGTTTGTGTGGAATATTAGACTATATATTTGTGTATATACCACCAAGAAACGAGGGAATTTCTAGTATATGTGTTTAAGCTCATACTTCAAAACATTTTGGTATAGGTGATCAGCATATATCTGCTTCTATCTTTTTATGCCCCGCCTACGAAAGTAGAAGGGCTTATAGTGTTCGAATCCGTCCGTCCGTTCCAAATCCATTTATTCCTTATTTCTGCTTAATGACAATTGCCCCATCAATCATATTGGTATAGTAGGTGCACCTAGTGATGCCTAGCACAATGCATGCTTCGAATGCTGGATGTGACCTATATTTTCCGCATGGATGAGCACTTACAGAAGAATGGTTTAAGTCCATGCCCGCTTACTGACAAGTGCCAAATATACTATTTTGGTATGTAGGTGCACCTAGTGATGCTAAGGCCAATTTATGCTTCAGACGCTGAGTGTGACCTATATTTTCTGCATGAATGACCACTTACAGAATAATGGTAAAAGTATATTCCTGCTAACATGCAAGTACCATAATTGACCAAAGTGGTATGGTGGGTGCATCTAGGGATGCTTAGCAAGATACATGGTTCAGATGCTGGCCGTGACGTGCTTTTTCTGCATGAATGAGCACTTAAAATTTTGAAAAATAAAAGTCAGTTCCTGCATAGTGACAATAATGCATAACGAGGTGAGCTTCGTAATTGGTAGATTACCTAGCTGTTTGATAATTATAAAGGCAGGCACCGTGTCTGTTTGGCACATTTTCTTGTTTAAGTATGGCAAGTATATACCCAAATGAAAAAGCAGAATAACCATACCAATAGTCCCAAAAGACATATGAAAACATACTGTTGGTGCTGTTGAGATTTGTTTGAATATCATGTACATTCAGTTTAGATTCTGGACCAATAGCAAGAAAACGATCAGCGGTGCTCGCTGTTTTTATTTAAAGGTTTTACATTACTAATTGTTTATACAATTGTTTCACGTACATTTATGGAGTCATTTATTCCACATCTCATTTTTATTTAGTCAAACAAACGGGAAACTGTAAAACCCCGACGATTTCTAAGTTCCAAACTTTATTTTCAGTGGCAACATTCCGTCAGTTGTATGTCCTTCTTTTAGTAACTGTGGTAATTCATTTTATTTTTTGTATGATGTACCTAAACAGAACTTCATAGAATAGTAATTCATTTTCATCATTAAGGAACTAAAGAATTTTAAAAGGAATTTTTAACAAAACAATCGACAGGGGGGCCCAAGTTATAATTTTGGATAAATGAATAGCTATAACTTCTAAGACCGGCCATAGTATAATACAGTGTTTCTAATAAAAAAAACTATGATTCCAGCTTTTTTTTATTTAAACTTGCGAATGTAATTACATGTATTCATTTATTGAATATAAAAAATTATAAAATATATCCATATAAATTCATTGCGCTTACAATTGTGTATGGTATCTGCTCGGTAGCTCTATCATCTACCATTGGCAAACGAATAAAGAATTCTTCAGAACATCCTATCCTTAGACTCTGACAGCTGTAAAGTTCTTTGCAAATCTCCACATCTTGTGAGTCAATTTCTTGTTTCATGTCCCGCGCTTCATATAATTCCGGGCATTGGTACATTATTTCCGGTTTTTCGTCAGGAATAAGTTCTACTTTTATTAAAGTTGAGTATTGCAGACTCGCTTAGTTTTGCCGCAACCTAATCGAAAAAAACAAAATCTTGGGCACTGCACGTGGATTTGATTTCGTTGATCTTAAATGTTAGCATTTTGTAAATCTTTGAAAATGTTCATAAAACTATTAGCCACCATTCTTGGGAAATTGCTCGATAAAGCTTTAATTCTTTGATTGGAAACTTGTTTTTACCTTGAATGAAACTATGCATTGTACAGTCAACGTTGAATGTCTTACTAATAAAATATATCTGAAGTTGCCTTGTCATGACATTTTCTGTACCCATATCGGATCTTACACGAAAAGTGCAGCATTTGAGTTCTTCGATGGCATCGAGAAGGTAAGTCGCCACGACTCTTGGGTCATTGTTACTCAAACCGACGTGCAACTTTATAATTTTCCTGGCCTTGAATCCCTCAATTGTTCCATGAAGACAAAACGAAGTTTGGGCAAGGACAGTTAAAGGCCTATTGTCTTCGTACAAGTCGATTAGCTTTCCGTAGCATGATGCCTTGAGGGTCTAACATCCGCATTATTAACTGAACTTCATCCCTTTTCACCCTGCAATTGTAGAACATAAATGTTTGAAATAAAACTTGTATTCTTTGCATAAGAAAAACGGCTATAAACCAATATTTAATGGGAAAGACTAACTGACATGAAAACCTCATAGATTTTTTTTTGCTTTTAAACCATAATTAATTAGTTTGCTTTCACAAAACAGCAGACAAAACAGTGTCGTGGTCTCTCTTTTATAGAAAATGTGTGTTTTTTTTTAAATAAGTTTGTCCGTTTTATAATGAAAATATGAATACGGAGTTGAGTCTGGTATAGATCCGAGTTAGTGACTATAAGGTCATTCAGTTTATGTTTCCGTCTACTTTGATTCATTTTTGAAAGTTCTATTTAAATATACGTCAATAAAATATAAGATAAAATGTTGAATTTACATTTTTAGCTCACTTGCACCGAAGTCGACGTTAGCTAGTCATAACTTCACGTCCATCGCCCATCCGTCCACCCGCCGACCGGCACTAACAATTTCATAAATTGTCTATAGGACATGGGAATTGAAAATTGTGTTCGCTGTTTTGAATCGTCAAAAAATAATAGACACGGTCTTATATCTCTCAATTAGAATTGACAAACTTATCTACCAAATCTATCCTGTCAAAATGAATTAGTTATCCTACCTGAGACCAGGACTCTTCCACATTGAATTCTGTCCAAGATTTCCAAAGTTGCTTGGAATTTCTTCTTCTATACATTATATAACTTCCAAATTAGGTGTGTCATAGTTTCTTCTGAGATTCATCTTTTTCATCAGTCATTTAAAATTGCACTAAACTAATGATTTTCTTGTGATTGCACGCAAGAACATTCTTTATTTCTCTTTGAGAAAACCGTTTTGAAACATATTGTTGTAGTAAGTTTCCTTAGTCTGGCCTTCCATTGTTAACCGCGGAGCGTCTAATAATGGCACGAATCGTGTTACATAAATATATATATATCTGCGAACTCCGAAGTATGAACTGGTCGGAACTTTGAACTCAGAAGTCGGAATTCCGAAATCAGATGTCAAGACTTTGAAATCAGAAGTCGGAACTCTGAAATCAGAAATCGGAACTCCGAAATCATAAGTCTGAAGTAAGAAGATACCTATCGCTTTCCATACTTTTGCAACATATGTCCTAAATGATTTCTGTAGTGACGGTTTTAATCTTTTGATGCATTGCATTACCTCCCTAAAAAGGTAGTTTTCAAACAATACACTTCTAGATTAGCCCACGCTATTTTGACAATGTGACTATTGAAATAAAAAAACTATACCGATTTATATCAAAAGGTAATTGTTTTATTGATGCAGGAATAAACTTTTATTAAGTGAAATTTCTTTAAAATGAGATGAAGCTTATTCGTCTTAGAACTAACGAATACATAAACTCAAATTTTGTAATTTGCACATCAAATATTCTATGAAAGGATATGGAAATAACAAAGAAAACAAAGAAAATAAGCAATTATATATTGTACATATATTCAATTATACTATATTTTTACATGTTTGAACCGTTTTGTGCAATTCATTTGGTATCAGAGAACAAAACATTGTCCTAGTAAGTATTTCAGAAGCATGTACAAAGACCCCCCTTTCACTAAAAAAACATTGTGGTAATTTGGTTCTTGATGAGTATATCGATGTGTATTTGTATATTACCGCACATTTGAAATAAAAACATATTTTTTATCGAATAGATATCATGTAACAGAATGTTAAATGCATCGCTTCTGTATTAAGGTTTTAGCTCAAATATGCATAGGAAGTATTGAGGCTCGATTATCTGCCCATTAGTGTAACTTTCTAAATACCCATCGACTGTTATGATCAGAATACATATCAATGAACGATTTATGGTCATTGAAAGCAAACAAACATTGTAAATATGACTACAGCGACGAAAAAACGACAAAAATTAAGCGAAAAAAGCCACGTATACAGAGTGTTTAAAAGAGCCCCGATATCGGTACTTCATCGATACTTATCGATAAATATTATACGCCATATTTTTATTTATATTATACTTATTACATAACGCCTTACAAAATTATATTTAATGCTTTAAAATGAGTTGTGTCTGTCAAAATGGGTGCATTCAAAATGGCGCATGTTATACCCTGTTTGGACACTTTTTGTCCGGTATAACAAGGTAAATTGATACCAAACCACCGAAAAACTGCTGTTCCCAGGGGTAGACATTCATCTCGAAAACTAGAGGTTTTTTTTTAGATTTGGCTGATAGACTAAATTGGGTTTATACTTTTCCGTCCTTTCTTTTTCAAGTAGCAGTCCCTAGGCGCTTGCCTATGGACCATATGTCTCCATCATCATCATCATAATCATTTTATCACTGCAATATCCCCAAAATAATTGAATTTGCACTGCCTGCTAATTTTTAACGATATTGGTGGTTATATACGAAGAACGACAACCTAGTTTTGCAGAATATAACCAATTTTACTTTTAGTTTAAGAACACTAATTTGGACAGAAATTTTTGGCTGCAACACCAATTAAAGCTTTAGAACAAATAAAATGCCACATTTTAAGAAATTCGAGAGCGGCAATCGAAAAACAACAAGGACAAACTTAATCAATACTGATAACAATAATACACATGTATGAATAAACATGCATGTATAATACATACCAAAAGGATTGAATAGGGATAAACAGATATTTTAGTTATTATGTTTACAATAACATTTAAAAATTTCAAAAGTACATTTAAATGAGTTTTCATATTGCAGATCAGGAAGTGTTTGACCATTGTTATATTTGAAGCGATGGACTATTGGAATGATGCTTTTTTTTCTAAGTCACAATCACCAATTAAACTGACTCGTGCACAAATTCAGAATGTCTGACGCAAAAATTCCTAAAACAAGGTTATGTTGCTCCTTCCCTCAAGAGATTTCTATCTCTCATTTGACATGCTGAATTGACCATTATCAACGTGATGGGTGTGTCGCAACAACCAGGTACTGTTTACTCTTGTGGAGCAACTGAATTGACTCTTACTACGACTTGGTTTTTTTCTGTTGTTTGTTTGTTCATATTGTTTTCGAATATTTTGCCTGAATTCGTCTTTTCATTTTTGGACATTTGACTTTCTATCACAATCACTATTATTAGCATGTAGCTGTGGTACATTCATAGGATAAGGGATCACATGCTGATGTTGCATATAAAGAGGCTGTAATAGGTACATGTACATTGTAGATTCTAAGAAAACTGTCATTACAATATCTTTATAATACACCGCTTCCCATGGCCTCATGTCACACTCATGCAATCTGGCCATTTTTTTGAAAAGTTTTATGTATGAAGTGTTGAACACCAATACCAGCAAAAGTTGCAAAAAAAATCAGCAAGCAATTATCAAAATATACACCTGGAAAAAAAGTTCAGCACCTCGTGATTTTTTACCATTATTCGACTGCTAGTCTTTGTAAATTCGTATTGCAAACTAAAATATGCACTGTTAAACACAATTTAACATGTTTGTAACAAACAAAAAGACATTTTTATTTACTAGTACATGACATGATATGACCTCCAAAAAATATGGCTTTTGTACATAAACATGGTCTTCAAAAAGTATGGCCGTTTAAAGCTCCAAACTTTTAATGAATTGTCAAATCGCACTTGAAAATGTAAATCATGATAAAAAAAATGATAATGTATCGTCAAAGAGTCTATTTCGAATATGTCCACCTTTAGCACAAATGGCTGCTGGAATCCTTGGTTTCATACTGCCAGTTTGACGTCTAATTTACAAGTCTTTGAAAGGCTCAATGAGCACTAAGGCAGCATCCATTTTCAGCAACGCTGATGTTGCCAAAACATTGTCCACCTTACATGACAAATATGTTGTTGTACCTGCAGACAAAGCACCAAATAACATCATTTTTGTGTGCAAGAAACGTTTGACAGCTGAATTGGGGGTTGGTTGTACCAGCAATAGCACCACATACACGGTTACAACACTGTCAAAGGAGGAAATCATTGACAATCACAAATCTGTCATTTCCTCCTTCGGCCTTTCTGTTGGTGGCAGTAATGATGACATTCCATCCCTGTATTGGATTCCTAAATTACATAAAAATCCATACAAACAGCGCTTCATTGCAGGGTCATCCAAATGTACAACTAAACCTCTTTCAGTTCTGTTGACTTCAATACTTACGGACGGCGCGCACAAAGTTGACGGCACTTGATATATCTGGGTTTAAATGTTAATAAATTTTTACTTATATACTTATATTATAAACAAAAAATGTTTTTCTATGCTAAAATTATTCACATCAGATTATTAATGTAAAAATAAATTCCATTTTTCATATTGTGTGTTTATAACAGGTGGATAATGTGTCATAAACTGCAAAAAAAGTCGCGTAACTTGTAACATTGGAAAAGACAAAGTTGCAGTTTTTTATTCACCATTTCTTGAAAAATCATCCGATTTCGTTCAAATTTGGTATGTAGCATTTCGCGGACTTTTACTATGACGTCATTTAAATTCAACGTTCAAAAAACGAAAAATGGTCATCGTTGGAGCTACGAAAGTTGCACCAAGCGTGCGTAACATCTAGTATTTTTAAGTTTTCAAAGAAGTAAAATGGAAAATTCGGTGAGTACTGTGTGCTGTAAATATTATTTTAATTCAAAACAAATAGATTTTCAAAATGTGCATTTCAAGAGAAGTTCAAAACTCCCTTTTTATAGTTGAATCTGTTATCTTGACCGAGAATTAGAAAATATTAAATGTCCAATCGTTTTGTTACGGTTGTAAAAAATGACGTTTTTCAGCAGATTTTTTTAAAAACTTTTAGAATCAAGAAAATATAGGTTTTGTAAAACCGTCGATTATAACATAACATTGATACTGCGAAAATGTGCTTTCTTTTGTCTTTCTGATGTTAAAAAGTGATATATGTAGTATAAAAATTGTGGAAAATATTTAAAAAATCAAATGTCCAATGTTTTTGTTACTAAAACGTTTTAGACGAATACAAAACGTCGCCGACGCACGGCGCATTATTCAATAATTAATGAATAATACCGCACAATTTATTTAGATGGATAAACGTATTTTTTTTATAGAAAAAAGATTCGCCATCTATGTTAACATCAGCGGAAAGGATAAAACTTAACAAAGAATTGAAATTACAGAAAAGAAGGGAACAAAAAAGAAAATCACATCATAAAAATAAACCGAGTACGGAGACCAAGAATGTTAGAAACTATAAGAAAAACACAGAGCCTACAAGACAGCAAAAATACAATGCAAGAAAGAGGCAAAAGGAAAACATAAAACACAAGAGAAATGAGTACATGAAACTGTATCGGAGACGCAGTATAAGTACCACACCGCCATCTGATAATCCTCAAGAAATTGGAACTTTTTCAAACAGAATGGACAAAGCCAGGTAACATTTTTTTAATAGTGAAATAACTTCCAGATGTCGACAAATTATAGATTAAAATTTTTGCAATTATACAAGTCTTATGAAATACTAGTATATTATACATATGGATACAGTTACATCTGAAACAACTTTCAAATTGTCACATGAAAGTTTGCTTTAAAATGCAATAAAAACTAAAATAAAATAAAAACATATATCCATGCATGCCCCATAAAATTTTAGGCGACATCTAGATTTTTTGGTCGCTAACTTTGTTGCGATGCATATGCATGTACATTATCTGTTTGTTTGTTCGTCCGCCACATTTATGCGAGCAAGTTGATTTCTTTATAAAATAGTCGGAGCTTAACGAAACTTTGTAAAAACTGTTTTATATGGATATTAGGCACGGCATATAATAAGGGGTGTTCTGTTAACGTATCAGCGTGTAAATAAATCTTCGTAATCAAAATATTTAAAATATTGGTTATTACATGTATATTATTCTTACAGGTCAATAAGGAAACTGAAACTTGCATTGCCAATTGATTCATCAAAACGTGCTGCTGTACTTTCGGCCTATGTGGACGAGAAAAGATCGATGAAATCTCCTGCTGTCGAAAAATTCCGTTCGTCATTCCATAAGGAAGATGTGGACACGTCAGCCATTCTGAGCATTAAAGACATATTAACCTCCGTGAAGCGTAAAAGAAACAAAGACGCTATTGCAAGTATTAATCTGATCACATCTGCAATAAGTGGTCCGTCTGTTATTGAGAAAAAAGGTGCAGTGAGAAATTTAGCAACTAGGCTAGGTGTAAATCGGAAAACTGTTCAAAAAGGTAACACTTTTAGGGCAAAGATTCTCCATTCGAATAGCTCGTCGTTTTTGTACACTGCTAGAAAGACCAGACGAGATGCTGTGGACGAAGCCACGAAAAAGCTAATTTATGATTTTTGGTTAAAGGGAAGCAGCAGTAGGCCGACACATAACAAAAACGATTTAAAACGTGTCCGTCTTGGCCCAAAACTGTATTCTTCCCATCATTGTCACATTCTTGAAAAGACCCAGACTGAACTTTATTTAGACTTCAAAAGAGAAAACCCCGATGTAAAGGTAGGACAGCGTACATTTGAGAAATGTAAGCCGTATTTTGTCCGCGCCGCTTCTCATAAAGATAAGCTCACATGTTGTTGCAGACATCACGTTGAAATGAGAAGTCTTTTCAAGTCGTGCATGCAGTTTCGCACCAAAAAGGTAGCTAGAAAAGAAAATTGTCCGGTACCAATTTATAGTTCATTAAATGAACTTTTAGATGCCACATTATGCCCCCGATCCGCTAATACCCACCAACATAAAATGTCTTGTTTAAATAGGGAATGTGCTGACTGTGGTGTGGGCAAAATTGACTTTTTGCCAGAGGAAATAAATGAAAACGACGAATCAATTGTATCATGGGAAAGGTACGAGTATCAAAATGTGAAAATTAAAGGTGACAAAGTCGTCCGAAAGCTCATACTTGTTAAGAAAAGTACCAAGGCATTTGAGATGTTTGAATACATGAAACAATTGCTTGAAAATTTCCGTCTCACCAATTCCGAGCTAATTGGCAAGCAAAACAAATGAAAAGTTTAATAAGCAATTTGCCGATAAAACATTGTGTTGCAATACATGACTTTTCGGAAAATTACAAATGTACAGAGCAGTGTGAAATTCAATCATCGTATTTCCAAAAACAAGAAGTATCGGTCCATATTACAATATTGCATAGACATGCCGTATTAGAGTATGATGGCATAGACAGTAGTGAAAATGACCAAAATATTATTACTGAACATTTTATTGTTATTAGTCCAGATCAAAAACATGATCATCATTTTACCCACGAGGTTCAAAAACTAATTCGAGAATACTTAAGCTCAATTGCATGCGATGTTTTAGTGATGCATGAATTTACTGACGGTTGTAGTGCCCAATATAAGAGCCGGCATTGTATTGGCGATATAAGTAATGCTTGTTCTGACTTTGGATATGAACAAATGATTCGAAACTTCTTTGAAACATCTCACGCTCGTGGTCCGCAAGATGCTGCCGGCGGTTTTATAAAAAAACAGGCAGACTTGGCCGTTATTCGCGGAAAGTGTATCATTCAAAGTGCTAAAGATTTATATAATTTTGCAATTGAAAATCTCCAAGAAACTGCAGATGATTCGAAGTGCTCGCGAAGAATTTTTAGGTATATTGAAACTATTAATAGAGATCGTGACCGATATTTCAAACCAATAAAAGAGAACAGAAAAATTCACCAAGTTTCTACATCGAAATCAAGTTTCTACATCGAAATCAAACACAGTTGAAACAAGAAAGTTGTCGTGCTATACTTGTGAAAATTGTTTAACAATAAACTATGATCAATGTTTAAATGTTGAGCAACTTGGAAACTTTTCTTCTATAAGAATGTACAAAGAAAACGGAGATCATGAACCGGAAGATGATGAAAGCCAGGATGTTTCTTTATATGACCTTGTTAATACGGGTACTATTTTTGCAGTCAAAGCCGATGATGATGACCAACCTTATTATGTTTTAAAAGCAACGAAACAAACTACCGTACTTCGAAAACAATCAACAGATAAATGGGGAATAACCTTTCTTCCTGGTTCGAAAGTTATTCATGGGTATTATTTCGGAAAGATTGACAATAATCCACTTCAACATAGGCTTATTAAACGCATTCCAGCTATGGTACCCGCACATTCCGTCATATATATATGTTCGGAACTTGAACTCGAGGACGATGAAACTATCCTCATTGATGATTCTCTTCATAGAAGAATATTGCGGTGTCTAGATTAAAAATATCACGTCAACTTTTCAGGAATTAAAGAATAAATATGTACAAATATATGTTCAATTTTACTGTTTAATGTTTAAAATTATCCTACGACGATTTTTAAAATTCTAATTGATTGATTGATTACTGTTGATGTTTATCGCCGCTTCATCAGTCAAACTGTAAAAAGTACAGATTATGACATATTGGTTTAAAAAATAAATACACAAAAAAAATAAATAGATAAATTATATTAATAACAAAATTATCAAACAAAACAAAATAAATATACAACGAAGTAAATTTAAAGCGTATACTCGAAAAACACAGCTTGAATGTTTGATAAAGTAATTCGGGCACTGTCTTGTGATTTTTGTATTCTTATCAATTATTGAACGTCATTTTACGTTTTAAAGACGTTACGTTAATGGAGTCAACTTTGTGCGCGACGTCACGGCAATAAAATCCGGCCTCCAGAAATATTACGATTGTTGTTACTCTAGAAATGGTGTCAATCAAATGTGGATCCTGAAGAATTCGAAAGAACTTAACTCTAAATCAGTTTCATCTTGTAACAGCATGAAAACATTCGATTTCTCTACACTTTACACTTCTATTCCACATAACCAACTGAAATCGCGATTGGCACAGCTGATTAAACGCAGCGTTTTCAAAAAGAATGGAAAACGAAGGTACAAATTTCTTGTAGTCGATTATACCAAGACTTACTTAGTCATCAATGAGTCTAAGAAAAAAAAAACAAATTTACAGAAGACCAAATAATCGACATGCTCAACTCTCTTATTGACAACATATTTGTTCAGTTTGGTGGACGTGTTTTTCAGCAAATAATAGGGATTCCAATGGGCACTAATGGTGCACCTTTGCTTGCTGATTTGTTTCTTCATTTATATGAAGAAGACTTCTTACAATCTCTTCTAGACAAAAAAGGCCGTAGACTAGCTCTCTCTTTAAACCTCACGTTCCGTTATATTGATGATGTCCTTTCACTAAACAATTCTCGATTTGGTGACTTTCTCATATATCCCCAGGAGCTTGAGATAAAGACAACAACGGGTTCTAGGAAATCTGCTTCATATTTAGATCTACATCTCGAAATTGACTCTCAAGGAAGACTTTCAACAAGACTCCATGAAAAACGTGATGAGTTCAACTTTCCAATCGTCAACTTTCCCTTCCTATGTAGCAACATTCCGTCCGCTCCAGCTTATGGAGTTTACCTATCTCAATTGATTTGTTACTCCAGAGCGTGCGGGACTTACATCGATTTCCTTAGCAGAGCGACACGTCTGACGCAAAAATTGCTCACACAGGGTTTCTCCTCGGTTGCTGTCTTCACTCAAGAAATTTTACGGAAGACATCATGCACTTATAGACAAATATGGGATCTCGATCTCTCAAATGAGTGGAGATGTTGGTTTGTCATAGGGTGTTGTTTTGTCTTCCTTTACCGGATTTGACACGCTGAATGGACTATTGGCAACGCAACGGGTGTGCTATAGCAAGCAGGAACTGCTTACTCTTCCGGAGCACCTGAGTTCACTCTTGTTTCGACTGGAGTTCGCGTTGTTGATTGATATTCAGTTATTTTGTGTTTCCATGTTTTACATGTTGTCTGTTTTTGTCCCGTTCTTGTTGGTGTTTACTGGTTTTGTCTCTGCCCTTTCGGACTTTTGACATTCGGATACCCCATTGGTACCTCTGCTTCTTACTGAAGAGACATCTCCCGCTTTTCAAGGCGAAAACGTGCTTTAAACAGAAAGCTCACATCCTTTAAGTCATATATTGAAGAATTAAAACTGACAAAAATCATGAAAATTAAAAATTATTTTAAATCATCAAAAAGCACAAAAAGTCCAGGAGTGCTTAACTTTTTTCCAGGTGTATATCTTGATAGTGTAGAATTTGGCTCTGTTTTAATGTAAAAAAAAATACATGCATTATAGTAAAACCTTTCTAAATAAAACCCTAAATACATCGCAAACCTGTTCAAACTAAACTTGATTTATAGTCCCTTTTTGTACTTCTATAAACTTTTGAGACCTAAATAAACCGATCACTTTTTTTTCAGTCCAAAAGAGGTTCAAATTAGGCAGGTTTCAATGCATAAAAGGAAAAATCTTTAGTGTATACATTTCTTTCATTATAATATTCATTTAAACAAGTTTATCTACTTAATTCTGTAATGAATTTGTTTTTCGTCGATTTCAGACAATATTGCAACAAAGTTCTTATCTGATTAATACATGTTTCAAAATTATTATGCAGCAGGTCTATCACCAAGTCTATTAAAATAGGATACTCTCCGGGCTGCTGATAAACAGTCCGTCATGGAAAAAACAGTTGTCATTTTTGTCCTTCACAGCTTTCATCTTTTTTTTCGACGGCATATGGGGTAACTTCTTTTCCCTGTGTTCTCACCATTTGTTCTATTTGATTCCCCTGATCTCCCCTTTTTACTGGGGGAAGCTTTGGAAAGGTATATCATATATCGCTACTACAGTGTTTTGTTGCTCCTCATGCCATTGCTGTCTTCGCTCATAGATAGGATAAGAAGACGAATTTGGCCCCCTAAATTGGTCAAATTTTCCAAAATTGGAATATTGAATTATAACGGTGTGATTTTGTGATTCAGAAGTTGTATTTTTTGGAACAAGCACAATTTTATTGAAAATTTGACATATGGCGTAATTACGCATGTGCACAAAATGATAGAACTATGAAATGTAGCAAAATTGGCTTAAAATTGTTAAAATGACAATGGTTTTTGTGAAATTTAAATATGAGCGGACCTGCGGCCCACAAAGATAATTTCTGGAAATATTAGTTTTTGTTTGCCAATTCCACAGTTAGAATATTTTTGTGGGCCGCTTGTCCGCTCATAGTTATTTTAGCCAAAAACATACAAAAATATACCAAATTTCGAGTATTTGTGAGAAAAGGTCACTTTTTCGTCAAGTTTGATCGAATGCTAAAATCAGATTAGATCTATAATTTGTTTAAAACATTCAAATTCATCAACTTTCATTACTTAATATCACACAAATCAATTTTTGAGCATAAAATTTCACTTTTGAAAAAGGGGCCAAAAACAGCCCTTATCATACCTTGTCCTTTTACGGAATACTTCATCCGCTCATAGACAAATATGAGATTTCGGTCTTTATATAAGAACAGATGTTGTTTTTGTCCTCTTTTACCATGTACCTTAGTTGGTCGTTAGTAACACGACGACTGTGATTCAACAAGCAGGAACAGCTTACCCACTCTCAGCACTTGTCACTCTCGTTACGACTTGAGTTAGCGTTGTTGATTGCTATTCAGTTGTTTTCTGCATGTGTTTTTATGTTGTTTGTCTCATTGTGCTATTCACTTTTTTGTGTTCTAAAGTTTTGTCTTTGCCCTTTTGGATATTTTACATTCAAAGCCCTTATTGGTACCTCTCAACTTTTTTTCTGTGCATTACATTTTTTGAAGATTTCTTTCTTGAATTAACCTCTGGTAGTGCTTTCGTTTTTGGCTGTTAAAAATAAAGGTATTAACAAAATTACCAAACTTGGAGAATCAATCTCAAATGTCCATAAGACAAAACAAGGAAGACATACCGGAAAAATTGAAGATTGCAATGGTCCTGACTTGGTACAGGCATTTCAAAAGAAATGGCGGGTTTAACTAGGATTTGAATTATATGCATTTTATTTAGACCATGGGCCAATTGCAGAACCGCGAGCAGTGCCAAATGGCCTCGTTGAAGGCTGCTGGCGGTTGTCCATTGTGGTTTTTCTAAATTGCCGTTTAATTGTGGGTTGTGTCGCGTACACTTATTCCACATCTCATTATTTTCTATTTAAGGCGCGCCAAACCTCCCCTTCCATTGCGATCTTTGGACTTAATATATTTAATTCCCATGTGATACACTCTACCTATTCCTTAAAGATTTGGTGACGCAAAGAATATTTCTATTTCAACAACATTGAGAATTTCTAATTACTTTTGAAGTTTTTAATTAAAAGATATCATTCTTTTGAAAATCCATTAAAAAGGAAAAAAAAAGTGTCAAATATAGAATCATTTAAAATGTAACAATTACAAATAATTGATCCTCAGTGCAATGCTTTATAAGGCAGTCAAAATCTGCATTGAAACATTGTTTTGTTGAAAATGGACTTTAAAATAAACCATTCTTTTTTGGTCACGACTTTTACCATAAATTGGGTTAAGGTGACAAAAACTGGGTTTTCTACGTGTCAGCAAAATATTTGGATCTAGACCTTAAAACTTGAATGCATTTTCTTACCAATAATAATTATAACTACAAGTACAAGTTTTTCCTTTAATATGCATTTTCTTGATACATGTAGATCATAAATTATGTGATTTGTCTCATTATTGCCTCTTCTAAAATATACAGTAAGGCAAATGATGTTATGGGATTCCGTCCGTCTGTCTAACAGGTCGAGGAATTTACCTTTTAAGGATAATGTTTACATCAAACTTTTGACCAATGGTTTTTGAGAGTACAAAAATAACTACGACCACAAACACGTGCTTTTAAGAAATAATTAAACAAAAACTGACTTGCTGAACAAATGTAAAAAATGAGCGGTGAAAAATTTGATTGGTCTATTTGCATCATTATTAGATAAAAAGTCAAGGTATAAACGACACCAATTTCACCCCGGGGAAGCATTGTCCAGTAGGGAGATTTTAGTGTTATGTTTACCTTTGTTATTGTATATTGACCAATGCACCGAATGAAAAAGAAGTCAAAATGTGGAACATATCATTACTTTATAATGAGAATTTACCCATGTCAAATAAAACTACGTTTAATACCCAAATTGTTCGGTGTTGACGAAATATGAGCGAGGAAGTTAAAGAAAATATGGTTATGTTCAGAATTTTTCTACAAAAACGTCGAAAAAGTTTTTCTATTTAATCCCATTTGAAAGGTCAATTTTATCAAATTTTGATTGATTGATAGGTCAATTTGAAATCTAGATGACTCGACCTGTCTAATATACCGTAGAGTATTCATCCCTTATCCGTAAATTCTCCTAAACCTCCCTTTGTAATATAAAAAGCCCCCTCCTCTTCTCCATGAAAATAAATAAGATCATTTTTAGTTGGAATACTCATCCATGTTATGTCACAAATTTCTAGAGCAGCGACTAACGGCTTTGTGTAGTTTAAAAATTCATCGTCGTACATGTAAATGTGTACGAAAATAATTGAATTGTATCAAATATTTCTACTTATATTTTAAAAGCAAGTTTCATCTTAAATGAATCGCATGATTGAACTACTTTTGACGAAATAAGTAATCAAAAGGACTGATGGTGAAGATATTTAGTGCGTTAAAAGCAACTAATTTACAACCAATCCATAAAAATTCAATCAAATCCGGCTCTTAATTTGTTTACTTTCGACATGATCGAAATTGTGATCTAAATATAAATACTTTGAGCCTCATCAAAGAATACACGTTTAAGGAGGGTGGGTAAATGTACTAATACTTCAATGATACACTTACTGTACATGAACTTATATCGTGCAATTACTTTAGTTTTTGCTCGCCCCGGTTGCCTAGGTCTATGATGATAAAATATCGTAAGACAACCATGTTATTTTTTGCCCATTGACAAGAAACACCTAAAGCAAAAAGAGGCTACATGTAGTACGGGACAGCAAGTGAAGACATTGATTATAAAAAATAAGAAAAAATGCTATGCTTAAGGCAAATATTGTTCATGAATAATTTACGTAAAATGAAAAGTGACCAACCATTTCACTTGGAGGGAAGGTCTTGGTTTTTTTCCCAAAAATATTTTGAATTTGATTTTTGATAAAAAAAAATTATTCTGGCAGCAGAATTAAGAAAAAATATATTCTGAACAAGGGTATCTGCTGTATAAAATAATGCTCATATTGGAATAAAATGTTCCGTCAAGACGCCTTTATTTTTTTTCAGCGCTCTGCGCTGCAAAAAAAAATTCTGAGCAGAACAAAAAAAAAACCAAGCCCCCTTTTAAGTTAAATGGTCGGTCCCTAACCAGAATTAGACATTGAATTCAATGACAACGTGAGCACGTAGAGAATCAATATAATATTTCATTGTCATTTTGTTTTCAAAAGTTCAACAATAGATTATTTATCTTAAAAAAAAATAGTCGAATACGTCTTTGTTCAAAAATTTAGATAAATATTTGACTTCAATGGTAAGCAGAGGCTTCTTTTGAATAAATTATCACGAACTTTAAAGTTGATACACACAATTATAATCTGTTTTAACAGTTTATTTGAACTTTCCCTTATATCTTTACATTAAAATACCAACTACCATGATATATATGAAATTTAACATTAATTCAAATTCATATGCAATTATTAAATTTAACATACTTTAAAAACTTTTTTAAATGATTAAGAAAAGAAAATATCGACATCAAAAATATTTGAATTTTTCAATTTCCGTTCTCATGGTATTTTTTTTCTTTTTTTTTTTTGTTACAGTGAAAGAGGGTTAACATTAAGGTTATCGTTAGATGTTACGGACTCAAACCTACTTTGCCAGTAAACATAAACTGGCGGTTTTTTTTTCAAATTATCAAAATGCGATACAAACGGATAAGTACTTGTACAATTTAACTTCCAAGTTTCACTATAAACTGCAATAGCGAGGGATTGTTAATCGAAATGAGCAAACTCAGCAATTTAAAAACCACTGCGAGTATCAATCTCTCTGGCCTCATTTTTGGACAGTTATTAGGTACAGGTTGTTGAAGTGCTTTCATGTGGGGTATGGTAAAATATTGATTGAATATTCATAAAAGCAAAAAAAAAAAGCTTTCAGAGGATATAAACAAAATCGTACTTCAAAACAGTTTTTAATTAATTTTTATTATTGATATAGAGTTTTTTCTTTACAACATTTAAGATTAATTAATATGACTGAATAGCTTGATCAAATCTTTTTTATTTTGTTTTAATCCATCTATGATCGGTTTTCTTTCTCTAAAACGAACGTCGAAAAGCCAGGGTTCAGTTTATATCTATAACCTTCATAAGATCAACTCATTTAATAAGCAGGATTAAAATGAACAATCAAGTGTTGCGTTCGCTTACGCCAGAGCAATGCTCTCTTTGAAACTCAAGTAATTTATTAAATTACTTTGACAACTTAAGGGTAACTCTTTAGAAAGTGATAAAGATGAAGCCTAATTATTTTTTTTTATCTTAAGTAACACTGACTGTCACTACGGACGTCAACCAACTTTACCATCAACAGAGGTTTTAAAAAGTCGGCTATTCGTGATGTAATTGTTCCACCTTTAAGTCTTTTCAATTATTTAGAGAACATCACGACCGTATCACTGAATTTGTACATGGTTTTGTTCTCCTGTTGAATTATCCAAGACGTAAAAAAGATTTGTGATCATTTCTGAAGCCCCCTTTGCACACTCAATTAGGCCACTCAAGCAACCTTCAAACCCGAGCCTTTTTGCTTGTGTCCCAAGCTAATATATTTGCCAAGAAGAGGTAAAGAGGCACCAATGCGGCATTTGGGTTTCAAAAGTCTGAAAGAGCAAGGGCAAAACCTGTGAACACGAATGAGAATAGAACAGCACGAAAAAAAAACACAAAACATAAAACACAAGAAAACTGAACAGAAATTAACAACGCGAACTCAAGTCGTGGCGAGATTGAACTCAGGTGCTCCGGAAGAGTTCCGATTTGCTATAGCTCACCCGTCGCGCTGCCAATTGTCAATTCAGTGTGTCAAATCCGTTAAAAAAAGACAGAACAAAACCCTACTACAAACCAACATCTGCACTCATCTTAGAGATATAAATTCCATATTTGTCTATGTGCGCATGATGTCTTCCGTAAAATTTCTTGAGATTCAGATTCATGTAATCTGAGACACTACTGATTCTAGGATGACTGTCTTATATTTACGACCTTCGTTACGAATTTAGGTTTGGATGTTTACGTGTTTTGATGTTGTATGTTTCTTTGTGCTATTTTCGTTTGTGATTACAGATTTTGTCTTTGTCCTTTCAGACTTTTGACATTGGTACTTCACTGAATCTCTCGTATTGGTTTATAGGTACCTTAAATGGCGGCGAACAGCGTACTCAAGGATGTTGGCTGTTTTTTTTCTCCTTTTAAATCGAAGGTTTATCTACATCTCGTAATTTTCTATTAATATCGGTGAAAGTTGCCTGCAGCAAATAGTTTAATAAAAATATTGTTTACTTTTAAAAAAGTTACTTTTTTAAACGTATACTTTGAAGGATGTTCCATTAAGCAGTAAGTGGGTGTACCCAGGCATTTTACATTAAAACGTCGTTCATCAAACATTAAGATCCTGGGAAGATATTTTTGTTGATATATATAAGTTTAGAATAGGCTTTGAAATGAAACACCTACATGCACGTGTAACCTTTTTTTTATAATATTTTATATTTTTATAGTTTAGTTTCATACAATTTAATAAAAACCACATCCTAATGAAGCTATTTTTTGTAGATAAGAATTTATTTTCAAAACACAATGATAACTTGTAATCCGTCCTTTCCCAAAACCAAAACAAAGAAGAAAAAACACTGTTTTAAAACGTTTTTTTTTTATAATTTGTAAAAGTACATAAATACGAACTAATTAAACAAAGAGGCTTCCAGATATAAGAACTTATTAAACAAAAAGGCTTCCAGATATCCGAATCGCTCACCTTAACCTCAGTGTTCGACGAAAATATTCAGCAGCTAAGCGTTAAAGCACAAAAATCTTTTCTTTCAACGTGGGGGTTATTTGATTAACAATAAATGGGGGTATATTTTTTATTCTTTAAAAAGACTCTTTGTTATTCTATATAGACAATGACTTACCCTGAGAGGCTATGGTACAATTTCAATCCACAGAAGAAATTTTTGAAGTTAGGTTAACCTTTATGCAAACAACAGGATTTTTCTATCTTGTATTGTTCTTCTTTTGCTCTATACCATACTTTGATACACACCTAATTTTGATGTGTATGAGAGGGTAAAGGGGTCATCCGACTTTTACCCAATGAACAAAGCAAAGCAACTTCTTCAGTTGTTTAAGGCAAAATTAGATTTGAATTAGATCTTTAAGTAAAAACTCAGCAATTCGAACAAAAATAGGAAACAGAATTCCAGAAACAGACACATACATTTATCACTTTCTAAACATTTATAATATCTATTAATGTAAGAGAGTGGATGAAATAGGGCCTAGCGAATAATGACGAATAACACCAGATAAAGAATAATGATCCTATAATTTGAGAATAAAGGCAAAAAATAAAGATGTAACAAGCATGCAAATCGTTTCTGAAAATTTTATGCAGTTTTACTACATAGTCTAAATATAATTATGATCCAATTATGCCGTCTTGGAAGCCTTTTATAATTTTTGTCGTTTGGCTTCTAAAAAAGTCATGAATAAAACCCCAGAAAGACGTCATAATTATCTGGACTAGTTTTACCTTTTTTCACTATTTTATTTTTGTCAACGCATGTACATGACTTACATCGTGTTAATATCTGGTTCAAGGGTATACATTCGACCAATTAGTTTTTAAAGAGTTCAACACTGGTCGGAGAAAGCACTAAACTATAAACATCTAAAGATACGTGTTTTTTTAAACCAATCATCCAAAATAATAGAACACAGTTTTTAACCTAAAAGGTTAAGTAAATTTAACTTTTTCACATACTCTATCACGCAGAAAATGAAAAGGAAAATTGAAAAAAAAAGATTTAAATTAACTAAAAAAAATCGTGATGGATCAACAATATCTATATGGGTGTAACTATGGAAGCGTTTCAAACTAGTCAGCCATAGAAATGGTATAAAACCCGGAGTCTCCCGGCCTTGATTTGTCGGATACCCAGGATGGCAGCCAAGTATCTCGTCGTTGCTCTCTGTGTGTTCTTTGTAGCAGATTTCTCGTCTGCGGTAAGTTTTTAACTAATATTTTATATACTTATTTCACCTAGTAGTATAGTTTTATTTCTTTCCCACCACAGTTATTTTTTTCATTGTTAGGTCTTTTAATTATGTTCAATGATGGTGTTTTTTTTTCAATTTTAATCTCTTTTTTCTAATCACAATAAACTATATACTGTAGTGGGTCTTTTTGTTAGGTTCTTTCTACATCTAATTGTTTTTTTTCTTGTTAAATATAAAATATCATTAGTTTTAAAATGCATTCATCATCGTTCATGTAGTTAAATTCTTTTTCTATTTTTCCTGCATTGATGCATGCAAATTTAATTGATACCTTTCAAACTGAAAGTTTTACGTCTGTTTTTAATATTCGTTCATTCGACTAGTTTCAATTTACATTTCACAAACAGAATGTAACACAATGTACAAGTACATTAATTTGAAGTTAATGTAAATTCCATCTTTTGATGTTGTTTTTTTTTCTGAAATTTGATATCCTGTTTTGTATGTTTGCTCATTTGTTTTCCTTTTTTTATGTTATTTTTGCTTGTTTGTATGGGGTTCGTTTGTTTTTGGTTGTTTTTTATGTTTTTGTTGTTGTTGTTTTTTTTGGAGGGGATAAGTTTGTTGTTGGTGGTGATTTTTGTTTCATTTTCCTTTGTTTATTTCTTTCTGTGCTACTGTCAAATTTAAATAGTTTTGAATACTTAAGGAAAAGAAGAATGCATACCCTTATAACTGCTTCTGGTCTGAATATTAACTGTTATCGAAGTTATCACTTCATTCGTGCAATATCTACACACACAAATAAACCATTTCTTAGCACTTGCTGCTTAAAAACTTTTTAAAAAATCATAACGGAAGATTCAATATTTACAAATATGCATTTCGTTGATAATCTAGGGATTTGTTTGAATCTTAGGTATTGTTTTTTATTAGTCTTGGGTCAATGCAAGACAGCGAGCAGTGATCTCTGATCATGTTGAAGACTGCTGGCTGTTTTCCATTGTGATTTTTTAAATTGCCGTTTCTTTAATGTTGTTTGTGTCGCGTACACTTATTCAACATTTCTTTATCGTCTATACCTTGTATGTAAATACTCACTTCATGGTACATGTAAAAACTTTCCATCTGTAAGGTGCTTAAATTGTTCCCAGAGACACCAATATAACAGAACGATATTAATTGATTAATCTGAAAATGCAGACAAAAGAATAACTTGCTAAAGTTAGTTAGTAAATCAAATACATAAAATGATATTTTTTTATTCCTTAATTAAACCATCCCTTTTCTATTGTGATTTTATGCACTGAATACTATTTGAAATAAATAGTTGGGGCCTGGGTGGCCGAGTAGTCTAGGTGCTGGTTTTAATTCACTAGCCGATCACCTCTCAGGCGGTGTTCGGGTCCCGGTTGTGACTTTCCCACCTGATGTGATAAGGTTTGTCAGTTACCTGCCCAAGGTCGGTGATTTCCTTTGGGTACTCCAGTTTCCTCCACCAATAAAACTGACCGCCCTACATGATCCAGGTGTGTCGAAAAGGGCGTTTAGCCCTAACACGCACACACAAAAATAATAGTTACCTTACTTAAAAATTCAAAACATAAGAGGCAGATCCAGTAGTGTCCTTTAGTCTGGGAGCATAGCGTCAATGATTTTTTTACTGCACTCGATGCAAGAAAAGCAAATCCCGAACCACTCAATAAAGTCAACATACGATCTCTGTGGAAAAAAATCGCAAAGTAACTGTATTCTGTCTTCTTTTTTCAGACATATAACAGGAGGTTCTTCGCCCAGAGGAGGTTAGATTCTCTCAGGCGTAACCTCGAGTCACTGTTATTAAGACAAGGTAACAACATTTTAAATCATCTTCATCCTTATTTCTTCACGACCATTTCCGTAACAATTAAAATGATAACTTTCTTAAGAAAAAGCGACAATTTTTAATTGAATTGTGTATTTTTAAGGCAAAGATTGACTAATGCAATCGTCAATAATAAAAGTATGGAGCGCAAAAACCTAACATTCCAAAATATTTGGAAGAAAGTGTTCGTTTATTTAAGGTAAATACTGGAGAAAATTGCATTTGAATTAAATCATATGAAGGTGGCTTTTCTTTTATAAAAAGTGAATTGATTTAATTTGTCGAGCTCTTGTGATTTCACAGTATAACCCTTGTGAGGTGTGTATGCTTAAATGCTAATGTTTTTTTTTACATTTGTTGATTGTTTTGTTGTTTTAAATCTTATTGGAATGCTGTATTTCAGGACCACCACCTCCTTGTCCAGTTCCATGTAAGTAAATGATAAATGATTAATGATGGCATTATAGTGTTAGCTTCTCTGTACAATATTTTGGAACATATTTGCCTATCCTTTTTTCTCGTTTAGCCTGAAAATGTTTCAAGAAACATTCCCGCGTATGAGTTGCAACGAGCAGAAACTACTCACTGCTCTGCAGCAATTGACTTTTCATGTCGCATTATAGCGATTAAGCATGTCGATTTTGTGCGATGACACTCATTAAATAATTAATTGTTTGAAGTGTTGTGTCGGAAATAAAAATCAATATGTTTTTTTTATTTTTTTTATACATCAGCCGATTGATGATTCTCAGCTAACAGTCAGTAACAGCGAGTGTTCTATAGAGAGTTCCTCTAGCGTCCGTTCGTTTGTTCTTGTATCTTCTCTCTAGTGGAATTGAACTTAGATCGTTTTTATTTTTATTGTATGTTTTATTTGTGTGCTTTGTCTAGGAATATTGATAGGGGGAGGTTTAGCCCCCGAAAAACTAGTTTAACCCTGCCACATTTTATAGTCGCCTGTCCTAAGCCAGGAATCTTTGACAAAGCTTTTGTTTGTACTTGTGTTTTTTTTATGTTTTCTGTCCTTGTGTAAGAAGGGGTCGGTCTATCTGTGACTATTTCAGGACTGTTTTTGAATTATATCCGTTTTATTTAGATCATGGGCCAATTGCAGATCGGCGAGCATCGCCTTCTGGCCTCGTTGAAGGCTGATGGTGGTTGTCCATTGTGGTTTTTCTGAATTGCCGCTTGATTGTGGGCTGTGATCCACATCTCATTATTTTATATTAACTTCTTGCGACGTGTTGCTGATAAATAAATAAAAAATGTGCAATAAAACATTCATTAACAAAAGAGTTCAAAATTGATTTAGCACTGAAAATGATTTTTATAGTCGGAGTTTCACTATAATAGCACACTTTTTAAAAAAAATATTGTAAAAAGGTCCGGTTTGTGGTATTAAGTTAATTATTTTTATTATAATAGGTCAGACAGGTCAGAATCAGTGTTTAGACAGGGAGGCATGCAAAGCTGGTGAGTTTAACTGCTTGTAGAAATAACTGTAAACGATTATATTGAAGGACTTTTTGTCTTTCGCCGCAACGCGGAGCGGGGACATAGAAATGCCGTTGTCCTTCCGTTCGTCCGTCTGTCCGTCACATTTTTTGTCGTTACATGTTTCTCAGCAACTATCAGTAATCATAGGCTTTAAATATTGAGTATGCAGCCTAAGTTGGGATTCCGATATGTTGGGATGCGTTTTCAGATATGTTGCTCATCTACTTCCTGTTTATTGAGCCGACTTAAATTTTTCCCACTCTACAGACAAGGGACCTAGCTAGGATATGTTCTTTTTTTTCGGGGGGGGGGGGCAAAAGGCTTATTTAGCTAAAATCTATACGATACACTGTAACATTAATTTAGCAACGGATATCAGTAGCCCCAATAGTCTCGAATTATTTATGGTCTAAAGAACGTTATTATGAGGAATTCGACTGAAGACTGGAGAAACTTCAGATGTAACTCTCGTCAAAAGTAAATGCATGATTTTTGTTTGTAATATAAAGCTTTTTTTGGGGGGATTTCGATTTCTCTTATATGTTATTTATACGCGACATACATATGCAGGTCCCGAAATGTTCGCAAGCGGGTTCTACCTACAATTTACAGAGGAAAAAGAGGTACAGATGAATTTCGTCGAAAATATACACAAGATTTGCAATTTTTTTTATGGAAAAGGGGTTCCAACTCTCATAACACCCCTATCTTTTGAGTCCGCCGCGGACAAATAGCAAACACAATAAGAACACACAAAACAACAAGATAAATGAAAGACGAATCAAATAATACGTATATGAATAATTTAAGTCGATGATATGATATTTGTTTGACTTTCAGCATGTGAGGCAAACCCCGACGACTCATGCCAAAGTAAGTAAACCATATCTCAATTAATCGTATTTTTATGCAATGTTCATTTAAATTACTTTGGCTCAAATATAAAAATACTATGAGCATTGCTTCTATAGTATGTTATGTTTTGGAAATCGCTATTTTCTGGGGGAGGGGGGTAATGACAGTCATTACTTCTGATTTATTTTATATATAATATTTAGTAGTATGACATTAAAAAAAATAATGTACATGTAGCGGATTTCACAATTACATGACAAAACTTGTGTCTCATAGACTCAAAGACAGAAGTGTTTCAGCCAATCAAAAAGCTTGTTAACTCGTAAATTAGGTATTTAATAATATCTTTCGCATTTTTTTTTCGGTTGTCACACAAAAGATTAACAACGTACAAGAAATCGCTTTACGGTTTCTAGATCTCGTGTAAGCACATACATGTACGTGTAAGTTCATTTGTTTGCTTTTGTAGTGTCTTTAACCAGAATTTGACTTAATCATGTCTATATTTAGCAATTGTAAAAATGATATGTTGAAACGAGCAGAATTGGCTTAATTTTGATTAACTTCAGTTCGATTGAGCTATTTTTGCAGAGTCATTCTTGCTTAATTGAAAATATTTTTTTTTATATTCCGCAAGGGACGGATCCATTGTTCCATTAAAGAGATTCCAACCGTTATTGTTTAATTTGAAGTTTCATACAAAAGCTCAAAAAAAATCTCAGTTAAATGAGGGGCGTACGCCCCCTCGCCCCTATAAATCCACCACTGTATCCGATCCACATAAACTGTATATTTAACTTTTATATTATACATATACTGTGTTGAAAGTTTAATAAAACAATTAGTACAATGTGATTTATTTCTTCTTTTTTTCCTTCTTTTAGAACCAAAGTGCCCAGGGATATGTAAGTATAAACAATACATTTTGTGCAATTGTATCTATCAAACTGTGCAAACATTTAATGTACATCTTTGTTAATGTAATATTTTGTAGTTTTATTGGTGTATAAAAGCATTGACCTTTGCGCACATTTTCAGCATGAATCGTGTTACTATATGAATAAATCAAGTGTATTTTGCAAATATCAAAATTTTTATATTGACAAAAAACATTATGCAATGTTTTTAAGTCATAAATGTAAAATAATACATTACAATGTATTTTCAACGCATTTTTAATGAATTGCATTATCAAATATCCTATTTTTCTTTACATTCCCTTTTTTCATTTTTTAGGTAGGAATATGGAAGGTGGTTGCATCCCAAAAGTTGAATGCGAAGCAAGTAAGAAAATTTTTGTCGATTTAAATGATAGGCTTGTTTGAAAGTGAAAGTTTTTGCTGATAAGAGGTTGCTCCTTGCGATAGCGATATGACTGACTGGGGAGTTTAACGTTGTGACTATACCTAGATATAGGTCTGCAGCGACGTTAATATATCTATATATAGCATACCCGAATTAATTACCGTTTTATACCCGTTTTTTTTTGGTGTTGTATTTTGAAAATACTTTGTCGATAACCAGTGCTAGTTGACAAGACGTTCCCGAGGGTAATCACAAGCCTGGTCGTCAGACTGTATGACATGATGTTACCAATAAATTTCTAATATTTTTGTCATTGGAATTTCCGATGGTTAAATTCAAAATTGTTTTAAACACCAAGTTTCTTTCCTTGTAATGCACATGGTCGATATCCTCGGTGCTGGATTTGACCTTCCTGTTCGAATTTTTTGGTTTTGAGAATTTTTCATTTAATATTTTGGGTTTTTGGTCTTCCAAAGTTTTGGATTCGAATGCTAGCGCTGCTGATAATAGGTTGCTCCTTGAGACATCGATATACAGCATACCCAAATGGACCGATTAAAACCCGTTTTTTTTGGTATTGTATTTTTTATATGGCAGGTTTCCTTTATCTATATAAAAACATAATCATTTCTATTTCATAATTATGGTAATAGACCATTATCACTAAAATAGTACAGTTTGTAACGTTGATTCTGTTAACATTTTTAGAATTTTTTATATTGGCCCGTTGATTGGAAACAAAATCTAAGTTGACTCGTTAAACAGAAGGAAGACGAGCCACAGACATGAAAGCATAGCTCACTTTATGGAACCCCAACTTTAAGCTGTATTCCAAAAACTCGAAAGCCTGCGATTGATAGTGGCTGAGAAATCTGTTTCGTAAACGCACGCTGATTCAGTTAACATTTTTAGAAATTTTTAATTTGGCAAGAACAGATCTAAATCATCCGCTCATTGATTGAAAAAGAAAATTTAGTTGACTCGTTAAACAGAAAGAAGACGAGCCACAGACCTGAAAGCTTAGCAATGTTACTGAAGCACGCACGCAACCGAACACGCGCACACACATCCATACACGAATGGACGCACATGATTTCTATGTCCCCGCACAGCGTTACAGCGGTGGACAAAAACATCAGATGTTTTTATTTCATTTTTTTTTTCGAGTACAAGTTACATTACATGGGATGTCAAAAATCGTTACAAAATTGTGTTAAGAGAACTTTGTGCACTTTGGCTGATAATTCAGAGTAGTTAAATTTTGTCTGGTGCCTAGTTGTTAGAATTGCATGCATGTATTTTAACTTCAGCTAAAGAACTTATTTCACATGTTTTTCTCTTCTTGCCACCGTAATCCGCTGTCACGCATACTATTTATGAGTTCGTTGTGTAGAATTTTCGTGTCTTCATTTGAAAACTTTATTTGACTGTTGCATTGTTTCCGTCCATCACAAATCAATACATGTAGTTACAACCCGTCCGATTTAACTATGGACTTTCGATTGTAGCGTAAAGTGAAGTGTGCAAACACACAACAATAAAAATTTACGTCGTCATGAACAAAGCCAATCGTTAACAAAAACCACATTGATTGAATGAATGGGTCGTGCAAACATTAAATCTGATTAAATATTGATGAATAGTCTGGCTGACGTTGGTTTTTCTTACTATGACGATTTGCGGTTTTTGTTACCGATTGGCTTGTTCATGACGACGTAAATTTTTATTGTTGTGTTTGCACACTTCAATCGAAAGTCCATAGTTAAATCGGACGGGTTGTATATATATATAGTTACCAAAAACAAGTTTTGTTTTTCTATTTAAGAATGTGATGCTGACCCAGACAGTTGCAAGCCACCACCACCACAACCATCTAGAAGAAACCCTCCCACATGTCCAGAGATTTGTAAGTAACTTTAATTTACATTAGGCAAGCAGTGAACGATGCGTTGCTTTCTGAAGTACGTAGTATAGGGGGCTCTGCAGGGACATAAACGACCTGCCATCTGAAGGCTTTTTGGAGCGACCTCTTACCTCAATTTTTGTTTAAAAATAACAAACCTAGAGAATTCAAAGAAAAATAACCTGTGAAATTAAAAAAAAACAACTATCTTGAAGAATTTCTAAAAGCAAACTTGTGAACTGAGTGTGTACCCTGCGAGAGCCCAAGTACGAGAGAAATTTAGTATGTATGTATCTAGTCGCTTGAATCAAGAACAAGTTCACATGAATTTTTTATCTAATATTTATTTTATTTTTCATGTAAAGAATGAAATTCTTTTTAATCAAAATAACTACCTTAGCAAAGACCGCTTAGTACAGCAAAGAAGGTATAAAAAATAATTCAGAACTTTTCAAAAATAGTTAAATAGAGAAGAAACGCTTAAGTTCACACCAGCAAGCTAAACGAATGTGTGATATTATATTTTCTTTTTTCCCCAACTTTCAGGTCGAAATGATAATGGCGGTTGCATTTCTCGCGAAGACTGCAAAGCAAGTGAGTATTGTTCAAGTTTTTGACTTTTTAATTGAAATAATCCCTTAAAAAATCATATGACAAATATAAATATGGGGATCTTTTGTACAATAGATTGAATGTAAAAGCATGCGCAAGTAGCTTTTATTAACAGGAATAGCTTTCATTCTCGGAACAAGAACATAAAATTGTTGAATAGTGTTATTCTATCAATCAAGAGAATATTACATAAATAGAATACTACTAAAACTATTACTTTTTGCAAATTTGATACTTTTCAAATTTTATACAACTTTTAGGACTTTTGATTTCAAAGAGCAAAAATCGTAATAGTTTTTTTTTCAAAGTTCTTGAGTTTAGAATTGGTATGAATATCGACAATTATACAAAACTTTAACAACTAATTTCTAAAGAGCACTACGTAGATTTCCATTGTTGCTTGGTTAAATTTGAGCAAGTGCATTTAGAAAGTTAATTTCAAAATTTTTGTAAGTTGAATGTAATCACATAGTCTAAGGTTCAATAAACGAATGACTGTCTTTATATAAAACGCACAGAAATACACAGAAGAACCATAACTGTTCATTCCGAAAGGTCCGCCTCGTCTCTTGAGACCATCCTCACAAACGGTGTCTAAAGAGTGTCGGAAAATTGGTCCATGAAATTTTCAGCTCTGTGGCTCGAAGAAGATCAAATCTTAAACCTTGGTCTTGATGCAAGTAGCCCGACCCAACTCAACTATAATACCAAATATTGCCTGTACAAAAGTTCAAATGATCTGAAAGGTACATCCTGCATATTTTTCTTTTGTTTTACAAAATGCAAAGTTCAAACAATCTATACAATTGAAGTATACAGTTAAAGGGTGACAGTCAGTTTCAAAGGGCAGTTAACCAATGAATTTTATTTTAGAATGTGATGCTGAACCAGATAAATGTCAACCACCATGTCGTCCGAATTGTAAGTAATATACTATCAACATATTTAGTGAAAACTGTCCCCTGGGCTTCGAATAGGGCAACACTTACTTATACTTTTAGTAAAACATTTATCAATTTTTTTTTACATCGTTTTGTATTTTTTCTCCCATATATAGAGATATCTGTTCTATACTGTCGTTAAGAAAATTGGATTTTCTTATTAATTGTTATTCGTTCTAAATTGTTCATATTTGTGTGTATTTACTTACTTCCGTCGTGGAGAGCCTTTTTGAAATGATCAAGAGCGGGTCTCTGAGAAATCTATGCAATATCCTAAATTTTACCCAGAACTAATATTTGAATATTTTTAAAAGCAATGGTGTTACTAAAAGTCCTATAAAACAAACAAATTCTGGCAAACTATTCAAGATGTCCGACCTATTGTCTTTCTATTCATTAACCAGTCCAGTATTATAAAATGATAATTACTTTAAAAAACTTTCAACAAATTAAAAGTTCATTTTGTCCCATATATGCTTTAATTTTCAAATGATGAAAGAAAAAGCTTTAAAAGACACGATTTTGCTTTTAATTGCAAAAGAAATTTTGAAAATCTTATAATATCCATTACCAAGCACCCTAATAGGTAAAATTTTCCAATTGTTCAAAATAATCAAAATGCACGATTTTAACTTTAAATTTTGTTTAAGACCAGTCTCTTAAACGAAATTCTCTTAAATATTCGAAAACTTTAGGCATATAAAGCCAACATGTTAAAACTACAATCTTAACTCATGAAATGCTAGTTGAAAAATGGCTATATTATTTATAAAATGATTTGTCAAAATATTCTAATTTAAAACTTGAAACAATAAATCATTTACAAAAATCACTGTTTATATTCAACTTATGGTACATGTATTTAACTTACAAAAGCATCGGCGAAAATTTAGAAAGTGGGCATTTGAATGGAACAAACAGTGAATAGTTGTGCAGAAACGGATACATCTTAGAGACAAACTCCTTCAAAATAATGTCAAATTGGCGATATTAATAGCATATTTATCATGCATGGGGCTTATAGTGTATTTTTATGCCCCCGCATATAAATGTATATTGTTTCACCCTTGTCTGTCCGTCCAGCAAGATTTTCGAGCTTTATTTCAACATGCTTGCAGATATTAGCTTTCTTTTGTCATATGAGTCTATCATGATGAGTTACAGATCAAGTTCGCATTTTTTTCCTGTCTATTGATCGAAATTATGGCCCTTGGAGTTTTCTTGAAACTAACAGTTTTCCGGACTTTTTTCCACATGCTTGCAGATATTGAGTTATTTTTTTTGTATATGCGTATATCATGATGAGTTACAGATTAAGTTTTCATGTCATTCTAGTACATTGATTTTCATCGAAATTATGGCCTATTAGAAAATTTCATACAAATAACAGTTTTCCGGACTTTTTTCTCACATGCTTGCAGATATTGAGATGATTTTTTGTATGTCAGTCTATCATATCTAGTTATAGATCGAGTTTTCATGTCATACCGGTCCATTGATTTTCACAGAAATAATGGTTTTGGACTTCGCATATCTCATGTACATTACAGTTTCCTGGACTATTTTTACAATATTTGCCTAAATTTTTCCATACATTGCGTAGACATCAACTGTGTCTAACAAACACCTTAGCAACCCGTAGTTTTATCATGGCGATGAATAAGTCTTTTACTTTAAACATTGTAAATTTGACAGCGGTGGCATTACCTTTTCTAGTTTCAATATACTTCCAAATGAATATTTTTATCATAGAGTCATAAAACAGTAGTCATAATACAATGGAATATCAATTAGTATTTTCCATTATGGCACTCTTACTTGTAATAATTCTTTCATTTATAATGCTATTAACATTTTGTATACACTTGAGGAGGGGGGGTCCTGTAATAAATATAAAAAGTTTGTGCACATCCATTATTATAAAAATATAGTCATATTATTCTTTAAATATTAGGTCGAAATACAGATGGTTCTTGTAAATCTAAAGAAGAATGCGGTCCTCGTAAGTATTGGCTAAAATTGGCGGGATTTCAAAAAATTCACGATAATAAAATGGGGAAATGTTGGTGGCGAGCGGAAAGCATTCAGGGAAATCATTTTGTAACACTTTCTCAGAAGCTCTTGATATCTGGTAAGCACCATTACAAAAGTATCCTTTAGCTACATACTTAGGGACGCGGTTCTGGTTTATTGCCTGCTTCCTGTTTAACGAATATTGATTTCGTTGTCTTTCAATATTTGTTGGTTTTTTTTACTTTAAATGATTCAGTGAGTGAGTTGATTTTTTACGCACTTGCAACGCTATATAGATTATCTAAAGGCGATGAACATGAAAAGGATGATAAAATGGGCATGAAACGATGATGAAAAAATGAAATATGTGGTGGGGTGGGACACAAAGGAACAGTAAATTTTGACGTCCACAGGAAAAGAAAAAAATGGGTAGGGCGGAAAATTTAGCCTATGTGGTGCACTTCACGGCGGTCCACAAATGGGTATTTTACTCTCCACACACCGTGGCCCACTATGGTCAGCGGTCTGTATATGATTGAAAGACTAAGTGTACTTACATGTAACAGCAAAAATTCTGAACGAGAAGATTACTTTCAATTCAAAGTGTCAAAGAAAACGTAAGGAAACACATGCAATTTACTGATTACACCGTGGAATAGAGGATAATTATATATTGATATTGTTTGATCAAACAAAAATATTAAATATTAAAAATATTAAAAATTGCGATGTGCATGCAAGATTTATTATCTCATTCAAATCGTTTGCTTTGCTGTTGTTAAAAGCGATCCTGCAGCATCCAAATGTAAGTTAAGTTAGCAATACAGATAGTGTGAAGACACTGCAAAATTTATCAGCAGGCAATTAAATTGTTGGTACAATCAACTGTAATAAGACATGTTGATACTTGGCTATGTATCATAACCATTGTGAGCATTTAAAAATTCTAATGCTATCACTTTCTCATGGCGTACCCAATTCCTGAATTAAAACACTCTTTATCTTTGAGAACTCTTTATTATATATCTATTGATGTTTTTTTTCATTAGCACCTGCAAGACGAGAGGGACCTCCACCTCCACCAGGTAAAGAATCTCTGCACTATGTAAAAATCTGTACCAATGTTAGAGTCGGTACCATTGAGATGGTCAAAATTTACTAAACTATACTGTTTGAGTACAAAAAGTGTACTTATCGTGGGTTTTGCCAATTAAGTATCTCCCAAGAAGTGGTTAAGAAGTTGCCAAATAAATTTTGTCAAAGTCGAATTATTCAAGTGATGGAGGTTCTGTCTGTCTGTCTGCCTGTCTGGTCACAACTCAGATTTTGTTTTTCTAAATGCTTAAACATGATAAACTTATTTTTGATGTGTGAGTCTACCAAGATGAGTTTCAGATAGATTTTTTTGTTCGCTTCGGTCCGCAAAGTTGTTTTTTTTTTAAATTTATTGAGGATCATTTGTTTTAAAGCAAAGAACTTCATAACGATTGCATTATCTAATGTATACAATTAAAAAAAAATGATAGGAGATAATGAGAAGTGAAATAAGTGTATACGACATAGCCCGCATAAACATGCGGTAATTTAAAAAAGACCACAATGAAAACACCCAGCCGTCTTCAACGAGGCCAGTGGGCGCTGCTACTGTTTTGCGACTGTTGCAAAGTCAACTGGTCTAATGATCCAACGAGTCTAATTAAAATGAGCTAATGTTAAGAAATACATGTATGAACTATGATGAAGTGCTGCACTTTTGTCCCGATAAAGATGTGCAATTATGTATTTAATGTTGCACTTCATTTGATTTGTTAATATGTTGAATTGGAATTGAACAATTGTTTTAAGACAAATACCATTTTGTATATCTCTATCATAATGATTGAAACCTTTCATGGATCAAACGTTATTCTAAAACGTGCATAGTAAAATTGTCAAAAATCCAAAAGAAGTAATAACAATATTAATTGATATACATGTAACTGAATGAAAACACGACAAAACGTTTTGCCGAATAAAAAATTAAAAACAAATGTGATCAGCAACATGATATCAAGTTGTAATTAGAGTGAATGCTTAGTTCCTGCTTATTGCTACCCGTTTTAAGAAAAATGGTGGATACTTGCGATCTTGTTAGTTTAAAGTTTTTAGATTTGCATATTTATTTTTATTACAGAATGTAAATGTCCACCGCCACCACCAGAGAGAAGAGGTAATATATATTGCTTTAGAATTATTGATTACTATTTTGTTTTCTTCATGTCTTTGTTGTTAATATACATTCATTTTTGTCAGCATGTGATTTTCTAAATTGTACGTCTCTATTTTATCATCATCTTTCACTGCCAATGAATGTCTTCGTTCAAGAATTTGCCTTTGCTTTGGTTTTTGTTTTGTTTTGTTTTGTTTTTTTTTGTGTTTTTTTTTGTGTTTTTTTTTTTGGCGGATGGTTGGTGTGTCCCCTTACAAAAGACCAAACTATCCGACTTAAAGCAACTATTCAATTTTACACTATTTTATACTTGTTTGTGAACAGACAGTGTTACAACCTACTGTAATGATGCATTTTTATTTCTCAGGATTCCTTTCAAGGAGAGAAGACGGCCCTCCTCCTCCTCCAGGTAAGTTGAATATAAAATCTTGATCCTCAACAAATAGATTTGGAAGCCTGTTAAATATCTATGAATTAAGAAACATTTATACTTTTCCTGGTCTCCGTTTTAATCAGGTCAAAATAACCAAGGATATAAGTTTTGGCTGTGTACTCGTATTGTGTTTAATGCTACTACCGGTGGACCCTAAGATCACAATGGAAGAAGGAGGTTTGGCGAACCAGAAAACCTGGTTTAACACCCCATTTCTTTTGAAATGCCCGAACTAAGTCAATATCATTGAGGTCTTCAATTTTTCCGGTATGTCTTCCATGTTTTGTCTTTTCTCTTTGACATTGAGGTTGATTATTTAAATTCGGTTATTTTGTAATTAGCTTTTTTACTGTAAGAGCGTGTCTATGAGAAAACCATCCAAAATTTTAAAAAACATGTCCAGATGCAAGAACTTCAGATCTACAAAAAGGATGATCGAGGCAATGAAACGCTCTTTCCTCAAGACTCCTTTTCGCAAAATATTTTTTGAGAAATTCAAGATGGCCGACATATGAGCCTTATCAGTATAAATGGGTTTCTTGGAAAAATTAACCATGCTGAACAGTGCTGAAAACAAAAGTTTAGCTTTTTAATCAATCTATCACCAGAGGGAGCGTCTGTCAACACTAACCTCTATACTATCGCGCTAAGGATTGTGGGTAATATCCCCGAATTCGGGGATTGAATATCATTAAAATATTTCCCATGATCCTTAGCGCGATAGTATAGAGGTCAGTGTTGATAGACGCTCCCTCTGGTGATAGATTGGCTTTTTAATGTTTTATTTTTTTCGTTTTTTTTCTTCGATAATCAAAATTTTAAAGAGGAATTTTAAACGGTCATGTTTCTGCTTCTTAATTCTAAAAAAAATTAAAATCATTATTTCCATTACCCAGTATTCGTAGGGGGTATATGGGACATTTTCCAAATTCGTCAAGAACATCGAAATGTTCCATTTTAAACATAATCGTTTGTGAAAAAATAACATTTCAAAATTCACTTTGCTATACTTTGCAGAAAATGCATGCATTTAAGAACAAAATATCAAAAGGAAATGCTTTGCATATGAACTTTGTCATCTATCAAAGTGCATGAATTTGGGGCATGTCCCATGTCATTGTTAGATGATTTTCGACGACTCTGTGCTATGTTCTCCTCTGTCATTGCTAAAAATTGTCGACGACACTGTTCCGTTGTTCTCTGCCATTGCTAGATTATTTACATATTCCCCAAGACATGATTAATTTATAAGAAGTTTAAATTGCCTTTATATTAAAACCTTTATTCTCTTTTTTACAGGATGTGAATGTCCACCACCACCGCCACCAGGAGAAGACCCACCACCGCCACCAGGAGAAGACCCACCACCACCACCACCACCAGAAAGAAGGAATGGTAGAAAGTCAGTGAGGAGAGGCGGTAAGTCATTTTTAAAAAAATCAGCCATGGAAATAATAAAAGTAAATAACAAATTACTGATACTTTTTTTCAAAGCACTTCAATTGAAATACAAAATAGAAAAAATAAAAACAATCCATTTTTGATATAATAGTTTTGGCTGGAATATATCCTAGAATTTCATTCAGCTTACGATTAATTTGCTGAACGTAGCAATTAAATCGTCGAAACAGTCCTTAGACTAGGCAATAAGAAATAATGAAAATGTAAAGTGCATATTTTACCAAAAAATGTATGTATTTCAAAGGCATAAAAATAACATCTGTAAAATTGGTAGGCTAAATCCCAGGAATATCGAATGGTTTCCTTGTTTTGGCCTCTTTAGCGGATTTGTCAACTGACGGAAGTGTTGCAACAAGCAGGTACTTTTTAACATTTTGGACTAACTGAGTGCACTGTCTTACGACTCAAGTAAGCGTTATTGATTGCTATTCAGTAAAAAGATATCAGTATCTAACTTTTGAAAATATTAAATGTCAATGTTATTCTACCACCCTTATATAGACGGGAAAATGGAAAAGCCAGACGAAAGGTTCTTCTAGTATAAAATTTTGCGTAATTTGGTTACGTCCAATTAAGTTCAAAAATCTACCATCATCTTTTGTTTGTACTTGTCGTTTTGATGTTTTCTGTTCTTTGTTGAAGAAGAGGTCTATCTTTGACTTTTCAAGACTGCTTTGAATTGTAGGCATTTTATATTGACCTTGGGTCAATTGCGTAAAAGAAAGCAGCGCTACTGGTCTCGTTGAAGGTTCCTGGCTGTTTTTTCATTGTTGTCTTTTAAATTGCCGCTTGTTTATGTGAGCTATGCCACGTACATTTATTTCACATCTCATTAACTTCTGCATTTAAAGATACTCAAAGATAGCGTTATTTTTGCTTCATATATTCTTTTTTTTTGTACCGGGTTATTTATCCAAAACACACAGAGTGAGTCTTTCTTAGTTTTTATTGTCGTTTGTGTTTTGTAAAAATATTTACATGCAACTGATTTTCTAGTGTTTAATTTAATAATCCAAGATCATTATATTTTCAGCATCTTCAGAAGAAGAAGATGATGGATGCCAGGGTAGGTATCTTCAAATGTAGAATATTATTCTAATGATATTTTTGTTGTGCAGCATAATACAAAACTTGACCTTTGGCGCTGGTTTGCAAAAGATGTAATCTCGGTCGGATTTGATCGATTATTTTAACCCATTAACAATAAATTAATTTAGATCAAGATCAATCTGAATGATTTAAAACCTGCTACAGATAATAAAATGTTCAAAAATAGAAATATGTTTACACTTTGGAAACTTGTGTTATTTTTCAATGGATTAATTTTTTTATCTGGTGGGGCTCCAAATGGGGAATTAAATTTATAAATTGATTTAATATATTTTTCCCCTTTCGTATGATTTTTTTATCGAGAAAAAAAAATGTAATTGAAATTAATTTATATGAAATGACCACAATATTCTATCTGTCTATGGGAAATAACATTTAAAAATATGGCACACACTTTCGTGTAACCTGCTTCAAAGGGTACACAGTGTGTGCCACATTATTAAATGCTATTTCTTCATTTGTGGTCATTCCTTATATAACGAGATTAAGACCCTCGAATCTTTTGTAGAAAGCTTAATCCCCCACCTTGCTTATACATATACGTGTACTTCATACATCAGTTGTCACTTGTACAAAAAGACACGTTGAAAACTAGCAGTGACCTTTGGTCATTCCCTGCCATCTTGCAATAAACCCGAAATCAAAACCATTGCATAATTAACATTCAAAACCAACCCTTTTATAACCAAAGTACTCTTCACTTCAAAGAACAACTTACGGGTAGACGAAAGGAAAACAAACATGTTGACACAGCATCCTGGTTAGGTCAAGCATATATGAATTTTTGCGGCTTTGTTGAATCCTATCTTTCCTCATTTGATAATCTTAAAAAAAAACAAAGCAAAAATCAAATCCAATGATTTGAATTGAATATCTTGGTTAAATCTTTGAATTTAGTCCTTTTTGGCAGAAATATTGATAACTTGATACTTGCTTTAAAACTTCCATAAACGTTTTTACTATTTTCATTTTTAAGCATTATAGCGATCAAGAGTGTCGGTTTTGTGTGATGACACTTCACTAAATCATTATTGTTTGAAGTGTTGTGTAGGATTTAAAATCGATACGTTTGATTTTTTTTACATCAGTCGATTGATGATTCTCAGCTAGCTGTCAGTAACAGCGAGTGTTCTATAGAGAGTTCATTTACCCTCCTTTTGTTGTTCTTGTTTTTTGTCTTAGGTTCTCTCTAGTGGAATTGGACTTTGATCGATTTGATTTTTATTGTGTGTTTAGTTTTTGTGCTTTGTCTCGGAATATCGATAGGGGGAAGGTTGGGCCCAAAAAACTAGTTTAACCCCGCCACATATTACATGTGCCTGTCCTAAGCCAGGAATCTTTGACAAAGCTTTCGTTTGTACTTGTCTTTTTAATGTTTTCTGTTCCTTGTTTAAGAAAGGGGTCTATTTCAGGGCTGATTTGAATTATATGCATTTTATTTAGACCATGGGCCAATTGCAGAACCGCGAGCAGTGCCAAATGGCCTCGTTGAAGGCTGCTGGCGGTTGTCCATTGTGGTTTTTCTAAATTGCCGTTTAATTGTGGGTTGTGTCGCGTACACTTATTCCACATCTCATTATTTTCTATTAAAGAAAAGTTCAACGGTAAAGAACCACAAAAACCGATGACAGTATGACCAATCTAGACCTAGAGCTCTTATAAGAATAATAAGTAGAGGCTACAAAATGTATATGTCGATGTTAGAAAGATGATTCAAAATCAAAAAGAGAACAATCGAGTACGCGTTTCAGACAATGAATCAAGAATAAACAAAAACATTGTCATATTTTTGTTCATGTAAAAATCTTAATCAAAATTGTATAAATATTTGAATTAAATATCATTCTTTGTTTTTTTTTTTTGTTATTTTTCCCCCTAACCTTGCATTTTTCTCTTGCAGTTGCTATTGACAAGTTAACAGGTCTTGAACAAAATATCGCTGAAATTAAACAAATGTTGGAAGAGTTATTGGCACCGCCAACTCCATAGACCAAGGTACGTCATGCTTTCTTTTTCCTAAAGCATAATAACTGAAATTGTGATAGAGCAGAAATTTTGGGGCATTTTATTTAAGCATATTTAAGTGGCAAATCTTATTCATAATGCTAATGTCAAAGTTAAACCTATTAAAACTTTAGTAAATTAAACGGCAAAAAAAATTCGCCAAAATAAAAATCAAAATCTTAAAAATCAAATTTTTCGCTCAATTGAAATGCCAATTTACTCAAATGAAATGCGCCAGCAAATTTATAGGAGTCAGTGTTAAATGGGTATCTGGAACATTGCAAAAAATAATATTTGAATAAACAGTAATCGTTTATTTGTTCTATGAGTCATACCATTTATAGAGTGGCACACCGATGACGAAAGCAGCGCAAAAATCAATTGAATTCCTTGAAACTTTGCTTTGACAGTTTTAATTGTTTTTTTTTTGTCAATTTGGGTTTAGGAGATATAACTAGTTCATATTTATTGTCAATGTGTGTATTTAAAAAAATGCGACCAGCTTTTCCTATATACCATGGGGCACCTACTATGTTTTCAAACGTAAAGATGGTAATGGCTTTGTTTCAATGGTAAAGTGAATATATCGATCAGCACACACATTCTGTTTCACGGCGGAGTTGTACAATACTTAAGACAATTTTTATTACAATTTGTTACATTATCTGGCATTAGCATGTTTTAAAGAGAAATTAGTTGTATTGAATTACATTTATTTCATTTCTTAGATGATTATTAGTTTTAAACAAACAAAAAGTAAGATAAAGCTTTTTCTTTATTTCAGGAATGACAATATACTATGGCGAGATCATAATGAAATCAGAGACCAGCAGGATTTCATCAATATCATAGAAACTTTTATTTCTTACCTAAATAGTATTCTCTTTGTTTATTTTTAACTCTTTTCAATTATCATAATTTCTTTATGATTGTTCATTTGATATACTATTCCATGATTTTATTTACTTGTTCTAGTGATTTTTTAGTTGTTTCTGTCTACAATTCTTGCATTAAAAGCCACATCTAGGCAAACCAATGTGTATTTATATCACCAAAAATTAACATATTAGAATGTTTAAAAGAAGCAGAGGTACCAATGGGGCATCCGAATGTCAAAGTCTGGAAGGACAGAGACAAAACAAGCAAACACAAACAAAAACGGAACAAAAAAAACCAGACAACATATATAAAACACGGAAACTCAAAAACCACTGAATATCTATTAACATTGCGAACTCTAGTCGTAATGAGAGTGAATTCATGTGCTTCGGAAGAGTAAGCGGTTCCTGTCTGCTTTTAAATATATTCCTGGTGTAAATTACTATCAGTATTGGTGCGTATGTTTTGATTAGACAAGGTTGTTTCACATCAATATTTTGTTTTGTGTTGCATGTACTACCGGACCGCAAGGTCGCCATGGAAAAGGGGCGATGTTTGGCACCATAGCACCTGATCCAACCTACCATTTATTTTGCCATTACCAAGTCATGCCCATGGTGATCTCGGTTTTTCTGACATGTTTATGTCTTATTTTGCCCTTTTCTTAATAATAATAGTTTCTAATCTCGGCAGTTGACGTGTCAACTACTCATTAAGTCCATGAGGTCTTAATGCCGAAAAAGGCGTCTTTTGCTAATTCATTTATTTAAAAACTTCCATTTGCTATTTATATATTTGCTTTGACCTTTAAACACTAGTTTTACCTACAATATGATACTTTTTTTTGTCATTTCTTCTTGGACTTATGAAATTGAGCACCCCTTTCAGTATACATAGTATTATTTTACATAGTTTGGCAAACGCACACCAGAAAATTAGTGAATTTAGCAAGATTTTTATGCAAGCTATAGAAATTTGGAATTTTTTTATGAAGAAACATACCTTAAATGAAGAGTAAATTGCTTTCCTAAACAAAAACCAAACATATTGTTTATTAAAAACAATATTTTAAATGCATGTTACGTTTTCGTTTTGTTTCTTCTAGTTGGTGTTTACTAGTTTGTGTATTTGCCTTTCTGACTTTTATTATCAACTGATATACTGATACTCGACCCATTACAAAATTCAATCAATTTCACACTCACATTATTTTAAACTGGTTCTTGCATAAATTATATAACAACGAACTGAAGACAAAACTGGCCTTTTCCCGGGTGCAACAAAACTGTAAACAAATTTTTAAGTATTAGAATACTCTTACTCGTTGTGTTTACTATAGGTGTTGAGAATATTCTCAGACCACTACCAAATTATTGTTTTGTGGCGTCGGATACTGATCTGGTAAAAATGTGTTCAATTGAACTTTATGGTGACAAACCTCTCCCTTTTATACTAAAAAAAAATGCTAGCTGGAGAGGAATTTACATAAGCATGTGAAGCTTGTTTCCTAATCCAGGGTATATTGTTATGCTTTAACTAGTCAATGCGATCTAAAATTTCGGTAGTAAAACAACAAATGCATCGGGAAATGCGAAGTGATCAGTCTTCTACAACAAACAGCCAAACCCTTTTTCTACATTACGTTGGAAAATTCGAAATGTGCTATTGAACATAAAATAATAAGCTGCAAAACACACCTTATGCTGGTGAGGTAGGGATGCTCCTTTTCCTCAGCTCAGTTAAGAAAACAAGTTTAGTTAATAATGAAGGATTGTTAGTACTGGTACTGAATTGACCATGAAACAGAAACCAATTCAAAAACAAAAATGTGAGTAAAATTTGACCACGTCAACTGAATGATTCAAGCAATAACATATTGTAATCGTGAAGAACACATTTATACCTAAGATCAATTTTAAGTACTTGAGAGCTTGAATAGGTCCATGGTTAAGCTGTAAAAAGTGTTCATTCGTTGATAATAAAAAAAAGAAACAAAACTTTTTTCCAAGACTTTCAGTGCTTATTTATTGTGTTAGGGCTAGAATTAATATAACAGAGAATTATCTATTAAACAGAAAAGTTATCTACACTACAAAACAAATTGGCACACCATAGTACATAGGACTATCAAACCAACAATAAAAGGGTCTGTGTGATACCAAGAAGTTCCTGAAAATAGAACAATATAGATATTAAGTATAGTCATGTAGCAACAATATTAATTTTCATTCCGAAATAAAACAAGGGGTAGCAATAAATCGTACTAAATACACACAACTTTATTTACCGTTAGTAACTAAAACAGAAACTTGGAGATCAACTAAAAACAGAATTAACAGGTTCAGCTTGCTATGTTTAACCTAAGCACCAATTTTGATTCTTTCCATTGAGTAGAAACTGAGAAATCTGTTGCGAAAGTATGCACGGATAGACAAATGAACAAGTTGATTTAAACAACATAGGATCTCAAAACAGTAGTGTATAAAAATGATATCTGCTTTCTTGAAATGACGGATTTGTTGGTCAGAAAGCAGGTTTTTTTTAGCATAGCTCTGACAATGGGGTAAAGTGAATCAAAAATATTTTTTTTCATACCTTTTCCTTTTTCAAATTTCTTTTATTCAACTTCTACAAACCAATCTGATAGACGGTAAAGAGACATAATATAAACCAACATAAAGAAATGGCAATTTTAAACATTACAATGGAAAACAGCCAGCAGTCTTCAACATGACCATCTTGCATAGGTCACCGGTCGCTGTCTTGCACAAAAGACTCAAACAAATCCCTTTATTATTTACAAAACACCCATTTCTGGAGCTATATGAGCAATCTGAGCTAAAATGGTCAGACTGTTTATTAGATATCCTGCAAAGCATGATTAAGAGAATTTTTATTCTGCTATGTTGGGGGCTACTGTCTAATTGCTTTTCTGCTTTTTCTGTGCTTTGTTGAGCTATTTTGGAGACAATTTTATATGGTTTCCAATATGCACATCAAAAAAGTTTTATCTTTAATTGTTGTGTTTTTATTTGAAGTTTGTTCTAGGTAACTTAAAAAGGAACTTACCGTCACATTTTATATATAATATTACTGAAAGACAATAAAAACATCGTAATAAGTAAGAATATTTTTTTTAATTCAATGAAAACTTTTAAATTTAAAATTGTTTGTGTGTCTCCGTGTTTTATCATCCATTTACAGACACACAAAAAAGAAAGAAGATGATTTGTTATATAATAAATTTACTCTATTATAGTAAAAACCCATGGTACACAAATAGAGGTCAATAGATTAAAAAATTTGAACAAATGCTTAATACATATATATAATCCAGACTGTCTCTTTAAAGATTCAATTGGTATTGTAAAAACATGAATAGATAAGTGATGATAATGCTAAAACAGCCTCTCATTTTAAATCTTCTATTGGTATTTTAAAGTGCAGTTCTTTGTAAGAATCAGGCAAAATCGAAAATGTTTGAATCATGATTTTAAAAACACACGGTTTTGGCAATGCATTGTCATTCAAAATTGCCTTTTAATGAAGAAACAATCATTAGTTGTCATCTCCAGTGTCAGAGGATGGAGAAAAAAATTCTGTTACAATGATAGGGACTTAGTATGACTTGACACGAGTTTTCTCCCTTAATTCTAAATCTTATATGCAGTTCAACCAAAATGTATTTTAAATTTCTGACACTTTTGAGAACAATGCATTTTTTGTTACTTTTTAAGCATTTTGAACAGTATTTTGAAATCAAATTGTGTGTTTTTTAAATCATGATTCACTCAATGCCTGATTCTTACAGAGAATTGAATATACAAGTGGACAGACTGAATATGTTATTTTTCGGATCTTAAAAAATCTATTGACCAATATTTCTGTACCATGGATGTTTTCCAAACAGAGTAAAATTGAAGAAAAGTTCAAATCGACCAAATATTTATATTTATGATAAATGGGACAAATCTCAAACAACAAGAGTTGACACTAAAGTATGTCTCGCCTGTCGGCACCATCACAGAACTCATTGAAGGTCTAGCTGGGCCTTCAGAAAAGTTAAGGTCAAGATCATGCGACAGATGACAGAATTCCATTTAACCATCACAAAAATGTCTAAATTGTGTTCTAGATACCATAGTTATTGAGAAACAATTAAAAAAGACCAACATTCACTAAGTCATTCAGCCATGAAAATGGGGTCAAGGTCACATTACATGGTGATGTCAGTTGTGTATAGCATAATACCCAAATATCAGATGCCTAGCTATAATATACTTTTAACTTAACTCATTATCGACTTACATTCACAAAGTCACTGAACCGTGAAAAAGGGGCCAGGGTCACACAGCATGGTGTTAGTTGTGTAGACACAAACCCCAAATGTCTGTATACCAAATATCAGATGCCTAGCTATTATACTTTCAACTAAATTTATTTTCCACAATAGTTTTAATTGTCCCAAAAATCATCTAAGTCCACAGAGTCATTGAACCATGAAAATTGTGTCTAGGTCGCAGAACATGGTGTCAGTTGCATAGACAATAATTCCAGGTGTCTGTATACCAGATATCAGATACCTAGCTATTATACTTTTCACTAATTTTTTTTCCACAAAAGTCTTACAAAGAGGTTTTTTGGCCCCAAAAATGATCAAAGTCCACAGAGTCACTGAACCATGAAATTGGGGTCAGGATCAAATGGCATGGCACCAGTTGCATAAAACATAACCCAAAGTACCGGTATACCAGATATCAGATGCCTAGCTATTATACTTTTCACTTAATTCATTTTCCACAATAGTCTTACAAAGGGATTTTTTGACCTGAAAAAACATCTAAGTTCACAGAGTCGCTGAACCATGAAATTGGGGTCAGGGTCAAATGACATGGCACCAGTTGCATAAAACATAACCCAAAGTACCGGTATACCAGATATCAGATGCCCAGCTATTAAACTTTTCACTTAATTCATTTTCCACAATAGTCTTACAAAGGGATTTTTTGACCTGAAAAAACATCTAAGTTCACAGAGTCGCTGAACCATGAAATTGGGGTCAGGGTCAAATGACATGGTGCCAGTTGCGTAGACCATAATCCCAACTGTCTGTATACCAAATATCAGATGCCTAGCTATTATACTTTTCACTTAATTCATTTTCCACAAAAGTCTTACAAAGGGATTTTTTGACCTGAAAAAACATCTAAGTTCACAGAGTCGCTGAACCATGAAATTGGGGTCAGGGTCAAATGACATGGCACCAGTTGCATAAAACATAACCCAAAGTACCGGTATACCAGATATCAGATGCCCAGCTATTAAACTTTTCACTTAATTCATTTTCCACAATAGTCTTACAAAGGGATTTTTTGACCTGAAAAAACATCTAAGTTCACAGAGTCGCTGAACCATGAAATTGGGGTCAGGGTCAAATGACATGGCACCAGTTGCATAAAACATAACCCAAAGTACCGGTATACCAGATATCAGATGCCCAGCTATAAAACTTTTTACTATATTCATTTTCCACAATAGTCTTACAAAGGAATTTTTTGACCTGAAAAAATATCTAAGTTCACAGAGTCACTGAACCATGAAATTGGGGTCAGGGTCAAACGGCATGGTGCCAGTTGCGTAGACCATAACCCCAACTGTCTGTATATTAAATATCGGATGCCTAGCTATTATACTTTTTTTGTAATTCATTTTCCACAAAAGTCTTACAAAAAAGTTAACGCCGTCGCCGTCGCCGCCGCCGCCGCCGGAAAGTAATACCTATGTCTCGCCTTCAGCGACTAAAGTCGCAGGCGAGACAAAAATCATGCCCTTTCTTGTCTTGGAGTCGGGGGCTTGTTTTTTTCATAAAAAAATATTTTGAAAATAATGTTTGATAAAAAGAGATATTTTGGCAGCAGAGAATAAGAAAACAAACATTTTCTGAAGGATGATCTCTGCTATATATATGTAAAATAATACTGAAAATTAAAAAAAAATATTCTTCCAAAAACAATAAATATTTTTTCGAACCAAAATTTAAAAAAAACCAACCCCCACCCCTACCCCCCTTTCAAGTAAAATGTTCCGTCATATAGTACAAACATTTTGTATGATTTTTAAGGAACTCACTTGGAACTGTCAATGTGAGAGCGCTTACAAACGTGTGACTGATGGAAAGATGCCCAACGTTTTGCTCTGGGACAACAAAGCAAAACGATGTAGTTAATCCGACCCTTTTACTCAACCGCAGTTTAAAAAAACCAAAAAACTTATTTTGACTTCGACTTTAATTTTGTGTAAATGAAAAGGGATAAATCTGTAGCTTACTAGAAAGAATCTAGTTGATGACCGATAGCTCAATCGAGGATCAAGGAATTATGGCAAGAGAAACTTGTCGTTTATCGATTTCACCCTAGAAGGGAGAGTCAAACCTGTCTGTTATCCGTAGCTTTAACCAAACTGTGACTTAAGCTGAGGAAAAAGAGCAAGATAAACTCGTCGTTAATCTTTGATAGGGGTGTAATATAACCTTATAGTTTGTATCTCTGGCTTTAACCGAGGAAAAAGAAATAAAGTTAACTTTTCGTTAACCTGTGACTTTTACTGAGACAGCCTTAATTAATGTCAGAGAAAATTCAAACGAGAAAGGTGGTCAGAGATAATTTTCATTGCTTTAATTCAATGCATATAAAAAACGAGAAACGTGTCGTATACCATTGCTTCAGTCTGGTAAGGGTAGTAAGATAAATTTGTTGTCCACCTTTTGCTTTAAAAAAGGAAGACGAGTAAGATAAGCTTAAAAAGGGACAGGGAAGTCTATATCCGCTAATCGGGAGTCGGTTACCTGTAGCGTGCACAAAGAATGAAGAAATAACAATGTAGCTTTATGTACCTAAGACTTCAACAGAGATTGGAAGATAAAAAATGAGACTTGTTGTGTACCTTAGATTCTACTAAATTATAGAGTAGAAACAGAAAATGTCATTTTCTGTTGTACTAATGTACTGAGAAAAACCTCTATACCCATATTTAGATTGTTTCAAATAGTTTTTTGCTGTTTGATGTACTGAGATAATCACATAATTATCACTTTTATGTCTCCCAGCCGTGTGTTTTGAGTAACTGGACCATATGATTCATATGGAAGAGGGAGGTCTAATGCAGAAAAAACTGGTTAAACGCACCATTTCTGCTTTATTGCCTGTGACAAGTCAAGACCATCGCGATCCCCAAATTTCTCTGGTATCTATTTGCCATGTTTTGTCTTTTCTTCTTGGATTAATGAGATTGATCACCCAAGCTCCGCAGTCTGTTGTTGACTTGATGTCTTGCAACCGTGTTGTATTTTGTGTTACTACTGGATCATAAGGTCGTTATAGAAGTACAAATGACAAAAAAGTTCCAGACAATAAATTTTGCTACGCCTGACGCGCGTTTCGTCTATTCAAGACTCATCAGAGGCGCTCTACCAAAAATATTGAAAATGCCAAACACTGTATGAATATGAAGAGCATAGAACAGTATAACCAAAAATACCAAACTGGGGAACCAAATTATTACTAAGATATTCAACCTATGTCTGGGGTAGGAAGAAGGAAGTGTTTTCGCCATAAAACCTGGTGTAGCCATTCAACTCTTTTGAAATGTCCGTACTAAGTCAGGTTCTCAATTTCTTAGATGTATCTGTCTTATTGTGAATTTTCTCTCGGACATTTGAGATAGATTTTCCAAGTTCGGTAGTTTTGTTAATTATCTTTATATGTCATGTATCTACAACCGATGAAAGGAATAAATTTGTCGTTTTCCCTTTGCTTTAAAGGGGAAAATTGTCGTGTACCGTTAATTTCAACTGACAAAGCAAAACAAGTTAAACTTGATGTTTTCCTGATATTGTACTAAACGAACGAAGGAGTCGAAGAAGCAATATATAAAACATATATAATTTATTCTCTAAGTCGAGGAAGGAGTTGGATTAAACTTGTCATTTTCTCTTGGCTTTTTATATTTTTTTCTTTTGGCTTGAGAAAAGGGTAAAGCAAGAAACTCTGCGTTTACCTATGTGTTCTTTCATGGCAGAAGGGGTACTAGAAGCTTGTTTTTCGGTGGTTGTAACTTCCTGTTGTTTTTCTGTTTTTTCAACTTCTGGTGATTTTACTGTAGGTTCAACTTCTTGTTGTTTTATTGTAGTCATAGTTTCAACATCTTGTTGTTTTCCTGAAGTTGTAGTTTCAACTCGTTGTATTTCTGTAGCTATACTTTCAACTTCTTGCTCTTTTCCTGAAGTTGTAGTTTCAAATCGTTGTCTTTCTATAGCTGTAGTTTTAACTTTTTGTTTTGTTTCTATAGTCGTAGTTTCGACTTCTTGTTGTTTTTCTGTAGTTGTAGTTTCAACTCGTTGTCTTTTTGTAGTTGTAGTTTCAACTTCTTGTTGTTTTTCTGCAGTAGTAGGTTTAACTTCATGTTGTTTTTCTGTAGTTGAAGTTTCAACTGGTTGTTTTCAATAGTTGTAGTTCCAACTTGTTGTTGTACTGTAATCGCAGTTTCAACTTCTTGTTGTTTTCCTGTAGTTTTCGTTCCAACTCGTTGTCTTTCTGTAGTTGTAGTTCCAACTTCTTGTTGTTGTACTGTAGTCGTATTTTCAATTCGTTGTCTTTCTTGTTGTGCTGTAGTTGAAGTTTCAACTCGTTGTCTTTCTGTAGTTGTAGTTTCAACTTCTTGTTGTTTTTCTGAAGTCTTAATTTCAACTTCATGTTGTTTTTCTGTAGTTGTAGTTTCAACTTCTTGTTTTTCTGTAGTTGTAGTTCCTGCTTGTTGTTGTTCTGTAGTCGTATTTTCAACTTCTTGATGTTTTTCTGTAGTTGTAGTTTCAACTGGTTGTTTTTCTGTAGTTGTAGTTCCAACTTGTTGTTTTTCTGTAGTCGTAGTTTCAACTTCTTGGTGTTTTCCTGTAGTTGAAGTTTCAACTTCTTGTTTTTCTGTAGTTGTAGTTTCAACTTCTTGTTGTTTTTCTGTAGTCGTAGTTTCAACTTCTTGATGTTTTCCTGTAGTTGTAGTTTCAACTTCTTGTTTTTCTGTAGTTGTAGTTCCAACTTGTTGTTGTTCTGTAGTCGTAGTTTCAACTTCTTGTTGTTTTCCTGTAGTTTTAGATTCAACAAGTTGTCTCTCTGTAGTTGTAGTTCCAACTTCTTGTTGTACTGTAGTTGTAGTTTCAACTCGTTGTCTTTCTGTAGTTGTAGTTTCAACTACTTGTTGTTTTTCTGTAGTCGTCGTTCCAACTTCTTTTTGTTCTTCTGTGGTTTTAACTTCCGGAGGAGGAGGAGGTGGTGGCCATGGAATTATCTGTCGTTTAACTCTCTGAACTAAAATGAAAAAAATCCATTTATATAGCAGATAGTTACAAAGTTTTGATAATGTTATTAACAAACAAGTTAGGTAACTTCTTGCGTTTGACTGAAGATTCGTTCTTGATACCTATGTAGACATTACCATTCCAAATGAGATGGGTAGCCAATCTAAAAAATATTTCATTAACAAATGATTTACTTCGAGTAATTCAAAATGGCCGACTACACTACATTTGAAAAATTAGGTATAAGTGAAAATTTCGTGCAAATAAAGGTAAAAAAAATACCGAACTTAGAGGACCAATCTCAAATGTCGGAGAGGAAAGACAAAACAAATTCACTAAATTTAAAAAACTAAAGAGGTAGCTTTTAAACAAATTAAATTACCAGGTCTACCATCTACTGTAAACCCGGAAAATTTTGCGGCGTCTTATTTTCGCGGTAGAGTGGTTAAATTTTAATTTGCGCTGTTTAAATTCTTGCAGTAATATACTATTTGCCCCGTTAAATTTTCGCGTTAGCAATTTCAACGAGAAAATCGCGAAAATAAAACTGCCGCAAAAATTCATAATGCTTACAGGTGATCTAACCAAAGCGGCAATGGTCAAACGCCCTTTCAACACAAAATGGGTTACGTTCATAAGGCAGTCAATTTGAAACAGTGCTCGGGGGACTAACGATAAGCAAGTCATGTTTCTAAATTACAAATTGGATACGAACTAGTTACGTATGTTGATAGTATGGTTTAATGGTACACGTAAACCAGATTCAAAGACAAATAAAAAACCGCAAAAGAATTGCAGTTCTGCTAGCAGTAATAGATCTTAAGGTTCTGTACCTCGTTTGAGATTCTGAAATTCGGGTTTACGAGACAAAGTGTCCAATCTTCCATTTGAAAATGCCTAAAACAGAAAAAAAAAATTAAACAATGTATAGGATATCTCTAAGGTCTGTAACATTAGAGTATAAGAAACTTGAGAAATAGTGGTCTAGAGGGCTATCAATTTTTGGAAACAGTTTAAAGTAACATAATGCGCTTATGATAAGTTAGCCTTCATATAAGAGACTGGCGCGAGATATAGTTTCACAGTCCAATTTATTATTGTTTAGTTTAAAAATAGGTGTAACGGGGATGAAATAATCTTAGTGGTGATCTCCCTTGAATCAGAGACTTTTGTGATGTTACCGATGTTTCCATGTGATCCGACTACCAGGAATGATTGTAAAGACATTTGCACATTTATATTTCTTTAATTTGAGGATAATTACCAGTCGTGAAGATAGTGAATGTGATGGATCTTTGCCATATTTTTGGAACTTTATTTACCTTGGAGAAATCTACTTATGAACTATTGAACTGTTAAATTTATGTTTTGTACTGGGTTCGAATTGAACAATGGGATGACTAATTCGTCCTTATCCTTTGGCCTTCAACGGGTGTCAGATTTTCTCGAATGATATCGAGTGGCTTGGCATTCTTTGAGTTTAAATTATGAATTTTGGCGTGAATGTTGAATTAACAATATGTAATAGTATCTGTATTTCATAATAAAGTATCTGAACATCTATGGAGTATTGCCTACTGCCTAAGCTCAATCCCCGTGGACGAACCGTACACGACAGTTCGCCAGACACGAGGGGACAATGTAGCACACCTGGTGTGGCGCATCCGACCCTCCTGTTACATAGGTATAGAACATAGTTCACTACGGAGCCCTGCAAGGGACACCGCATCCTCGGAAACCCAGGGGTTCTTCTCTCACCTACTCGTTCATCACCCCTGGGACATAACGCATGAAATACTTCGTTTTTGATAGTTTTGTATCGAGCTTTCTGATTGGCCGCTTTACATTTATCTAATGCGATTTAGACATGTTTCTTTACATAAATAATATCAAGTTCAAGATCAGATCCTGAACTCGAAACGAACAATTTCATACCAAATGTCCCAGGGGTGATGAATGAGTAAGCGAGAGAAGAAACCCTGGGTTTCCGAGGATGGGGACACCGAAATTTTTTTTAATTTATATCGTTATTTCGATAAAATATATCATATCCTTATTTCAAGATAATTTTATTGTTATTATAATATATTATACTAGTATTTCGATATAATACATCGTTATTTCGATATACCATGTCGTTATCTCGATATAATATATTGTTATAACAATAGAAAAAATTGAATTATTATTTCAATATAATTATATCGTTTTAACGAAATATCTCCATAAAATTATCATGTATTGTTATAACGATATGAAAATTATATAGTTATTTCAATATAATTATATCATTATAACCATATATTATATGGTTTTATAACGATATAATTATTATTTCATTGTAATAACAATATAATCATTATTCGTTATAACCATATATTATATCTTTAAATAACGATACCATTATATTGAAATAACGATATAATTTTATATCGTTATAACAATAGATTATAACGAGTTTATCGAAATAACGATATAATATATTGAAAGAATAATTTGATTATATTGAAATAACGATATAATAAATTTTATCGAAAAAACGATATAAATTATTTTTATTTTTCGATGTCCCTTGCAGGGCTCCATAGTTTACAAATAATCGATGTCTTCCGCTGCTTTTAGATATTTTAAGGTGGTTCCTAATACCATTTTGACCTAGATATCGACCAAATAAAAAGTATTAATTTTGATAAAAGAGCGCACATTTTTTACCAAATAGTAAGAGAAAAGCTGCCGAAACACTGTATAGTGTAGGGTCCGGGATTGAGATATGCGTGGCTGTAGGGTACCTGATAATAAAACAAAATGATTTTTAGCAACTTGTATTACAGGTGGTGCATAATTTGGCAAAACACGTAATAAATACATGGCTTAGCCTAGTATCATTCATGTACAATTTATTCCTTTTCTTTTGTACGACGTCCATGTTTCTTTTTTTAACTAAAGTTCCAAATGATATTTCAATTTCGTTTTGCAAAATACATTAAATACATTAAATTGAAGTATGTACTAGATGTAATGTTATCAAAAACTTGGGGAATATTATATAAGAAAAATTTAGAAGAAAATTATTTCTTAAAGTAGGTTTCATTTAAATAAATAAATTTAAGAGTATTTTAATTGTCTTTTGCGTTGTTCAGAAATTTAGACCATTTTCCAATGAACCAACAAAACATGCAAAGAATTTGATTGGCTTATACAGCTATATATTACTTTACGCCCACTAAAAATATAATTGATGGCAAACTCCGCCCAAATGAATCTACTGTCAAACCAGTTAAACCGGTTTTCAGAATCTCAAAACAACATCGACTACACAACTTTATCATTCGGCATTCCTCTTAGCCTAAGATAAACTAGTAATGATAATTTTATTTAAAATAATAGAGAATTTTTAGTTGAATTCACGTTGAAAGAATTTTTTTCGTTAACTTTAAAAAAAAGAAGAATTTTATTGTATTTTTTTATCGTGCAATTAAAGCCCAAAATCTAAATGTAGCATGTGTGTAAAATCAAGATGAAACCGGAATACAACCTATAGAATTTTGACTTTGTAGTTGCACGGACTCCGCGTGCTTTTTGATTGATAGGTGTAGATATTAATGCGCTAGATTGATTAACTGATTTTAAAACATTTTTGATTAAAAATGTAGTTTTAATATTTTTTTACGCGGAATGTACTATAAAATTTATTTATAAGAATTAACTGTAATAAATTTTTGGTTTATAGAACCATAAACTGAATTTTTCATGGTGCACATTTAACATAATCCGCGAATATTCAATGTGCACCAAGAAAAATTAAGTTTATGGTTCAATAAACCAAAAATTAATTACAGTTAATTCTTAAATAGACGCATGTTTGGATAGGTTATAGTAAGATTATAGTCAGGTAAAATCAAATACTTATATTCCAAACACATCTGAAAACGGCAAAACATACTGAAAAGCCCAATGGTATATATTCATAACCAAGATAAGCTGAGAAAAATAAAAAATAAAACACCCAAAAAAGTACAAATCGTTCAACAAATAATTTTAAATGTGTCAAAGCGAGTTAAGTCATAAAAATCGCTGTTGCTAGAGCTAATGTTGAAGACAAAAACATGTAAACAAAATTGTAAGAGCACAGCAATAAGAAAATTCAAACAATGTGTGTTTGTCCAAATTAAATATTATTATTATATGCCTGTGTGTCGAATCACTTCCTGATTCAAGCAATTACCGAATGTAAAATAATTATTTGGTAGGAATATATGATCAAATTGAAATGGTAAAAACGAATCAAAAACAACGATAAAAATTAATTTAGATCAAGATCAATCCGAAAACTTAAAACCTGCTAGCCTATAGATAATAACACGAAATAAAATATTCGGATGATATGTTTACAATTTTAAAATTTTTAAAACCAATCGTTAATACAGGGTTACGAAGCTGCTATGTAGGATATCTATCTCTCAGATGAGCACAGATGTGTAGAGTTTGGTAGTGTCATCCTTTCCGGATTTGACCAACACTACATCGATCTTCGGCAACGTGACGGGTGTGCTATATCAAGCAGGAACTGCTTAATCTTCAGGAGCACCTGCATTCACGATCGTTTAGATTTAAGTTCACGTTGCTAAATGCGGTTTATAGTCTGAGTCAGGCAGCTAGGAATTATTCACAAAAACGGAGATTCTCTCCTGATTGGGAGATTCGCCCAATCAGGTGAATTTGCAATCTCCAAAACGAGGGAATAACTCCTGATCGGGAGATCATATTTTTTGGTATTTTTCTATTATTGGCCATGAGCACAAAAATTGTAAAAAGTGCATTTTTAATTTAAACCCAAGAATAAATGCAAAAGAAATATAAGTTTTTGATCATATAATCTCAAATGTTTACCGTTTAATTTTCTTAGTATTCAGCCCATTAGTTTTTCAATCTCCCCATTTGGAGATTTAGCATGGAAAAAAAAATTTCTTGCATTAGAATATAATTTTGAATATTCTAGAACATTTAGATACATGGATTTTTTTTTACATGCTGAATCTCCAAATGGGGAGATTGAAAAATCAATGGGCTAAATACTAAGAAAATTAAACGGTAAACATTTGAGATTACACTGTTAAAATCTTGTATTTCTTGTGCATTTATTCTTGAGATCAAATTGAAAATGCACTTTCAATCATTTTTTTGATCATGAACAATAACAGGAAAATGTAGAAAAATATGATCTCCCGATCAGGAGTTAATCTCTGGTTTTGGAGATTACAAAATCTCTCAATTGGGTGAATCTCCCAATCAGGAGAGAATCTCCGTTTTTGTGAATAATTCCTAGCTGTCAGGTAAATTCTGCGCATGGTTTTCTTTATTTATTTTAAAACTGCTTACCAGAATCACTCGAGTTGTCTCTCATTCCTTAGATCGTTTTTGTCCAACTTTATTGGCAGTAATAATTTGCCTGATCACCGCCTTTTAAATCGATGGCAGCTAAAAATAGATTGTCTACGGGGATTTATAATGGGAAATCCGCCATTGTTTTTCTTTGTTGTCAAGCGGAAGTGACGGCGGGGATCCAATATTTACATCTGTGATCCGAGCACCAGAGCGACACCTGTCAATGCAGGTGCTTTGTGGGATTGCCTTTTCGTACTTCTCGGACTTTTACTCCAAATATAAGGTAAGCAATAGAAACTTTGAAAACAAAGCAGACGAAAGTAAACAAATAACATTTGCAGTTCTGCAATACAGATTACAGTTCACACTGATTGACTAAGTGAATAATTTGAAAAATGCCAAAACTAAAGTCGAAAACATTAGTAAAAAGTCTCCAGGTACATAAAATAGAAAAAAAAAACAATTGCACCAGAAAGCTACCAAAACAAAAAATCATAACCCCAACTTCAGCTAGGAATTATTCACAAAAACGGAGATTCTCTCCTGATTGGGAGATTCGCCCAATCAGGTGAATTTGCAATCTCCAAAACGAGGGAATAACTCCTGATCGGGAGATCATATTTTTTGGTATTTTTCTATTATTGGCCATGAGCACAAAAATTGTAAAAAGTGCATTTTTAATTTAAACCCAAGAATAAATGCAAAAGAAATATAAGTTTTTGATCATATAATCTCAAATGTTTACCGTTTAATTTTCTTAGTATTCAGCCCATTAGTTTTTCAATCTCCCCATTTGGAGATTTAGCATGGAAAAAAAAATTTCTTGCATTAGAATATAATTTTGAATATTCTAGAACATTTAGATACATGGATTTTTTTTTACATGCTGAATCTCCAAATGGGGAGATTGAAAAACCAATGGGCTAAATACTAAGAAAATTAAACGGTAAACATTTGAGATTACACTGTTAAAATCTTGTATTTCTTGTGCATTTATTCTTGAGATCAAATTGAAAATGCACTTTCAATCATTTTTTTGATCATGAACAATAACAGGAAAATGTAGAAAAATATGATCTCCCGATCAGGAGTTAATCTCTGGTTTTGGAGATTACAAAATCTCTCAATTGGGTGAATCTCCCAATCAGGAGAGAATCTCCGTTTTTGTGAATAATTCCTAGCTGAACTTGTCCTGGACATGTCAGAATATATTTATGTCATTTGTTGACAGCAACACCATTATTATTTCACTCCTTAGGCTTCCTTTTACTTTTACAGCATTGTATCTCTCCTTCAGCATGAAAGTTACATGGTAATTGGTATTCTCCTATCAATAATACAATGCTAAATTTATTATGAAGCACAAAAATAAAAATAAAAATGTTTCATTAAAATAACAATACACATATAAGTCATTATTGTTACCAAGTTGCGGCATGTATAAGTAACTTGGTGCATTAACTACTTTATATAAATTACCCACCTTAGGCCAATATATTATTTATTTTGTAAACCAGTTCTTTTTATATATTAATTGAGCCTGTGCCAATATGATAATGTGCTTGTGTCATTAAAATTATTCTATTCTGCTCTTTATTATAATATTAAAAAAAATCCTGTATTCTCATCCCCTCCCACCCTTAGCTGTGGTTCCATACACCAATGGTCCTTTTAGAAATTGTCTGATCTGGCAGTTCACCAAAATAAAAATAAGTATCAAAAGGGCTACAACATGACCAAGAGCTATGAATCACAGCTACTCTCATCTTAATGCCCTCTCAAATACATAGGGTACTTTTTTAATTTTGGCAATATATGTTTAATTTTTTGGTTCAACTCCCTATTTACCATTTAGCAAAATATTTTACATTTGGGAAGTTAGGCTACTTTTAAAATTGGTGAAAATGGATGAGACTGGGGAAATTTAAGTTCTTTCTACATGTATATACACACAGAAAATTATTTTAAATGTCTGGTATTTTTTTAGTATAAATTTCTCCATATTTTGAGTTCAAAACTTTTTAAGAGGGTCCATAATATTAAAACAGATAAGGGACCAACCATGGAGTGCAAAAATAGTAAATACTTTTTAAAGGCAACATGATAAAGTATTTTTTTCATCATAAGCATTATTTCATATATGGTAGAAATTCCTTTTGAGAATATTTTTTCATAGCCCTGGTACAAATATTTTTAATCAAATTTCTAAAATAATTTGTAATAAACTAAGAATATCCAACCTCAAGGAATTAGAATACATGTATGTAATTCCTTGCCAACCTGTATCGATTTTAAAAATATATAATTACCTTAAATGCCATATTAATGTCCCATTGATAGGAATAAATATTTTGATGGGTTTGCAAATAACAAAAGGACTGTTTTTTTGGACTCTTTGACTAAAAATAAGTGCTTGTATATGACACTGATGAATACTATCATGTTGGTCAAATTTATATTATGAGTTAAAATTGGTTACTAAATATAATAACCATATCTGGCCCTAGCTTATATCCAAGCCAAAATTTAAAACTTGCTTTATACAAAAACAGTTTTAAGTTAAAAAAAAAAATTAAATTACATTCTAAGAAAAAAAGATATGAGATTCATTTGCTGGGCACATGAAATTTTAGTTTTTGTTCTATTTATCTAATATAAAATACCTAAATTGCTTGCCTGAACAGATTTTTACTGGCCTGTTAGCACAAATTGATAATTATCAAAATTTATCAATATTTGGTTTACTTTTGGGGAAATAGAGAGATAGTACCAACTTTTTGCTTACAAATTTTTAACTTGAAAGATATTTAATTTGGTAAAGTTATGAAATTAAAAAAATAAAATTTTGGCAACATTATGCTCCACATCAAGAAGAGCAAAAAGCTAATGTCATAATTGGCAGATCTTGACATTTTCTATAAAGTTTGAACAAAAAAAAACTTGTGATCCACATTAGATAGTCAACATTTTTGAAATTATGAAAAAGTGTTCAAATATAGAAAGTTTTAAACTTTTACTCAAGGGCAAAGTATGGAACTTAGGGGACAACCATTTGATTCTGAGGGGGGGGGGCTGGCAGTTTCGGTTGAGCCAGAATATTTATTTTCAATATTTACCGGGTCAGAAAATTTATTTTTTATATACTATAATATACTATGGGATCTGGGGCCAGGATATTTATTTTATTTTCTTGGGGGTGAGGGCCAAAATATTTATTTTTAGCTTTGGCCAGGCTAGAATATTTATTTACAAAAAAACTGCCAGGCCCCCCCCCCCTCAGAATCAAATGGTCGTCCCCTTAGTGAAACATGTCCTTTTAATCTTAGCATGAATTGTTTAAAAAAAATAGTATTACAACACTATTATGCATAACTATACCCCATTGTAAAGTGGGAGGTATATAGTGATGGTGGTGTCTATCCATCCATATGTCTGTCCGTGTGCCTTTCTGTCCTTCAGTTTCACCTTAGGGTACCCATCTCTTAATCCACATCTCCTCCCAAACCCCTCAATGGATTTTCATGAAACTTTCACACAATTTTTGTGATATTATTATACATTGTAATGTAAATGTGCACTTTTATTTGGGAGTTCCCATAGCAAAACATGGACTTAACCATTACACAGCAAGGGGGTACCAATCTCTTATCCACAACTTCTCCCAAACCCCTCAACAGATTTTCATGAGACTTTCACACAATCTTTGTGACATAATGTAGATATGCACTTATGGTACTTTTTAAAATTTAGCTATATAACTATCTAAACTTGAAATACTAAATACATATTTTTCTCTTATATAAAAGTTCCCATTTTGTGAAATAAACAAGCACGATTTGACAACTTTTTAAGTAAAAAATATATATATACATTGTATTATATCTGCACATATTTCAAAAATACATGCATTTCAATTTTGTTTTACAAATAACCACTAAAACAATTAATAATTTAATTTTAATTTATTGCATACCATCATCTTAATGTTGTGGGGATATTCACAGATTTGTGAAATCGCTCCTTCCATGTGGCAACCTAACGGTGTACAATACTTGGCCCAAGTATCAACATCAGCATGGAAACATTGAATTGATGGCATGCAAATACTGAAACATCAAAGATAATGTATGTGACTGTATATATATTTCATTTACTTTGAAAAGAATCATTTGTTTATTTTCAGACAATTGATCTTCTAATGAAGATTTTAAGTTTTTTTACCTTCGAAAAGAATCAGAAGAGGCCATGGGGGCTGAAAAAGCTGAGTAAAGCAACAGGTATAATGCTTCCAAATAATTTCAAAAATACTTTCAGCGTTCTTATTCAGTCGTAATAATGAAATATCATTTCACTACAGTTTATAGCTTTTACTATTTTATTACACATTGCAGCCACTCAGAATGAAATGAATAAAACAAAAAGTGTAAATTTGACAAAATTCATTGCAGGATTATGTATTTGATAAACTTCATATATTGTATACCTGGGGTAACTTACTTTTTTCATTTTTCACAATTTGTGTTTCCCAACATTACAGAAAGAAACAATGATCAATTTCTTTCATTCTTGAATGGAATTTATTAAGGTACAAAGAATCATTGTCACATGGTGACATTTTAAAACAGGTTTTAATAAGAATTGGAATTATTATCAAACATGGAATTTAATCTTTTTCAGCAATTAACTAACATTATTTAAGACAAAAATGTCTTTTCAACATATGACAGTTACTACAAAATTCTACAAAATTGACAAAATTCCTAAAAAGTGAAAAATGAACAATTTAGGGGCATCACTTATTCACTTAATCCTACCTTGTCTTTTCTGAGAAAATAAGAGTCAAAATTAAATTTACTTCACAAATGATTCAAATTTCATATTTGATAATAATTCAAATACTTAGTAATACCATGTTGTGTCAAAATGAAAATGAGATTACTGGAGTTATTCCCCTTTGACCTTAAAGATGTTGGTTGCTATATGAGTGATAATTTGATTCTTAGAAGGGGGGGTGAAGGCAGGATGGCAAAAATTCAGAAATTGAAAAGTAGGAAAGTGTTTTGAATTAAAAACTATTAAAATTGTGTGCAGCTGCAAATAAATATCCCCCCCCCCAAAAAAAAGAAAAAAACTAGTAGTTGCTCCCTAAATATCAGTAAACCTTATAGAAATACTTATGCTGTGTGGAAGTATTTATCCACATTCATGTCAAACTTGGCTTCCTTTTTCAAACCAAATTTAATTTTCAAATTAAAGCACAGATTTTTATTAAAAGAATGCAATACTAACATGATTCTTTCTTTAATTTTATAGGTATAAAAGAAAGTACGCTTCGTAGCTATTGCAAAGGGAGTGATCCCGTGGAAGAGGTGGTAAAAAACCTGAGGAAGGAGAAGACCAAGAAACCTGCTGCAAGTACCCAGAAGCTGGATGATTTCAACAGATGTGTAGTGAGAAGTACCATCTATGATCTGCACAAGAAGAATGAAGCTGTTTCCATGCCAAAGCTGCAGCAGGTGTTGAAGGAGAAAGACATTGATGTTTCTGTATCAACGGTGACGAGGACAGTGAGGATACTGGGGTTTCGGTAATTTTAAAAAACTTAGGTTTTTCTTCATTCTGGTGGTTAAGTTCAAAATGAATTTCAGACTTTTTTAATGTAAAAACTTAAAATACCATATATATGCATTTAGGTATAAAGCCAGTGCATTTTTTCTTGAGTTATGTCAAACTGTCTCTTTTAAGTTTTTGAGAGTCAAGTTTTTATCAGAAACAGGAAAGAACTATAACTGAAAAAATGAGAGTGGGAAAAAGATTGCAAACATACAAAACAGTAAAATTAATTTATGATTAACCTAATAACCATAGAAAAAATAAAGTCAAGCACATGCTTTTTGTATAAAAAGATAAAGCTTACATTGGTGTTTTACTACTTTTGCATATTTTTGAGGTAAAAAATATTTACACCAACTTATAAGCCGACATAAAAATTTGGGGTGAAAGTTAAAATCCATTATAAAATATAAACCAATATTTTAAGCCAGTCGAATGTGGAATTAGTAAATATTGGTATTTTAGTTGCATTTGTATTTAAAAAATAACTTAAGTTTTACTGATGCATGAACATTTTTTGTTTATCTCATTTCAGGTTTTCCAAGAATGCAACAGAACGAAGATTCGTCTCTGAACGTGCAGACATTGTACAGATGAGACATGTATATCTTCGCAAGATCCGAATGTTTAGGCACCAAGGCCATCCAATTGTTTACTTAGACGAGACTTGGTTAAACACAAATCATGTAATTAAGGGAGATTGGCTGGATATCCCCAGTACATCCATGTCTGTCTTTGAGCCAACCACTAAAGGTAGTCACCGAGATGTGGCTTCTGGCAAAGGTACCATATTGATAATTCTAGATGTCGGTCTTGCTGGAGTGGGCCTCATTCCTGGATGTGGTCTCATTTTTGAGTCAAAGACCAACAGCTCGGATTATCATGATGAGATGAATAAAGAGCACTTTACTGAGTGGTTCAAAGATGTTCTTCTCCCTAGATTACCCCCTCAGTCTGTAGTTGTAATGGATAATGCTAGTAGTTATGTACTTGAGATAGTCTAGGCCACCCCTGTTTTTGAAAATTTTAAAAACCGCTACCAGTACCCCCCACTGGGAAAATTTCAGAAAATGTAAAAATTTGTACTTGCATCGGTTGAGCGCATCCCTGTTTTTTTTTCTATGCCCCAGTATACCCCCCTTTACGGCTATAACCCCCCTGCAAAAAAGTTGGGAGGAGACAGAAAATAAAATGGGGGATAAGAAAGATGAAAAAAAAATTGAGAGGTACTGAAGAGGTACTGAAAAAAGAGGTACTGAAAAAAAGAGGTACTGAAAAAAAGAGGTACTGAAAAAAAAGGTACTGAAAAAAGAGGTACAAAAAAAAGGTACTGAAAAAAAAACAATGTTGGCGGGAAATTTAAAAACTTAAAACTCAGTGATCTGTAACTCTTGTTCGTAAAAACTTCCTTTAATTTCTTCACCTTTCAAATCGTTTATTCTATAGGTAACAGGATTTGTATTTAAAACTTTTTCAATGACAAATATTTCTCTAGTCCAACGAGTAGTATAGCCCTTTTCGAATTTACCTTTCTTTTTTGTTATTCTTACTCTATCACCTACTTTGAATTTGGGTTTTGTTATTTTATCTTCCTTTTCCGAATATAAATTTTGACGTACCGTTAATTCATTTTCCAATTTACTCGCTGCAACGGGTGTTATTTTAATTGAAGAATGTACCGTATTATTATAATTTTTAACCAATTTATGTAATATATCGTAATATTTTAAAGTGTCATTGGCAGTAAAGTATTTATACATATGCTGTTTCATTGTTCCTATCCAGCGTTCCACCACACTAGATTTTTCTTCATTCTCAGTTGAATATAACTTTATGTTATTGTCTTTTAACAATTCTTTTACTTGTCGATTATAAAATTCTGATCCTTTATCCGACCAAATATACATTGGTTTTCTTTCTTTGAATAATGTTTTAAAAGCTTCGCTGACCGTTGCTCCTGTTTTGTTTTTCAAAGGGATTAACCAACCATATTTACTAAAAACATCTATAACTGCTAATAAATATTTATAGTGTTTATTTTGTTTTGAATATGGTTGCATATCAATCAAATCAACTGCCCATGTTTGGTCTATTGAATGAACATAAACACGTCTTTTAGGAAACGATTTTACAACTCTATGGTGTAATTCATCCGCTAATTTATTTGTAAGATTTTTTTTTGACATTTTTTAAGCAACTAAAAAAGTTTTCTTTAAAAATGATGGAAGGAAAAATCTGCACAAGGTGTAAAGAATGTAAATCATTTTGTGAATATCATAAAGATGGAAGAATGCGTCTTGGCGTTAAATCCGCTTGTAAACAATGTAATAAACCAAAACAAAGATTACATTATCAAGAAAATAAAGAAAAATATAAAAAAGCTTATCAAGAGTTTATGATTAGAAATCCTAATTATCAACATGAATATTACTTAAAAAATAAAAAATATACCTAATTAAAATTGTTTCTATTAAAAATGATCCCAAAAAAATCGTTTAAAGATCTTATAACTGAAACCACCATTGATGATATAGAAGAAACTGATATAACTAAATACATAGAATCACTAAAAGATAAAATACTTATTAATCAATTTCCTCTAAAAATAAAAATAATAATAACGAGTGAATTTTCAACTCCCATGGCATTTGATATTATAGAAAGTCATTATTCCCATCCCGTTGAAGTTGTCCTAACGCAAAACAATTTATCTGTATTTTACAATAATTTAATAGATGATTTTAAAGCTTGGGTAGATGAATTTCAAGAAAGAGGATCTGGTTTTGTTTTCGATGGTATCAAAAGTGTAAAAGTAAAACAATATAAATATGAACATCAAAGAGCTTCGTCTTATATTCCCCTCCAATTTAAATCAAGTAATATTATCAACGTTCAAAATAAAAACGATAATAAGTGTTTTCTTTGGTCAATATTAGCAAGTTTATTTCCAGCTGATGAACATAAACAAAGAGTAACTAAATATAAAGAATATGAAAACGAAATTAACATGAAAGGAATTGAATATCCTGTTTCTATAAAAGATATCTCAAAAGTAGAGAAACAAAATTATCTAAGTATAAATGTATTTGCTTTAAAAAATCAAACAAATAAACAATCTTTGTATCCTGTTCGTATTTCAAACGTGGAAAGCCAAAACTTAATTGATCTCTTATATATTGAAAGTGATGAAAACACTCACTATTGTTTGATTAAAAATTTAGATAGTTTTATGTGTGATAAACATAATCATAAATCCTTCACATGTAGAAATTGTTTGCAAGGATTTCAAAGACAAGAAACTCTAATAAAACACAAAAAAATATGTTATGATAATGAACATTGTAAAACCATTATGCCAAAACCAGGGAAAAACATTCTTGAATTTAAAAATCATCATTTCAAGAATAGATTACCATTTGTTTTATATTGTGATTTTGAAGCAAATGATATTTCAATTCAATCATGCACTCCAGATCCTAACCAATCGTATATTAAACAAATAAGTAAACAAGAAATAAATAGTTATGGTATATATGTTCATTCCGATTACCCAGAAATATTTAAATCACAATACTTTTCTTATGTTGGTGATGATGCAGTAGAAAAATATGTGGAAAAAGTAATAGGAATATTCAAAGAAATAACTTATAAAATGTATCTTAATGAAAAGAAAACACCAACATTAAATATTCATGAAGAAGAAGAATTCCAAAATGCAACAAAATGTTACATATGTGGACATGAATTTAAAGAAAATAATAAAATCAGAGAACATAATCATCTTTCAGGTAAATACAGAGGAGCATCGTGTCAATCTTGTAATACAAAAGAAGGTAAAGCAACAAAATTAATACCTGTGTTCTTTCATAATGGATCAAATTACGATTTCCACTTTTTAATTGAAGAATTAATGAAGTATGAAGATGAATATAATAAAGTAAAACTTCTTTCTAAAAGCTCAGAAAATTATATTGCCATTGACTATGGATCACATTATAAAAAATTAAGATTCCTAGATTCATATAGATTTATGTTAAAAGGTTTGTCGGATATTGCAAAATCAATGAATAAATTTCCCATTTTAGAAAAAGAGTTTGATGGGAATACAAATCTTTTAAAACAAAAAGGATACTATCCATATGAATACATTAGTTCATATGAGAAATTAAAAGAAAAAGAATTACCACCAATAGAAAAATTTTATTCAACATTAAACCAAAAAACAATAACAGAAGAAGAGTATAAACATACACAAAAAGTTTGGAAACATTATAATTGTAAAACTTTAAAAGATTATCATAATTTATATCTTAAAACAGATGTTCTTATCTTGGCTGATGCATTTGAAAAATTTAGAAAATTCTTTTTGGAAAATCATGAAATTGACCCATGTTACTGTTATTCCGCTCCTGGTTTGACATGGCAATGTGGATTAAAATATACAGGGGTAAAATTGGAATTGATAATTGATGTTGATATGTTACAAATGTTTGAGAAAGGAATAAGAGGAGGATTTTCCGGAGTTTTAGGACCAAGACACGTAAAAGCATTTAATAAATACACTTCAAATTATGATAATGGAAAAAGAATATTGGATGAATATGAAATGGAAGAATGTATAAAAATAATAAAAAATGGAGGAAATTTAAATGAATTTTTAATAGAAAAATATTTATTATATCTTGATGCAAATAATTTATATGGTTGGGCAATGTCTCAAAAGTTACCAACTGGTGATTTTAAATGGGAAGAAGATCCTAATTATTATAAAAATATTCCAAAAGGAAGAGGATGTATAATCGAATGTGATTTGAAATATACAAAAAAATGTAAAAAGAAAACATACAAATATCCTTTAGCGCCGGAAAAGATGAAAATAAAAAAGGAAGAATTATCCCCTTATCAATTAAAATTATTAGGAAATAAACCATTGGGTAATGAAGAAAAATTATTTTTAACATTGAAAGATAAAGAAAAATATATAATTCACGACAGCATTTTGAAAAAATACATTAAACTTGGGATGAAGGTAATAAAAGTTCACAGAACAATTTCGTTTAAAGAATCAGACTGGTTAGCAAAATACATAAATTTCAATACAGAACAAAGAACCAAAGCAAAATCAGATTTTGAAAAAGATCTTTGGAAATTGATGAACAACAGTTTCTACGGTAAAACGCTGGAAAACATCAGAGGAAGAAGCGAAATTAAATTATTGACGGAAAGGGAAGAAGTTAAAAAATATATAAAAAAAACAAATTTTAAAGACTCAATTATATTTAATGATAACTTTGTTGCAATTGAAAACAACGTCACCTCTATTAAATTTAATAAACCTATTTATTTGGGACAAACTATATTGGATTACTCAAAACAATTAATGTACGAGTTTTATTATAATATTGTTAATAAATTATGGAAAGAGAATGAAGTGGTTGCATCTGATACCGATAGTATGTTTTTGAATATTAAAGCCGAAGATGTTTACGAGGATATGAAAAACATATTAGACGAATTAGATACGTCCGGATATCCAAAGGATCACTCCTTATATTCAGAAAAAAATAAAAAGGTAATTGGTAAATTTAAAGATGAACTAAACGGGAAAATTATGAATGAAATAGTTTTCTTAAAAAGTAAAGCATATTCTTATACATTAACGGATTTAAGTGAAGAAAAAAAAATAAAAGGAATTGGAAAAACTACAATAACTAAAGATATTAAATTTGACGATTATAAAGATTGTCTATTTAACAACAAGACTAAAATGAATAAAATGTGTACACTAAACTCTAGCAAACACAAAATGTATGTTAATGAAGTAAATAAAATAAGTATGTCTCCGTTCGACGACAAAAGATATATTTTAGATAATGGAATTGACACTCGTCCTTTTGGATTTTTATCCTAACTTCCATGCAACAAATCCAGTTAATGCCATACCACCAACAACAAATGCAATCTCTCTATTTTTCTGGTCATCCGATGGAGTATAAAAATCATTTAATGTAGGTTTGTCTGGTAACTGAGATAATTGTTTATTTGTGACACGATAGTATAGTTTCATTGCCTGGTCAACATCTTCAAAAGTCTGAACCGCGTGATGTTCCTTTTGTAATTGTTCATTAATAAAATCTAATCTTTGTATTCTTTTTTTATTCCATTCCGCTTGTGCTTTTTCCAATTTTTCTATAGCTTTATCATGTCTGATTTTCTCTTCGTTTGCATTACTACCCATATGCGAAAATAAATAATTACTCCCCGAAAATGCAAAAGCGTTTGTTATTGCCCCACCAAGCATCATTGCTAAAGCGCTTGCCATTTTATAATCATTGTTTTAAAGAGGTTCGCTCACTTCATTATATCAGCGGGTATGATACCTTGTTTAACCAACATATCTTTAGTTGCCATTGCGAGTAGTATATCAACGGTTAACATTGCAACATCATGCATATTGAAATCCACTTTTGGTGCCGATCTTTTTAATACCTTTCTACCTAATTCCGCATATCCAATTGTTAATAACGTTTCCACTCCCGCATGATATAACATATTTACAATTTCTTTTCCGTCTTTTGATGCTGCCATTTTAATATAATAAATTTAGTTAAATTCAAAAGGGTCAATTTCTTTTTTTTCTTTTTTTGATTCCTTTTTACACTCCATGGTTTTTTCTGGTTTTTTATTTTTATTATGAATATACCACCCCAATCCAACAATACCTATTGGAAAAAGTACAAATCCATAATTTAATAAATTTATTGAATGTTCTGGACAAGGAGGAAGACAAATTTCTTTTGGTTCATCTGTTTCTGAATCTTTTGTTATTTGTTTGATTTTTAAATTTTCTATTTTCATTTTTTCTAATTCTTTTTTTCTTAATTCTGCATTTCTTGTTCTTACTTCTGCACCCCTTTTACCGGCTGCAACCCTTTTTGGGTTTTTCTTTTTTTCTTCTTTGTTTTCTGGTTGTTCGATATTTTCATTCATCATTTTCTATGTCATTATTTGAAGGCGCTTCGTTTTCTGAATCTTTTTAAAATTCTATATGTTTTGCTGTTGTTAACATTGCTGTAAAAGGGGCAAGATACATTCCAAATTTATAATACAATTCACAACATGCACTATTTAAAGCGTTATTAACAAAAGGATCTTCCTCTAAATCTTGTATTAGTTTTGGAGGATCAACAACTTTAAAATATTTTGATACACCCAAGACATACAAATTTATAAAACAGTTTCCCAAAGTCTTTGTCATACTAGACCCTAATCTTGCTTCATATTTACAGTATAGTTTGTTTATTTGTTCCGTTGTCATTCTGTCGATATCTGATATTTGTAGTTCTCTTCCAATATATTGTTTACTTTTTCCACCGACAACAATAGCCGATAATCTCTCACGTTTTTTATCTTGTGAGAAACCATCAACATCCAAGTTTTCCCCCTCAATTTGATCACCTAAAAATTCTTCAGCATTCATTTTATATGTTGAAAAAAAAGAATTTCTAAATTTTAAAAATTTAAATACGAAATATCCAACCAATGATAAGACAGCCATGTTTGTTGTAATTGTTAGAATTTCTAGAAGCATTGCTTTTTTTTAATGCTTATTTTTGCCTAATTTCTTAAGCATTACCCAAGCAATACCTAAGCATTTCTTAAGCATTACTTGAGCATTACTTAGTCAAGTAACCAATAATCGGTAGGTTGATCTGTCCTTAATATTAATTTACGATGCTTTTTTTTCTTAAGTTCTTCCTTTATTCTTTGCCTTTCTTCCAAAGTTGGGATGACGTCATTTTCTCTTAAACAATTGTCGTAACTATCCCTGTCTTTTGTGTAAAACATACATAACCATTTTGTTTGTTCTCTCAGATCTTTTAAGACAGAGTTGTATCTCTGAGAAATGACCCACACCGATTGTTCCGCGTGTCTTCCTGAAAATGCAAGCTCAGACAACATATCTTTTTTCTTTGTTAGTTCTTTTGTTGCACTGCAATCATCAATAATATATAACGTTGGATGACCGGCATATTTATTAAAAAAAAATCTCAAAAGCTCCTGTAACTTTTCTTCTTCTTTTACTATTGGATTAACGATGATTAGATTTTTTGTGTTTGGTTTTTTAACGTCACCAATCCATTCACGATTTTTGTATGCTTTGTTCCATTGAATGGTTGGGCAAAGTACAACTATATGTTCAAACACTTTATTATATTCTTTTTCTAATAAATCAAGAACAAATTCAGTCTTTCCACATCCTGTTTGACCGCAGATTATTGCACAATGGGGATATTTTGGTAATTCCATTTTAAAAGGAATTAATAATTAACTTCTTTAAATCTTCCATCTTCAAAATTAATTTGTGCATCTTGTATAACAAACAGATAAACATTTATTGATTTGTCTGCTCCTGAAGTTTTGGTTATTTGTATGGTAACGCCTTCAGAAGTGTTTTCGATTCTTCTGCCCGAACCGTGTAATGCATTATCATCCGTTGAACGTAAATCTAGCCACAATGCGTAATTAGTCGTTAAATATTTTTCCAATGTTGTATATGATAAATTTAGATTTTTTGCAATCAGGTTTGTTTCTTTATCCCTTTTTGAATTTAAACCAAAGAATTTATTTATTTCATCCCACTGTTGATATGCTTTCATTCCTTGACTATAAAGTTGATTTGGAACCCCTTCAATTGTCATTTCTACTTTTGTTATGTTAGGATTATAAAAAGTTTCAGTGCTTGTCCTATCAGGATCTTCAAAAAGCATTAGAATTCCTTTCATGCTTCTGGCCGGAACATTTAAATTAATATTCCACAATGTATCGGATTTGTTTTTGGTTATTTTTCTATGTCTCAGTATTCTATCGTACAAAATAACCATCTTACCGTCAACTTGTTGCCTTATCTGTCTTGCCAATTCAGCATCAGTAACCATATCAAATTCCAAACAAATGTTTTTGACTTTATAACTTGCAGATGCATCCGACGATTTGATAACATCACCATAACTATTAAATGTAAGTTCATATTCAAGTCTATCACCAAGACCCGCTTGATAAAAAGGCATATGAGTTTCCAAAAGTTCAAAATCAAGTGGGATACAAAATCTTGAACCATATGCGGTGGCGATTGCTTGATCACCTACGTCTGACTCTTTATTATCTGCACCAACCCTATGTTTTAACATGTTTGCCTCACCGATACCTTGATATGCCATATTTACACGTTCAGATGCAGATTTCCATAAATCAGTATAACAATAATAGATGTCACTATCATCAATTGACATAATTTCATTTCCGCTTATACGAATTGTTGTTTTTTTAACTATTGCCCTTCCTATGTTCTGATATATAGTTGCATTGTCGTCTGTGGATTGGATTTCTATTTCGAATGCTAATCTGGTTGTTCCGGGAACAATAACATCATTGTTGCCTAGATTTGGGAATCTCACTAATAACTGTTGATTTTGATCAATAGTTGAAGGATTATTGGTTATCACCACACTTTGGCGAATACCTTTTACACCGCGGGGTTCTCTTGTTTTTCTGTAGGGATTTAATTTGTTTCCGTATGCCGACATTTTTAAAGGAAAAAATTTGTTATAAAAATAATTCAATTGTTAATGATATTACAATGTCTACACTTGATGCATTTTCCCATGGGACTGACAAAGCATCCGATATTAATGGTTTAGCGTCAATAACAAAATTTATTGCATCTCCAGCTTCAACTTTTAAAGGGATGTAAAATGTTTCAAAATTACCATAAATATTTGCGTCATAATTCAGTTTATATTTTAATGAATCATTAAGATTTATGGTAATGTATATAGAATCCGCGGTTGGTGCAGCATTTCTTGCACTCATTCCTAGAATTTGTCCGGGATAGGCCATTATATATTCAACTTCACTTCCATTTTCACCAAAACCAATTTTTCTACTTTTGCCAACATCCCCCTTATATGCTGTATTAATACTTATTATTTTTCTATCTGGTATATTTTGAACTTTTTCATATAAAATAGTATTATTGAGATTTATTATTTTCATTGAATTCTTAATATCATTCAATTCTGATTCGGGAAATTTTTTTTTATTAAAACCAAATATACTCATTTTATAAGCTCCAAAATGCAAACCACAGGTAATTTATTATTTATCTTATTATTATTCTCATCTCTAATTTCTAATTTAAATTCTGTTATAACATCGTTTACCAAGCATTTATATTCCGGATTTTCAAATCTAACTGTTATAACATCCCCGAACTCTTTATTTTCAACAGGAATAACCGTTAATAAAGTACTAGGCTTTCCATCAAAATAATTATGAGAAGTACTTACTTGCTCCAAATGTAAATACAATGATTTGTGAATAGCAAAATCTATGGATTTATTTCCTACGTGCGTTTGATTGGCTTCAAATATCTGTTTATGTCTGAATCCCAACATTTGTTTCAATCCTTTACTTATTTTTAAATCAGTTGGTGTTGTCAATGATGCAAACCCATTTGTTTCATTTACTTCTATTGTAATATTCGCTTTTTGAAATTCATCTTTAAGTTTTTGAAACCCATAACATCCATCTGTAATTTTTATGGTTTTTCTTTCTTCAACTTTTCGTATTTGTTCATCTAAAACATTATACCAACCTAAATTATATGTTATGGATTTTAAACCGATTTGTTTATTTCCATTTCTATTATCAATGCCTTCACTTAGATTTATTATATTATTAATATTTGATATAGTGTGATACATTTTTTAAGATAAAAAATGACTAAAATAACAGAAGAATTTAAATATAATCCCAATGCAGAGCATGACACTCGTCCAAATAATAAGGTAAAAGAAAGTTTGGATCTGATCAAACAAACAATATTTGTTAATCAAAAAGATAGCTTTGAAGTCATTTTCCCTGATTTATTTAAAAATTATCAAAATCCACCAATACACACCAACGAACCATGGAATACATGGATTCATTCCTCATTTGATTGGTGGCAATGTCAGCTAAACTTTGCCGTCTGGTGTGCCACTGCAGGATGTGGGGTTTCTTTTGTTGATCATATTCAAAATACCACAAATCTTACCAGGTCGGTTTATATGTTTCATTTGTATTATTGTACGGCTAGAATCTTAAAAGAACTTAAATCCCCTTTACCAAGTGACCCGGCATTTTGTTATTACAAAAAACCCATATTCTAAAGCTGCTTATGAACGATTATGTAATGAGTTTAATGTTTCTCCAAGAACAAATTGGAGACAGAAAATGGAAAAAGCATGGCAAGGATTGGGATACTTTACCCAGTATTATAAACCAGGTGGAGAATATAGATATCCTCACAAAAGTGAAGGACCTTTTTTTAATGTTATGGATAAATTATATCATTCACAGGATATAAGTATGGCTTGGACAACATTTATACCAAACATATCAAAGGGTTTTACAAAAGCTGGAATAGAACGAATTAATGAAAGTATTAGAACTTATGTGTGGGCTTTATTAGGTGCACAATCTCAAACAAAAGTAGAAATATTAAAAGTAGGAACAGGATTTGATGCACAAAAACAATTTTTAGCAAATGTACAAGATGTTATTAACAGTCCTATCGATTTGCCCACTCAGATATCAAATTATCAAAATGTTTTAAAATATGCAAGAAGTAAAGTTGATTACGCTTATGGACTTGGTTTATACATGTCTCCCAGCGATATGGTTTTACAAATTGGTACTATCGTTGGTTATAATAATAAAATTGTAATTGCAACAGAAAACCAAACGCTCGGCTTGAACGACGATTTGAATAATAAAAATTTTGATCCTGTTGATTCTAACCCAAAAAAGTCAGAACCAAAAATACCGGAACCAATAAAAATAAAACAAGTTCAAATACATGACGATCACGAAGATCATAAAAAGGCAATAATATTTGGAAGTATTGTATTGGGTATTACAGTGCTTAATTTATTTTCTTAAATATTCCCTAGCGGCGGTATATAATAGACCAACAACCAAAACAAGCAAAGCCCATAAGTTGTTTGCAAACCAATTAACTACGTCTTTTGTTGTAGACAATAACCAAGATACGACTGAACCTATAACACCTGGTAATGCAGCTCCTAATTTTCCTGCAAGAAAAGATAATAGTTTTCCAAGATTTTTTAATTGTTTCTTTATCCAGTCTTGTACACCGCCTTTCGATGGCGTTGGGGGAGGGGGTGAAGAGGAAGTAGATCCACCAGTAAATGTTTCGACAATAACACCGATAATCATTCCAAAAGCGGTTAAGATACTAACCAGGGTGATGCCTTGTTCTCTAAATATAGTCCTTATTTTTTCGCCCAATGTTTTGTCTTCGTTTAATACTTTACGTATTGTCTCTTTGATTCTATTTACCTGAGTACGTAATTTTTCTTTATTGATATTAATTACTTCTAGTCTTGAACTTCTCTCATATTCCAAATCTCTAATTCTACTACTTATTCTTTTTATTTGGAATTCATCATTATCTTCTTTTGCTTGTTCTAATTTGGTATTTTCTTTTGCTAACTCTTTATTTGTTTCGTTTAGTTTTGCTAATTCGTTTGCAATCTCTTCTTTTACTGTGGTCATTGCGCTGATTACGCCATCCATCTCTCTTTTTGTCATGTCTGTTTGTGTTTCTTCATTTATAAAAGATATTCCTTGTTCATCAAATGAAGTTTCTATTTCTTTCACATATGTTTCTGCATTACTTGCTCTTTCCAATAATTCTTGTCCTTCTTGTTGTGTGGATATTTCTTGTAATGGAATATTTTCTATGGTATTATTAAGTTCACGAATTGGTCCTTTATTTAACATTCTTTGAAACTCCGTTCTACCTTCTCTTATTCTATCAGATATTTTAAAATCATTTACACCTAAAACATCTCTGATAAAATTAATGCCATGTTGTTTTTGAAGAGTGCTAAATTTATAAAATTTTAATAAACCGTTTTGGTAATATGTCAATGCAATTTCCTTAGCATTTTCATCTTTTACATATAACAGTAGTCTTCCATCATTATCTTTCCTGATAAAAAAATCTTTATAATTTTTATCTGAATATGTTTCACGATTTTCTTCATAAAATCTTTTCATCATTGTTTTTGTAGTTTCTTTTTCACGAATTTTAGCGTCATTTTCTGATAAATATCTTAACACTTCATATTCCTTATTTATTGACTTTTGAAATTCTTCGTCATTTTGAAAAGACGTTTCTTCTTCTTCTTCATTATAATCATCTTCAAATGCGGGGTTATCAAACTCAAAACCTCCTTCAGCCATTTTTTTAAAAAGAATTTAATTCATATTTTGGTGGAGGATCATTTACTATAGTTATTTTATTGAAGAAAATAAGCGAGCAAGTCGAGCGGTTACCCTTTAAATATTTTCCATTTTTTTTTAAATTCACTTTTTACTCTAGATTCTATGTCTTCTATTAATTTCTTTTTTTCTTCATCACTCAATTTTTTCTGTGTATGTTTTATACGTATTTTTTCTTTCATTTCATTGTATTTTTCCAATTCGTTTAAAACCGATTTGAACTCGTTCTCGCTTATTTGTCCATCGGTTAGTGATTTTGATATCAAATCTTTTATGCTGTTTAACTTGCATTCTGCCATTGTTTTAATTTCGTAATGTTTTTTTGATTTTGTTGTTAACTTTCTTCTAGCAAATTTAACCAATCCTCCTACACTCCCGCATACAATAGCTGCAATTTGTAATGGAAGTAAGAAAGGAAAAGCTATTCCAACACCGGCTAAACCAACAGATGCAGTTATTAAAGTTGTATCTACACCATCGGTTACATTAACCCCTCTTTTATATTTTTTATATAGTGATTTACGTTTATCTCTTTCATATATTAAAGTTTTTTCTATTTCTGTTAATTTTTGTAGTCTGTAATTTTGTCCATCTTCTATGGGTAATTCGGGATATAATTCTGGAGCTGTAGGTTGTTTCATTTTTTAAGTGCAATTTTGAGATTTTTATTTTAGGATATTTGGGTTTTTAGAAAACTACCCCGGTTATGCATAACCGTTTATAAATATAGCATTGACGGAATATATACATGATCATGTATGATATGGAATAAGAAAATCTTAAACAAATATACTATATTTAAAAATCATTTTTTTTCAATGTACACTTCAATAACTAGTCTAACACTAAGAAAATCTATATAATACACCTATGCAATAGATCAAGTAAGTTTGAAAAATATTCTATTAATAGTTAGTCAAAACAAAACATTATCCGTAGCAACGAATTTATTTACCTATTGGATTTAAATTCTTAAAGTATCTATCGACAAACGAAGTCAACTGTATTACTGGGTAATACATAATAAAATGGTTCTTTATTGATCGATTTACCTATTGGATTTAATTCTTAAAGTATCTATAGACCACACGGCAGAACCATTATGGAGAAAAACATTGTTAACGGACGATACATGCAATTTTTTCACGGTTTATGTCAATTTTCAACTTTTAATCTCGAAAATATCAAAAATATGAATGTAATAAACTTTAAAAACATGCCCAGTATATAAACAAGAACATATTGTATAAGGATTTAATTTCTTTTTGTCGAACACAATGGTATATTTTTTAATCATTCACGAACGGTGTGCTCGATGTGATTACATTGACACGGACAATTCAAACTGGTTAATATAAACAGGCCTGTATAGATTAATAATCTTGTAAGTTATGCTTCTATATAAGTAAAAGAAGTTAATAAAGTTTTGTTTTAATGAAAATATCAATATCCAATAATAACGTTCAATAATTTTTTATATATTTCAAGCATAGCAAAATGACTCTAAATACATTCAATAAAACTTGGTAACGGACCGATACATGCAAAATAATTGCGTTGCAGTCAACAGGTGTAACTGAAATACATTTAAGAGGTACATAATTTAACAGTGTTCTGATGATACAAATACAAGACAGATCACTCTTGTTATGTTGACTGCAAAAAGTAATACATAATGCCATCGTTAATATTAAAAATTCATAGTAACACAAAACATCAAAAATCATTGGAAAAAAAACTATTTTACCTAATGCTCTATTTACCACAACATCAATATGTCAGCGTTCAGACGGAGAATAAATTCTGTAATGCATATTACAAAGTTTAAAACAACAACTTAATCCCAACCAATAATTCAAATATAATAAAAAGTGATAACAAAACGACCGAACTTGAAGAACCAATCTGAAACATCTGAAATGTATTAAAAATTTAAATAAAAAGCTTCGCCGAGCGCAGCATGATACGACCGCAACATGTTGAACCCTGTACGTTTTAGGCCTAATATGGATAGTCGATTGTTCTGGACACATGCAGCCCATGGTGGACTGACAAAGGTTTTTGACACATGCTTCTCTGATTGACTTTCGACCCAGGGGGTAAAAATATAAATTTTGAATGTTGTATTCTACTCTTTAACAGAATTATGTGTGGGTAAAAAATTAAAAATCGAACCACAATTTTTTTCAAAATTATTATTACAGCCCCAAAAATTTATTCTTAAATTTAGAATCGCTACCTGACAAGAATAAATTTGCAAAAAAATTTTTCAAAATCGGACCACAAATAAAAAAGCCCCATTTGGCCCCTAATTATGTAATAGGGGAAAAAGGGGGGGTCGCAAAAATTAATTCTTAATTTTGTATTCGCTATTTGACTAGAACATGCAAAAAAAATTATCAAAATCGGACAAGAATTAAAAAAAGTTTCGATTTCGGCCCCTTTTGGCCCCTTATTACGCAACAGGTGAAAAAGGGGTGAGGGGAGCAAAAATAAATTCTCAAATTTGGATTCGCTACTTGACAAAAATAAACTTGCAAAAAAATTTTTAAATCGGACCACAAATAAAAAAGTTTCGATTTTGGCCCCATTTGGTCCCTAATTACGTAATAGGGGGAAAAAGGGGGGGTCGCAAAAATTAATTCTTAATTTTGTATCCGCTATTTGACAAGAACAAACATGCAAAAAAAAATTTCAAAATCGGACCACAAATAAAAAATTTTTTGTTTGGCCCCTTTTGGCCCCTAATTACACAACGGAGAAAAAGGGGGCGCAAAAATTCATCAGGTTCATTCTTTTATTGTAAGAAACATTCTTGACAATTTTCACAGCAATAGGCCAACTAGGACCAAAGTTATGGTGGAAACAAGTAAAATATTTGAATTTTTTGCCCCTTTTGGGCCCCTAATTTTGAAACAAAAAAAGGGGGGACCGCCAAAATCAATCCCATTCATCCTTGTATGGTAAGGAACATCACTGTCAAATTTCATAGCAATTGGATAACTAGAACTAAAGTTATTGTGGAAACAAACAAAAAAGTAGTTATTTTGGCCCTTTTTTGGCCCCTAATTTCTAAACGAAAAATGGGGGGACCCCCAAAATCAATCCCATTCATCCTTTTATGGTAAGGAACATCATTGTAAAGTTTCATAGCAATCGGATAACTGGAACTAAAGTTATTGTGGAAACACTAAAAAGTTAACAGACACCGACAACGACGACAACAACGACGACGACGACAACGACGACAGCATCATACCATAATACGTCCGCAAATTTTTTGCGGTCGTATAAAAATGAAAAAGCATGTAGTGATGATCAAATCATTAATGAATATATAAAGAATACTTAATTGTCACACACTTATGCCAATTATCTCAAATTCTTTAATTTAGTTTTTAACTTTAGAATAGTCCCTGAAAGCTGGTTAATTGGGACCATACTTCCATTTTACAAGAATAAGGGTGAAAAAGCAGATCCTAAAAACTATAGACCTATCACGATTTTAAGCTGTATGTGGAAATTATTTACTTCCATTCTCAATTCTAGGTTGAATGCTTTTTAGAAGATTCTGCTTTACTTAAAGAAAACCAGTTTGGGTTTCGAAAAGGGTATTCTACTATTGATAGTATTTTTACACTTCATCTATTATATGAACTCCTTAAATACCAAAAGAATAAGTTATATTGTGCATTTATCGACTTTGCTAAAGCATTTGACACCATTTGGCGGCCAGGTTTATGGTCAAATTTGCTTAATTCGTCTATAAATTGAAAAATGTACAAAGTGATATTTAATATGTACAAAAATATTAAATCCAGAGTTTTTAATGGCATAGAGTATTCAGATTTTTTCCCCTGTAATGTTGGTGTACGGCAAGTTGTTTTCTCAAGGGGTCGTTTGCGAAATGGGATGAAATTCCTTTATGAAGGAAAAGAGTTGGAAATAGTTTAAGATTTTAATTATTTAGGGGTTACTTTTTCTAGATCGGTCAGTTTCACAAATGCTAAAAAGCACAATGTAGAAAAGGCTACTCGTGCTATGTACGATGTTTTGAAAAAGGGACGAATTCATAATTTATCTTTAGAGTGTAAACTTGACTTATTTGATAAAATCATCCAACCAATTTTGCTACATGGATGTGAAGTTTGGGGGCTGGGAACAATTCCATTATAGAAAGAGTTCATTTGAAATATTGTAAGCTCTTATTGAACGCTAAAAAGTCAACCCCTGATTTTATGATTTATGGAGAACTTGGGCGATACCCACTGGATATATGTATCAAGTTTAGAATGATTAAATACTGGGGCAAATTAATCAAGGGGAAGGAAAATAAACTTCCATTGATTTTGTACAGATTCGCACATAAGAATTATGACAATTTCACATGGTTGAAATACATTAAGTCTATTTTTGACAACTGTGGTAAATCAAATGTATGGATATCACAAAACTTTCGTAGCACTTCATGGTTATATAGTTCTATAAAACAAACACTGCTTGACCATTTTAAACAGCAGTGGTTGTCCAACGTACAGAATTCACCGAAAGCAATCAATTATAGAATTTATAAAGAAAAATTTGAGTTTGAAAACTATTTTGACATTTTGAATGACAAAAATTCTATTACATTTTTTAGATTCAGAACAATGAATCACAAACTGCCAATTGAATCTGGTAGGTGGCAAAATATACCTAGAGAAAATAGAAAATGTAGTATTTGCCAGTCACAAGATTTAGGTGACGAATATCATTATATTTTGACCTGTTCATCACTTAATGATGAAAGAAAATTATATATTAAATCTAGATATTTTACTAATCCAAATATTACTAAATTTAAGGAATTAATGAACTGTAAACATCTACCAGATTTAATCAATATTTGCAAATTTATACGAAATATTTACACAAAGCTAGAATCTCCTGGGTAGACTTGTATACTTTTAACTTGTTTAAGCTTTAAGACATGAATGTACTAAATTTAAATTCCATGTCTACCTCCATATATTATTATGATAACTATGTACGTTAATATTACTCTTTTGTCACTTAATCATACTGTGCATGTATATTCTGTATTTTTGTATCTCTCTGTACCTATTTGCTTTATGAGAATAAAGATATATAAATCCTAACTGAAAAAACAAAACAACGCAGACACACCGAAGGAATAAAAGATCGCAATGGTCTTGATTTAGAACAGGCCTTTAAAAATATGGTTGAACTTGGTTTTAATGGATTTGCTTGAAATATGTTTTAATATACTAATCATGACATGCTACACTGAACTTACCCTGCAACTTAATCAGAAGGATATCGTAAATAGTTTTGGCGTTAAAGTGTTCACAAAGCCCGTTTTCAAAATCTATCAAAATTATATAAGTTTTTCCAACTGTACAGAACTGTATTGTTAGTAGTTTTTAGTTTAAGGTATATTTTTCACAAGAGTTGTAGACGGGCAATACGACGGACGGACAACGTGAAAACTTTAGGGCGACTCTCTACCACTTGCAGATTCTTAGCTATGGACATTTACCAAAAACTGCAGTAACCAGAGTTATATACTCATGGAAAAAAGAAACTGTGCATGTCTATTGGAAATAAATTGTACCCATATTTCTGTTAATCAGAAAATCGTAAAAAAATACAGTTATCGACTTGAATTTTTCACTAAATGTCGAGTGGACCATGCAGATAATTTTGGGGTAAAAATCCGAATTTTTTTTCAATTCCAGTTTCTGAGATTCAAAAAACCACTTTTTTAACCCAAAAATGAAAAATTAAGATTTTCGCTAAAAATTAAACCTGTTAACTTTCAACCAACGTTTTTGGAGAAAATCAGCTGAGAAAACTTAATTTAAAAAAATGTGCATTGTTTCCAAAGTGTGATTTTATGAATTTCAAATTTACACTACCTGATTTAAAACTGCAAACAAACATCTTTTAGGGGTCTAAAAATGATTTTTTTTGTCCAGATCTTTAGAAAAATTATTTTGCAATACTTTTGTGATAAAATGTATCAATTACTTAATAAAATGTTGAATTTGTTATTCTTCAAAGTGATGCACAGTTTCTTTTTTACATTAGTATACATGCTGAAAATGTAAGTCATGATGAATTTATGTTAATGCAGATGCATGATATTGTTATTCACGACAAATGGAACAAACAGGTGACCTACATAACACACATTAGTAACACTTTGGATACATGTACGATTGACGACTTATCCAAATAAACAGAAAACGCAAAATTATTTATTTTCTATCCAATCTTAAATCATGATTAGCCAATTCATTTGCAGATGAAGACATTTGAACCATCTAAAAAACTTTAACTTGAGTCATTTATGTGGCAATGTATTAAGTCATGCTGACAACCATTACAGGTGTACATACCCCTGACCTTTAAGATACATTTATATGGTTCTGCTTCATACGAACGAACACGCCAATATATATAGTCATCTTACAATTACAAGAAAGGAGAAGGTTGTTGCATCCACCTGGCGGTACCAGAACTGATATTGATACATTTTTATTTAATATTAATAAATTTAACTCAGACTGTCGTTTGCAGTTACAAGACGTTCATACGACAGTCGCTGACAAAGTATATACACACACCATTTGTCTGATACATTATAAATCATGCATGTATTCGTCCGTAACTAAGATTATTTGCATGTACCCCTTTTTCTTGAACAGCGACACGCATTGCAGTCCATGGCTTCGTGAATAAATTCTTGAACAGCCTATACAATTTCAAAAATCATTAAAAGAGCACAAAACTTAAAAAAAACACAAAAAGGTGTTTTTGCTACACGTTACTCGTATTGAAAGTGTGCTATAGTACGAGGGTAGGCTATTGGTTTGTTAATGTTCTCGAAAACTACATGGCCGATTTTAATGTTTCAAACATAAATATTTAGCTAGTTCATTTTTCTTTATACTGTACGCTTCAGTTTTTCTATTATCATTTGTAAACAAATAAAATGTCTGACCTTTTTTGACTATATCCATCCCAAATTGTGTATTTTACCTGTGTTTTAATCCGTTTCAAGGATTTTACGTCTATGTCCCGTCCGTCAACATTATTTCTCGTCTTAATGGTTCTGCCGTGTGTAGACAAACGAAGTCAACTGTATTACTGGGTAATACATAATAAAACGGTTCTTTATTGATATGATTTATTATTCACTATTACCTGGTAATACAAATCTTCAAAAATTTTCACTTCAGACTTATCTTGGTTTATTCCCTATTACCTGGTAATACACATCTTTGCAAAGTTTCACTTCAGAGTTATCTTGGTTTATTCACTATTACCTGGTAATACAAATCTTCAAAAATTTTCACTTCAGACTTATCTTAATTTAATCACTATTACCTGGTAATACAAATCTTCGCAAAGTTTTACTTCAGAGTTATCTAACTTAGACCGTAATTCATAAGAACCATTTTGCAATTTTGGATGCCCCAAGGCGTGATATTTTTTTACTGTACTCCAGGGGATTTTTTTTCGGTGAACTTCTGACCTCTTCAAAATGTTTTCATTTCAGAATTCGGGGCCCAGAGACAATGTGCTGGGTAAAAATTTTAAAAAAGAAAATTTCGGAATCGGGTAGCCGAGGGGGTATACTGGGGTATGAAAAAAAAACAGGGATGCGCTCAACCGATGCAAGTACAAATTTTTACATTTTCTGAAATTTTCCCAGTGGGGGGTACTGGTAGCGGTTTTTAAAATTTTCAAAAACAGGGGTGGCCTAGACTATCTCAAGTACATAACTACTAATGCTCCTTATCACAGTCACTTGGATCCTGACTCAAGGGTTCCTAACACGAATTCCAGAAAGTCAGATATCTCGGCATGGCTGGATCGGAACAATATTCATTATGACAAGAAAATGAAGAAGGCTGAGTTACTTGATCTTGTGAGGTATAATAAGCCACGTCCAAAATTTGTGATCGATGGCATTGCATCAGCTAATGGCCATGAGGTTTTGCGATTACCTCCTTATCACTGTGAACTCAATCCTATTGAAATGGCTTGGTCCCAGATAAAGGGCTTCGTGGCTAGAAGAAATTCTAGCTCCAAGAAGTCAGACATCTTGAAGCTCTTTGCTGAGGCCAAAGCTCATTTCAGTGCTGAGGACTGGGCTAAGTATGAGGCACATGTGATAAGGGAGTATGAGGAAAAGTTGTGGCAGATGGATGGTCTTAGAGATGAGGAGGTTTCTAGGGTGGTGATTCACTTGACAGACGATTCTGACAGTGATGACAGTCAGGTGACAATTCCTTACTGTATTTCGGAGGGGGAGGGGGATGACGAGGAAAATGACTGTGACGGGGATGACGATACCTTTGAGACCATCGATCAAGCTGGTGAGGTTTTGTGCAACACCTGTGGCAACACTGAGCCACCAAAATCTATTCAAAAAGAGCGTCACATTGACTGGTTTCAGTGTGACTTTTGTGACCAGTGGGTGCATAACAGATGTTGTACAAAACGTGCTCTTGCGAAGAATACATGTCTTCGGTGCTTTTCCATTCTTAACCACCGAGACCTCAGTGCACCATTGTCATCATCACCTGAAGATATGGAGCAGTAAATGTCTTGATTCAGGCAAAAAATTTGTTGTATATTTTTTTTTAAGTCTACTATTTATAAAACACAACTTCATTAATTAAAAGAAAATGCAGAAATTTAAAATCCAAGTTGTTTGGTGAAATTCCTACATGACATCATGGTTGGTTGTCCACAGGGGTGGTCATGTGACTTTTCATGGTGTTCTAACAGGAACAAATGTACAATATATCTATATAGTATTGAGGATGCCGAACAATAAAAATGTTATGGGGGATGTCTTTGATTAAATGATAGGATATTCTGTTAATTAATTCTTATTATTTAACTGATTTTGAATTAACATATCTTAATGCATCTGCAGGGGTCTCCAAGTCTTTTACCTCTTAAATGAAATATACAGTGTCTCATAGAAATTATTTTAAATGCAGTTTAAAGGACAGATAGTAATATACAACAAATTTTATGCCGTTTCAATATCTGATGCAGTAATCACATGGCAACAGCTTTATTTTAAGGACATTTCAAGATGACTTCTCAATACACCTTTGTTTAATCTCCAGTTACTGGTTATTTGTAGCAGTTTCTTGGCCTGAACATTTCTGTGATAAAAATACAACTGTGATACAAGCGTTCTGTGATAATTATTAACAATTAATCTGTGATATATTTATAATGAATGATTATTCTATTTAATTTTAACATCAATAATAGCATTATCATGTGAATTGTTGGTTTAATCATGTTGTTAATTGCTGTTACTTATATTTCTCTTTCATGTTTCATATATTATGTTAAATTTCATATCTATCAAGTATTTAAAGATTACCTTAAAACAAAAATACAGTATTTAAAATACATTTTCATTGGAATTCCGTGTTTTTTTCATAGATATCAATGGGACTTTCAATAATCGGTGGGGCATAGAGATCCTCATTTAACTTGAAGGAGAGCCTTGTTTTTTTTTGTAAAAAAAATGAATTTGATATTTGATGAAAAATATTTTGGCAGCAAAGGTTATAAATAAAATATTCTGAAGAATGATTTCTGTCATATAAAATAATGCTAATTACATGAATAATGAAGAAAGAAAAAATTGGTTGCTGTTCCTTTAGAAAATAAATATTTTATGACCAGAACAAAAAATCCAGGCTCCTCTCCAAGTTAAATGGTATGTCCTATTGAGGCAATGACAATATCAGTTGACTCAAAAAAAATATATAACAATATATACATTACAATACAGACACACAAAACAACCGAACTGCAAAATAGCAACATATTAAAACTTGCAAATGTGTTGGGTTATTCTCACTCAATGCAATAACACATCTGCTGGGTTGCCAACTCAACAATGATATATCCGTTTGTGATTTTTTTTAAATAAAACATGGCTATAGTACTTATGAAAAGAATCCATCTGTAAAGATTCATTGGAGTTGCTCAAGCTACATAAACTGAAAAAAAAGGTATTGACCAGAAAATATCTACTTCATCCCATATCAGTAATATATATTATTTACACCATGTACATGATGTAATAAAAAGAACGATATTTGAGAATCTGTTTATGAAGCACCAGTGGCCCACATATTCTTGCAAAAATCATTGACCCCTACATGTAGTACCCAATATACATGATACACAAACCTAAAACGCAATGGTAAGGAAAAACAAACCTTTGACAAACATTGATGTTCAGTTTTTTATTGTGAGTAATTGAGAATGAAAAACAAACTTAATTCTCTGAAGTTCAGTTTTAATTGTATCCTGGATAGGGAAACAAGCTTAGAATGCAATGTAAATCCCTAAATCTCAAGAAGTTCCCATTCTGGGAGTTTGGTTTTCAATAAGATGAAAATGACAGATATGATATATGAGAGATATAACTATTCTTCAAATAAATGGCATGGAATGTGTTCACGCAGAAATATAGAGAAATATATCCACATTTATCATCAAACAGGTTACTTAGATGTTACAGTTCGTTTACCATATATATATAGCTCATTAAATGGTCACTGATTTAGTATCAGTTTAGTGCCATAAACTGGTTTTAACCACCATTTCAGTCCTTTCCTTTGGAAATTTTGAGAACTGGCCCGAATTATTGAACTGTTGAACACTGTACAACAAAGACCTAGCCCGAACAATAGAAAGTTCACAAGAAGCCACTAGCCCGAATAATTTTTCAGTAGTCCCGGGCTTCGGGCTACCAGTTAAAGGCGAGCACTGCCATTTCTTTTTAAATGCCTGTACCTAGTCAGGACCATTGTGATGTTCAATTTATGATTATCTGGTGTGTCTAATTTTCTTCCTGAACATTTGAGGTTGGTCTTTCTAGTTTGGTAGTCTTTTTATCTTTATGGACTGAACATTGCTGAATAATCAATATTTCATGTAAGCATGAAGTAAGAAAACTAATTTGATTTTTTAAATTTTTATGCCCCGCTAACTTTGTTGGGGGGCATATAGTTTTTCGGTCTGTTCGTCCGTCCGTCACACTTTAGTTTTCCACACTTTTTTTCGACATCCTTGCATATATTCAAAAGATTTTTGGTATGTGAGTCTACCATGATGAGTTACGGGTCAAGTTCCAGTTACGTTCCGGTCCACTGATTTTGACCTAAATTACGGCCCTTGAACTTAGCAAATTTTGTAAAAATAAGTTTTCTGCACTTTTTTTCCACATCCTTGCATATATTAAAAAGATTTTTGGTATGTGAGTCAACCATGATGAGTTACAGGTCAAGTTCGAGTTTCGTTCCGGTCCACTGATTTTGACCTAAATTACGGCCCTTGAACTTAGCAAATTTTGTAAAAAAAAAGTTTTCCGCACTTTTTTTCCACATCCTTGCATATATTCAAAAGATTTTTGGTATGTGAGTCTACCATGATGAGTTACAGGTCAAGTTCGAGTTTCGTTCCGGTCCACTGATTTTGACCCAAATTAGGGCCCTTGGACTTAGCAAATTTGGTAAAAATAACAGTTTTATTTTATTTGTCAGCGGGGCATCAGTGTCATCTTGACACATTTCCTTGTTTGTTGTTTTTTTCATTCATGTCATTATTATCACAAACAATATCTTTTGCTGATCATGATCATTATTTGTGTAGAAACATGTTCTGACCAGAAATTTTTTTGTACTTGTCAGTTTTTGATCTTTGTTAAAGAGGGGCCCCAGGGATCTTTCTTGGATTATTTCAGGACTGGAATTGAATTGTTTGAATCTTTATTCAATATTGGGCCAATGGCAAATCGGCAAGCCGCTCCTATTGGCCTCGTCAAAGGCTCATTTTTCATAGTGGTTTTTATATTTCTGCTTGTTGATTCTGCATGGTTTTTGACAATGTTTTTCTTGGATGTGGAAATTTGTAAATTTTCATGGCACAAAAAAAGTAGACCTGTCACCATAAATATTTCATAGCAACTTCTTTTAAGGGCAAACCATTTAACTTGAAGGAGAGCCATTTGGTTTTTTTTGTTCTGGTCAGAAAAAAAAGTTTCTGCCTAGAGTCTCAAAAGTTTTTATTATTTTAAAGGTGTCAAGACAACATTTTTAAAAACTCGTACAATTCAGTATTTCTTTCAAAACATTTACACTTTCTGAAAAAAATACAGAGCAGCACCAATCGTTCAAAGTTCAATCAAATCATGTAATCTCAATTTATTTTATACATGACAGAATATTTTTCTTAGCCTCTGGTGTGTTGTTTTTCATCACAAATCAGTCTGAAAATACCTTTTTTAGGAAAAAACAAGGGCCCTTTCAAGCTAATTGGTCAATCTTATCAAAAAATGTTGCTCAAACATGGACCTAGATATGTGACTATGCATGAATCAAAATTCAATTTCAAACTATTGAATATTGTTTTGTAATTCATGGGAACAGAAATATGTAAATCCGAATGAGTTAGGGGCATTTTCTGTCAGGAGTTCAGTTCATTACTGCCAGTGAAATTCATGACTGTAGAATGTTGTTTGCAAAAAAAAAGAAACTATTTGAAAAATTGTCCTCCAGTCACTCTCTCAAAATCAAAAAAATAATATTGGTCTATGATACTCCGTGTACAGAGGATCAGATACTTTTAAAAACATTCTTCTTTCCATGGCATAGGCATACACATGTAACTGTACGCCAACATCGCTTTTTAATAAACATTTCGCTTCACGTCTTTGTCCGATCAGCTGTTGCATCAGTTTTCATAAATATAAGGTCAAGGATACAAAGGGACCACTTAGTTTACTTTCGTTTTTCGGAAAAGAACCGCCGGATCAATAAAATCTTGACAGGAAAAAAAGCGCGGGAAATCGTGTCACATTAAATAACGCTAAGTTCCTAACACATATTCATAATAAGCGATCCCCTTAGAAACCAAGATGGCGACTTTACAATAGAAATTCCCCGTAAGGATTTTATTTTTAGAAAATAACAAAGTAAAAGGCGGTGATCAGGCAAATAATTGCTGCCAAAAAAGTTGGACAAATACGATCTAAGGAATGAGAGACAACTCGAGTGATTCTGGTAAGCAGTTTTAAAATAAATAAAGAAAACCGTGCGCAGAATTTACCTGACTCAGACTATAGTTGATATGTGTGTTTTTGTTTGTTGTGTGGTTTGTTGTCTACCAATTTTATCTCTCTTTTCGGTATAATGATGTTTGATAAACACTTTGGTACACCTTTGCTTCTTTGTGTTATTTTTCATTGGATAAAGTTTTTTTGTCTGGTGGGACTCTAATTGGGGAATAGAATTTAAATATTTTTTCTTCTATCATATGATTTTTTTATTGAGAAAACATGTAATTGAAATAAATTTATAAGAAATGACCACAATATTTTCATCTATTCGAAATAACACTAATAAATGTGGCACACAAATTTGTGTACGGTGCCTCGCAGGTTACATAGTGTGTGCAACATTTTTAAACGTTATTTCTTCTTAGATAGAAAAATGGTGTGGTCATTCCTTATTTTTTTTAATTGATAAAAAAACTAATAAATGTTGCCAAAATATTCGGAAAAAATATTTATTTATCATTACTTATACTATTTATAATTAAAATCATAGAAATAATTAAAATAAGAATTATAATGATAATGATAATAATATTTTTTATTATCGTTATTCTCCGAATTATTAATTATTATAAGTAGCATTATCTTAATTGAAAAATTCTTATTTATCCGATGTTGACACCAATTAAATTTATCGACAATATCTTACCTCAGATGAGCACTGTACAACAAATGATACACAGAGAGCAACAATGATATTCTTAGAATCCATTATGGTCAATTGTAAATAAGAAGCGTCAGTTTGATGATTTATATGCACTTTCGCGCGACTGACTGATTTCAGACGCATTTTTAAAAAAAATACTTGCATGACGTAAAAGTTTTTTTTTACTTGTTTACGCAGTTTTCGTTAACAAAAATGTTAAGGTTTTCATATACATTGGGCGTTTTTATTATAAAATTATATAAAAGCTTCTTTTAGATTGTAAGTTTTGAAAGAAACCTGCTGAAAATTGCGAATAATTGAGTCATTTAACTACTTATTTACATACTAATATTGTGCAATAATCTGGAAAAAATCTTCATTATAATTATCTGAAATTTCAAGAAAACACATTCATCATATATTATATGCATGGCAAACGGAAAAAAGTTCAAAAAGTTTAACCAAACCATTTATATTTCTTTTTTAAAGTCAAGGACGAATATTTTATGTTTAGTACATACTTGCACTGTAAGTTAAAGGAAAGTCATAAAATTTTCCAAACAGAAAAATATAAGTTGAAAAGGTTCACACAGATACATTGAAAGTTAGAAAATAAATAAAAATAAACTAGAGGCTCCCAGGAGCCTGAATCGCTCACCTTGTATTCAATGATACTTATAAGCTGGATATTTTTACAAAGGACTGCTACTGTGTGAAATGATCAATTTTAACGTTTTAAGGGAAACAACTCCTAGCAAGAAAAGTCTTACAACTAGGACCCCATTACATAATTTTTAGATCTTTATGTGCTTAACCAAATGCAATTTATTTTTTTTTTCAAATATCTTGTACAGTTTTCAAGATATTGGTCTAAAAAAATAAGATTTGAAAACAAAACAGGATAAAGAGCAATAACTCCTACAACCATTGTCAGATCCTCTTCAAAATTTCAGGACAGGTAGATCTTCATGTGGTGATCACTATTAATTCAAACAGAATTTTAATATCTGTTACCATTTTTTAGAAATTTGCAAAAAACTGCAATTTACCCTTATGTTCAATTTTTAGCCATGGCGGCCATGTTTTTGTCGAATCAAAATTTCAAATAAAATTTTGTAGAGGACATACTACAAGACAACCCTCCCAAGTTTCATTACATTTGACCAAGCGGTTTCAGAGAAGAAGATTTTTGAAAAGTTGAACAAAAAGCTATGAAAATGGTCAATTTTTACGATCTATGGGGTATAACTCCTAAAGGAACGGTCCTACAACTTTGACTCTGTTACAACTTTTGTAGATCTTGATGTGCTTAACCATATACATTTTAAATGTTTCAAATATCTTGTATAGTTTTCAAGATATTTGATTAAAAAGTGCAAAAATTTGAAAAAAAATCAAGAAAAAGGGCAACAACTCCTACAACGATTGTTGGATTTTCTTCAAAATTTAGGGCAGGTAGATCTTGATGTGCTGATTACTTTTACCATCGCCAGAATTTTAATATCTGTTACGGTTTTTTGAGTATTTGCAAAAAACTGCAATTTACCCTTATGTTTTTTTTTTAGCCATGGCGGCAATGTTTTTTGTCGAATCAAAATTTCGAACGATAGTTAAGTAGAAGACATACTCTAGAACAACCCTCCAAAGTTTCATTACATTTGGCCAAGCGGTTTCAGAAGATTTTTGAAAAGTTGAGCGACGGACACCAAGTGATGGCAAAATTTAGAAGTATTTTCAAGGATTTTTGAACTTATAATATATTTTCTCTGAAGGCTCATTTTTTTTTTCATTTTAAACCAAAAGATATTACTTTACAAAAAGTTCAATCAAAAGATTTTAGATATGACAAACAAAAGTTCCACAAAAGACACCAAACAAACTTAGGTGTATATATTTAAACATATAACGGTTCTAAGATGGAAATCCAAAATCCATAACAATCATTTCAAATTGTGTACATGCAAATATTGCTTGCTGATTTGTTTCTTCCCTCATATGAAGCAGACTTCTTACAATCTCTTCTAGACAAAAAAGATGGTAGACAAGCTCTCACTTTTGATGTCCTTTTACTGACATATCTCCATTTGGTGACTTTCTCCATCTCATATATCACCAGGAAATTGAGATAAAGGACACAACTGATTCTAGGAAGTATGCTTCATATCTAGATCTACATCTCGAAATAGACTCTCAAGGAAAACTTTCAACAAAGCTCTATGACAAACGTGATGACTTCAATTTTCCAATCGACAGCTTTCATTTCTTGTGTAGCAACATTCCGTCCGCTCCAGGTTATGGAATTACGTATCACAATTGATTTGTTACTCCAGGGCTTGAGGGGAACTACATCGATTTCCTTGGCAGAGCGCCACGTTTAACACAAAAATTGCTTACACAGGGTTATGTTGCTCCTCGGTTGCTGTCCTCGCTCAAGAGACACCATGCACTCGTAGACAAATACGGATTTCTATCTCTCAGATAAGTGCAGATGGTAATTTGTCATAGAGTTTTGTTTTGTCTTCCTTTACCGGATTGACACACTGAATTAAAAACGCAGCGCGACGGGTCTGCTATAGCAGGCAGGAACCGCTTACTCTTATGGAGCACCCGATTTCATTCTTGTTACGACTTGAGTTCGCGTTGTCGATTTATAACTTTTCTTTACATTCTTATGATGACCATGTATGTTACTAGTATTCCTTTTACAATCAAACATCGACGTGTACAGTTAATTTTTTCAGTAAGATACCCATAATTATTTACGAATTTGTGTTATTGATAACCTTGTTATAGTATTTTTTCTGTTATGAAACGGTTTTTATTATAAAAAAAAACAGAAGCACAAAGTCGATACTTATAGCAGAATAGTAGGATGTGGCCATTTCAATATTATTGTGCACAGGCAAGTTAACACGAAATTTTAACATGAAAGATTACTTATCATGTGTACAATTTGTTTTTAACCACTATATAAATTTATGTAAATTCTAAACCTTAAGGTTAAACTCCATCCATCATAGTTTTGCCCTCAGCTATATATATATTTGGATTTCGTTTGGCTTAATGCATTTTGGACATCTTTTGAATTGTGGATTTCCTTTGTTTGGGTTCTAGTGCTGCTGATGAGGAATTATTTTCCGAAATGGCCATACAGCTCATAAAAATTAATTGCAGTTGGAGTTAACATATGTGTTGTGGTCTCATGTTCATTTACTCCATATCCTTTCTTAAATTAAAATTAGATGTTACACGTTGTAATCCAAGCCAAAAAAACTATGCTATTTTACCCAAATGATCTATAATAAAGCAAAGCGTTCTGTTACAAAATTCAGAAGCACTGCTCAAAAGTCCTTCTTCATTAAGCTTTATTTGCTCACATTATTACTTTAAGTAGTAAGTAAAGTAAGTAAAAGTAATTAAAAAATTACCGAACTTGGGGGATCAATCTCAAATGTCCATGAAAAAGGAAAAACAAGGAAAACAAATACAATAATTGAATACTGCAATGGTCCTGACTTGGTACAGGCATTTCAAAAGAAATGGTGTGTTAAACCAGGTTTTATGATTACAAATATTCTTAAATGATGCTATCACACGACTGTTTTTATTGTTTTTACAAATATATCATAAAATACAAAACAATATAAAAATTACTATCATATTTGATAACTTATATAATACAATACAATATATATTAGTTATATTGCATTGTTTTATTATATTATATGATACAGATAATGCAATGCGATATAATATAATATAATATAATATAATATAATATGATATAATATAATATAATATAATATAATATAATATAATATAATATAATATAATATAATATAATATAATATAATATAATAATATAATAATATAATGTAATATAATATAATATAATATAATATAATATACTAGTAATACATTTACATGTATTGACTTTGATAGAGTTGAATATCAGGTTTTGTCAACCCGAATTATATTGAGGTGGATATTATGTTTCAGGGTTGATTAAACCGGTATTCACTGATATAAAAGTCTATGAATGTTTTATTATATGACTACCAATAATATGTGAAAAGATTAAAGAATCAAAACAAGAAGCCTTTACGTACTACTTCTGAAAAAGATCAAAAACTTGTTTTTCTAGAAACCGTATTTAATTCACAAATATGATGAAAGACCTGAGAATGAAATTTTATTAAAAAATCATGATTTTAGTCTTCAATGGAATCAAACCGCTATTAAAAGTCATGTTTCTGAAACAATTTCACCAAGAAAGTCTCTTCTTGATAAATTAAGGCCGTAAGTTCACCCAATGACGTCAAATCAAGATTCTATTTTAACAACTGAAAAGTGATAATATTCTAATTTTCCTAACATTTCTAATTGTCCTCTTTCAATATTCCAATGAAAGAGGAACATAAAGAGTTACCATATTTGTACTGGATACCTAAACTTCACAAAAATCCTTACAAAGAAAGGTATATAGCTGGATCTTCATCATGTTCAACTACAGAGCTGTCCGTTCATTTAACTAAAATCTTGTCTGCTGTCAAAGAAGGTCAACAAGCATACTGCGACACTATTTATAATCGTAGTGGAATTAACCAAATGTGGATTTTGAAGAACTCAAAAGATTTGTTAGATCCTTTTAAATCTAGATCATTTTCTGAGGTTCACTCTTTGAAAACGTTCGATTTTTTAACTTTATACACTACCTTGCCACACGAAAAACTAAAATGTCGCCTGAAAAAAACTTCTCGAAAAAGCCTTTTCAAACTCTAGGAATTTTGTTGTTTTGGGTTATAATTCTACATTCTCTTCCAAAACATCTTTCAAAGATAAAATGTGTTACACACTGGAACAAGTTTGCAGTATGCTAGATTTCCTCATTGACAACATATTTGTCACCTTCGGAGGAGAGATTTTTCAAAAACAAATCGGCATTCCAATTGGTACAAACTGTGCTCCTCTCCTCGCCGATTTGTTTTTATACTCTTACGAGACTGAATTTCTTCAGGGACTCGTAAAGAACAAGAAGATGAAAGAGGCAAAGTCATTTAATCTTACATTCAGATATATTGATGATGTTCTTTCTGTCAATAACACTTCATTTGGTAGATGGATTCCTTCAATATATTCTCCAGAATTGGAGATTAAAGAGACCACCGAATCAAATTGCTTCACGTCTTTCTTGGATTTGCACCTCGAATTTGACCCAGGTGGTCATCTCAGTACAAAACTTTACGATAAACGAGACGATTTTAATTTTCAAATTATCAATTTTCTTAATCTACAGAGCAATATACCTACTTCCCCTGCATACGGTGTTTATATTTCACAACTTATTTGATATGCCAGAGCTTGCACACATTTCACAGATTTTTTTATCAGAAACCGATTTCTTCGTGACCGACTGTTGGAGCAGGGCTATAAGAAAATACGTTTCATACGATCCCTAAAAAAAATTCTTTCTTCGTTATCAGCCACTAGTAGAAAAGTTCAAAATTGACTTAAAAGATATGATAGTTAATTGTTTTAATTAGTGTTTGATTGGTCTGCTGTACTGAGATGATCACCTCAATATCCCTATTGTGTATCACAACTACTGGTCATTACCGGATCTTAAGATCGCAATGGAAGAGGGAGGTTTGGCGCCATAAAACCTGGTTTAACCCACCATTTCGTTTGAAATGCCTGTACCAAGTCATGACCATTGCGATCCACCAATTTTCCGGTATGACAGATTCGTTTTTGTCATTTTCTCTGGACTATGAGATTGATCATTCAAGTTCGGTAGTTTTGTTATTACCTTTATTTAGCGACTGAAAAGTCAAAACTATTCATCAGTCTATTTTTAACTACTTTGAGGTTAACAAACTCTCTGCAAAATACTTTTCAAGATTTCTTGGGCCATTCAGAAAGAAGATAAATATTAGTCATACAATAAAATATTTTACTATTGTATGACATTTTATCGTATTTCATTATATATTATAAGATATGATATTATACTCTATAATATTATATTTTATTATATCAAAATACAATACATTTTATTATACCTCAGTAAATTTTTTCTATATAAAATACAGGTAAACATTTTAACTATTTCATCTTGAATTTGGTAAAAGTACTATTTCCCTAGGGATATAGTAAAAACTATTTCCCTAGGGCAATAGTACCGTAATACTATTTCGCGGGTTTTTTGTATGATTGGCAGTAGGCGTGGCCTGAGTACACTGTATACAAAGTAAAGAGTCCGAGCAGTAGGCGTGGCTTTAGTTAAGTTGTTTACCGATTCAGTATAATAAAACAATTGTTTACTGGTCATTCGGAAAACAGTACATTTGTTTCCCCTCATGACCAGTAAACAATTGTATAATATAATATTTCATAAAATTAAGCTCTATTATTTTATATAATATTTATTATTATAGAATATGATGTAATTAAAATATAATATCATATTAATTGTTATGATAATATTATATAAATGATATTATATCTATACTATATTATGCTGCATTTAAAGGCATATTGTCTACGAAAAAATATTTTTTTGTAAAACCAAAAAATTGTCGTCAGACTATTCGTTTTGTTTATTTAGAAAGATACAAACTTTCAAAATACCACTAGGGTTCTTTATTACTTCAAAAATTGAAAAATAAATAATATTTGTAAAGCTTTACAAAAATTCATATTCATGAGATGTAGATGAGCTGTAAGCATGCGCACTATACTTTCTTTGATTGAAAACTTCAATAGTTCTTGCACGTGGTGCATAATCTGTTTCTCGAAGTTTTAGCTCGGAAGAAAATTTAAACGGCAACCGAATATTAGAGCTACTTAATGAATAAAACTGACAATTATTGTCTGTATTAATTTTTGAATGTTATTTAAAAGGTAAACACGAAAAATATCGGTATTTTTTCAACATATCAATGTATTCGGGGACAAAACTCGAGATTCCGCTTAGTGACCGTGTTAAAACTACTCAGTCTAAATCTGTGTCAATGTGACGTAGTGCAGGTAAATAAAATATCAATCAATATTGTTGAGCTATTTTGATCAAAATAAACTACTTTTGAGGCAAAATTTGTAGCAAATTTGTTTTTCAATATTCATTTTATTGCATTTCGGTCTAATTGACACCAAAAAATTGAGGGGTAAAAAAAAAGTGTTTGCCGTAGACAATATGCCTTTAATAGAATATAATGCAATATATGATAAATACAACTCAATACAATATTGTATTATTTGATATTTTATAATAAGTTGTTATCTGAAATAATCAATCATTAATACTGCCTTGTTAGATTTTAAAACATTGTATTATATTTATGTATAATATTGTATTTCAATATGTAGATACTGCAATTCGAATAACAATATAACATTATATGATATAATATAATACAATATATTTTATGTTATATTATATTGTGTCACTCATATATCATTAACTCATTTACTATTTGAATTATAGATAAATTTATAATATTAATTTGATTTTGAACAGCCCAGAACGAAACATTAGCGAACACACAAATAAAGTTCCGCGGACTCAGAAATACACAATTGTATGCAGAAAAATACTGAGAAATATAAATTCGTCATTTCAGTTTTAGCACCCACTATTATTCCTCAAATCTAGTGTTAAATTGTGCAACATTAAATGTTACTTATCCGTGTCACATACATTATTCAAGTTTTTATTTTTGGGGCAAATTATTTTTCAGTTGGCTGTGTTTTAATTCTGTTATTTGTCAAAAATTGTGTGTTTTCAATTCAATTTATCATTTTAACATGTTTAACGTGTAAAAAAAAAGCTTACAAGATTGGTAACCGTATGAAGATGGAACTTTAAGAAACGGCATATTTCTTTTCTAATATTGAAAACATCATAGATTATAGGTGTATAATTACTGGAAAATTTAGTAAAAAGGCAGAGAGAAAAAAACAGCCGACGTCATTTAGTGCAGAGCAATAAAGTACCCCATGGCACAGAAATCAACCATTTTTTTCCTTTTGCTCTTTCAAAACAGTGGTCAATAGCGAGCATCGCAGGTGCGAGCCATACGGCATTGTGCATGTTTTGAGATGTGCCAGAAATATAAGTTGACGAGAAAACCGGAACAGGTTTTCTTTTACGGAGCAACAAATTAAACAGGCACGGAGGAAGAAAAACAATCAACCCTATGCGCTTATAAAAAAATATATCATAATCTGTTCTCCAAAAAAAAAGAAATAGAAATGCAAAAGCATAGATCCTTTCATCCAGTTATATATTTTTACACAATGATTTTTATTTAAACACCACTCGGTGTTTTCCGCTGAAAAAAAAACTATTTTCCGGAAATTATAGAGGTAGCTTTAGGCAACTGTTGAAATCGTCCCATTGGGCATTGACTTGTCACACCTTATATGCATAATACTGACCATGCTTTGTTAAATTCTAAGAAAGATAAAGAAAAAACATAAATTAACTGAATAAGATCTATTACAACCTTGCACTGACAATAACTCATTAAACTAATTCATAATAATAAATAAAAGGGTCTTACCTGAAAATGAAAGTAGTCTAGAGTCCCATCCTGTGGGGTTTCACTCACTTTCCTCAATCCTGCTTGATATTCTACCTTACCGTTTTTTCTGCCAGTTTTCTTAATGTACCTTCTGTTACCAATGCTACAAATTCAACACTGATACTCAGAAAATCTCACAAAACCTGACAGAATCGTATGGAACGCCAAATTAACATATATTCAATTAATTGTACCTATCTTCAAATAATTGAAGATATGTTCAATTGAATTATACCTATCTTCAATTCAATTATAGATATCTTCAATTCAATTATACCTATCTTCAATTCAATTGTACCTATCTTCAATTCAATTGTACCTATCTTCAATTCAATTAAACCTATCTTCAATTGAATTGAACCTATCTTCAATCGAATTGAACCTATCTTTAATTGAATTAAACCTATCTTCAATTCAACTGTCTCTATATCTATAATTGAATTGAAGATAGGTATAATTCAATTGAAGATAGGTGTAATTGAATTGAAGATATCTTCAAATGAATTGAAGATATCTTCAAATGAATTGAAGATATCTTCAAATGAATTGGAGATATCTCCAAATGAATTATGGAGATGTTGGAGTTAGACCTATCTTCAAGTGAATTAAAGATATCTTCAATTCAATTGAAGATAGGTACAATTGAATTATACCTAGGTGCAATGGTGCAATTAAATTGCACCTAGGTATAATTCATTTGAAGATAGGTTCAATTGATATGAAGATATCTTTAATTATTTGAAGATAGGTACAATTGAATTGAAGATATCTTCAATTTATTTGAAGATATCTTCAAGTGATTGAAGATATCTTCAATTATTTGAAGATAGGTACAATTAATTGAATATATGTTAATTTGGCGTTCCATAGAATCGGGATGTTGTTTTGATCTGCTGAAGTAGCGCGAAATACTTTGACAAGGAAATGACGTCATGGAATCCATTGAGGGATAATTTCGTACCCGCTAAATGTCGTCCCTAGATGTTACAGGGATTTATTATAGGCACAAATACATGAAATAGTTGAATTTTTAATAAGTAGTTATTGATCCTAGATATTTTAATAACAAATTTATCAAGTGCAAATGATTTGGGTGGGGTGGGGTCAGACTTTGCTACTATTTGATTCCTTTTAGAAAGTTCCCTCTTAGACTTATATCTATATACATTTTTAATAAGTCGAGCACATGGATATATTTAAATATATATTTCCGATGCTCGCTAAGAAGGCAGGGCCTTAATCATATTAATCGTTTTCAAAGAAAATAAAGAAGGAATGTGTCCATGGGACACGGATGCCCCCGCTAGGCCCACAACAGGAAAGTCGCTTAAGAAGTACAGTTTGTCATACTGAACAGTCCTAACAAGTTTCAAATCATTCTCATGTACGGTTCCTGAGAAAAGCTTGACGGAAATTTTCAAGGCATGTTCACATATTTTCACATCAGCCTAAGACCCAAACAGAAAGTAAATGTCTGACAGGTCTGAAAATCGCTTAATACGTACAGTTTTTCATACCGAACCATCCTACCAAGTTTCAAATCACTTGCATGTACAGTTCCTGAGAAAAGCTTTGACGGAAATTTTCATAGTCATGTTCACATATTTTCACATTCGCCTAAGTCCCAAACAGGAAGTGGATGTCCGACAGGTCTGAAAATCGCTTAGGACGTACAGTTTGTCATACCGAACCATCCTACCAAGTTTCAAATCATTCTCATGTACGGTTCCTGAGAAAAGCTTGATGGAAATTTCGTACGGACGGACGTACGGACGTACAGACGGACGTACGTACGGACGGACATGAGTAAAACTTAATGCCCCCCGACATGTCGTCGCGGGGGCATAAAAAAACACTATATTGTACACAATCTTTTCTAAAACTTACAGCACAATTTATTTTGTTCAACCATCCGTAAAAAAACCTCATCAAAACTAACAGAAAGTTTTAAAAAGCACATCTATCATGATGAACAAGAAGGTTTTATGTTGAAACAGATTAACCCGATATATTTAAAGCTGTAAAAGTTCACAAGAAAACAACTTCGAAAATTTTTCAAGGACAAAAATTTAGATGTATTTTCACAGAAAACTTTTATACCAAAAAATAGATTTAAGTTAGAAAAGTTCAAACAGATATATAAAACCAAAGTTGTTTTTTTTAAGTCAGACATATCTTAATTTCTTTTTTATACTTTCCCTTATTATGATGAGTCGACATTTTGTCCTTTTAATTCATTTCAATGGACACAATATGTGTCCATATTTTTTTATTAAAGATCCTCCTCCCAACATTGATTCATTGATCTTATTCCACGAACAGCCTTGTATATTCATAATGTTGTTAGATGAAAATACTTGTTAATATCAAAATCCATAAAAAGCATTGCAACTTCTGTAAAGTAAAAGGAATATTCATGTATGCCGTCCCGTTATTCGGTGACTTTTTGAATATTGCTTAAAATTGTCTTAATGCCAATGCAATGCATCTTTAGGAGAAAGAAATTGTTAAAAATCATTTGCCTTATTTTTTTCTGTTGTAAAAATCACATTGCAATTTTTTTCAGTGTTTAAAATTCCCGTCTTAAACAAAAAGACAGATTCTATATAAACCATTAAAACGTAATGGTATTTCTGTTTGTCGTATAAAGGTGTGGTCTTAAAGAGAATTGTGCTGTCGAAGTCAATAATTGAAGCAACATATTACAAGGGGTCCTATACGTTTATCGCATTTACTGCACGTTATTAAGTTTATTCGGGCACGTTAATCAAAATTATCGAAGAATTTACACAATAGTCAATAAATTTTTGTTTATATAATGTTTTAATGAAAATAAAGACATTTAAAAATTACATCTGTCGAAATGGTATACCTTTCTACCTATACATATATGATCAGAACTCGGGATAAAGGCCTCCTTTAATGCAGAGACGACACTTTCATTTCAAATTTGAATTATGATATAAATATTCTTATCGAAACTTGGAAAGGGGCAGATCAAGACCTTAATTTACCAGATTATAATTTTTTCAAAAATGCAGAAAGAAAAAGAGACGTTCAAAAAGATTTAGTGGTGGAGTTATTGTAATTTATAAATCTAAATATAGAAATGGTATCACTGAAGTAAGAAATTTGTCATCTTCAGAAAATAGAATATGGTTAAAACTATGTAAAGAATTTTTTGGGCTGAAAAAAGATTTGTACATTTGTGCTTGCTACATTCCTCCTAGTAGTTCACCATATTATGACGATGACTTTATAAATCTTGAGAATGAGATCTCCCAGATATTAAACCAAGAAAACATTCTTATTGTAGGAGATCTTAATGCTAGAATTTCAAATTGAAATGATTTTATAGAAAATGAAGGTATAACTCATGACTCTTTATACAATATTATGCCTGATGATTATCATGAAGACTATAATATTAATAGAAATTCCCTAGATAAGATATTTAACACACAGGGAAAATGTTTATTAGATCTATGCATTGCCTCTCAGCTCCGTATACTAAATGGCCGCTTCATAGGTGATTTTCTTGGAAATTTTACCTGCCATAAATCAAATGGCTCCAGTACTGTTGATTATGCTTTGGCCGATATGGACCTTCTCAGCAATATAATTTTTTTCCAAGTGAAAAGACCAACTTATCTTTCTGATCACTCACAAATTACTGTGCATTTACATTGTAATATTAATATGGACATTCAGATAAACAATAATAGGTTTCAAGAGCTTCCATATTCTTATAAATTTGAATCAGTAACTAAGGATAAAATACTTACTACAATAAGTGAGAAAGAATTAATAGAAGAGGTGGTTTCATATGAAAACAGTAATTTTAGTAACAATTTTGAAGACATAGACTTAGCTACTAATAAACTAAATAACATTTTTGAAAAGATTGCAAAAAGGTCATGCAAGGTGATAAGGTTTAAAAAAAAGAAGAGAAAGAAAAAGAAACCATGGGTAGATAATGAAATAAGGGATTTAAAGAAGACTGTTACTATGTTGGGAAGCAACATGAAAAATAATCCATATAACTTACAGATAAAGAATAATTTTTTCAAACATTGTAAACAGTTAAAAAAGTTAATTAAAAAGAAAAAATACTTATTTAAAAAAGAGATATATGATAAACTATTAGAGTGGAAAGATAGTGATCCGAAGCAGTATTGGCAACTTTTAAATACACTAAAAAAGGAAAATTTTGAAAATACTGGAACTGATTATACTACCCTTGGGGATTTGAAATGTCATTTTCAGTCACAGGGGAAACCTAAACAGATAAAAAAACCTTTTGCAGATAAAATAGATGATTTTATAAAGAATTATAAGAATATTTTATCGGAAAATGATATTACAGATAAACCATTTAAAATTACTGAAATTAAGAAAAGTATAAATGAACTTAAAAATGGAAAAAGTGCAGGGCCTGACCTTATAGCAAATGAAATAATAAAATATAGTAGTGCTCTTACTAGTAAATCTATAACTAAACTTTTTAATCTTATACTTGAATCAGGAAAATATCCAACAGAATGGAGAAAGTCCTACACTGTTTTAATATTTAAATCAGGAAATACTTCTGATCTGAATAATTATAGGGGAATTTCCCTACAAAACTGCATAGCTAAACTCTTTAGCTCTGTACTTAATGGTCGACTCTCCTGTTTTTATGAAGATTTATTTGCTAAGGAACAGTTTGGGTTCAGAAAGAATCACAGATCTTCTGACAGTATATTTATTTTAAAATCTTTAATATCTAAATATGTAAACAAAAATAAGACAAAGATTTTTACATGCTTTGTTGATCTTAGAAAAGCGTTTGACTCTGTATGGCACAATGGTCTAAAATATAAACTGATTCAGAGTGGACTTGGAATTAAATTATTTACTGTTATAAGTGATATGTACAATTCTACTAAATCTTCTGTAAAGGTTAATAACAAAATCTCAGAATTTTTTTACTTTACATAGGGGAGTAAAACAAGGAGACAGTTAAAGTCCCACCATATTTAACTGTTTTATTAATGACTTGCACCAAATTTTTGATAACACATGTGATCCTGTGACCATTCAAAATTCTAAAATTTCTAGCTTAAGTTTTGCTGATGATCTTGTTCTCATGTCTAGTACACATAAAGGTCTTCAAAATGCATTGAATAAACTTGAAAAATATTGTCATGATTGGCAGTTGACAGTCAACACCAGCAAAACAAAGGTATTGACTTTTCAGCATAACTATATTGAAACTCCTAAACTGTATTTCAACAGGTGCTCACTAACAGAAACTAAAGAATATAAATTTCTTGGTATCACTATTAACTATAAGGGAAACTTTAAAACTGCCATACAGGAGTTGTCAAAAAAAGGACTAAAAGTACTTTTTGCCCTTAGAAGTCGGTTCACAAATTTCAATCTATACCGATTGAATTATCATGTAAACTTTTTGATACCTTAATTAAACCCATTTTATTGTACAATTCTGAAATATGGTTTATGGAGGACTACTTTAGTATAATAAGGTCTAGAGAAAGGGCAGTTAAAAATGATTCTATTTTTGATATTCTATCTTTAGAAGATAAATTTTGTTATGAAACTATCCACAATAGATTTTGCAAGTCTGTATTGGGACTAAAAAAGACATCCTGCAATATTTCAGCTAAATCTGAACTTGGTAGATTTCCGGTGGCATCATTTATAAAAAGACAAGTCCTTTTATATTTTTGCAGACTTAATCAGAATGATATAAATCCATTATTAAAGGAATCATATGAGCTATGTAAAAACCTACATAACGATGGATGTTATACATGGTACAGTTTTTCCACGTCTATTTTTCAGGAGTTAGGTCTAGATACTATAGACTAAGAATCCTTCGATGAAGCTTTTAATAAAATTAAGAATAATCTAAAATCTCAATTTAATAATGTTATAAGTGAGCACTACAAAGAAAAAACTTAAGTAAATTATCATCAATTTCTGAAAACTCTAAATTATTCCTATACAGTAAGTTGAAGACAGAATTTAAGACGGAAGATTACCTGCTTAATCAAACTTTTAAAATAAGACAACAGATAACTAAATTTAGAGTTAGTGATCATACTCTTGAAATTGAAAACTGGAAGATATAAAAATATACCTAGAAATCAGCGTTTTTGTAAATTTTGTCAGGAGCAAAAAATCGAAGATGAACTTCATTTTTTCATAGACTGCATAAATTATTCAAATTTAAGATCTACACTTTTCAAAAATAAATCCGATTTTAAACCATTATTCTTAGAAATTGAACCTGCTCAACAATTGCTTATTATTCTTTCTCCTGAAAATGAACTTTTACCACCTATATACGACTTTATAAAGCAGTCCTTGGAATTGCGAAGATAGGGTCCATATCGGTCAAAGTTCTCTTTCGAATATATGTTCTCACATTTGTATTGTAATTTTGTCATAATTATGTTTGTTTGTATTTGCTTGACCCACATGGGTGAAATTTTGCAAATAAAAGATTGATTAATAAAACGAAGATTCGTGTGACTCAACCTAAAATTTTCAATGTCATTTGAAGAATGGAGTAAGGTTTTTTCCTTGGAAATCTGTATTATTGATAGAAAAATAACACAAAATGAACAGTATTCAAGAAAAAATACTAATGAGTCATTCTTGAAATTTTGACATAGTTTTCTTTTGTAAAAGTGCTTAAAATGGCCATTTTTATAATTGTTAAGAAAATTTGGTCCGTTAATGAGTAAGCGACGACAAAACTCAACCGTTAAAACGGCACGTTAATGAGTTAATATAATGATTAAAAATAAAACTGATTCTTTTGAATATTTGTCGGAAACTCTTTATTGTTCAGGATCTCGATAAAGCACAACTCACTTCAATGATGATTTTGAATATATAACCGAAACAGAAATGGTTTGATTAAAACATTTATTATGCATACGTTCATTGGATTTTGATTAAAAATCACACCAAGCATTCATTCTTTTGATATCATCCATAATTATGGGTGCAAAAAGTATCTCCGAAAAAAGAAAGAACGTCCTGAAAAAGCAGAAGCTGATGATGAATCTATGGAGGTTAATTTACATCTTTAGATTACCCCACAATTTCAAGCAAAGACGAGGAAACAGAAACAGAAATCAGACAACTTCTCCCCAAAGTAATAGAGGAATTCAGATTTAAAGTCTTTCTTATCTACCTTTTGATATTTTAACGCCTAGTTGTCAGCAAAACACTTGACTTTAACATTAAATGTTTTCTTATGTTTTGCGACGTCTTACGGTTTTCATCCTGTTCATCAACATAACGAAATACGTTTGACTATCCACTCAATCAAACATTTCATATTTCGATTAGTTCGACGACAAAACTGCAATTAACAACGAAAACTCAAGCCAGTTTTGCTCCGGAATGTAGCTTATTATGACACTTTGTCACGTTTATTGAAAATATTGTTTTATTGTGATTCAGTAGAGGATGATCAAACAAACACTATGACTATTCAACGTTTGTACTCATATGATAGGTAGAAATCTCGTGTTTGTATTCCATACACTTTATTTTGCGACAACAACCGAAACTAATATAACCTTCTGTTGGCAACCTGCGAGTAATTGGACGGAACACTCTGTCACGGAAATTATCATATACTCCCGTTGTGTCGGAATAACGAACCAGTTGCGGTACGTAAGCTTCATAATGTGAAGCACACAAAATGCTGCCACTTCCATGTGAAAATTTACGACAAGGAAGTTAGTCAACACGAATTTCGAAGAGCTTTGCACAAAGTCTAGATCTGGTGTTAATTTAGAAATACAAATCTACATATGAAAATATGAAGCTATCTTTTTATCTTTATTGTGAACACTAGTAGCTGAAAAATGATCTAAAGCGGCAATATTTCCTGAGTATGTCTTGACTTTTAGTCAACATTAAGACAAAGTTCCTTGCAGTCAATTCAGATGTGTGCAGATAATAATATTTAATCAAGTCTTGGTTGACTGGAGCAATCCACATCTTAAATAAAAGTTATAATAACACTACCGAAAAGGGAGGATCAATCTCAATGTTTAAGAGAAAAGACAAAACACGGACGACACACCGATAGGATGAACATTAGTATATTGACAAGTCATAAAAAGGTGGGTTTTTTTTCAGATGCACCAAGTTATCTAAGATCTTTAAAGTTCGTTTCAGACAATTTGTAATGTACCAGTGGAAGTCCATAGATGGGATGCAAAATGAACAAAGTTGTCGAAGATTCATCATTGCTTATTTTAGAACATCATTTGTGCTTGTAAAAGCTAAATGAGCTGAACATTGAAGCAAGCAACAGCTTTTCTCTATCCGCAATAGTTTTCATTCTATAGGCCAAAAACACTATTTTTCGCCTTTAAGGGGCTGTAACCCCTATAAGAGGTCACCTGACAACTTTGACCCAATGAAGACTTTTGTAGAGCTAAATGAGTTGAACATTTAAGCAAGCAACAGCTTTTCTCTGTCTGCAATAGTTTTCATTCTAAATACCAAAAACACTAAATTTCACCTTTAAGGGGCTGTAACCCCTATAAGGGGTCATCTGACAACTTCAACTCTATGGACACTTTTGTAAAGCTAATTGAGCTGAACATTTAAGCAAGCAACAGCTTTTCTCTATCTGCAAAAGTTTTCATTTAAGAAGCCAAAAACATGAACAAATGCTATTTTTCACCTTTAAGGGGCCGAAACTCCTATAAGGGGTCATCTGAGAACTTCGACTCAATGGAGACTTTTGTAGAGCTTTTGATGCTGAAGCAGCAGCGTGGCATCAGATTTCATCTATCTCTTATACTTTTTGATTTACAAGCCAAAAACAGTAGTCTGACCCCTGGTCTATTTTTAGTAACGGTGGCCATGTTTTTTGACGGATCAAAAATCGAAACACAAGTTTGGTGCAGGACACCCTAAGGATCAATCATAATAAGTTGCATTGAATTCTGTTCAGTAGTTTCAGAGGAGAAGATTTTTGAAAAATTGTTAACGGACGACGACGACGACGACGGACACCAAGTGATGACAATAGCTCACCTGGACCTTCGGTACCTTCGGTCCAGGTGAGCTAAAAAAGACAGAAGCACAGTTTATTGGCTTTTAATTACTAACACAAGATTATGTTACTCCTCGAATGTAGATTTTATTGAGAAATTTCACAGAAAACTTCATGTATCATGACAAATATGGGATTTCTATCCCATAGATGAGTACAAAAGTTGGTTTATCGTTGGTTTTGTTTTGACCTCAACAAAAAGTCCAGATGCTTTATAAGTCTTGTTTCCCCACTGTATGACTTAAAATTAACCATTGGACAAGAGACGGCCAAATGACTAAAGAGCTCGTTAAACTAAATATAGAAACATGTGAAAGAATATTTATTGCAAATTAGATAAAAACTATATAACATTACATTTCTGTTAAATTGACTAAAAATGGACAAATCTACGATTTAATAAATGCCTGGGGCTCAACTTGATTAGACAACAAATCATGGGAGAAAATCTGTGATACTGACTTTCTACCCTGGAGGATCAATGACAATGAGATACGGAAAAATGTGGGAGCAAGCGGTAATCTAAAGAAACAAACATACAATAAAACCAGCCAGCAGCCTTCAATAGGACCGGCGATCGTTCCTCGCTTTCTTGCATTTGCCCTGGACTAAAGCATAATACATAACCTTCAATACCAATCCAAACATTATCAACGAAAGACCCCTTCTTGATATCGAACAATAAACATAAAGAGGACAGGCACAACCAAGATTTCTAGCTAAGAACAGGCTCATATAAAACGTGGCAGGATGAAAATTACAAATACGAATATTGATCTTTCAAGGAGTAACCTCTCATCAGTAGCATTTATATATCAAAAACTCCATAACAGTTGAAAACGAAAAGTATTCAAAACCAAAAGGTTCGAACAAGGATGCCAAATCCAGCACCTAGGATATCGACCATGTGCATTACAAGGAAATAAACCTAGTGTTAAACAATTTTGAATTTAAAAATCGGAATTTTCAGCAACAAAAATATTAGAAATTTTATGGTAAATCGTTTCAGACAAGTCTGAAGACCAGGCTTGTGATAACCAAACTAATTTGTTTTGTTTGCCTAACCTCCCCCCATTGTTATGTCTTTAGATGTATCAAAATAAAAAATAAACTTAATATAATAATTTTTAATGACAATATTATTATGTCAATGTTATTCAAAAAAACTCCTTGGCAAAATGTTAAAATTCAAAATCCAAAAGTTTGGCAAGAGCATATTATAAAATTTGAAATTAATGAAACAAACATTTTTTTTAATATTGAGCCATGTGATATAACTATGTATATTTTTTTTTGTCAAAAATTTAAACTGAACCGAATGTTTATAAAGATTCAAGTATTTTAGGAATCATAGTAATTTTTTGTCTTTTTTCATCGTCGGAAACCCACGGGAGATTACGTCCTACCGTGATGGAGGAGGTAGGACGTAATCTCCCGTGGGTTTCCGACGATGTGATGGAGGAGGTAGGACGTAATCTCCCGTGGGTTTCCGACGATGTGATGGAGGAGGTAGGACGTAATCTCCCGTGGGTTTCCGACGATGTGATGGAGGAGGTAGGACGTAATCTCCCGTGGGTTTTCGACGATGGTCTTTTTTATAGGCCTGTAAAAAATCTAAAATCGTAAATGATGGCAAATGTCATTTGCTATAGTGTATTGTTATCTCAACAAAGGTTGGACTAACATGGGTCCAAATGTCTTCCGTATTGAACAGTGTCCTTTTCTTGAAAAGGGAAACTTTGGTTTCTTTGTAAGCATTTAGAAATTATCAATGGTGTGGTGTGCACTCAAACTTTATATGTAGTTCATTTTGATGGACTCCTCGGGATTGACCTCGAATCGCTTCAATATTTGAGTGAAGTGATTCTTCCGTAAATGACTCTTTTCAGTGTGAGATGACCAGGTTAAGATGCGAGCACGTGCAGCGATCTCACACTGGTCAATTTACCAATAATAACCGCCGGTGCTGATATTGAACGATGATGTCGACCAATGAAATGCAATGTTATTTAAAACTTTCGGTTTTTAGAATGAAGCCACCTAAGGTTTAAGAATATAAAAAATTAATTTTTACGGAAGAAATAGGTACTTACACGCGTTCTTGGAAAACCGGCAATGATCTTTCACTCGTGATAGAATTTTTGGGGTCTTTTGGCTCGTTTCGCTGCGCTCCACTCGCAAATAGACTGAAAAATTCTATCACTCGTGAAAGATCAGCCGGTCTTTTCCAAGAACTTATGTAAGAACCTATAATTCTATCTTTTAACCATGGTTATACACTGTAGAGGGAAATGTTGATATCTAGATTTTCTCAGGACAACATTTAGAATATAGTAAAACTTAGTTTTGCTGTCGATTTTTCCTTATAAAAGAATTTAGTAAAGATTGAATTAATCATCATCATCACAGTATTAGTATATTTAATCTATTTTGTATACACTTTTCGGGTAAAATAACATTTGATAAAGAATTCAGGGAAACTCATTTATCATGCCTAACAAGAAAAAAAAATAAGTTCAAAAGGTTTAAGCTATACCAATTAAAAAATCAAAATATAAGTATTCTCAAGGACAAAAACAAATTTTATGTAATTTCAGTGAAAGCATAAGAAACTAGATTTCCTTGCAAAACAAGATTTTAGTGGTTAAAGTTCATCCCACCAGATTTTTAGTTACAATATTTAATATTAGAAGTATATTTTCAAGGACGAAATTTAAAGTATACTTAGTGCACATTATTAATACAAAAATGTATATTTGCCCTGCATGACACATACAGATGGTTGGCTGATGATAAACCTATCGTATTTTTTTTTACCTTCAACCGATGTGCATATTTTTTCTAATGTTTCTCCCTACGTTGATTTTATTTCATATTTAAAATTCCATGTAATTTAAAAAGTGACAAATTTGATTTAAAGGTCATTCGATGAAAATACATGGAAGAGAAGAAATGAAAGAACCTAAACGAGCACTCTCGCATACCCCACGCGTCCACAATATGGACAGAGATTATCTATTTAGAGTTGGGAATGAAAACAAGTCAGAGATATTGCCTTTCCAGACAAGCTCGTTTAACAGTAAGTAGGTGATCTACAGACCTGAAAATGAGTTTCACCATTTGAGACACCTACCTGAAGCTACATACCAAATATCAAAAGCATATGATTAATAGTTGCTGAGAAATCTGTTACGGATATTTCTATAATTGACAGACGGACGGCCCAGTCAAAAACATGCCACTTTGGTACCTCTTTGCTTCTGTAATAGATTATAATCGGCCATTATCATAGAACCAGAAACGCTGCTGCAGGTCCAAGCATATCTTACTAAACTGTGACATTAGCTCCGAATGTTGAAGTAGTAACAAGGAAGTCGGCCCCTTTACTACCCGAAACAGGGTCTGAATGGTAAACAAGAAAAATGTCTAGGTTTTAACATGCCTTTTTAAAAAAAATATTCCATTTGTCATTTGCCTAAGTATGGATTTTAATGCAACTAATAGGACACAGAAATAAAGAACAGAAAGATAGCTACATTTATCACGGTTTGCAGTTTGTTCTAAAAGTCATTAAGCTGGCTCTTCTTCTTCAGGTTCCTTTCTGTCAAAACTACGGTTCCTGAAAAGAAGAATCCATGATACTTTATTGAATTATAAAGACAGTGTTATCAATCTTAACAAAAAATGAGAAATTCCGAAACATACTTTGAAATTTGAGTTACTTAGCTGAATTTTTTTTTTTTTTCATTTCAAATATGATTGATCCACTAATGAATATTAAATATCCCATTCACTGTGTTAGGAGTCGTTTTGCAATATATAACAAGGGGTTGCACTAAGTCGTGCTAAGCATATCCCCACTCGACCATTCAGAAAACAACTCGTAGATGACCGACTGACCTGAAAAGGGAAGGCAAAGTACAACTCATCATGCTAAAGCAGAGTATCAAATTAGAAATTAATCCCTTCAGTAGAAGCCGAGAAATCGGCTACGAAAATTTTTCCATTTTTGACCCTTAAAATAGTCTAAGTCGGCTCGGAAAACAAGAAGTAGATGACTGAATGACCTGAAAGGGGGGGCACGGTGCAACTCGTCATGCTTAAGCTGTGTACCGAATTAAAAATCAATCCTTTCTGTAGAAGCTGAGAAATCTGTTCCGAAAAATTTCAAGTTCCATTTTTGACCCTTAAAATAACCTAAGTCGGCTCGGAAAACAGAAAGTAGATCATCGACTGACCTGGAAAGTAGAGGAAATGTACATCTTATCATGCTAAAGCTGTATACCAAATTTGAAATCAATCCCTTCAGTAGAAGCCGAGATATTGTACCGGACGGTCGGAGCCTGAGACGGACGGACGGACGGGACGTGTGCTAATTAAAACTAATTTGTTAATACGATGGCTTTATGTATACCAGTGGGTAAAAATTTTGGATAGTATAAAACAGCAATATTTTGACATAATATGACATTTTTTTTTCGAAATTTTAATTTGTCAGCTCCCAGGCCTCGGAAATCTCTCTTACGCAGAAAGGCTCAAAAAGCTAAAACTACCAACGCTAAGCTACAGGAGAGTTAGAGGCGACATGATAGAGCTCTTTAAAATCACACACGGAATATACGACCCGGAGGTGTGTAACTGTGTCAAAATGCTAAAAACCACCAACATCCGTCACAGTACAAGAACAAACCAACATAAAATAATACAACAGAGACCAAGACTAGAAACCAGGAGAAACTTTTTCAGCATAAGGGCTTCAAAAATTTGGAACAAATTGCCAGAAAGCGTAGTTAATGCACCAACTATAAACACGTTTAAAAATAGATTGGATAAATACTGGAAAGATCAAGACATTGTATATGATTATAGAGCGGAAATAAAATATTGCGGAAGTCACGCATCAAGAAATTTAGAGGAAATAGAAGAGCCTGTAGAAGAGGAGTCTGTGGGACACCTGTTACAGGAATAATCACTATGTATATTAGAAGAAAAAAAGGGGGTTCATATATGAAATCCCGGATCGTTTGACCTTCCGTTCGCTTCTGTCCCCGTTATAAAATTGCCCCTTAAATTTTCATAGATTGTCAAAGGATGTCGAACAGTGACAATCCAATAAAACAAACGTTATCAACAAATTCCAATTTAGATATTTTGGTTTCAAAATGGAAACGAAAAGATGTTGAAAAGGAGTTGCATATTTCCTGTGACGGTCCAGCTTTACCTTCGTTCATTTTACAAAGATTAAATACAACAGAACAAAGTAATAAACAAGAAGAGTACATTCGGAAATTAAAGACTTATTTACAATTAATTGATGTTCATATCTTAGATTTTCTTACAACAGAGATAACCACTCGAGACTTGGATGGAACGACTCTACCATTAAAAGATGCTTTGAAGGAAATTATGAAAAATGTTAAAGCAAAGGAAGGGACTGAAAGGTGAGCATACATGATGTTATCATCATGTTCGTGTACATATATAACCCTTTGTTTTATACCAAGATCATCATCAGGCATCATTGTTCTGTAGTGGATCCAGAAATTTTCAAACTGGGCGGGGGGCGCAATTATAAAAAACCTTCTCGGACCTCTTGTTTTATACAATTCCTAACCAAATTTTTTTGTCAAACAGGGGGGTATGCTCAGTACGCTGGTCTGAGATCCGCCTTTGTTGTCATCGTCAGTGTTGTAGTGTCTGTTAATTTTGGTGAATGCATAATCTAGAGCATATTATCCATTAATTATGAGATACAATATTCTGTTTAGGAAGTAGGGGCAGTAAAAGAGTTAAAAATGGGTGCACAGTCGCTTGAATTTTAGTGTCAAATAGCAAGAAAAGAGGGTCAAATATTACTATATCCATATGTAAATATCAAATAGCAAGAAAAGAGGGTCAAATATTACTATATCCATATGTAAATATTTACATATGGATATAGTAATATTTGACCCTCTTTTCTTGCTATTTGACACTAAAATTCAAGCGACTGTGATGGGTGTGATCAATATTGAGGGTTTCCAGTCCCCCTATTTTCATTTATAAAAAAAATAGGGCAAAATGGTGCAAAAATGCCACTATTTTTAGGCTGTAAAATATATGTTTCTTGATATGTATAATTTCAGATATTAGTTTATTAAAATTTTGTAAACCAAGGATTAGCTTTATTTGAAATTTCCCAATTTACATGTATAAAATGACACTTATTTTACCAATAAACAAGAGGCTCCCAGGAGCCTGAATCGCTCACCTGGTCTGAGTCAACCCTAAAACACTAATCTAGAGCTAAATGAGCTGAACACTTAAGCAAGCTTTTCTCTGTCTGCTCTAGTTTTTATTCACTAAGCCAAATACATAAAAAAACGTTATTTTAGGGGCCATATCCCCTATACAGGGTCATCTGACAACTTTGATCCAATGAAAGCTTTTGTAGAGCTAAATGAGCTGAACACTTAAGCAAGCAATCGCTTTTCTCTATCTGCTATAGTTTTCATTCACTAAGCCAAAAACATGAAAAAACATTATTTTAGGGGACGTAACACCTATAAGGGGTCATATGACAACTTTGATCCTATGGAGACTTTTGTAGAGCTTTATGAGCTGAACATTTAAGCAAGCAACAGCTTCTCTCTATCTGCTATAGTTTTCATTCACTAAGCCAAAAAAAAAAAGGAAAAACATTATTTTAGGGGCCGTATCCCCTATAAGGGTCATCTGACAACTTTGACCCTATGGAGACTTTTGTATAGCCAAATGAACTAAACATTTAAGCAAGCAACAGCTTTTCTCTATCTGCTATAGTTTTCATTCAAAAGACCAAAAACATGGAAAAACGTCATTTAACAGGGCGTAACCCCTATTAGGGGTCATCTGACAACTTCGATCCTATGGTGACTTTTGTAGAGCTTGATGAGCTGAACATTTAAGCAAGCAACAGCTTCTCTCTATCTGCTATAGTTTTCATTCCATAGGCAAAAAATATGAAAAAACGTTATTTTAGGGGCCGAAACCCCTATAAGGGTTCATCTGACAACTTCGACCCTATGAAGACTTTTGTAGAGCTAAATGAGCTGAACATTTAAGCAAGCAACAGCTTTTCTCTATCTGTAATAGTTTTCATTCTATAGGCCAAAAACATGAAAAAATGCTATTTTTCACCTTTAAGGGGCCGTAACTCCTATAAGGGGTCATCTGACAACTTCGACTGAATGAAGACTTTTGTAGAGCTTTTGATGCTGAAGCAGTAGCGTGGCATCAGATTTCATCTATCTCTTATATTTTTTGATTTACAAGCCAAAAACAGAAGTCTGACCCCCCTAGTCTATTTTTAGTAACGGCGGCCATGTTGTTTGGACGGCGGTCACCATTTGTGCAATCTTGGTAGAGGACATCCCATAGATGAAGTGTGCAAAGTTTCAAAGCAATCCCTTCAGTAGTTTCAGAGGAGAAGATTTTCAAAGAAAAGTTAACGACGACGGACGACGACGACGGACGACGACAGACGACGACGGACGCCAAGTGATGGCAATAGCTCACATGGACCTTCGGTCCAGGTGAGCTAAAAAAGGACAGGGGCAGTTTTAAAAAATCACTGGATTTACAGGTCTATGTTCTTCTTCTTTCTTAATGTTCTTCTTTCGTTATAGAACAGGAGTCAGTATCGACTGTTTTACATGTAAGTTCTGCGGGACTTTGTACTACCCAGACACAAACAGTAGTTGAGCTATAGCAGGGCCCACATAGGTGTTCCATCTCACTCAGGGTTTTCTCTTAAAAATTGTTGCTTGGTAACCTTGATTTAAGTAGCAGCAGCCCAACCACCCATAATGGTTCTATACAAAAAGAGTAAAAATTCTAGTACCCCAAAATAATTTTAAGGAGCCATTGACCCATGGCTGAGTGCTTATTTCAAACCCAGAAAGTCACTTATCTAGTTTAAACTATTTTCAGCAACATCACATACAAAATAAAAGACTTCTTGAAGGCTGTCAAAAATGTTATGAAACAGTTTGAAGAATACAGGTTGAAGGCCAGAAGAACTGTGCATGAAACAACATTCACACGTTTTGTTAGCAGTTTAGCTCGACTTTGCTACTTGGATCCACAGTAAGTTTCAAGTATAAGTAAATGACAGTGATGCAGATAAGTGCCGTACCTGTCAGACAATTGGAGTAAAATTTCAGCAGGTCTAGCAAGTGAAGACATTGTGCAGGACCTATGTCTGGCAAAGTTTTGTAATTTTATTACAGCTAAAGTGGATACATGTAGGTCTTGTAAAATTTTTGCAGGTCTGTCAAACTTATATATTTTGTAGGTCCCAATGTCTGACAAGAAAAAAAGATTATCTGCATCTCTGAAATGATCAATTTATTTTTATAGTTTTTATCTGTCATCATTCTTGGCGTTGTTAACTTAAGCGTTTCAACAAAAACTGAAGTTAGAGCTATCCAATTTGAAATTGTCAAAGAAAGATCGCCTTCTAAAACAAATACCGACTAACATAAAAAACATAAGGCTCTTTTTATGATTGCTAGCTTACGGTATATTTAGGACAGGCTATATATGAATTGTGGTTGGACTAAAATAGTTTATTGGACCCATATTGATAATCTCCAACAAAGCACACCAAATCTACAAATTATTTTTCTCTTTTGGATTGAAGGCATACATTCAATGAATGAATCCTATAAAAAAAGGCTATTTATATACAAACATTGTAGGAATGTGGTGTGGACTGGGTCAGCTAAGCAAATGCTGCAAATGATTAATAGGTTAACTTTTTGTTGTAGGTGCAGTCTTGCCAATGACAAAGATTCACAATTGATATGGGATAATTTTAGAGGCCAGGAATGTGCTGTTTCAGAGCCTGTTATCAGAATAAAGAAATCTGGTATAATAGATGCTAATAATGTTGTTGCTGCTGATGATGAATCAGCGTGGGTAGTTGTCTCTGTAGTGAAGGTAAATGTAATGTTAGTATTTAGTAATAAGGATAATTTTTTACCTAGACTATGCATTAATAGCTAAGCTATTAAGTTCCACCCTGCTTCATATCCAAAAAATCCAGGCTCCAGTTTTTCTGAAAATAAAAAGGTAGGATGCAAAAAGTATCCATAGCCCTGTATCTGTTTTATTTATTGTAAATAAACATTTTCATGATTTTCTTTTGGTTATTAATTTTACCATAGTTTCATCACGCATCACCAGTTATAAAATATGACATTGATTTCAATTATCTATAGCGTGAATTGGATCAGATGAATACACATATATCCTACAATGCATACAAGACAATCTCGCATACATCAATGAGCTAAACTTTTGAAATCAGAAAATGCCAAATACATATATCTCTGTAATATTTTTTTCTTTAATATGGATACAAGTTTTGGATGACATATTCTTTGATTTAAGGCCATAAGTCATGTAAGTCAAATTTCATGAATTGTCCCTTTAAGCAATATTTATATTCTGATAGTTTATTTTTTACATTTAAGTTTTTTTTTCCCCTGCTTTTCCATGTTTTCTGTTAAAAATAGCATCACTTTGTCCATGAGCGTGTCCCTCATTACTCCTAGATTGGTTTCTGCATAACTTCTAAACTTCTCAATAGAATTTTAAGAAACTTGAAACATTACAGCTTATTGGATACAGAAGATACAAAGGTCAAGGTCACATAATTCTCTAGCATTTTATCATGGCCTTTAATATATGTTTACATGTTCTACCGGTTTTCCAAGTTTTTTACCCCTAGCGTGTCTGATGAAGGTTAATGCAGAAAAGCGCTTCACATGCAGTGAAATTTTGCTTTTGTATATTTATCAAAATCGTTTTATGTGGAACGTGTTTTTCTGGCACATATTCCATATTCTTTCGTTTTTAATGTACTTACAAGTTTAATAGAAGATAATGGGATGTGGAATTAGTGTATGTGACACAACCTACATGTACATTGTACAATTATAAACGACAATTTAAAATCCACAACGGAAAAAGCCAGCAGCCTTCAATGTGACCAGCGGTCACTGCTCACTGTTTTGTAAATGGCCCTTGATGAAAATAAACTACATACATGTACATGTATGATTCAAGCCCAATTCTAAAGTGTAAATGAAAGACCATCTTCTTGACAAAAAAACGAATAACATAAATTCGACGAATACAAACATAAGCTTCGATAAAGACTCCTGGCTTAGGACAGGCACATTTAAAATGTGGTGGGGTTAAGTTGCTTTATGTTATCATCATTTACACATATACGTCGGGATGAAATTGGTGAGGGGTCTGTATCTTAATCAGACTATGCTCGGTAAGACTTTTTATTTGTTTTGTTTTCAAGGTCAAACTTAGAGATGGTGATGATACTTGTAGAAGAAACACAATGACTAGGATGAAGCCTTCTGGTTATAGCAGTAGTTGGTCCTCATCAACAGAATCATCATCTTCTAATGATGATAAAGTTTCTCTTCATTACTCACATCAATATAGAAGGAAAAAAGTGAAGTCTGGTGATGATTTACCAGTCATTCCCATGTTAAACATTCAAAGGGTACTTGGACAACATGCTGGAGAACTCTTGTTTGACCTTCATAGATATTTGAAGGACACAACAGATGTTAAGGTCGTTAGGATGCCTGGAATGATTGTAGATGGTGTAAAGGTAAGATATCTTTGCAATTTAGATAATCATTTTTAAAAAAATACTCTAATCTCGAAAAAATAAGCATAAAACAGAGTTGGAAATAAAAGCCTGAGCGCCAGCCCGAGGCTGGCAAGTTCTAGGCAGGGATGGCTTAAATTCATTAAATGTGACTGTAGAATTTAATTCAGGACTGGTTACTTTTTCACTGAATTTCCAACATTGCATAAAAATACAATGCATTCACTTAAATACTGATGACCTTTAAACCTTCAAACTATTAAAGAGGATTTACAAAAGTTTTTAAGTTTAAGGTTTAAGTTTTCTGATAATTCAATGGAAAAGGGATTTGAAGCGCCATAAAACCTGGTTTAACCCACCATTTCATTTGAAATGCCTGTACCAAGTCAAGACCATTGCGATCTATAATATTTCCAGTATATCTATCATGTTTTGTCTTTTCTCTTGGACATTGGGATTGATCCTCCAAGTTTGGTTATTTTGTTATTTCCTTTATTTAATAAGAAACAAATGAAAATAAAATTTTCCCACTTGCATCTTATAATCATTTCGAAGAAGAGGGGGTATACTGTTTTACCCTTGTCCGTCCGTCCGTTTCGTCCGTAACAAAACTTCTGTCACAGTTTTCTACGCAACTACATGAGATGGAGTTCTGATATTTTGTATACAAATTTATCCTATTGTACCATATGGTGTATACCGATTTTATGCTCCTAGGTTCTCTACTTCCTGTTTACCGAATACTTTAGTTTTTACACATAATGGACATAAATGCAAAATTTCAATCACAGTTTCCCAAGCAACCACATGAGATAGAGGTCTGATATTTTGTATACAGCTTTATCCTATAGTACCATATGGTGTATACCGATTTTATGCTCCTAGGTTCTCTACTTCCTGTTTACCAAATACTTAGGTTTTTACACATAATGGACATCAATGCAAATTTTCCATCACAGTTTCCCAAGCAACTGCATGAGATAGAGGTCTGATATTTTGTATACAGCTTTATCCTATAGTACCATATGGTGTATACCGATTTTATGCTCCTAGGTTCTCTACTTCCTGTTTACCAAATACTTAGGTTTTTACACATAATGGACATCAATGCAAATTTTCCATCACAGTTTCCCAAGCAACTGCATGAGATAGAGGTCTGATATTTTGTATACAGCTTTATCCTATAGTACCATATGGTACTTGTTTTCTCATGCATTGTCCGACTATTAATTAATTTGGCATGGCCTAATGGCGTACTAGTTAAGGACCAGTTGAGCAATTCAGGGTCATGGGAGCCTCTTGTTTCTGTTATAAGTCATGATTTGATAAAAAGAATATCTTTTGAACAGGTTATCTTCACCTTATTAGAAATGCAATATGAACATCTGAAGAAGTTGAGGGAAAATGAGGAGCTTGATCATGAAGACAAGGCAGTCCTATATTATACAAGGCCATTTGATATATTGAGTCGGAGGGATCGGGATACCATATTGGAGTATTTTGTAAAACTCAATAATATGGTTAGTTATAAGTCAGCCATTTTACACATTCAAATTTGAAATGTCCCATAGAAATCTGTAAAATTTAAAAAGAGTGTTTAAGAATTCCCTTTGAAATTTTGAAAGAAACGGTAGAAAGGCACAATCTCAAAACTTTATTCCTTATCAATGTTATAAGTCATTGAAATTGGAAAATAAGGTAAAATTTTGCAGGATGTCAGAAAAGATGCTCCGTTTAAGACCCTAAGCTACCTTAAACACTCTCTTTTGGAATTTAAGGATGCAACACACAAAAAAAAACAATACCAAATTGTCCTTACCTATGTAGAACAACTTCTTGGGTAACATTTTATAATAAGTAGGTAATTATAAAGTCACTCTTAGATTTTAGTAAATCTATCTTCACTATAAATGATCATAATTGAAAAGGTCTTGGTTTTTCTTTCAGAATCTGTAAAATGTGACGGTAAGTTTATTATAAAGTTATACACAAAAATTCCAACTAAAAACACAAAAATGAAAGAAAGAACTTTTTAGATGTGCAAAAATAACATAAAACACAATGGACATAAACATATATGTATGCTATGTTGTAACTGCTCAAGCAAGCAAATGTTCTCAAAAATTTCATTACTTTTAAATCTACATGTACTGTAAAGTTGATGTTACAAAATAATCATAGTTGAAGGCTTTTATTTACTAATCTTCTTTTGTTAGTCTTAAAATGTTTTATAAAACTTGTAATTTAATTTTTTTACTCACATAATTGTAATCACTTTGACTGTCATTTTTATAATGGAATGATTTCAGGTTTGGTGCTTAGATTAATTATAATAAGGTGTACCGTACCTGTCAATTCTTTCTAGGTCAGTTGGTCTTCAAGTTCCTAGGGTTCTTTTTACAATAGAGTTGGTGCATCATAAAATTATATTTGCCATATAACTTTACTAAATATTTTAAATTTTACATGTTTTGTTTTCAGAAACATCTTGGTATTTCACAAACCGTTTTACAGTCGGTTTGGTAGCTCTTCATGCTCTGATGATGCCAGTTTGTTTTATAGTCAAGATAACTGATTCTGTTTCTGAATGAAGAAAGCTCCGTAACATTCTCGTCTATGAACATAAAAACAAAAATGGGGCTGCTTCATTTTGAAAGTCTTTGCACTACAAAGAGAGCTTAAGTGTATTTTACAATTACAATATTTCATTGCTTGAGTCATTCTGTGGACTTTGGTGGAGTAATCTAAATTTGTAATTTGTTTTTGAAAAATAAACCACAAAAGTAATTATTTTTGTCCCCTGCCACAACTTGGAGCAGGGACATATAAATGCCAGGCATTGGTTAGTGTGTGAGTGTGTCTGTCACACTTTTGTAAACACTCTCACGTCTACAATTCTAAATGGATGTTTGTGAAATTTTTACATAATGTTAATATCACAAATAGCATGGACAAATTCAGATTTGGGTACTGTACCACTATTTTTGTTTCAAGTTGTCCCCCTTAGACCATGATTTATATTCTTCCAAAACCTGGTACATACCAAATAAACTAAGGGCCATCCGATAATAAAACAACCACATTTACAAAGGGAAATTCATTCCTGTTCCAAATCAGATCCATTAAGTATTCATTTAACTGCTATCTTAGACTTGAGTGTATTATGAAGGTTCTCAAAGGAATAATTTTAGCCTTGTTACATTTAGAATGGAACATTCATTCCTGTTCCAAATCAGTACCATTAAAGTATTCATTTGACTGCTGTCTTAGACTTGAGTGTGTTTTTAAGTTCTTAAAGGAATAATTTTAACTTTGGTATTTTTAGTTTCACAAGCTTAGCACTCTGCATATTTCTCCATATACCACTATTCTAATGACCTTTGACTAGAAGGCAAATATATAAACAAAACTACATAAAAATATTTATTAACTACTCTAATTTATTATTTACATTATTATATTGGAAAAACTGGGGACTACAAGTTACTTTTAGTAATAAAAATAAACAAGAGTTATCCCCCTTTTAACATAAAAAACTAATTATATAATAAAACTTGGGGGATGAGATAAAATGAGAATGAAATTAAACAATATTTTATCGAAACAGTCCAAATACAGATGGAAAGCAGCTGTAGCCCCAAGTTTAAAATTCTTCCTTTGTTGCTAGTACAAATACTTTAGGTTTTTCTATTGGAACACTTTGCCAACTGAATTTGAGCTTGTTTAATTACACTTGGACTTGTATGAACAATCTGAAGACCATCTACCTAAAGTTTTAATTAAATGGTCCTCTAACCTTACCTCATGAGCTGTCGTTGCAGCTCCAATGCGGAAGGAATGACCGTTATAATGGTCACTTCGATAACCCAAACTCTCTAGTAGTATTTTAACATGAGAAATGAAAAATTGACGTGTTAAAGGGTTTCCATCTTCTGTTATAAATAATGCTTCAGATCTAAAATGTTTAGCATTCCTCAAAGATACATAATTAAGTAAAGAATTGTAAGGGCATATTGCATTATTACTTTGAAAAACAGGTATAGTAATACCTTGTCTAAATGGGTCGGTTTTTGATCTTTTAACATGTTTAAGCCTTAATGAAAACATATTGGCACAAACTTCAATATCTGAAATGCACAAATTAGATTCTGGATCAAACTTATCTAAGACGGTAAATTCACCACAACGCAAAAAGGCGAAAAAAGCTACAGTACAAGCTGCTTCTAACATGACATTGTTAAAATGACTAAAGAAGTTGTTTCTTAAAGACATAACTATTTGAATCAAAATATCCATTGTTATAGGCAGTCTGATCCTTTTGCAAAGTGACTTTTGTTTTTTCTTTAGCCCATTGAGTATTGTATTAAGGCAAGACAATGGTTTACCATTATGATCAAAAGGGTTGATAGATGCTAATTTCATATAATAGAATCTGACACCACACAAATAAAGCTTAATTGTACTGTGCTTCAAATGTTTATGTTCATCACAAAAAGCAACAAAACGCATCAGTAACCTCTCGGATATAGGAGGCAAACAATTGTTTGGCCAAAAGATATTCTGCAATAATAAACATTTTTTATACAATTCAAACCCTGTCATATATAAACTGTCCGTATTTGCACTAACAGCATAGTCCCATAAAGTATCTACTGCACTGTCCAAAGAATCTCTGAGAGGGGTGGGCAAGGAGTGGCCTTCTCTTCTGCTAATGGTGCAAGAGTTCTGAATCGATCCATCTGAAAACGAGATAAGCTATCAGCAATGTTGTTAGTTTTTCCTGGAACATGTTGACTATACACTGCAAAGTTATAAGTGGCAGCACACATAGTAAGTCGCCTCATTAATTTCATGATATCAACATTCTTTGATCTGCCTTTACTAATTATTTGAACAGTTGACATGTTGTCACAATAAAATAAAATTCTTTTGCCAGACCACTCCATGCCCCAAAGAACTGCCGCCACTACTATTGGGTACAGTTCCAAAAAGGCCATAGATAAAGATGTTTCCACTATTTTTGGCAAGTCTATTGGCCAACGTTCACAGAACCACTTATGTTGATAGTAACCTCCAAATCCTAATAATGAAGAGCTGTCTGTATATAACATCAAATCAGCACTTTTTGTCAAAGTTTTTTCATAAAAAAGATTGATACCATTCCAATTTGATAAAAATTTTAGCCACATAGACAAATCAGCTCTACATTCCTTATTAAGATGAACAAAATGATATCCCTCAGATACAGAGCACATTAACTTATATAAATAACTTACAAATGAACGACCAGGAAGTACAACCCTGGTAGCAAAATTTAAATGACCCAACAACTGTTCTAACTCTTTCCTTGTACAAGATTTCTTACTTAAAATATGGCCTATAAATTCCGTAATTCGTTTTAATTTATCAAGTGGTAACCGAGCCTGCATGTTCACAGAATCCAAAATAATGCCCAAATATTCAAGCTCACAAGTAGGGCCCAAGGTCTTTTTCTTAGATAAAGGGATATTTAGTTTATTAAAAATTAAAGATAATAATGCCATGGTTCTTTCACCACATTCACTTGGCTTATCAATAGTTAAAAAATCATCTAACAAATGAAAAATAACTTCAATGTTGTAATTATGTTGCGCAATCCAACAAACACTTCTGGACAACATATCAAATAGTTTTGGAGATGACCGACATCCAAATGGAAGTCTTACAAAATTATAATACATATTTTCCCATTTAAAGCAAAATAAGTGCCATTGATGGGGTGCAATAGGCAGTTGTTTAAAAGCATCAGATATGTCAACTTTACAAAAAATACTATGTTTTCCATAATCTTGGATTACAGAGATAGCATCATCTAACTTAATATAGCTTAAAGAACATAATTCTTTGTCAATCATTTCATTCACACTGTCATGTTCATTGCTTTTGTGCGGCGAAGAGAGATCCAGAATAAGCCTTTTCTTTTGAGAATATTTATGGACAGCTATCCCTATAGGACTGACTCTATAAATTGGGAATGGAGGTTTTTCAAAAGGCCCTTGAATAAAACCTTTACCTAATTCTTCTTCAATGAGTTCTTTTGCAGCAACTGGATCTTTCCTTGCCGACAAAGCATTCTTACATTCATAAGTAGAATTCTGAGTTTCTGTAACCATCATATCAAGGGAACGGTCATTATTTATCAGCTGAGGGGGTTGGGTGATTTTAGAGGGGGTCGGAAAAAATTTTCATGCCATGTTGAGGGGGTCTAAAATTATTTTCTCACATTAAGTGAGGGGGTCGAAATTTAATATTTCATTTTTTAAAGAGTTTGCCATGTATTCTTGTTCGAGATGTCTAATGTCAAGTTTTGCTTTAAAAATCGGATCGTTTTCAGAAAATCATTTGTTGAAAATCTTCAATGCTTCACACTGTACACTCTGCCCTACCCCACAATAGGTTAAAATGATGTCTGATATAGAAGTTATTCATTTTTTTTCCTTTTCTGGTTCCAATTCAACATACCGGTATCGCTTGTGTTTTATTGGTATTTTTCTGTGCTCTTCAGTTTCATAACCTTGTTGGCATTTTCAATATTTGATAGCTCTTCTGAGGAGTCTTGAATAGATGAAATGTGTGTCAGTTGTAGAAAAATGATTGCCTGGAACCTATTTGAAATTTTTATTTCCAACCATTTTGAAATCTAGGAATTATGTTGAGCTAAAATTGAACATATTTTTCTAAGACATCACATTTATTAAAATAGGATTTCCTGAACCATAGACCAATTTGCAGCATCTACCATTTTTTGTCGACAATTAATAGCAATATACAATTAATTGTTGCATTTGTCAATCTGTATATATAAATGATGAAGATGAATATATATATAAAAAAAGTTTGTGGTTGGATCCTCGTCAGGAAGATATGAATCAATTTTTCAACTCTCTCGACACCATTTGCGAGGATGGTCTAAAGAAACCATGCCACACCTTCGGAACTGAGGAAAAATGGTAGTCCCTTGTATCAATATAAGCACAGAGAGCAAAACCCTATGCATGTTAAAGACCCCCTATGTATAGTTGTATAAAAGAGGGCTTTATGGGAACCACTATACAAAGGCCACACTTCACACTTAGCTTCCAAACTGCAAAATGGAGAGGAGTTCACATAAGCATAAAGCTCGATTCCCAATTTTGTCAATGTTGCACAAAATGTGTAAAAAATGTAACTGGGGGGGGGTCGAATTTTTTTCCTGAAATTTTCTGAGGGGGTTGAAATTTTATTTTGGTTTCAAGTGAGGGGGTTGAATTTTTTTATAGGAAACTTTTAAAAAATCACCCAACCCCCTCAGCTGATAAATAATGACCCTTCCCCAAAGCCATGTCTCAAACTATTACATAAAACATGTACAAAATCTTTATCGGGGTGATTACATAATTCAATTTCTAATTGATCAACATTAATAGGTGTTGAAGCTTTCATACAAAAATCTACATGATCTAGTCACTTTTTCTGAGAGATTTTTTGAACATTGACAGATTTTCCTTGATTTTGAGCAGTATTTTCTGTTTGTTCTGAACCCTTATTTAAATTACAAGACGATCTACCATGGGATTTACTTTTACATAACTTGCATACATGCACATATTTACAATAAGGCTTAAAACAGCCCTTGACCCAATTAAAATTATTGCATACGGGATTCCCGTTATGATACACCACATCTCTTCCAAGTGAATCAGTGTTGGCATTTCTTGGCGGAAAAGGAGAGATTTTTTCACTTTTGTGGTTACACATGGCCGTTGAGTGAGTGGTTGAGTGACACTTTTTGCATGTGTTGATTTTTGATCCTGCACATACCATCTGTCGTAAATCTAGGTCACCTTTTGACCAATCTATTTTAATATTGTGTTGTAACAACATGATAGCACATTTCGCAGAGAAAAGCTTGTGGTACTCGTAAAAGCTATCGGGCCAAACACTTGCCGTTTCAACTATGTGAGCTAGGGAAAGATCGAGTTCCTCTAAACGGGCTGGGAAAACAGAACACATAACCCTCTTGAAGCGACCGAAGGCGATGATAAATTCATCCAAGGAAAGATTTCTGGTCAATCTTTCATCTCTCTCTTTTATTTTCTTACTACTCGGATTTTGATAGTTAGGAATAAGTAAAATGTTTAGGTTAATATCTTTACCTGCTATAATTTCATTTCTTATGTCCGGCGAAATCATATCCACGGACGAAAACGAAGATGATGCATATCCAAACTTCCCTGGCCCAAATCCAACTCCTTGTGCATTGTAAACAGGAACAGTATTTCCGTTATGCAAATTAGCCATGTGCGGCATCACCACAGATTGTGAAGCAGTATGAGAGGCGTTGTAAGATCCCATCGCTGTATGGAGGTTAAATTGGGAATTAGAATTGTTCTCGATCACTTTCGATTGCATATGCTTCAGTGATTGCTGACAAAGTTCAATCGTGTTAATTAACAAGTTCTCGGACATGTTTACATTCCGTCCCGACGTCATAGCGGGCACATGCGCAGACGATCCTGGTAAAGGTGGCATGGCTGACTCATGCGCAATGGTGTTGGGCATTGTTTCCATTGTTTGCGCGGAACTAACCCCATTATTTCCATCACTAGCACACGCCGATGGACTTCTTTCTAACCCTTGTTCGATAGAAGGAGAAGAGTTTGCGTTTGAATTGACATCGGAAGCGCTTACATTATTGCCTTGACTATGGGTCTCAACATTGTCCAAATAAATTCTCCTTAGCGTCGCATTGTTTATATTTCCACTGATTTTAATTCCAAGATTTTTAAGTGCGTCTTTTAGTTGACTATTTGTCCAGTTAGCGGGATTGTCATTATCCAATGCGTTGGAAGAGCTAGCGTCAGTTCTTAAATTTTTTCTTCTGGTCGCCATGATGGCATTCAATGACCATGCGAATATGTATTTATCCAAACTACGGCGTTATAATAAAATGATAAAAAAAACAAATTGACTCGAATCAAGTACGAACTTAATAATAATTTCCAAAGCCGAAAATTGATTGCACACTTTCGACATCAACGTCTATGTATTGAATATTTTTAACGAGAAGACAAAGAAACTGATTATTCTCAGGCTTGAAAAGAAAGCGTCTATGACCTTATCTTAATTCAAAACGAGGCTTGCACGTTGAGGATCTTAAGGGGAAATTTAAAATAAAGGGAGATTTCAGGGGAAATTTTTACATGTTGAAAAAACAGGTTTATTAAAACCTACATTTTATGAATATATGTCATTTATATAAACTGCAATTATGTTCATAACTGTAAAAAATGGGGCCCATGTATCCATGACACTTTTGTATGCACTTTCACGCCAACAATTGTCAATGGATAATTGTGATATATATACATAATGTTTATATCCCTTATAGTTTGGATAAGCTCGAGTTTTGGTACCATGCAACTATTTTGGTGGAAGTTGTCTCCCTTTGACCATGAAAATGATGTCAATTTATCCATTACAGTCTCTCAACTGATTGTGAAATTTATACTTAATTTAATAATGTTTATATGACTATTACATCTAATTGCCTGAGACTACTGATTTGTTTTTATAAAGCTACCAAATAATTTACTTTGAGCATAGAACTCCGAAAAAAAAAACAATCATTCAAAAATTAATTTTTCATGATGCATTTTACCCCTATGTAGCTATAGCCATGGAATTGGGATAATCAATCTTATAAGTCCAAGTTGATTAAACAAGGCAAAGATACACAGAAGAAATTGCAAGATCGCAATGATTCTGACGGGGTACATACATTTCTGTTGGGCAAAACAGGTTTTCAAGATTGGGCCAAACCTCCATCTTTCATAGCAATGTTAGGGTCCCAGTAGTAACACAGGGGCTCCCGCAGGGTACCCTTCTCAGGTCGCAAGGTCGCTTTTAAAAGGGGCCTGAGGTCGCAAGGTCGCTTTTAAAAGGCATATTTTGGCGGAGGTCGCAGGTCGTTTTTTGGCTTAGGTTGATTTTATAAAGTGTAGGTCGGAAGTCGCCCTTAAAAAGCCCTCAGGTCGCAGGTCATTTTTAACCCTGCAGGAGCCATAACACAAAGCACACACGGTTGTGAGACCTTCAAGGGATAGATACTCAGTACAACAAACAGTTAAAAAAAGATTTATTGTTAAAATTATTACATAACATTATTTAATTACTGCAAGTTAAATACATTAGCTCTATGCAGGGAATTGTTTTGCACAAATTGTAAAAAAGCAAGATCTAGTCAACATGAAAAATATAAAGAAAATTGGCTCATACACAAAGCACTATAATTATAGGTGCCATGGTGATAAAAAGAACACAGTTACTTGCTTAGATGTGGCTTTAATTCTATGAACAATGTGACCAAAAAAAATCAAAAAAGAAAAATTTAAGGAAGATAAATGAATGTACTGAATCTCTCTTGATATCATACAACGTGTCCTAAAATACATCGTCCATTGGTTCCCATTCACTTTCTGAAATGAATAAAAGCATACATGGTAACTTAATGAGCATTAAACAATTAATAAATTTAACATTACTTTATGCATTTTGATAGGTACATTTACCTTTAAAAAGTTTGTAAAGTTGTTTGAATGATGATATTTTTGGGCTTTATTGGATATTAGTAAATACTTATGTGCCAAAATATGGTAGAGTTTGAAGCATCGACTTCGATATGCATATTTCATTGCAAAATATAAAATCCAAATTTTCCTTGACCGAACCAAACAAAATCCATTTAAATGGTTTACCAAAACCAATTTTAGGTGAACTGTAGGTAAATTTTCTTGATCTCTTGTGAACTATTTCAGTTGAGCTCATGGACCTTATCATAATACCTATTGCATCAGAGAGTAAATTACGTAATGTGACCCATTTATTTTCTATTTTATTTTCTCCCTTTTTATCAGAAATGTTGAATTTAGATTATGTGACAATATCCATCTTGAAATCCAATCTTAAAACATTACACAGAGGTCAGCAATCATATCAAAAAAATAAACCATCACGTTTCTTTCCTTGATGTGCATGTGGTAGATGCCCTTGCAACTGGTAATACCTTTCTTTGTAAATATTCCGCTAAAAGACAAGTGCCACATCAACCATATTGGTATGGTATGTGCACCTAGTGATGTTAAGCACAATGCATGTTTCGGATGCTGGCTGTGACCAATATTTTCTGCATGGATGACCACTTACACAAGAATGGTAAAGTTCATTCCCGCTTCCTAACAACATGAATTTGAATAAAATTGTTTTAAAATGTTCCTGCTATCAAGTGCCAAATCAACCATATTGGTATTGAAAGTGCATCTAGTGATGGTAAGCACAATGCACGCTCCAGATGCTGACTGTGACCTATATTTCCGCATGGATGACCAATGACAGAAAGATGGTCCAAGTCCATACACGCTTACTGACTTAGTGCCACATCAACAATATTGGTATTGAAAGTGCATCTAGTAATGCAAAGCACAATGCACGCTTCAGATGCTGGCTGTGACCTATGTAAACACATGGTAGTTGCATCTAGGGTGCTTAGCAAGATGAATGGTTCAGATGCTGGTTTTGGCTTTTTTAGGGCGTAAACAATTGGTTTCCGACAATAATTCAAAAAGTTGTGTACCGATTTTCATGAAATTTTAGTTTAATTATCTCAGTTGTTACATACTATTTGAGGATGAACCTTATTGATTTTCGGGTAAATTTGTTCGAGGTCAAGGTCAGAGCGACAGAAAACATTAGAAAATTTCTTGAATTAGTGTTTTCCGGACCATAACTCAAAAAGTTGTCAACCGATTTTAATGAAACTTTGGGATATTGTTACATGCCATAAGAGGAGAAACCCTTTTGATTTGTGATAAATTCGTTTAAGGTAAGGCAAGGAATTAGATAGATAAGATTAGAGATTCCATTCCTTCTATCTAATTCCTTGGGTAGGTTAACCCGAATAATACAGTCGTTATATTTCGCTCCTTGTAGTCGCTACATTAACCTGTCCCGCCGAAGTATGCGAAGATGGATAGGGCTTGGATCATTCGAGTTATGGGTAGGTAAGAGTGACAGAAAATTTCTTGAATTAGTGGTTTCCGGGCCATAACTCAAAAAGTATGCGACCAATTTTAATGAAACTTTAGGATATTGTTACACAGCATCAGAGGAGGAACCCTATTGTTTAAAGGGTATTTCCGTTCAAGGTCAAAGTCACAGTGACAGCAAAACGTTAAAAAAATTCTTGAATTAATGGTTTCCGGACCATAACTCAAAAAGTTGTCAACCGTCTTTAATGGAACTATGGGCTATTGTTACGTTTAATAAGAGCTAGGAGGAATCCTATTGATTTTACGATAAATCCGTTCAAGGTCACAGCGACAGAAAAACGTTAGAAAATTTCTTGAATTAGTGGTTTCTTGACAAAAACTCAAAAATTTGTCAATTGATTTTTGAGAAACTTTGAAATATTGTTACATACCATCAGAGGAGGGAGCCTCTTGAATTTTTGGTAAATCCGTTCTAAGTCAAGGTCAAAGCGGCAGACTAAAGGTTAGAAAATTTCTTTTAAAAAGTGGTTTCGAGACAACTACCGTCTAAAATGTTTTCTACCAATTTTAAGAAACTTTGGGTTTTTCAACCAACTTCGGGGTATAAAACCATATGAGAAGGAACTCAGTGATTTGGGGGAAATTCCACTCAAGATGATTTTCTCAGGATTATCTTAGTAAAAAAAAAAGTGACTTCTTGACAATAACTAAAATATTTTCGCATTAAATTGGCATGTTATGCTTGTAACATCTTATGCTTTTATGATGTGGTTAGTAAAATGCTGCAACTTGGCTTTTGCACCCCTGTGCATATTGGTCTTTTTCTGCATGGATGAGCACTTAAAATTTTGGAAAGTTCAAGTCAATTCCCTCTTAGTAACAAAATGCATAACGAATCGATAGATTACCTATGTTTCTTTCAATCATCTTGGGAAATGAAATGGATTCATTGTGCACAAATATAGTCACCGTTATATATTTGAGATATGATGGAAATTATTTAAACATTTGTTTAATCATACCTTTATTTTTTGTTTCCTTCTGATGATAATAAACCTTCTAGTATCATTTTAAGATCTTCAACTTTTTGTAATGCAGCTAGAATGAAAATAAACGTCTTCTTTAATTTTTCATACAAAACGAAATTATGACGAAAAAGTATCCAAGACTATGAGTCCAATAAGCATGCTTATGAGAATTTATAGGTTGTTACTCCTTCAGCTTTTAAGGATCTTCATTTTTTTTCTTAAAATGCTTAAATGAAAAATACCGAAGTTGAACGATGTTCGTGTCAAATTATTTTTTTATTAATTCAGATAGGATAAAAAAAATATCAAATGGGTATCCGAATCTCATTTTTTTAGTCAATAAAAATCAAGACATCAAAAAATGATAGAAACCGCCACGAGGAACACAAACTCCTGAAACTGCATACGTGTGCTTCGTTGGGGTAAACAGATATTAGTTATTGATGAGAGGGACTGCTAAAAAAGATTTCCAAATTGACCAAATATTGTCAATTTTAAACTTTATTAATTTTACTTAGCTCAGATTACCGTACCTTTCAATTCTTCTGAGTCTGAAATATTAAAAACAGAATTTCACAGACATTCATATTGATGGACACTTCTATTTAGAAAAATATTGTATTCGTTTGCATTGCAAGAAAGATTTTAAGTGAACATAGTTGGTCGAATTTCACGGAGTGTAAAGTTCGCACGTGAACTCAGGTGAGCCGGTAGAGTAGGCAATAACTGCTTGCTATAGTACAGCACACCAATAATAATGTTCGGTCAATTTAATGTACTAAGACCATAGGCGGATCCAGGGGGGGGGGCCGGGCCCCCCCCCCCTTTTTGCGGAAAAATTTGGTTGAATATATAGGAAATCATTGAAGCGTGACCAAAGCGGGCCCCCTCTTAGGCCAGTCAGTGGGCCCCCTCTTTTCAGAATCTGTGGATCCGCCTCTGAAGACTAAGTAAATCAAATTCGGTTAAGAACCACAAGACGAAAATTCTAAGCCGACATCTGTAGTCCTCTTAGATATACAATGAGTGCAAATCCAGGATGGGGCGTAAAAAAGTTATCGTTGTGGTTATTCATCGAGTGGTTTTTTTTTGTATATTTTGTGAGAGAGAAAAAAAACATATTTTTTGTCATTTTAGGGGGGCGCACGCCCGGTACACCTTTTCTTGATCCGCGCCTGGAGTGATGATTTCAGGTAGATAGAACCTACCTATCAACTTACCATTTCCTGACTGAGGAAGTATATCGTCCTCCTCGTCATCATCAACATCATCATCAGTGTCGTTTGCCACTGCTCCGGTCATACCACCATCGTCGTCGCCATCATCTGTTGTTATCTGATTATCATCATCGCCATCATCATCGTCGTTATTTACACCTGCCCCTGTGTTATCATCGTTATAATTATCTGCCACTGTCTGATCATTGTCATCATCATTGCCGTCGTCGTCACTGGCATCTGTACCTGTGTTTTCATCGTCATCTGTCGTTCGCCTATCATCGTTGTCATCGTCAGCTGCCAGTAGGTTTTTATTGTTGTCAATTTCGCCTGAATATTTAAACTAATTGAGATTTAGACTGACTTATGGCTGATATTAGGATAACCCAAGGATTGGATAATCAAAATAAATCAAAGAAGGGCGACCTCCGATCATCTCTCACGATTGCATATATTAGATGCATTAGAATCACAGTATATATACTTTTTATACCCCGCCATAGACTACGAAGTGACGAGGTACTATGTTATACCCTCAGTTTCGTTCGGTGTTTGTCCGTCCCCTGAAGGTTTCCCGATGATAAATTGTAAACGCGTCAAGGGATTTGAATGATATTTCGCACCACTGTTGAGTACAATAGAATAAAAATTGAGTTAAATTTTCGGGATGTTCCGAAAAAATATTTATTGAGATACATGTAGCCCACTTTGAAAAAATAAATTTCATGTTATTTTTTAAATAGGTCAAAAATAGTTCACATTCTTACCCTTTTACCATATATATTATTACTCTATACGATAAAACAAATCATTTGGTATCTTAGGTGGTCATGCCCCATTTGGTATCTTAAGGGGGGTCATGCCCAACCCCTCAAATTACAAAATTCGTTATATTCTAAAAACCATTTAGATCCCCACCCTATAACCATATATATTATTACTCATTATAATAAGACGAATCATATGGTACCATAGGGGGGGTCTGAGGGGGTCATCATCATTCCACTACCCCCCCCCTCAAATAACAAAATGCGTCATATTCTACAAACCATTTAGACCCCCACCCTATAACCATATATGTTATCACTCCTCATGATAAGACAAATAACCTGGTACCCTAGGGGGTCTGAGGGAGATTATGACCCACCCTAATATCACAAAATACTAAATATTCTGAAAACCATTGAGATCCCCACTCTATAATCATATATATTATTGCCTTTTATGATAGGACGAATCATTTGGTACCATAAGGGGGTCTGAAGGGGGGGGGGGTCATGCCCCGCCCCGTCAAATGATAAAATACTTTATTGATGTGGGGTATCATTTAATGTCCCATTCAATGCCCTATTTTTGACTATGTGCCGTAGTATAATTTGTGTATTTTCTATTAAAAAAACAACACAGAGAAGAAAGCAGAAGAATTCATTAAATAAACACTGCACATGACTGCTCTTGAGCACACAACCGATTTTTCAAATAATTTGAATGGTAGAGCATCTAATGAGATAACATGTACATTTATTTTATGCCAAAAAGATTGCGCAAGCTTTTTGATACATAACTGTTACAGTTATCAATGTAAAAAATGTGGACTGGCGAACAGAAACACATTCACTATAAAAATTACTGGTTTACTTAATTTAAGCATACCCTAATTAAAAGAGGTATTATTTTTTTTAAGATTTTGTTTTAATTTCAAGGCCAAGCGTGCCATACTACATGTACTACAAGATTTTTTAAAGTTTTACTCGTTTGACGATAGAACAACTGAAAAATTGTAACATTCACGGCTACCAATGTCCTAAATCACAACCCCGGGTTATGCCAGGAAAGTTTGGAGAAGTTTCCAGTCATGATTTTGGAGAGTAGTTTTCTGGTAAGTTTGCTTTTATTTTTGAGGCTTGTTTAGGGTATAGGGATATGGGATATTCACACATTTTCTTAGTGGGATACGGGATATTTGAGGCAAAACTCATAAATTTAACTTATTGGGATATGGGATATTTTTGTCAATTTTATTTACAGGGATATAGGATACTGGAATAACAATTTTTGGGATACAGGATATTTGATGAAAAATTTATGGGGATATGGGATATCGGTACACCCCCCCCCCCCTAAACAAGCCCCATTTTTCATTTTTATCGTCATTCCCCATCTTCTTGTGAAAATAGGAAAATGTAGTCGGCTGTAACTAAGGCTAGAGTTTATGAAACGACTCATTTGATGACAATATATTGTTGCAGATCGTAATAATTTATTTTTTATGTGGACGTGTCTTAAATTTTACATCCTTGGCCCCTCGGCCAAAATTTTAAATGTCATTATTTTCAGCATCATATTACCATGAAATACGTTTTTTTTAAACTGCAGTAATTTCTACAGCTGACTACATTCTCCTATTTTTTTCAAATATGACTTGGTATGACAATAAAGATAAAAAAAATCAAGCATACTTATCATTATCCGGTAGTTCTAACGAATCTCCTCGCATAATTTAGGACATTATAGGTAGCCGTGACATTCAAGTTTTTTTTTCTATTGTAGATTTTAATAGCACTTATATTAACATTGATAGTACTTATATAAATTACCTCGTTTTAGTTCTAAAAGCTCGAGTCTACGTATAAGGGCATCCAACTTGTTACGCGAGAAGGCCTAAAATGAAAAAAAAAATAAAAAAGTGGTTAGCATATTAGTCAATAGTTGAACATTAATGGAAATTTACATTTCACGAGCTTCTATGGTGGATATTATTTCTTATGATTTATGCAATAATCCTGAATTCTTCTATTTATGCTCTTCACATTCATATAGTGTTTGGCATTCAATCTATGGAAGATCGCCTATGATAAGTCTGATATAGAAGAAAAACGCGCTTCAATCATAACTGAAACTTTGTTATAAATTTACATTCATTGTAAAGCATCGAACATTTATTTGACAACAATTGCTATTTTTGTGATATTCATGATTGTGACTAGCTGCTGTACCAAGAAAATCACTTCGCTTCCTATAAATCTCAAAGTCGCGTTTATATATCGGACCCTAAGATTCCAATTGAGGTGACAAACCTGGTCCAAGCCCCCTTTATATTGACGCGTATGCGCTTAAAGTCAGGATCATTGCGGTTTTCAACATATGTATTCATGGTGAAACGCGTATAACTGCATTATCTCAACCAAGTGAACACGTATCAGTGGAATAGTATTTCTTCTATGTATTTGAGAGCTGTAGATCTAGAGCGTAAATAAAAGCCATTGTACTCAATTCTAATACACCTCTCTGTAATATAGAACAAATTATTGCCCTTGAGTGGTCATAGCTACCTCATTAAGGGAATTTATTTTGTTGTCATGTCAATTGAGTATCGATAATGTAAACTGTACCTTTCTTATTCGAACTTTAAATTGATAAATAAATACACCCATCCCCCCCCCCCCAAAAAAAAAAGAAAGAACAAGACAACTAACAAACGGAGATATTCAAAATAATACTATCTAAACATTCAACCTCAGAAATAAAATAGAAATACTAAAACAAATGAAATATTGGTATATGAAATACAACTTACCGCCTGAGCCTGAGACGAGCAATGAGCTACAAAGAGCACGACCAAAGCAGCGACTAGATACTGAGATTGCATTTTGCACATTAAAGGCTGGCCGAACATTTCAGAGTCTTATATACCGTCTACAACAGTTTTGTACGGCTGGCTTGTTTTGAACGCTTCCATAGCTACATATTTGTGGAAAAAACATGAATATGCTATTTTTCATTTAAAAAAAAACGTAGTTCTTTATTTGTGTGAATGGTTGGTCGGATTTAAGAATAATATAGTTTTGCATTACCTAAATAGCACCTGATGCGTACGTTGTGCAGCCATCTGAGGATCCCCTTTCTTAAACAACAATATTCTTCGCAACGGAAATAGTTGATTATCTTTTAAGATATCAACAAAATTTGTACCCATGATAGGAAAATGCATTGTACCAATTTTTATGTACTGATTAATTGAATCAGCAAAGTCGTTTGTTACCGGTTTGACCTGCACTACATTGATAGTATGCAACTCGACAAAACAAGTATGATGTGTGTTAATCTTTTAAGCAGGAACTTCATACCCTTCCGTAGATGAGTTCCCTCTCGTCAATAGAAATTTTAACAACAAGCTTAAGCTTTCCAATTATGTTTTTTAAACATTTTTTGTTCAAATGTTGGTTGTCTCGATTTTTGGAAAACGAATTGTTACAAAAAGAATGTTTGGCCCCTAACGCCGATAGTGACCATTAGAATCCAGATCACGTTGTATATAAATATGTCTTTGAGACTGAATGTGGCCACGGCGTTGAGGCCACATTGTATCACATATTTCATTTACCTTTCTTGGTATGAATAATACAAACTATAAAGTATGGCAATTTTAATAATGCTTGAAAAAACATCAAACTACAATTCCCCCCTGACAAACATTAACCCCAACATACAGTTATACAAAGAATATATATACTTAAAATGCATACATTAGAAGTAGAAAAGCTCAGCATGACCAACACCCATAGTAATGCTACTGGGAGGGTGGGTGGGAAAAGCAAGCCTGTAACATTTAATGCTGCGCCATTGAAAGCAAAAACTATAATAGGAAGAAGCATGGCAAGTGAAAACGAGGCTGCGGGGTTGCTCCCCAAGTAAGCGGTAAATTCAAACCTGCGAGCTAAAAAACAATTTACAAATAAATTCAATTTTACCTTTCTTGGTATGAATAATACAAACTATAAAGTATGGCAATTTTAATAATGCTTGAAAAAACATCAAACTACAATTCCCCCCTGACAAACATTAACCCCAACATACAGTTATACAAAGAATATATATACTTAAAATCCCAAACCCAATACAAAAAAGGGGGAGTTAAAGGGGTAGAAGGGAAGTCAAAAGACGCAATAAGACCCCCAGTTATATGGCGAGGCAAATTAACGGCCGAAAAAAAAATCCCCGTTGACAAAAAAAAAAAACTGTTAGGTCTTAAAAACAAAAACCAGTCTAACAAGCTGACCAAAACACAATATTGTTATGATTTGACGACTTTGACAGGTCTAACAAACGTATTATTTAGCCCATCCCTTGCTTTTCAAACGTGCTACGGTAACCTCTAAATCCAGGATACCACCGGTTCCATCTGTAATTGAAAAAGTTAAGAGTCACATGTTGTAGCAATTCATTCACAGTAAAGGGGAGTAAATTGTAACTTGACAAAGCATCATAAAGTCTAGAAAGTTGTCCTTCTTCGTGGAGTCTAGAGGCGGCATCTGCGATAGAATTAGCACAACCTTTGATAAATTTCGCCCGAATATCAAAGTTGTAAGTAGCGGATAGCCAAAAGAGCTGTCTCAAAAGTTTCATAAGCGACTTGTTTTTTGAAGAACCCTTGTTTATAACGCATTTGGCAGTCATATTGTCTGTTCTTACTATAACACTTTTATTTGACCACAAGTGTGCCCAGCGAAAAGCGGACAAAATAACAGCTGCTGTCTCTTTAACATTAATGTGTTCCTGTTGAATGTCAGGGTAGTCTATCGACCAGTTTACATAAAAATAGTCACCGTTGTAATAGCCACCACCGCCAAACAAAGACGCATCGGTCTGCAAAGAAGTAATTTCACGACAATCTAGAAATTTTACAGTCCCGTTAAACACTTGCATAAACCGAATCCACCACAATATATCGGCGTGGAAGTCTGAAGAAAGTAAAACTTTGTCACTACGGTTCTTTAATCCAGAAATCGAATCAATCAAACGTCTTAAGAAAGTTCTTCCGCCTTTGATCATCTGGCAAGCCCAGTTCAATTTGCCGCAAAGAGACTGTATTTGCTTAACACTAGCTCGTCTACGGTCCTTAAAAGTTAACAAATAATTATAAAACTCAGTTTGCTTTTCATTTGTCATAGACAACGACAATTCACATGTGTTAATAACAATACCTAAAAAAGTTAATTGCTGTGACGGGCCTTCTACTTTTGACCAATTAATATTAAAACCTAATTCTCTTAAAGTACGTATCAAAGACAATAAACCCTTACTACAGTCAAACTTAGAATCTGCAATTATCAAAAAATCATCAAGATAAGCTATACAAATAACATTATAAGTACATTTCATAATAAAACACACCGCTTTACTCAATTTCTGAAAAATCATAGGGCTACGTGAGTGACCAAATGGCAACTTGGAATCGTACATGTATGTCGGTTGCTTATCACCTGAAAAGGTCCATTTGAGGCCTGTAAGGGGGTGATCAAAACTATGGCAACTCACCGACCTATACGCACTTTTGAGGTCGACCTTTGCAAGAAAACTATTTGGTTTTATAAGCTTTATAGCGTCACGCATATCCATGTATGAACAACTAGTATCACAGGTATAAGAGTTTAAAGAAATACCACAAGGCTGGCTAGCGTCGTGAATAAGACGAATATCTCCATTCGGCTTTTTAACTGCACCTAATGAGCTCACAATTGTAGGAATACGGTCGGTCACAATATAATTTCCAAGTGCTATTTCGGTTCTGATTTGGTTTTCAACTTTGATGCGGTTATTAAAAGCAGACGAATAATTATCACGACAAACAGGAACATGCGGTCCAAATTTGGTACTCAATAAGAAACCATTCTTTACACCGTCTAAAATAAACTCACGGTCGTTGTAAAAGTTCGGAAGAAGACGACTCCATGCTTCGAGGTTTAAAGTGTTTATTGCTGGAGTCTCTTTATTATCGGCGGTTAGTGTAGGTTTTGAGGCGATTCGCAGTTTTTTGCCTGCATTCCGCTTTGAGGTAGACTATGTCCGTTGACCGCCGCGTGTTGACTGGAATAACATATAGCACAATTATGCATCATTTTACAATCCGATCTAAAACAAGAAGCATAGTTAAAAGCGCGACAAATCTCCCGTCCGTCGGGTAAAAACGGTCCCTTGCGTCGATCCTCATTGGAACGCTTTCCTTTGCTTTTGATCTGCGGGGAGCCGTCGAGAATAGCACGAGTAGTCGGATTCTCTCTTTTAGGTATGAGCTGAAATTCTCGTAAGTCTTGCCGATATGTTCCCCACTCGAACTTTTCTGTTGCCTGTTTTTCGCGGTATTCCTTGTCGTACAGAAGTATGGAGATCCATAGATTTCTCGAGGACAATCGATATATGTCAGCGGTGTAGTTAAGGTAGCTATTGACATTGTTCAAGCGATTTTGTTTGATCAGTTCCTGCATAATTCTAGTATTCGCATATCCCCATTCCTCGATCGTAACCTTGTCGAGTGTTCTCTTTTTTCCGACGCGGAATTCGACATCGCCACCCAGTGTAAACGTTTGATATTGTTCAACCGAATCTGCCCAAATGAATGAAAGAATGTCAAGAGCCTTGTGTTCGGTGTTATCCTTATTAGATGTAAATGTCTCACCTGTGGCAGTTGCGTTCATTTGTCTAGACTGGTACGCCGCAAATGGCTCAAAAAATGTACGCGAATCAGAACTTAAGGCAGATTCCTGGACGTTTCGCAGCTCATACCTTTCCTTCTCTATTGCCTGGCGTAAAAGGGCCTTTTTCTTTTCTAACTTAATGTTCGTTAACTGCTGTTGAAGGTCCTCGATTTCTGCGTTGCAATTTTCTGTCCCACGGGGATCATCTTCATCCGAAGGCTGTAAGGGATCATGGAAAACTTCCTCTTGGCCAGAGACATCTGTTTCATTCCTTTGCCTCCGCCCACTTCTTAAGCCTTCGATTATGTCATGCAATTTTTCGCCTGAGTCGTCAGATGCCATTTTCAAAAAGCAAGCCTGTAACATTTAATGCTGCGCCATTGAAAGCAAATACTATAATAGGAAGAAGCATGGCAAGTGAAAACGAGGCTGCGGGGTTGCTCCCCAAGTAAGCGGTAAATTCAAACCTGCGAGCTAAAAAACAATTTACAAATAAATTCAATTTTAAACTTTTGTAAACAGATTGTTACCAAAGCATTAGGGCTATAATTATATACATGTATGCCTTTTAGACGGATTACAAACAAAGGCATTTAGACTACATCATAAAAACGCATGTCATTTAGACGGATGGTGACCTAAGACATAAAGAACACAAAGACTGTATACATGTATGTATGGCCCTTAGAGGGAATGTGACCAAAGTCTTATACATCGTATACATGTATGCACTTTTGCTGTTTTCCGTTGTGATTTTTTGAATTGCTGTTTGTTTATGTTTGTTGTGTCGCGTACACTTATTCCACATCTCAATATCGTCTACTTTTGGACGGGTTGTTATCAAAGGCATTTAGAACATTTCGTATCGTGCATGCATGTTCCTTAGACGAATTGAAACCTAAGGCATTAAGACACTTCGTATACAGTAATGGCCTTTGGACGTACTGTTGTCAAAGGCATATAGAGCACATCGTATGTTGCTTGTACGGGTTTTGACTATACATCGAATACATGAATGACTCTGGTAGTTACCATATGCATTAAGACCACATCATAAACATGTATGCCCTTTTATTCCCTTCCGAAGGACTAGCATCATTTCTTGAAACCATTCTCGCAAATGGTGTCCATGAAATTTTCACCCCTGACATGAACCTTGGTGTGTGTAGCCCAATGCTATAACCACTTCAACACTGGCTCTTGGTTTCAAATTTGGTAGAAAGCTTTATTTTGATGATAAACGAACAAAGGCATTAAGACCACATCGTATATATGTATGGGCATGTATGATTGTGACCAATAGCATTTAGACCACATCGTTTAAATGCAGGGCCCTCAAACGGATTTTGAGAACACATTGTATACATTTATGCTCCTTGGACGGGTTGTGACCAAAGCCAATTCGTATGCATGCATTCCTTTAAGACGGATTGGAATATTAAGACATTTTCATCGATTTATCATCTACAAATATATTTTCCTAGTAACATTATCAATATCATACAAGATTTCAATGTCCTTTTTAATAAGTGCTAAAATGTCGAATTTAAAAATGCTTTAGTTTTCCTTCATTCTATGTCGACACAGTCTAGTTCATTTCCTTTTACGTAAACAAGGTTGTATGGTTGAATCAATCTTTTATTTTGTTTATGCTACTATTTCAATTTATTAAAGGAAGTGATAGCCGTTAAACATCATTTGTATGCAATCTAAATTTGTATAGAATATTCGAACAAGAGCATAGAATTTAAGGTTTCCGTTATTTAGTTCAAAATACTGACATTTATCTCACTCATCCATGATAAAAATCAAACCTACGGTACTTTAGAACCTGTAGAAATAAGAAAATCCTTGTAATTATAAACCATATACATGTTCAGGTGATGATAAAACGAACATGACATAAAAGAAAAAGGATGTAAACATTATCAAATTTCGGTCGCTGCATGGGCAGGTTGTGGATCCATGTTGCTCCCTGTCTTATCTTGATATATCGCATCGTGTACTCCTGGACCAATTCGAGATGTCTATGTCTCACATGAGAACATGTAGATGTGGGTTTGTCATAGTTTTTGTGAGCTGTCTTTTATTTGCAAATCGACTCGACCTACAGTAAACTGATCGTTGAGTTCACCCCTGTTACGATCCGTGCTGCCAATCTTCCCGATTTCCACCGGTTTTGATTTTTTCCCATTTTTAGGAGAAAAAATATATAAAACTAGAAAATGTGCCTATGAGCCACAGGACGGCCCTCCCGTAAAATATAGGTCACAGTGACTTCATTTCTAGTGGTTGGTGTAGCCCTACCCAAGACCCATCTAGTATGAAAAATTATTGACCCCCAATATCTAGTATCCGAGTAATGGACCTCAACCAAGAACGTTACCAAAGTCATTCATGTGTAAAATATAGGTCACAGTGATTTCAACTAATTTCAAGTGGGTGGTGTCACCTTACCCAAGACACAAAGTCCATGTTTGGATCCTTCGAAACGTAATTGAAACATTGTAAAAGTTGAACAAAGATTAGAAGGAATATCAAGAAATACTAGTAACTAAGTGTATACCATGGTGATCCGTAATCTAGAATTCTTATAAATGAAAGTAAACTTGATCTTAAGTGTTTTGCAATCATAAAATCATTTTTTAGTAGTAGTAATAATGCACCTAAAACAAATAAAGCATAAATACATCATTATAACATAAGGGGTTATGTTGCGTAAGTGGTCTTTGTCCTTGAAAAAACGACGTTGGTGATGATTAAACTGATTCGCGATCAGTGGAAGCAAACTTGAATTTATGGAACAACTGCCAAATGTTAGGAAACAAAAATATTAAAAGTTCTCTGCAAATGTTATTTGACTTCTTCAACTCCGTCATGATAAAACTATCCAAAGAAGACTGTCGTACAGGCATTTATAAAAATTCTTCTTGGGCAGTAGAGTGGTCACCACATGGAACAAGCTTGTTGAGTGAACAGTCTACCCATTCCTTCAGTATTGCCTGGGTATTGACGCTTATAGACAATATAACAGACAAATGTAACAAAGGTATGACAGGGCTTTGGTCTGATGATAGAACACAAGATAGAAGAAATCTTTATTATACATTTAATGAGCGTATTGTAAGGATTAATCCTTTGGAAAATAGTCATGGTACAGAATAATACCAAATGAACGAACTTGGCAGCAAAAAAAAAACCTTATAGGAAGAGCCGAAGAGCTACCTTGTACCTCTAACACCCGACCCTTCGCAGATCAATTTCTGTAATAGGAGACTCAATAAATAAACTCGTCACCATACTGAAGTGGGTTTATTTAAGGTCGATTCTTGTTTTCTTCCATTGTATTACGTTACACGCATGATACGCCTTGGTTTAATAAGTAAGGCATACATCCATGTATCTATAAAACCAAAGCATTGAAATGTGATCATTAGAAGAATGAAGTACAACTTTCATTTTATATATCGAGATTTGATGTCTCATATATGTTTACTTTTTAAATCTGTTTTCCCCTTTTATTCAAAATAGTCACTTTATGTAATTGTACCATTTTTTTTAGTTAATAACACACATTATTTTCTGAAATCATATTTAAAAATTAAAATATAAAATGCACTCACCCCTACCAAATACAGAGTACCAAATGAAGAATATGCGAAAGGAAAAGGAAGACCGATTAAGATGCAAGAACTCAACAGCCCATTTTTACCTTAGAGTAACATATGCAGATGGTGATACACGCTTCCTAACAGCATTTGCGCCACATGACATGAATAATCCGGCTAACCAGATACCGAATCCCCCCAAACAAGAACTAGGGCCAAGGCAAGTAACTCATTTCTCCTCAGATCGGTCCAAGAAGAAAAAGATGAAAGCAACAAGAAATCTACATTAATTTTATAAATATTGAAGCAAACACCCGCAATGTCCAGTCGGATAATCGGGCTATAAACCCTCAATCTCATCATCACTGCAATTCTTTGAATTTGTATTCAGTTACATTGTATATGTCACAGGGAATGTGTGTAATTAGGGATTACGTGTAATCCCTAGAAATTCAGGGATTACGTGTAATCGCCAAATCGCTTTGGGATTACATGTAATCCCTGTTTTTTTCCCAGAGATTACACGATATCCCTGATTTTCTTCACCATTTTTACAAGTTTTCCCTGAACCCGAAATGACTTTGAAATGAATCTTTTCAATACTTTTCTGTTGTTAAAAAACATAATTCCGAACAAAATTCTACTATCTATTGTGCCTTTTCATTTGTTTTCTTGCTAAAAAAAATTCGCAAACAAAATTATGTAGTGCTAGTAGTATGCAAGATTAACCCTTTTCGTATCTGCTTGTATGAAACTTCAAGTCGTTAAATGCTTTCATCCAAGCTGCTCGGTTTTTGAACAAAATTTCATGGACCAGAACATTTAACATTTACATAAAAATTTTAAAATCACAACCATATTGTTAAATGGTACATAAAAAAATGATAAATCATAATGGAAAAAATCCCCAAAATGTCCTAAAAATCATAATGCCTGATTAAAAAAGAAAAGTCTGGATGTTGTGGGGTTTTGTTTTCTTGTCCCAAGATAGAGCTAGCTCGTTCTTGTTTCTCATACTTTAACAACTCCTCATATATGCAAGGTATATGCAGGAGATTACAACTTCAAGTTCATGCCCATTACTATGTTAAGGGACCAACCACTTAACTTGAAGGGGGTTCTTGTTGTTTTCTTTAGATTATTCTGAAGCTGATTTGAGATGAATAAATGTTTTGTCATGACATAGTTAAAAATAAATAATTTTCCGAATCTTTACGCAAAAAAAACATTTTCTAATTAGATTTAAAAAAAACTAAGAAACCAGAAACGATGTTAACTAACTTGATTCATCTAAATTGGTATAACAGAAAAAGGAAAATTTCATAAAACTGTTTTTACCTCAACTTGAAAAATGTGCTATATAATAACAGCAATAATGCTGTTATTTCCATCCATGAAACAGTTACAGTCAGCAAGAACAAATACATTGATAGGGCCGATTGAAAAGTTAGATTCCAGATTCATGATATAATCTTTTGTATAATGCATAAAATGGAATATTATATAATAACCGAAATTTCATAATGAAGAGTAATAAACATTTTTGTGCTGTTTAAATAAATAAATCCAATAGTTATAAAGTGTTAAACCTTCAGAAACTGCAGTAAAAAGATCTCAACTATGTTCAATTTTACTTTCAGGGATAATGTGTAAAACTTTTAAAAAAAAAAGTCAGAGATTACGTGTAATCCCTAAAATGATCAGTGATTACACGAAATCCCCAATTTCTGTAGGGATTAGGCGTAATCCCTAATTATACACATTCCCTGAAACATACCGGTACGAGGTACCAATGGGGTATCCAAATGTCTAAAGTCCGAAAGGGCAGAGACAAAACCAGTAATCACCAACAAGAACGGGACAAAAACAGACAACATGTTAAACACGGAAACACAAAAATAACTGAACGCGAACTCAAGTCGAAACGAGAGTGAACTCAGGTGCTCCGGAAGAGTAAGCAGTTCCTGCTTGCTATAGCACACCCGTCGCGTTGCCAACAGTCAAATCAGTGTGTCAAAACCGGTAGAGGAAGACAAAACAAAACCCTATGACAAACCAGCATGTGCACTCATCTGAGAGATCGAAAAGTGCATGATGTCTTCCGTAAAATCTCTCGAGTGAAGACAGCAAAATCATAACCTTTTGTCCAAAGTTCGAGCTTTAATGCTTTGTTGTTTTCAAGGTTGCTGATTTTTAAATTTTCATTGTTTTAGAGAATGTTGTGTTATTTATATTTATTTAAAATCTCATTTTTAGCCCACCTGGACCGAATGTGAGCTTTTACCATCACTTGGCGTCCGTCGTCGTCGTCGTCGTCGTCTGTCGTCGTCTGTAAACAATTTTTCAAACGTTAAGTTGTCCGACACCATTAGTCCAATTGCAACCAAACTTGGTTTAGTTGTTTAGTGGCATTATGTGTACAAAACTATCGTTCGGATTTTTGATTCCTAAAAAAACTTGGCCGCCATGGCTAAAAATAGAACATAGGTGTAAATTGCAGTTTTTTGCTAATAACTCAAAAATGGTTACAGATGGGAGACAAAAGTGATCAGCATCTCAAGATCTACCTGCTTAGAAAGTTTCAAGAAGATCCAACAATCGATGTAAGAGTTATTGCCCTTTTTCTGGATTTTTTCAAAATTTTTCACTTGTTTAGCCATATATCTTGAAAACTATACAAGATATTTCAAAAAATTAAATTGCATATGATCAAGCACATTAAGATCTACATTTCATGTATTAAGATCAAAATTACAAATACCAAAACGCGGGTATAAACGATTAATTTGGATATGCTATATATCGATATTTCAAGGAGTAACCTCTCATCAGTAGCATTTAAATCAAAACATTGGAAGGTCAAACCCAAACTGTTGAAAACGAAAAGTACTCAAAACCAAAAAGTTCTAACAAGGAAGCCAAATCCAGCACCTAGGATATCGACCATGTGTATTACAAGGAAAGAAACCTGCTGTAGGATCATTTCTTTTAGGAGTTATTGTCCTTAAAACAACAAAATTTACCATCTTTCATTACTTTTTCCCTGAATTTCAAAGATTAACTTGTCTTGCAACGTAAGACCAACTGCATCTTAACTTGGCACACTTGTTAAATAGCTTATATGCTACAACTCTATCGTTCAGATTTTTGATTCGTCAAAAAACATGGCCCCCATGGCTAAAAATAGAACATAGGGGTAAATTGCATTTTTTTGCTAATTACTCAAAAATGGTTTTAGATATCAAATTGTGCAAGAATCATAAAAGATCAGCATATTAAGATCTACCTGTGCTGAAATTTTGGAAAAAATCTGACTGATGATGTGGGAGTTATTGCCCTTTTTCCTAATTTTTGCCAAATTTTGCATTTATTAAGCCCAATATCTTGAAAACTAACCAAGATATTTCAGAAATTTAAATCCCATATGGTTATGCACAATAATATCTACAAAATATATGTGTCTGTGTAGTTCAGGTGAGCGATTCAGGCTCCTGGGAACCTCTTGTCATCTTACTCTATAAGTTCATAATGTATAAGATATAAAACTGTCTAAATTGTATAAATAAAAAAAATAAAGTTATATATATATACGAATAAAAGAAAACACTATTAGGGATAAAACCACGTACTGGTGTACTTAGCCCTCAATTAAACAGAAAAAACTCTTAATATAAACTTAAATCTTTTTTAAAGCTTGAATGGCCCCACCAAATAGCTCATTTTTAAATTTCAAATTTAATGGGATAACGTGCGCATTCCGCTTTACAAAACGGCACCATCATGTGCCAAAATCCAGTGAAGCTTTCATAATGAAAAATCTAATAGTTTGATTGAAAAAAATGTTCAATTTATATATGAATGTATTTTGAACAAAGAAACGATTTATTTTGCCCTTCATCTTACTTACTTTATATAAAATAACTTATTGTATACTTTTAACTAAAAATTGACCAATGGAGAATGACACGGAATATAATCAATACTTTTAATTATTACGGGTATATATAAGCTTCTCTTCCTGGTTGGCTTTAATAGGTTTTTAAAGTTGTACCTTTAAACATACTTCGGTCAGGTTAAAATGTTTGCATCTTAGTAAAATCTGCAGAGACAAAAGATGGGCCTGTTAGGGTCCAAATCGACATGGATTTCATGGTTTGTGTGCCTTTTCTTGGCATGTAGGCCGGTTGATTCCAACTTTATAAAGTTCAAGCCTTTTTATGAATACCAGTACAACTTCCAGTCGGATTCGGATGTGAAAGATTTGGGAAAATTTAGAGCAGAAGCGAAGGTAATATGGCAAGGACATAACTGGTTATCATTTGGGTATTCTTTAAATTAGTCTTTTTAAAAAAAAACCATATTGATAGTATTGAGTAAGTAGCAACATATTACTTTATTCCTCTATGGATTTCATGAGCTATTATATACAATAAAAAAAAATTGTTTTAACTTTCTTTAACTATATATTCATGGGCCATAGACTCAATGAAGTTTTATGACATGTAGATAGTAGTGTTTTAATGTGGAACCAAAATTGGCAAAAAAAAACTTAATACGGAAACCATTCCTTTACAGAGAGATCTGTATCATCTCTGTATCGTATTAAAATGACGGTACATTATCTGCATAAATAAGGATTTTTTATTCATATTAAAGACAAGTCGTTGAATAATTTGTAGGAATCACTTATTTTTCAAAAGTTCAAAGAGCGCAAATTGATTCGTTTTACAGATCAGTTATACCAATATTGAAGAAGGTCAAGGTTACCAAGAAATACTTCTTAAGGTGTACTCGTTTACATTCTCAGCAGAACACTCGCCAGGTAAGCAATAAGTACATATTCGCAAGTCACAATGAAGTCCGTCTCCCAAATTCCGACCAGAGCCTCCACGTGGTTCGGCTCCTGTTTCCAGTGAAACAAAGGTCATCGTATCGCACCCATTGGGGTAGTGCATGATGGCGGCTGGACGACCCATGGTACAAAGCGAGTCTTTAATAGTCGATGCAGAGGGGGGTTCTCTACTATAGTCTGATTATAAAGTAACAAATCTATCTGTCTGTTGGCCGTTGAAAGGTGCTACAACAGATATTTATTTCTAAGGCGGCTTAAGTCCCTTATTACGCCAGGTCTTTTGATTTTAAAACGGCTTTAGTTGTATTGTCTGTTTTCCAATATTTACTATGATTTGCATCTATTAAATTTCAACCCATTGATTTTATAGCACTGATTCAAAACAATATTGTGTTGTTGATTTTTTACTTTTAGGTACACCAGGACATGATTTGGAACTTTCAAAATGGTAAGAACTATCATGCATTACTGTACGAACATTATATCATAAAATCGGAAAAAAAGCATTTTAAAATTAAGCATCTTGTGCGTTTATCTTCAACCCCACTAGTAAACTTGAATACTCAAAAATCACTTAGAACGCGACTAGTGCATTTAAACCAACAGGAACACCCACCCTTCCGGGGCATTTGAATTCACTAACATTTTACATTAGTTCCAGTTGCCGGTGGTTTTATTTTCTTTTTGAGTGGTGCTGATTTTGCTACATTTACTTTTACTGCTATACTGTGAATGCCCGCATAACAGCATCAACTCACAGGATTAAGGTGTAGCGTGGCTTATACACAGGGTCGTTAAAACTTTCCCTATTTACAAGGTAAAACTATGTACACGTCCTGTTTTTTTTACTCCTCGGAAAAACTGTGGAAAGCGGTCTCGAAAGCCTCCATTGTTGCTAATTGCCCTTTCAAAACTTTCGAGTTTGATTAAATTATTGCGTGATCATTACATGACTTGCTCCTTTCTGTGAACATTTTTCGTGTTGCACATTGACTTCAACAGAATATGGATTGATGGGAGCAATCGTTGAGTGTCACTGGATTTCAAGACTAAACATGTTATAGTTTAAGTATTATTTTACTGAGATGTGATTTAATATTTCCGTTTTATAGTATGAAAATATCATGTTAAGGTATTTTCCAAAATACTTAATTTACAGCATTAATTGGAAACAATGTTAGAACACGCTCTAGCTATTAAATCTGAGAATAGATATCAAATTTTAGGTTATTTTTCAATTTACTTTACGCTAACGCATCATTTTTGGGGTGTATATAGTAGTAAGTATAAAATTACATAATTTTAGTCAATAAATATAAAAATATAAAAAAAACATGGATGTAAAGATCATCATTGTTGCATGCTTGTGTTATATGTTGTATGTAATAAAAGATAAACGGATGAAACATAGCACCTTCTTTTTGTACCATAATAGATTTAAAGGTTTTAGAGTGAAACTTAGTCATGCCTACTGCAAAAATCTACATATGATTATATATATGCAAGTATGGGTATACAAATTAACATAAAAGAATTGTGCAACAGAGGGCAGGTTTATTGAAAGAGCTCTCAAAACTTTGAGATTTATATATGTATTGTACTGCAACCTATAGTATTTACTTAGATAATTAAATCATTGATGTGTATATATATGGAACATGAAAAAGGACTTCCTAGTTATTATTTGATTACAAATGCATTCACCCCCAAAAAGTTCTTTAAAAACTATTGTAGCTCAAAAAACGTACGGTTTAATGCTTGTTATATATCAATATAATGTATTTTCTAAAATATTTCAGTCTTTTTTATGTATAAATATGATTACATGGAACCCCTGGATTTAAGCTTATGTGAGCTAATGCCATCACTATGCGTCCGTCGTCGTCCGTAATCACTTTAAAAAAAATCGTTTTTGATTGAACCTTTGCAGGTCTGGAATGATATACATTATGTATTACATTTTTGCAGCAACGATCTCAATATCAACATTGCTGCTGTTTCTTAAATTGAACATTTTTTTTCTAAATGGCTAATGAACTTATTGAAATACCGGCAAAGGCAAAATTTCTGTCACAGTCTTCTAGACAACAGCCAACTACATTCAATACTCCTTTGATAAGGAATTTAGCTTCATCCTATGATTTTGTGGTCCTTATAGCAATTTTATGCTTGAAATTATCTGATCTACTCCTGTTTACCAAATACGATCTACTAGAATTTTTAACGTAAGCAACTGAAGACTGCCATTCTAGTCCTATTTTACTTTTAGAATGGAAACTATTGTGGATTTTTAAAATTTCCATTTTTATGTAGGTTGTGTCGCGTACACTTATTCCACATCTCATTTTCGTCTACTGCATATAGAAATATCTGTTGCTTCCAGAATAATATACTTAAGAAGCTCTTCAAAAGGTTTTATTGCCTTGAAATGTTTTAGGTGACCCTTTAAAATATGGCTCATCAGAGTTATAGTAGAGCTTTTAAATGATTTTGTCATTTAGAATGAAAATTAATACAGAGAGAATAAAATTATCTGTTTCTTGCTTCAATTTTCAAATAATTATGCTCCACAAATTCTCCATTAAGGCGAAGTTTACATTTTAGTGGTTACAGACCCTTATGGCTTATATGGATCAGGTTACCGATTCGGGCTCATTAGAGCCTCTTGAATTCATGTGGTATGACAAAAAAAAAACAAAAAAACTTCAGCCTAGACTGAAACGGACATCAGAATATTTGTGTACATTAACTTAAATTCAATTTAGTGGATTATGTAGCAGAATAGACAGACAAATACAACGCCAACAGGTTTGTGTATAAATTTTTGGGTAATGTCTATTTTTTTAGGCGAGTCTACATTATTTACTTTTATCTTCTATTCTTTTTAAGGTTTTCTTTTGACATAACACCACGTGGAGAAATTCTGAGAGTCTACCATCCAAAAGAAGACGATCAAGTCGTGGCAACAAAGAAAAGTTTCGCTGCTCTTCTTGCTGCAAAGCTTCATGGTCAGGTGGGTGGCTTTCATATGCAAAAAGGTGCTTATTATTTCCCTGGTTCGCTGAAGATTGCAGTTTTTGTCTCGCCTGTGATGAGTGTCGCGGATGGTGAGCGTAAGATGTGGGCGACGATACATTTTTAAGAGCCATTTATACACGAGTATTACGTTCGGGTAGGCCCGCAGCAGAGCCTAGTGTGTCGAACGACTTAGGGTCTTGGAAATGCAGCAGAGTCTAATTTGTCGTACGATACGACATATGGTCTTGGAAATCTGACATCGGGTTAGTGCTCAGCTCACAGAGCGATCAAGATCGTGGCTGAATAAGAATAAAGTGCATGGCTCTCGTCTGCGGGAGTTGTCATGAAGCCTTGCCGCGTACCATAGTGGGCAAATGTGTTGAGATTGTCGCGCTTCATCCACGTAAAAAATTCCTTTGTGGACCGCCAATTAGTGCACCACAAAGGCTACAAACTTGTTTCATTTTTCCCAGTGGTCTTCCAAATTTGAATTTCTGATCACATCCGGCTCTTGTTTCTCATCATCATTTCATGGTCATTTTATCACCCTCTTCATATTGATAATTCATTGTCCTTAATAACATATATAGTGTTGCTTGGGTCGTTTAACACCAACGGGTAAATGAACTTCAGGGACTCGTAAAGAACAAGAAGATGAAAGAGGCAAGGTCATTTAATCTAACATTCAGATATACATGTATTGATGATGTCCTTTCTGTCAATAACACTTCATTTGGTAGATGGATTCCTTCAATATATCCTCCAGAATTGGAAATTAAAGAGTTAAGAGACCACCGAATCAAATTGCTTCACGTCTTTCTTGAATTTGCACCTCGAATTTGACCCAGGTGGTCATCTCAGTACAAAAATTTACGATAAAAGAGACGATTTTAATTTTCAAATTATTAATTTTCCTAATTTACACCTACTTCCCCTGCATACGGTGTTTATATTTCACAACTTATTCGATATGCCAGAGCTTGCACACATTTCACAGATTTTTTTATCAGACACCGATTTCTTCGTGACCGACTTTTGGAGCAGGGCCTATAAGAAAATACGTCTCATACGATCCCTAAAAAATCTTTCTTCGTTATCAGCCACTATAGTAGAAAAGTTCAAAATTGAGCCGCTAAAAGATATGGTGATTAACTGTTTTAATTAGTGTTTGACTGGTCTGCTGTACTGAGATGATCACCTCAATATACCTATTGTGTCTCACAACTATGTTGACGTGTTCTATGGTCATTGCCGGATCCTAAGATCGCATAGGAAGAGGGAGGTTTGGCGCCATAAAACCTGGTTTAACCCACCATTTCGTTTGAAATGCCTATACCAAGTCAGGACCATTGCAATCAACCAATTCTCCGGTATGACTGATTCGTTGTTGTCATTTTCTCAGTGGACAATGAGATTGATCATTATACCCCCACTCGTAAGAGAGGGGGCTATATTGCAATCACCTTGTCCGTCCGTCCGTCCGTCTGTCCGTCCGGTTCAATTTCTCTGCTTCTACTGAATGGATTGGTTTCAAATTTGGTACACAGCTTCAACATGATGAGTTATACTATGCCTACCCTTTCCAGGTCTGTCCATCATCTACTTCCTGTTTACCAAGCCGACTTAGACTTTTTTAGTGAAAATAAAAATTGAAAAGTGAAATTTTTCGTAACAGTTTTCTCGGCTTCTACTGGATGGATTGGTTTCAAATTTGGTACACAGCTTCAGCATGATTAGTTATACCGTGCCTCCCCTTTCCAGGTCAGTCCATCATCTACTTCCTGTTTTCCGAGCTGACTTAGACTTTTCATGGGTCAAAAATAGACAATTTTTCGTAACAGATTTCTCGGCTTCTAGAGAAGGGATTGATTTCAAATTTGGTATACAGCTTAAGCATGATGAGTTGTACCGTGCCTCCCCTTTCCAGGTCAGTCTGTCATCTACTTCCTGTTTTCTGAATGGCCAAGTGGGGGTATGCTTAGCACGACTTAGTGCAACCCCTTGTTCAAGTTCGGTAGCGTTTTGTTATTACCTTTATTCCGCACTTTTCATTTTTATTTGTCTTTTCTTTATATATAGCGTCTGTCGACTTTATCTTGGTCTTCTCTGAAATATTTGAAAGCATCTTCCCGTCTTCCAATCCTGTAATATCTTTTTTGCGCAGAAAATGAATTTAAATTTTAAAATTAAGTAGATTAATTTTGATTGAATAACCATCTTTGAGTAGCTGTAAATGAATATATCAATCTTTATCTTTATAGGTAAGGTTCTCAGTGTCAATTATATGGGATAAGGCTGCTTTTGGGGAAATATTATATATTATGAAGTATCTTATTTTCACATTCAAAATATATGGAAAGACTACCATGTGGGGTTCCAAAATATCTATGAAGTATTGGAGTGGCCCCCTCCCTGAGATTTTTACAAAAAATTAAGTTGGTTTGAAAAGAGAACCGTTTCAAAACAAATGATCATTAATATGGCAATTAATGATATAATTTTTGTCAGTAAAATTAACAGGGGAAAGATAGGTGAAAATGTTTATGTTGAAATGAAGAGAGTTTTTGAATAGATTGGTAAATTTGCATTATGGGCAGCATATTGTAGCTTGTCCAGGTTACACACTCCCATCAATGTACTTCTTTTTTTTTCATGTTTTTCAACGTATTACATGCTTTTGAATAGCTACATGTATCAAAAATGAATAATCATTTTCCTTATCTTGAATATACATAGTAACTTACATTACATATGAATACTAAATAATCCACGCGTATATATATTTGCATTAATCACAACTGTATAATTTTGATGTTCTATTGACAGCACGTGGTCCAGCAAAACATTTAAAATACACTTCTATTTATCTCCAATGATGCGTGAAAAGTAAAACAAAAAGTCACGAAGTTTAAAAGGTAGAACTTAAGACAAAATACATGTAGCTATTACTGTTAACATTGATACAAAAAAATAATGAATGATTTTAATATATTTTAACCAGTGATTTGTTAAAGATGAATGAAACATTATAAGAAGGGAGTATTTTTGCTAACTCTTGCGCTATCCCTGGGCGTAAGGGGTGTAGAAAGCAGGGAAACCCTTTACTGCTAGCCTGGGCGTAAAGGGTAAATGTATTGCAGGAGTTTGTAAATAAACTATGTATATATCTCAAAAAAAAAAAAAAGTTGGTTTGAAAAACTAACATAAAAGTTTACATACAATTGATCCAATAGCTTCAGTTGTATATTTTTTTCTAAGGGTTATTTTCAGGTTAAAATAACTTTTTTCTTTCCACACGTCACTGTCATGAAGCAAAATCGCGGGGACGTAAAAAGGTGCATCACCCTTATGTAGCATTTAACGTAATAAAATGGGACGAAAGATAAATGGGGCGATTGACCTTTCTTTTCACGAGCGGAAGCAACAGACGACAGGCGCCCGGGAAATTACAAATTCTGTTTATTGTTTACTGACCGTTTGTATTTGTTTAAGGTATCGAAGAGAAGAAAAAGTCTGCATTATTTATTTAAAAGCTATTTTATTATCATGATAAGTCGATCTGTATCAGTCAGTGTGACATGATCTGACCACTGTGCACGTGACTGTCAGAGACATTCATACTGTGTGACTGTGAGATTGAGAGCAACTGCATGACATGCAGCTCCCTCCCTACCTTCAATGAGGATCTGTAAAAGAACACCCTGAGATAAACTAATCCCCAGTCTTGTTTTTAACTGTATACATTGGTGTTTTTTTTTAAAATCTGCATTTGTAAATTGAGAGTTTGTGCACATCATCACATAGAAAATGATAGTTTGACTATACACCAAAAGGCGGTATGAACTTTAATGCCAATAATGGAAGACAAAGACTAGAGTCCTGACTCTGGATATCAGTATTATTTGTAGGAAAACCCATACTTATTGGAATTATATACAAGTATTGTTGTCACTAGTGATGGGCAATCGGTTTTATTTCATAATCGATTATCGGAAATAATCGAAAGATCACAATCGATTATAAAATCGGACTTAATTTTTCATGAAAATGATAGAATCTACTCTCCAAATTAATGTTATTCTTGGCAATATTTGCATAAATTCACTAAAATCTATTATGCTTTGATTAATCGATTATTGATTTTGTAATCAATTAGTAGCATCGGCAGCCCATTTCGATTAGATTTTCCAATTAATCGATTAATCGGAACATCTCTAGTTGTCACCAAGTTCAGGTGATCTAATTTTATCTCAGATATGCCATTTTGAATAATTTTTAAGCCTTAAGGTTTGGCTTCCTACTCCATGACTGTTGTAACTCAAACCTGATGTTTTGAGCAAGTAAAGCTTATCATGCTTATTTGGGCAATAAATTATCTCCCTCTGCTGTTTTTGACAACACTTAATCTTTTTAAATCTTCTCTGTGCATACTACATTTTGTAAAATTATATGTTTTTTTTTTAAAGAGGATTTGATAGCATACAATACATTGTAACTCTAAGTCCATTACATGTAGGTTTCTGTGAGGGTTACAGGGGCGGATCCAGAAATTTTCGAAAGGGGGGGTTCCACATACTAGGTTCTGTGGGCCAAAGGGTGGGTTCCAGACCAGTTTTGCTGAAAATCTACACAAAAAAAAAAAAATTGCGGAGGAAAGGGGGGGGGTTCCGACCCCCGAAACCCCCCCTCTGGATCAGCCACTGGGTTACCATCAGGCCCCATTAACGTAATGGAGCAAATTTGAAATTCACTTTACACCTTTTGAGAACCATATTTCTTGACTGCTTGCTTTCAAAACAAACATGTGCATTTGGAATTTAATTAGGTTTTCTAGAAAAAATAAGTTGTTTTAACAAAAGTTCTTTCCTTAAAAGTGAAACAGTTATTACATTTTTGTAAGAAGATCATGATCCTAAACTTTAAATGAAATTCAGGAAAATCAGGATCAGAATTTTAAAAGATTATTAATTTACCTTTTTGAGGGCCATAATCTTAAAATAAAAGATGTTGTAAAAAAATTATTCTTATCATAGTATGTTTCTCTTAACATGCTTAAGGTATGCAAGTTTTCAAATGACTTGGTAAAGGGTCACATTAGTAACGAGTGCTGTAGTGATTCTTTATGGGGATGCTCCATTTTGTTTCAAGGATAGAACTTATAAATATTTTTAAGGGGCCAAAAATTGCTTGTTCATATAAAAGTAAGAAGCAAATTGGTTAAATTTGAGTCAAAAATAATATAATCATTGTGTTGTGTACAGAAATTTGTGAAGCAATAATATAATTGCTTTTAGCACAATTTTTTTGAAGCAGAATTTGAAAGTCCAGGGGCATTTTGCATCTTGTGCTAAATTGAAACCCTGTTAAATGGCCTACCATTGAAATATTTTTTGTGAAAATTTGATTTTTTGCATTAAATCATATGCAATTTGATTCTTCAAAAGTCTGCTGTAAAACTTCAACATTTGGATGTTTCTTTGTCGAGGTATGTTTACTTAAAGTTTAGGAAAGTTTCATCAAATTAAAACAGGTGTGAATCATGTGGTCGAAACATCAAAGGGAGAAAATATTTTTATTAATCATAATAATCTATGAATAAAAAAAATATAAGGAATTAATTCTGATTGTGCCAGCATGCATAACATACTTCAGTGTTTAACCTGTTTGTTTGTGTTTTGTAATTTGTTAAATTATTTTCTAATAATTTTGCAGACTGAAGGAAAAAATGAAGACAAATGGGAATATGAGACACAAGAAGTTGGAAATGAAGGTAAAGGATTTACAAAAGCCTTTTTACATGCCATGTTGAGGTGTACATAAACAAATTGTACCAAATTTAAGCAAATATAACATACATGTGTCATGTATGTTTAAATATTACAATCATTTTTACAAGACTGACAATACATTGCAATTTTAAAAGTAAAACTTTCGCAATATTTTACTTTCTTCAGGGTTCCCACGCCGTCCTTGAATTTAAGGAAACCTGGAAAAGTTCTTGAATTTCATTTCAATGCTCAAAAAGCTGGAAAAATCCTTGAATTTTATCAAATATCCTTTAAAACTTTGGAATTTTGTAATATGCAGATAAAAAAAAGGCCAAAAAATATTGGGTTTTTAAAATTTTTGCGGCCTATTTTAATCCTTGAAAATGACCTCAATACCTTTGAAAAGTCCTGGAAAAACCCTTGAATTTTGTGTCCAAAAAATAGTGGGAACCCTGTTTCTTTTGAGGGGGCCTGGGTGGCAAAGTGGTCTAATGCACTGGTTTAAATACCACACTATTGATCACTACCTGATCACCTCTCAGGTGGTGTTTGAGTCCTGGTTGTAATTTACAAAATCAGGACTTCCAAACCTGTATGTGATTAGGTTTGTCAGTTACCTGTCCAAGGCGGGTATATGGTTTCCTCTGGGTACTCCGGTTTCTTCCACCATTCAAATTGGCCACTCTATATTGCTCAGGTGCGTCAATAAAGGCGTTTTACCCTAACACACACATACACTTTCTTGCAATTGTCTTGCCATCTTTAAACCCATTTCTGACCTCTAATGCTAAATGCTATGTAAGTGCATGTGACAGTATTTCATCATGTATATGCCTGTTGTTTTAGAATTCATACCTTAATTTCTTTTTTAGGTCCACATAATGCCTCCTACACAGTTGTACCAACATCAACAGGAATTGAGTTCAGGAAAGTCAGACTTGGACATCCCTTTATTAACTCTAACAGTACATATCAAAAGGTACATGAACTATCTCACTGCTGGAGAGTAAAAGTTTTTATTGTAGCGTGACTTATGCCATAGGTTTGAACTCCAAAGTGATAGAACTTTCTAAACTTAAACATATTAAAGCTTTTGAGGTAATTATTGAAAGATGCCTAGCCTACTGAATCTTAGGTATGCACCTTTTGGGTTAATGTCAAAGTCCTGCCTTGAAGTATTTTCCCAGATATTCATCATGTTCATATGATGAATCTTACATAAAATCTCATTAGGTCAGAAGAACACCTCTTGAAATAGGCCTACTACTCACTAATTAGAATAAAATGGTCATATATAAACAAAAATGTACATACTTTAAACATTGTATGCCCTACTGAAATCCCAGAGGAAGGACCTTAGGCTATGCTTAAGGATTATCTTTTTAATGACCAACTTCTATTGTATTGAAAGTCTTTTATGCATATTATTGACTCTTAGTGCTTGATTTCAGGAAATATTCATAGGTAAGGCAGCAATTATTTTATTTTATTTTTTTGCCAAAACTGTCTTGTCTTTTAATTTGGAATCTATTGAATATTTTTTTTCAGACTTTGCACTTTCATCATGAGTTGGGAACAATACACAAAATCCTCATTGAAGAAGACTTTCAAGGTCCAACAACACAGGAAGAGTAAGTGTGGCAATAAGGACATTTGTTCTAATAATTCTTTAAATATTTTCAACTCTTTCCCTTACTTTCTTGATAGAATTAGATATAAAAAAAACTTGTGCATTGAGAGAGTACAATGAATTTATATGTGTAAAAGGAGCAAATTGGCTTATAGGAGAGATGCACTATCAGAGTTGATAATAACAGGTTTCCCTTGGCACCCTAATTTTAGACAGGGCAAAACTTATATTTTGAATAATTTATATATTAAAACATTTAGCAGAAGTATTGAAAAATTTTGAGACGCTTTTCATACTCTGAAATTATAATTCCAATTTTAGAGTCCTAATTTGAACAAGATATAGTTCTCTTTTGCATTTTTTTTCAGTTTTGATCCACATGAAAACATGAGGAAGGTGAAACCCATTAATGACTTCAGTTCTCAAGGTAGGGTGAAGTTTGACGTGTCAAATTTAAAAGCATTATAGAATATAACCAGACACGAATAAATATTAAAGGTATTGTGTGATTCTACCCTTGTTTCTGTCTGACCCAATGTTCTCTTTGCACTCTTAACAAAGGGATTGATTTGCAAGGACAGAGTTACGATGCAGTCAAATAAATTGTTGCCTGTTATGTTACATCATATATAAAAACAGGATAACCCAAAATATGTCACATAATTTAAGGAGATTAAGACCTGAATATAATAGGAAATAATGTTCGTAAAATGGTCTCTCTTGTTAGAAAAAATATAATAAAGTTAATTCAAGGCTAACCAAACCAGGCTAAATGGGCGAAAAGTTGTCTTGAAAAGTTAAATTTTCGCCTAAATGTGATGTCTCAGGGAGAAGTTGAAGTCGCCTTCTAAAAATTGTGGTACATCATTTCTATAATTGTAAATATTATAAGCTTTTCAGACATTTTGAATGCATGTATGGTAATTTTTTGTTACATCATATCTCTTGTTATGATATTTCAGCATACCCTCAAATGTCAGCAATAAATAATGGCAAGCTTGAATTCCTTACACGCCATAAAGCTGTTGATTTGCTCGACAAACCTGTTGATGAACTAATAAATGGATCAATTCATGTCACAGAGGTATAATATTGAACTTAATTTAAATGCAATGGCGGTTCCGTTTCCCGTCATTTCAATAGCCCAGATCATAGTAAAGACGACGTCACTGTCATTGGCGTCCCTATCACGCCCCATAATATAAACATACGTCTCCGTACTGAAGAAGCTTACATATCACTGTTAGGAACTACCAACCCGTGGGGACTGAACATAAAAACCTGAAGGATCCATGGCGAAAACGAAAACGACACCGAGAAAGCAGCACCATAAACCAACCTTAAAAACCAGAATACCATGCCTTAAATGTCTTAAAACTTTTGTCAGCATCTCCAGCCTCAGACGGCACTTCAAAGAACAGCATGGACCTACAAGCTCAACTTACACCTGCAATCACTGTCCAGCAACGTTCGCTAGAAGATATAACGCAGTATGCCACCTGAAAGAAAAACATCCAACACAATCCGCGGACGCCTACACTGAATTCACTAAGAGCCCGAAAGAAATCGCAAAACCCGTCACCAAATGGATACCACCTTTTGAAAGCCGCCCGAAAGTAGATTGGGCAGTGACCAAACCCATATTCAGGATAAGACCCGCGGAATGCAAATACGGACCACCAACTTCCACAAAAACACTGTCGACTAACATTTTAGAAGAAGACCTCTTCCTATCAGATTCGGACACATCAATTCAAGCCACAGCTCCCGGTACTTCCAATTCCTATACAAACACCAACGAATATGGATACATTCAATCGACTGAACCTGCAAAATGGGAAGGACCCGTCATCGATCTAACTGGTAGTGACAGCTCAGCCACGATTTGCCAAGATGAATTACCGGAAGAATTATGGGACTGACAACTCACCGTTACCCATACATTTAACATTTATAAAAAGGCAGTGCCATAAACAATAACTTCTTACATTTCTATTTTTATTCATAACTTCTTACATTTCTATTTTTAGATTTTATTATTGTTTACTTACTTTCACTTTTACATCTCCATTGATTTTAATTATGACGTTATGAAAGTCGTACCCAAATTTACACTTCATATATATGATTTTTATTTTATGTACCCTGATGACGGTGCCCTAGGCACCGTAACTAGTCGGTCAAATAAAATATTGAACTGCAAATCCAGTTGATGTTGTTGTCCTTATTCCACTTCACTTTAATTTAAATGCGATTAAAAAGTGAATTATTGAAAAGGTGAGGAGGTGTGTGGAAAAATTATGCATGACACAAAATCACATTATGTTTATGTAAAAAATTGGAAAAAATACACTCTAAATCAAAGGCGCATCACTGTTATTGCCGTTCTTTAACTTTGAAATACCATAGGGTCAGTCACTTTAAGCAAAAGATTACACCTCCCTTGAAGTTGAGTACAGGCACATATTTGCAATATTATTATTTTTCTCTTGCCTATTATGATAATTGAAAACCTTTTTATCTCCAGTTTGGAGTAAAGAAACAGAAGATACCAGTGGCAAAGTTATGGTCATACCTGAAGTCAAATATAACTTGTATCAGACAACAGCCAGAAGATGGTAAGGGATATTTCAGGAAAAAGTGAAAATGTTAACCTATGGGATCGATTGATTAACATTTTGACACATTATTTCACAAAAAGTTGCCCAGAAAGACCAAGACACTTAGTGCCTTTAAACCACACTCTGCAAGTGCATTTTTCTTGACTAAATATATAGAACACTATCATTGTTTTTGTTGTAGTCAATAAAACAACAAATTTGAACTGATTGTGCGTTATACATGTACATGTATATTAAAAAAAGTTTATGTTTCAGAAGAAATAAGGATGAAGACAAAAACTCTTCACACATTTTAACTCGGAACAGCATCTCAACACGAACACAACAATGCTATCTTTTAAAGCAGTCATAAGCACTAAGAATGTGAACCATTTGAACAAGTTGATTTGTACTTTATCATTTGTTTAATTGTTTCAACTTTGCTACTGAATATTCTATAGTTTAAAATTATACATCACAAATCGTTGTCTTAGTTTATAGGACAACTAGCTAAAATTATAGCGAGCACAGCTCGCAAGCGGAGAGCTCTACGGTATTTATTCCCGCGAAACATTTGGCTAATGCTGATATTGATTTTTCATGGTCCGGAAAGGCTATCAAATTTTTACAGGAACGGAGTGAATTTGACATGTTTGAAAATAATTACCCATTTTGCTAGTCGCATTCCAAAATTTATTTATTTAATAACGTAAAAAGAGAAAAATATTCTGATGTCGACGAGTTGCTACATTTTTGTAGTAACCAAATTTTAATCCATTTTTTCTTACTTTTCTTTATTTAACGTTCAATCGCCCCTAGGATCTCGTCCCAAATTGAACGTTCTAGAAAATTAACCAAAACAAAAATAACTACGATGGTTTCAGATCTTATTTTACTGCATCGATTCAAAATCATTTTTTTTTTATTGAACAGAACTATGATGTGCTCGCATTTAGGCTCTGCCTATTTCATATTAATTTTAAGTTATATATATTTTTTTTATTTTAATGGTTTTTTGTAGGATCTCCATTAATAGGTTACTGTTTCATGAACCTGTTACAAGTTTTAAAACTGATGCCCGAGAAAGAGATGGTGAAAGTAGCTGATTTCTACTTTGTGGAACTCAAACCAATGTATGTTTATTGTCTCTTTATCCTATTTACTATTTCTCAGTGTAAAAACAAATTCCCACTGTCTCTAAAGGAAACTGTGGAGAGCAGAAAGTTTTGAATTTTCTTGTCATGTCCATGATGACACCTGGCTGTGTAGTTGAAGTTGCTGGTTTGAATACCACAATGATCACTAGTCAGTGAAAAGGGTGAGAAGGGGGGGGGGGGTGCTTGAGTATCACTTTGTTAACAAAAATTGCTTGCATACCTGTATGTAATTAGGTTTGTCAGTTTTTTTTTTCAATGTACAGCATATGTTAAGTTCAAATTCTTTGGCTTAAGCATTTATAGATTTTATGAAAATATATGTCATACAACTAAAACATTCAAGACCTGTATGATATGAATTAACTCCTTTTTAAGCTTTAATTTATCTTTTTCAGGTTGATAAGGAATAGAGAGGCCACTGAAATAATTCTTGATGCATTTGGAGCCTTGGGTACTAACCAGACACAACAGTTGTTGGTTGATAAAGTTCTACTGTCAGACAAACCAGACAAGAACTTGATTGTCCGTCTTATGACACATGTAGCAGGAATGGAACAACCTCCAGTGAAGGTATTGTAAGAGTATATTTGTAACAATTTTTAACACATAGTGCAAACCTGGGTTATACAGTAAATAAATGTGAATGTTGGGCAGATGGGAAAAGGAAGAATTTTCTTAATTTTTTTCCAAAAGTTTTCCCAGTAGCTACTAATCCCAGTCACTTGATATTAAAAGTGAAGAATCAGCATAGGGTCCCATATTCATGATATTGAAAGATTAGATTTTAGGCCTGCCCCTTAGTTTTTAATTACCTGTTTACTTAGCTACTTTGTTACTGTTTTGACATTGTCAATGCAAATGCCCATATCTTCTCTTTGACTAATTATTAAACATATACGTATAGCGGGTAATTTTCGTGGCCTGAAAATTTTGCAATTTCATACCAAATGACTCAGTTTTTAATTACGCGGACATTTATTTTGCGATTTTATTATATTCTCAATACAAATTAATATGTATTCTATATTACGCGGGTTCAATATTCCGCGATTTAATAATGGTCGGGAATATAGCGAAAATTAGAACCTCACGAAAATTTCCCGCTATACGGTATATATAGGAAACAATAGTAGGTTAACCTTTATAAAAACTAATTGCTTAAAAAATAAAAATAGAAGTAAAATTGTTGTTTTTATTCAGATAATAAGTGATGAATTTCAAAAATCTATTTGCACAGAATTTGAACTGAAATGGGCATTGCATTTATTGTATGTTCTTTTACAGGAAATGATCAGTGCCATGGAGGATATATGTTTTAGATCTGAGCTCTTTCCAGAGTCCCTCTTTGTAGGTGATTTACACAACAGAGTGTTGCTGGCCTTGGGTTCTGTGGTCCATAAACTGTCAAAAGCCGGAGACCATGAGAAAGCCAGAGAAATAACATACAGGGTTCATTCCCTTTTGGGTTTACATGGTGAGATTTATGTTCATAACAAGAAATGTCACCTTTCAGCATTATGTTTATACCCCTGCTTTGAAAAAGGGGGATATACTGTTCTAGTGTGGGAAACAAAATTTTTTTCAGCTTCCCATTCTGGCTAGTACCCAAATAATGGTACTTGCCGAATTAATAATCTACAAGACAGTGTTGGCATGTAGGTTTTCAAAGTTTGTCACCAACAACATTTAACATTAACACAGTGTCAATGAAGATCTTATGATTAAAAGATTCTTATTTTTAAATAACATTAAGAATACACCTGATACACTCTTTTAAGCTAAATTGATCATTTGGGAAGTATGCCTCATAAATTTTTTCAAGAACTTGCCTCAAAATGTCAGCTAGCCACACCTGCGAGTTGCAGATGAACTGAACTTGCCAAAATTCTTTTCAACTCAAATTTGGTGAGTTCGCCAGTGGGCGTTTCCTACACTGGCAATTTTACCTGAAGATTTTATAAAATATGTTCAGAAATCATAATCTTTATTGTAGATCCTTGGTTATACAGACAGAAGAGAGAAACGCAGACCAAAAAGGAGAAGATAGAGTATGATCGTTACAGAGCCGTATTGTTAGAGACCCTCGGTAATGCTAGGATGGACGACTCCTTTGACTACATCATCTCCCATATCAATGCTACCAATTCTCCCTGGATTAAACGAGCTGGAGTACATGCCCTTAGGAAATATGAACACCACATGGTATGCTTGTAATACAGAAATACATTGAATGACATATCAAAAAGATATATATTTAAAATTGAGAATTTTCATTTTAGCATTGACACTGTTAAGATGGATTTTAATGAATTTTCTATTTGTTTTTGAAAAAGCATATGATTGATCGTATCATTAAACAAGTGCAGATTTAGATTCCTATTTAAAAAGTACATTTAAAGGCAAATAAAACATTATTCAACATTGTCTTTTATCCATAGTTAGTCTTTCATATTTACTTGTGGTATGTTAAATGAAATGATTGTACAAACGTAATCTTAAAAAGAAATGAACAAATGAAATTGCATATTACTTATTTTTTTGTTATGTACATGTTTTCACATATACTTGTACACTAAAAAATCAAATGACTGCAGAACAAACAATACTTTAAATTTACGTTTATATTGTAGGTTGTGTCGCGCACACTTATTCCACATCTCATTTTCTTCTATTTATATTGAAAAACTGCTCCTGACTATTTTTAAGGCTGCTGATGTTCTACTGACTACTGCCCTTTATGATGACGATGAAAATGTGAGATTTGAAGCCTTGTTGATGTATCAGGCCCACCCAAAATCATTGTATCTGTCACCATTGAATTCCAGGTAAAGTACATTGTATCAAGTACATGAACATCTAAACAAGAAAATACCTAGGGCCTTATCCTAGGTAACAAACTCCTAAACAAAAAAAGAAATAATGTGATCAATTTGTTTTGATGGCCCTACTGCAATTCGGGCATCTTGTTTTCATAGATGATGATTGATCATATTTGATTAAAACAATCGAAACAGACAAAAAAGAATAAAAATAGAGAAATTTGCATTTTAGGAATGACAGTAGTGAGACTGGTATCATTGATCCATATACCTCAGACATGCATTTTGTCGGGCTAGAGAACAGAGAAAGAAGAGGATTCTTTGATGGAATACAGTTTAGATTGCAGGCTCCAGGGGTAGATTGGAGAAAAATTCTAGGGTCACAATCCATTGGTGCATCATTTGGAATCATCATACAGAACTATTTCGACTTGAAGATAGGTATGCATAATGGCAGTTAACATGTGAATATGAGTGAAATAAAACATTTTAAAACAGCCAGTTACTTGAAGAAATGTATTGAACTACTTTATAGATATCATGGTAAACCAGCTATGTCTTATTTGATATTTTTAGGACTAATTCTTATAGGTACTAGTACTGATACCATTGTCAGAAGACATTTTCTTAACAAACCCCCTAGGCAGTTTGAATATTATTGTCCTTATTTCTGGGTATACAAGTTTTGGTTGTATCTAACAATTAGTAATTCTGTACAGCTTTGAATCTTCCAAGAATTTTGCAACACACCTAAAAATTGTTTTTTTTTTATTTTTCAGCCCCATTAAGTGGCCATGTCAAAGTAAATGTACATGATGAAGCTTATGTCAGAGTACATTTAGGAATGGTTGGATTAAACCTTGACTTTTTTCTTGCCAGACTCTGTTTCAAGGGTAGTACGGAGTACAATCTGAATATTCTCCAGGTAAGAGCCTTTTTTAGCTGCAGGTCAGAAACTTCAACCATTAAATGCTGTATCAAAGAAGTTTTACAAAATAAGTTGATAATTTAGAGTTTGTTAAAGTGTATAAAATTGTGGGCATCTATTTGGTGACATACATCTTCCATGGAAGACCACTGTTCGAGTTTGGGGTTAGGAAAAAATCTCCTTTGTTCTAATAAAAGATAAAATTTCTTATGCACTATAGTTACATTTCATAGTATGTTTTGTCCATGAAACCTGAAATGCCATGTATATTTGAAGCAAAATGAGATGAAAAAAATAGAAGGGATGGCCAAAGGTTTGGATGGAGCTATCAGTGGAATTGTTGGTGGAATCAAAGATGGAATTGACATGTTCAGAGACATTATTCAGGGAAAAGTTACCATCAAAGGTCTTGTAGAACAGTTTGTACAAGTTGTAGAAGACTTGCCTAAAACAGTGAGTACTTTGAAACTGCGTAGAACATTCTCTAAATGAATGTTCTTCTACTTGGTATAGAGATTTGTTCTAAATGTGTGGTGATAGATTTATTAGAAAAAGAAATGTGTGAATTTATCCATTTTGCAAATACAGAAACAAAAATAAGATTAATATGTTCATTTTTATCTTCTGTGGAAATATAAAAAAAATCTAAGAGTAAGAAAGAAAAAAAACCCATAAAGAAACACCTTTTCGATGCCTAAAGTTTTGATAGATTTTTATGCCCCCGCGACGACATGTCGGGGGGCATTAAGTTTTACTCATGTCCGTCCGTCCGTCCGTACGTACGTACGTCTGTACGTCCGTACAAATTTCCGTCAAGCTTTTCTCAGTAACAATACATGAGAATGATTTGAAACTTGATAGGATGGTTGAGTATGACAAACTATACATCCTAAGCGATTTTGAGACCTGTCAGACATCTACTTCCTGTTTGGGACTTAGGCCAATGTTAAAATATGTGAACATGACTATGAAAATTTCCGTCAAGCTTTTCTCAGGAACCATACATGAGAATGATTTGAAACTTGGTAGGATGGTTGAGTATGACAAACTATACGTCCTAAGCGATTTTGAGACCTGTCAGACATCTACTTCCTGTTTGGGACTTAGGCCAATATTAAAATATGTGAACATGACTATGAAAATTTCCGTCAAGCTTTTCTCAGGAACCATACATAAGAATGATTTGAAACTTGGTAAGATGGTTGAGTATGACAAACTATACGTCCTAAGCGATTTTGAGACCTGTCGGACATCTACTTCCTGTTTGGGACTTAGGCTAATGTTAAAATATGTGAACATGACTATGAAAATTTCCGTCAAGCTTTTCTCAGGAACCATACATGAGAATGATTTGAAACTTGGAAGGATGGTTGAGTATGACAAACTATACGTCCTAAGCGATTTTGAGACCTGTCGGACCTCTACTTCCTGTTTGGGACTTAGGCCAATGTTAAAATATGTGAACATGACTATGAAAATTACCGTCAAGCTTTTCTCAGGAACCTTACATCAGAATGATTTGAAACTTGGTAGGATGGTTCAGTATGACAAACTATACATCCTTAGCAATTTTGTGACCTGTCAGACATCTACTTCCTGTTTGGGACTTAGGCCAATGTTGAAATATGTGAACATGACAATGAAAATTTCTGTCAAGCTTTTCTCAGGAACCGTACATGAGAATGATTTTAAACTTGTTAGGATTGTTGAGTATGACAAACTATACATTCTAAGTGATTTTGAGACCTGTCAGATATCTACTTCCTGTTTTGGACTTAGGCCAATTTTAAAGTATGTGAACATGATATGAAATTTTCCGTCAAGCTTTTCTCAGGAACTGTATAACAGAATGTTTTTAAATTTAAATTTGGTAGGATGGATCATTATGACAAACTGTATGTCCTTAGCGATTTTCAGACCTGTCAAAATTCTACTTCCTGTTTGGGGCCAGCGGGGGCATCCGTGTCCCATGGACACATTCTTTCTTTATTTTTTTTATAAAATGCAGAGTTCCTTAAGGAAAACTACCCAACAATTGAATTTTAAATGAGTGCTTTATGCTCCCCCTCCATAAAGTCATTCAATTCTGAATATATGCCTAAATGTTGTATGTATATCTATTGAATTCAAATTGGCTATCTTTAATTTATGATATGTCTGTGTTTATTTTACTAGGTTATTAACCTAAGAGATAAGGCTACAAAGGTGATTCAAGCTCTTGGTCTTTATGATGAGATGGATTTGCCTCCCTTTATACATCCTGTTAAAGCTTTAGTGATGCATGTACAGAAATTGTTTAATGACATTAAAACTGATGTCATGACTTTTTACAATGTAAGTGGTTTATCGAAGAATAATCTGCAATGAGGTCTAAAGATTTGTTTCGAACCAATTCAACTTTCAGGCAGATAATAATGATTTTAAAAGAGGTGAATAGAACAAAAGCATCAACATCAACCAACAGCAATTTAAAAATCCATTAACAGCTAGCAGCAGCCTTTAAAAGAAACAATTAGTTACTGCCATTGGCCCAGGCAAATAAGCACAACCACTTTCAAAATTATTAAAGAAAAGCCAACTTCTGCATATGCAACAATAGGACAAGTACAGACAAAATCTTTGACAAAGAGTCATAGTTTCAGAAGATAAGTACAAATAAAATATGGAAGGGATTAACCAGTTGCCGCCATATGTTATTCTAAGCATTACAGGTTTTGTTATTGATGGGTAATTATTGGTATAAGCTTGCATTTTAAAAAAGGGTCAGAAACAAACAAACAAAAAACAAGCTAAAAAATTGAAAATCATGCATATTTATAAATGAGTTTAGAGCCATGTTGTTTTTGCTCAGTTCAGTGAAACTGCATCCAGTTTCAATTATACCTTGTCCCCGTTTATTTTTCAAAGAACTTTCTGTTAATTGTTGCTTTTCTTTATAAAGAAATCTTCATTCTTAACAATTTCAGACCTTGGAAGAGACCATCACTGTTCTTATACCCAAGAGTGCTACAGATGTGTATAATGGAATTAAAGAAATTATTGATGCCTTTGGCTTCTTGATAAAAGATCCTAAAACAGCAATCACTCAGATAGGGAAAGGAGTTATGTCGTAAGTACAGATTGAATAGTTGGTGCAGTTAACACCACTTTTTTTCAATATCAGTGGTATAAAAGGTACAAAACAAATAAAATTTTAATTTTAAAATTGAAAGGAAAACAGAGAAGCATTAAAGGCATGGAGGTTCACAGACAAACTTTCAAGAATGAAAGATAGTAAAGACAATAGAACACTTAAAAAAAAGTTTGAAACAAAAATATGAAGAACGTTTGTTGATTTTGATTGAAAGGAAGCTACAAAGTAATAGATAAGTTTCCACAAATTTTGACAAAGTCATTTAAATAAATTAATGCATTAAATTGCAAAAAGAAGGTTTTGTTTTACAATTTGAAGTTAAGGCCTGTTTAGTCTATGTTAAGTATGAACTCTGTATTATTTCCAACTTTTTTTATAACAGTATCTACACTTCAATTATGACCTTGTTAGAGGCTGTCAATCATATTCAGGAAGCCTGCTTCTTCTTAAAAGGTAATTCTGTATGTGCAATCGCTACAAAAATTCAGGAGGGGGAGGTTTGAAGGGCCTTTTTTGAAGACCTTTCTACCCATACATTTAAATACATTAACATATGCTTGTTGCTCAAAAAGACCACTACCCATAAAAAAGTAAAGTGACTTCCAACACTCATCGAAATAGTCCTCAATAAAAAGAGTAGTTTTTGTGTGAATTTTATATTGAATAGCACACCAATACAAATGCTGAAAAAGCTTGTAAATATCCCAACCCTATCACCTTATATATTCTTAGTCCATAATATAAGACAGATCATTTGGTACCGAAGCGGGGTTTTAGCGGGTCATGCCCCATCCCCCATGAATGACAAATATAACCTATAACCATATATTTAACACATTGCATAGTTGTGAAAGCTAGGGGAATCACTAGTGGGCATTGGCTTACAGATAAGTTGTTTACGAATAATTTCTTAATATATATATTGTGATCTCAAACATTTTTTCATGTTCATAATTTTATATTACTGTTGTTTCATTGGACAACAAATTGAATGACATAAACAAAATCCTTTTTTTTTCAGGTAATAAGCCCTATTGGTTTGATGTTGGAGAACAATTTGAAATTGTGTCTGGGATGGCCAAAACTGCATTCCAGTCCATTTCTGAACACAGCCGTGACTGGGTGGAAGAAAAGATCAGAGATGATGATGATGTGATTGCAACATTTACCAAAGGAAAATATTCACTTGTAGGTTGTTTTTCATATTAAATTTCAGTCTTTATTAAAAAGTTTAGTATAGAAAATACAGCATAGAAATAATAATTATGCTGAATTTCAGAAAAAAAAAATTAATATTTCACAGTTAAAAAGAAATGTTTTTCATTTTGATTTTATAGGTTAAATTCAGACACATGGAAAACCAATAAATTCATTTTACAGCATGTGACTTTGCAAAGGATAAACTTGAAGTTTATATCACTGACCTAATCATTGGCAATTCAAGACATTAAATAAGTTGGGAGTCTAGATAAGAGCCTGAGAGTGACCTATCCTGATTATGGTGACAAAACTCTTATGATTTTCTTAAGATTCAATCCTCCCTGGGCATCCTTTTTGCTCAACTTTGTGTTTCATTTATTTTCGTAACAATTTTTTCTTCATTGCTTTCATTTCAGGCTGATTTGAGGAAAGAAATAACAGAGAACATTACCACATTAGTGAATGATTTGGTTGAACCATTCAGACCTTTGATAGGATTCATGGACCCCTTCCTGAAACTCTACAATGCCATATTTGGGACTGTTAATTCCATCAAGGAGGCCTATGATATTTTAAAAGAAGGGTATGTATTAAATTGTAGCAGAATATTCTTATGTGTTTGACTGCCTGCCAATATTGGACTTTCTTGTGGATACTAAAACTGAGAAAGTCCATAACAGATTTATAGCCTATTCTTTAGAGTTTTAAGTTACAAACTTGGAAAAAATGATTTTATTCTATAGTTGACAATTTCTGTCAATTTGACAAGTCCCATATGGAAGGATGCGTTTTCAGATCTGTTGCTCCTCTACTTCTTGTTTAAGAGCCGACCTAGATTTTTCCCACTCAATAGGCAGAGAACCTTGAATCTGTTCTTGTTATTTCTAAATATAGTTCATGCTTCTCTAATAATGTTTAGTGCATTTGTTTTTAATTTTAGTTACCAGATGGCAAGATCTGCTATTGACAGAATATTTGGTCCAAAAGCTCACAAAGAATTTCCTCGAGACACACGGCTTAGTGGTAGTGGTTGCAGTGAAGAAGGGTTCTATCCTTCCAGACTTTCAGATTACTGGGGAGATGGAGTAGATCTGGAAATAGAGAATGGTAAAGATGTAAGTTTAATATGTTGTAAAAGGTTCAAACATGGGTTATTATTTGGTGAATGTTGGTCTAAATAATGATGGAACAGTTTTTTCAGCAACTACTATAAATCATAGCATCTGGATATTTGGTACGCAGCATAGCAATTCAATCCCATTTTCAGGGTTGAAATTTCAAATCTTTTTCTGGCCAACTTGCTGTTTGCAGACTTAAATATGAATAAATAATGTTTCCCCCCTCTTTGGTAGAGAGACATATTTTTATCCTGTCTGGTGGTCTGTCTTCAACCTATTAGAAAAATTGTGGGATGCTACTAAGCAAGAAATTTGTGTATTATTTTGTTGCCTGCAACATGTGCTCAAAAGCCAATATATGGGTTACTTTGGCACTATCTGTTGCCTGGCATGTTGTCCTATGATCTATGGTTCTGTGGGGCATAAAAATGTTTATCAAATTTTCCAGGCTGCTGCATGCCATAGCAGTGAAAATGAAACATGTTTGACATGGTAAAAATGTCTCATGACAGTAAGAAATAAAGATTTCCAGACTGAATAAGTATTATGCATACAGTATACATGTAATTGGTTAGATTTATTACTAATCGTTTATTATAGTTTGTATCCATTTTGGCCTGGTACAATAAAGTACATGTATATACAGGTCTGTACAATCCACTATAATTTTTTTCTGCTTTTAGATTGTGGCACCATTTGCAGGCCACATTACTCTATCAGACAAAGGTAATGCTAATGAAGTGGTTATCCATGCCACAGCTGGTTCATTACAGGATGTGAAGGTCTACATCACTAACATTAAACCAGAGGATAATATAGAGCACCCTGATGGCCCTGATGATAAAGGCAGATTGGTAAACTACTTGTTTTAGAGACTTGCAATGGTTAAACATATACAATAAAGTTTTAGGCAAACTCTAAGGGCCAGGGTTGCCAAGTGGTCCTTGTTTCTGGTTTAATAACATTGCTCCTCCCCATCAATCACTAGACAATTACCCATGCAAATAAGAGTTTAAGAACAGATTTTTTCCAGTAATTTTTAAATTTTACCTTTATGCAAGTAGGTTTGTCAGTTTACTGATTATAGTTGGCAGTAACCTTAGGCTATTATTTTGCCCCTTCCCACCTCTTTCAATTGCCAGTTTTCTTCAAAATATACTGTTCCTTTGTTTCCCACCAACTACCATATTTCTCATTGGTATTTTATCATCATTTTCATGTTCATTACCCTTATATATCTTTTAAATAAAATAGTGCAGTGAAGTTTGAATGTCTGGTGCAAAAGTAGAAAACCTTGCCAAATACAGTTATGGTTATGTATGCTTTCTTCATTTCAACATTCCTTTGGTGACTAATGAATTCAATCTTTAAGATGAAATAGGTTCTCTTAACAGGATGAGGGGCATTAAGACCTATAATTGGCCCAAGAAAATGTAGTTGGTTCAAATATTATGATATTTTTAGGAAATATCAACTTTTATGTGGCTGCAAAGAAAATACTCCAAATGGTAAATTTTGGACCAAAAATGAGTCTTATTGCCACTCATCTTTTATGCATGTTGTAATTCTTAATATTAACAATGGTATACCTTGGTAAAGCTACAAACTTAATGTTTTGTTTTTAACTTCTTCAGATATCAGCTGGAGTAAAGATAGGAGAAGCCTCCTATTCAAATTGTTACAACCATATACACATCACTATGGTCAGAGATGGTGGGTTTATGGACCCCACTCGCTTCTTTGAGACCAAGCCTTTCTCTGTTCCAGTCTGGAATCAGAAATGTGATGATTATAAACTTGTCTGGAAGGTAATGAAAAAAAAAACTATACTGAAGGTTAAAATGAATGTTCACCAGACTACATGTTGCTTAAGAGAAAAAAATGGATGTGTGGGCACAAATTTCTGTGGATTGCTGATAAACTGCATATTTGTTGTTTGATAAATTCTGGTTTTTACAAATTCGCTATGTAAGCACAGTAAAATCTTTCATTTTCTGGGAATTTAGTTTCATGGATTGCCTAAACCATGAAAGCCATGAAAATGAGTACCCCATGAAAATTAATACTATTACAATATTTGATAAAATAAAAACAAATAAGATGTCTTTTGAATAGGTGATTCCTTAAAAATTTGTATCATAAGCTTAAAGTTATACAATATTTCTTGTTCTTATTTCCGCATATTGAGACAATGATTCTATTGTTTAAAGTCTAAACAGAAAGACATTGATATTTTTTGTTTAATAAAACTATATGTTTATCATTCATTACTCAATATATTTCCACTTGGGTCATCTGTCATTAATATATGCCTTTACTATTTTGAAAATTTAAAAATACATGTAATTATATTTCTAGTTTGAAACCATAGCTGAGGGGTGTATCTTGTGTCTTGGTGGTGATGAGCCTCAAGAAGATACCAGCCCAGAAATGTCAAGTTCTGTTGACCAACCAGATGGTTTAGATTCTGGTTCAGACCCTGGTTCTAGTGGTGGTGGAGGTAGGTTCTAAAGTTCTTCACAATGCAGCTGTACATCAAAACAATGCCATACAATAAAATTACATGTACAATAAAAAATTATATATTAATTATTACAATGAATTGATATATAAATACAAATATATATGCTTCAAGAAAATGAAATTCCACATGATTTATCTAAAAAACAAAACCTCAATTATCATGCTAAAATTTACAGAATATGTTCAAAGGGTAATTCAGGACTTAAAAAAAGGTTTATAAACCTATTATGAAACCTATTATGTGCAAAGTCAAGAGAGGCAGACCCTAAAATCAAATCCCAGGTTATGGGACCCCATGCTGATGCTCAAGGTTCCCAAACTATTATTAGAATTAACAAAATCTAGGAAGCACTGAAAAATCTCATCCACTCCAAAATTTGATCTGCTTTACAGTTTTACTCTACCCATATATACTGTTGTCGCATGTCCAAAGCCGAGGTTATAAGTTATTATTTCAGTAATGTTTTATAGGTGTTTGAATCATATGTAGTTAACTATTGTCAACATACTTAAATGGTTTATTTGGATGAGAATGGAAAATTTTTTGTTATGAAAAAGGATCTTGACAAGTGCTTGAAATCACCTTGAATTAGGTATTAATTTTTTGTGGAAACCATACAGAATATTAAGGGGCTGTTTTAAGAAATTGCTATGAGAACCATTCTCAGCTCATATGCCATTAGCTCCCCCACCCAACATTCACCAATTCATATCTTTGCCAAAAACAATTGAAATTTTTAAGCAGATTTTAAAAAACAAAAATTAATAGCCCAAATGTGAATAAGTATTTAACCTTAAATTTTCACTTTTTAAAGATATAACATTGAAATTTGAAACATTGTAGGTGAAATGTATAACAAATTTGAGAGTTCTGGACGCAGGAAGAAAAGATCAGTTTTTGGTGGAAATGGGAAAGACAGTAAGAGAAATATAAAGCGCATATATTATTGTTTGTTTTTTTGATATTATATCAAATGCGATGCCATGCAAAATAGCAATGATACACTAAATGAAATTTAAAGTACAATAATCACTCTCAGAAATTAGTTTACCTGCTCAATACATTGTATTTAAAACTGACTATTTGAATAAAATGACATTTAGATGTAAAAAAGAAACAATAGTTTTTGTAGTGACAAATTCTGAGAATATTTTGTTTACATGCATGCTTAACTCAATTACATATTCAAACACAAATACACATAGTTTGCCATCAGGACTTTTCCAGAAAATACTATGTCCTTTGTTTGTAGGTATTCCCCTTCTTTGGAAATATTTTAGGTTATTTTGTTGACAAACAAAATTATATTATTGATTATTATAATGTCAGATGTACTTTATTTAGATCCTTTCATTACTTTGCTGGAAAAGACTCAGAAGTTCTTCAAGAAGTTTTCCCTGAAGAGACTGAAGATGGGCTCCATTATCAGATTTCTTGAAGAATTAGATATGAAAGATAGCAAGCTGAAAATGACTGAAGTCATGAAAACAGTCAAGGTAAATATTGTAGGCTAAATAGGTTTATGGTTCTAATGCCATCAAGAACTTGGACTCATGCCAATTTCTGTTACAGTTGACTTACCACTTTAGTACGAAATTGTGTTTTCCATGGCTTGTAATCTCTCTATGTTCAAAAGCTTTCTCTTGATACTTCAGTTTCATTAGTCTAAAATAAAGACTGCTCTTAATTACATGTATAGGTTTAAAAGTATATACCACCCCAAATCAGACTCTAAAGATATTTTAATTTTGATGTCAAGCATACTTATTCAATAGATTTTAAACTTTTTAGTTACTTTAACTTCTTGTCACCTCTCTACTAAAGCTACAATATACATTTTACTTTAACATACTTTATGATTTGTAAAAAGTAATCAAAATTAATTTTCCTGTTACAGAAAATCCTTGACAATAAGCCTTGTTTTAACCCAGCCCAAGCTACTGATGACCAGCTTATTCTAGAACTAATGGAACGTGGAAAGTCAACTATTGGAACGAGAGAAGAACTGATCAAGAGATTGACCACAATAGATAACCGTAAGTAGACGATGATAACATAAATGGGGTGTGGCTTATCATTATGTTACTTGCAACATGTTGCAAATTTAGATTTTGTGAACACCTAAACTAAAAAACGGAAGGAGTACAAAAATTTTACACTCTGTTCTGAGTATTAAGTATGATTGGAGGATTTGCAAATCTGTTGACTATTTTAAAAAAAGTTTTAGACAACTTAGTCTTTTCTGACTGTCAGTTTTCTAGTTAAAGAAAGATTATTATTTCATGGCAGCTTTATAAAAATGAAAGTTCTTTTTGTCTCCCCTGCAAGCTATAGGTGTTACTTGATTGATGGCGACGGCGTTAACTGTCAATGTTAAGGTTTTATGAGCTCCTCCATATCTTAAGAACTAGGTTGATGAAACTTGGTACGCATGTGCCTAAGTGGTAGCTTAGCCCAGTTGCATTCCCATCTTTTGACCTTGATCTTGGTATGCATATGCCCCAGTAGTAGTTAAGCACAGTTGCATCCCCATCTTGATTTTCTGGTTGAGTGACTTTGACATAATAGCAATGGTAAGTTTTTGCAAGCACCTCCATATCTCAAGAACTATTGGTCCTAGGTTGATGAAACTTGGTATGCATATGCCCCAGTAGTAGCTTAGCACATTTGCATCCCCATCTTTTGACCTTGACCTTGATTTTCTGGTTGAGTGACTTTGACAATTTTCAATACATCTAATAGCAATGTTTAGTTTTTATTAACACCTCCATATCTCAAGTACTTTTGGTCCTAGGTTGATGAAGCTTGGTATGCATATGTCCTTGTAATAGCTTAGCACAATTGCATCCCCATCTTTTGAACTTGACTTTGATTTTCTGATTGAGTGACTTTCATAATTTTTAATGCATATGTTTTGCAATGTTTAAATTCTATTCTCAGAAACTGAAAATCATAATAAATTCAAAATATAGTGGAAGTAAGAATGAATTTTTGGTTCTGATGTTGCCGGCAGGCGAGACATACTTTAGTGTTAACTTTTGTCATTGGTATTTGGCGGAATGAGAGTTCACATTTGTTTTTTTTCTCAACAATAGATAAAATTAATGTACTGTTGAATATCAAGGTTTTCTGATGGTACAGTCAGGCGAGATGTACTTTAGTGTAAACTTTTGTTTATTTGTGGACTTCAAATTTGGCAGTTACATAATTGCAAGTATATATATTATAGGTATACTCTTTAATACTAGTAGATTTTATTTTTGTGAGTTGTGCAAAATAGCTATAAAAATAAGATACCTGGAAATAACCAACTTATACAGTACATGATACATAATTATTTTTATTTGTAACAAATTACATTACAGAATGTCCTCTAATGTCCTTCGCAATGGGAGATAACTTGGTGTGTACCTTCGATTCCATGTGTATGGGTGTGGAATGTTGTATGAACGTCAAACTTTTCATGTTTCGCAAAACTGTGAAAGCCTATGCAAGATTTGATCCATGCAAGTCTGAGTTCCACTATGGTGTTGATGGGTTTCATGACAGTGTTACTATGGGTTTACATCTTGATGGTAAGTTTTCTTCACAATGTAAACAATTTTCTAATTATACCTCACTTCCAGCAAAAAAAAATTATCTGTAGTTCTTCTCTATTTCCACTACACTACAACTTCTTTCTAACATATAATTTAACTGGTAAAATATTATACCCCCACTCATAAGAGAGGGGGGCTATATTGAAATCCCCTTGTCAGCTGTCCATCAGTTACAAACTTTTGTAACAGATTTCTCACTTTCTTCTATAGGGATTAATTTCAAATTTGGTACACAGCTTTAGAATGATAAGTTGTACATTGACTCTCCTTCCCAGGCTAGTCGCTCACCTACTTCCTGTGTTTTCCAAGCCAACTAAGACTTTTTTAGGGTAAAAAATAGACAATTTTTACATAACAGATTTTTCAGCTTCTTCTAAAGGGATTGATTTTAAAATTTGGTACACAGTTTTATCATGATGAGTTATACTGTGATGCCTCTTTTCAGGTCAGTTGCACACCTATTTCCTGCTTTCTGAGTTGACTTAAACTTTAAAGGGTCAAAAATAGACAATTTTTTGTAACAGATTTCTCAGCTTCTATCGCAGGGGTTGATTTCAAAATAAGTGCACAGCTTTAGCATGATGAGTTGTACTGTGCCTCCCTCCCCTTTCCAGGACAATGGTGCATCTACTTTCTGTTTTCCGTATGGTCAATTGGGGGTATCCTTAGCACATCTTAGTGCAACCTCTTGTTGCAACTAGGTTGCTGTTAAATGAGATCCATTTTGTTTCTCTGAAACTGCTTGGCCAAATGCAGCCAAACTTGATATGGTTGTTCCTTAGGGTATTGTGCAAAAAGTTTGCGTTGGGATTTCTGATACGTCAAAAAACATGGCCACTGTTACTAAAAATAGAACAGGGGGGTCAAATACAGTTTTTGCAAATAACTCAAAAACGGTGACAGATATCAAAATTCTGGCATAGGATAAAAGTGATCAGCACCTCAAGATCTACCTGCCCTTAGATTTTCAAGAAGATCCAACAACCGATGTAGGAGTTATTGCCCTTTTTCTGGATTTATAGCTCACCTGACCCAAAGGGTCATGGGAGCTATTGCCATCACTTGGCGTCCGTCGTCTGTCGTCCGTCGTCCGTTAACTTTTTCAATTGTTAACTCCTCTGACACCATAAGTCTAATTCCAACCAAACTTGGTACAGTTGTTTATTGGCATGGGTGCTTCAAAGTATCGTTTGGATTTTTGATTCATAAAAAACATGGCCGCTGTAGCTAAAAATAGAAGATAGGGGTTAATTGCAGTTTTTTGCAAATAACTCAAAAACAGTGACAGATATCAAAATTCTGGCTTGGGTAAAAGTGATCAGCACCTCAAGATCTACCTGCCCTGAAATTTTCAAGACGATCCAACAACTGATGTAAGAGTATGGCCCTTTTTCTGGATTTTTTCAAAATTTCTCACCTATTTAGCCCTATATCTTGAAAACTATACAAGATATGTCAAAAATTTAAATTGCATATGATTAAGCACATCAAGATCTACATTTCATGTAAGTAGGATCATTTCTTTTAGGAGTTATGGCCCTTAAAGCGTCAAAATTTACCATTTTTGGCTGGATTTCACTAGTGAAAATCCGGGTTATAAAATGGTGAATGTCGGGTGGGCGGCGGGCGGGTTGGGCGGACAGCGGGCGGGGAAAATACTTTCGTAACAGTTTTTTCAGCAACTACTAATCACAGCCTTTTGATATTTGGTATGCAGCCTCAGCTTGGGCTCCCATAAGGTGGGATTCGATTTCAGGTCTGTCGCTCATCTATTTCCTGTTTACCGACTTAGTTAATTTTTGACATAAATGTCCAATTATAGAAAGTTTTCGTAACAGTTTTCTCAGCAACTACTAATCACAGCCTCTTGATATTTGGTATGCAGCATCAGCATGGGCTCCCATAAGGTGGGATTTGATTTCAGGTCTGTCGCTCATCTACTTCCTGTTTACCGACTTAGTTAATTTTTGACATAAATGTCCAATAATAGAAAATTTTTGTAACAGTTTTCTCAGCAACTACTTATCTCAGCTTCTTGATATTTGGTATGAAGCATCAGCATGGGCTCCCATAAAGTGGGATCTGTGGCTCATATACTTCCTTTTAAATGAAATCGGGCCATTTCTGTCTTTGACCCATTTTTGGCCGGATTTCACTAGTGAAAATCCGGGTTATAAAATGGTGAATGTCAGGCGGACGGCGGGCGGGGAAAATACTTTCGTAACAGTTTTCTCAGAAACTACTAATTACAGCCTCTTGATATTTGGTATGCAGCATCAACATGGGCTCCCATAAGGTGGGATTCAATTTCAGGTCTGTCGCTCACCTACTTCCTGTTTACCGACTTAATTAATTTTTGACAAAAATGTCTAATTATAGAAAATGTTCGTAACAGTTTTCTCAGCAACTACTAATCACAGCCTCTTGATATTTGGTATGCAGCATCAGTATGGGCTACCATAAGGTGGGATTCCATTTCAGGTCTGTGGCTCATATACTTACTTTTAAACGAAATACGGCCATTTCTGTCTTTGACCCATTTTTCTTTACTTTTCCCCTGAATTTCAAAGCTTAACTTGTCTGACACCATAAGACCAACTGCATCTAAACTTGGCACACATATTCAATAACATATCTGCTACAATTCTGTCGTTTGGATTGTCGATTGGTAAAAAAATATGGCTGCCAGGGCTAAAAATAGAACATAGGGGGTAAATTGCAGTTTTTTGCTAATTACTCAAAAATGGTTTCAGATATCAAAATTGTGTAAGAATCAAAAGTGATCAGCATATAAAGATCAACCTGTCCTAAAATTTAAAAAAAAAAGCCTACTGCTGATGTGGAAGTTATTGCCCTTTTTTGTAATGTTTGCCAAATTTTGCACTTATTAAGCCCTTTGTCTCAAAAACTTTATAAGATAATTCAGAAATTTAAATCCCATATGGTTAAGCACAATAATATCTACAGAATATGTGTATCTGTGTAGTTCAGGTGAGCGATTCAGGCTCCTAGGAGCCTCTTGTTTCAAAATTTTGCACTTATTTAGCCCTTTATTAGCTCACCTGACCCGAAGGGTCATGTGAGCTATTGTCATCACTTGGCGTCCGTCGTCCGTCCGTCGTCCGTCGTCTGTCGTCCGTCGTCCGTAAACTTTTTAAAACGTTAACTCCTCTGACACCATAAGTCCAATTGCAACCAAACTTGGTATGGTTGTTCATTAGCATTCGGTGCTTAGAACTGATGTGGGGATTTTTGATTCGTCGTAAAACATGGCCACCATGGCTAAAAATAGAACATAGGGGTAAAATGCAGTTTTTTGCAAATAACTCAAAAACGGCTACAGATATCAAAATTCTGGCATAGGGTAAAAGTGATCATCACCTCAAGATCTACCTACCCTGAAATTTTGAAGAAAATCCAACGACCCATATAGGAGTTATTGCCCTTTTTGTGGATTTTTTGCAAATTTTGCACCTGTTTAGCTCAATATCTTGAAAACTATACTAGATATTTAAGAAATTTAAATTGCATATTGTTAAGCACATCAAGATCTACAAAATATGTAAGGGGGTCAACGTTGTAGGACCTTTCCTTTTAGGAGTTATTGCCCTTAGAACGTCAAAATTTAGCATTTTAACAGCATTTCCTCATTACATTGAAAACGTTAACTCCTCTGACACTTCAAGTCCAAATGGAACCAAACTTGGTATAGTTGTTTATTAGCATTAGGTGTATAGAACTGATGTGGGGATTTTTGATTGGTCGTAAAACATGGCCGCTGTGGCTAAAAATAGAACATAGGGGTAAATGGCAGTTGTTTGCAAATAACTCAAAAACGGTGACAGATTTCAAAATTTTGATTGGAACAAAAGTGATCAGCACCTCAAGATCTACCAGCTCTGAAATTTTGAAGAAAATCCAACAACCCATGTAGGAGTTATTGCCCTTTTGTGGATTTTTTGCAAATTTTGCACCTGTTTAGCTCAATATCTTGAAAACTATACAAGATATTTGAGAAATTTACGTTGTAGGACCTTTCCTTTGAGGAGTTATTGCCCTTGGAACGTCAAAATTGAGCATTTTAACTGCATTTCCATATATTGAAAATGTTAACTCCTCTGACACTTTAAGTCCAAATGGAACCAAACTTGGTATTATTGCTTATTATTATTAGGTGTATAGAACTTTAGTGGGGATTTTTGATTGGTTGTAAAACATGGCCCCTGTGGCTAAAAATAGAACATTAGGTTAAACTGCATTTTTTTGCAAATAACTCAAAAAGGGTGACAGATTTTTAGATTTTGATTGAGAACAAAAGTGATCAGCACCTTTAGATCCACCATATTGTCAGATGACCCCCTTATCAATCTTATGACCCTTTCAACGTTAAATAGATTTTGCCTTATAACCTTTACTTCAGGCACATTTGTCAGGTGAGCGATTCAGGCTCCTGGGAGCCTCTTGTCTTAAAAACTATTCAAGATATTTTAAAAATTCAAATTGGATATGATTAAGCACATTAAGATCTACATTTCATGTAATTAGGTCAAAGCTGTGGAACCATTTCTTGCAGGAGTTATGGCTCTTAAATCGTAAAAATTTACCATTTTTCATTACTTTTTCCCTGAATTTCTAAGATTAACTTGTCTGACACCATGCATCCAACTTCAACCAAACTTAGCATAGTTGTTTAATAGCATAAATGCTACAAGTGTATCGTTCAGATTTCTGATTCGTCAAAAAATATGGCCGCCATGGCTAAAAATAGAACATAGGGGTAAATTGCAGTTTTTTGCTAATAACTCAAAAATGGTTAAAGATATCAAAATTATGATTGGTGACAAAAATGATCAGCATATAAAGATCTACCTGCTCTGAAAGTTTCAAGAAGATCCAACAATAATTGATGTAGGAGTTATTGCCCTTTTTTTGGATATTTTTATGGCCCGACCACGTATGTGGATCGGACATATAGTTTTACCCTTGTCCGTCCGTCCGTCCGTCCGTCCGTACGTCCGTCCGTAACACTTTGGTTAAGTTCTTGGTTAAGGTCCATTACTCGGATACTAGATGTTGGGGGTTAACGATATTTCACCACCAGATGGGTCTTGGGTAGGGCTACACCACCCACTAGAAATTAGGTCACTGTGACCTATATTTTATGCATGAACGACTTCGGTTAAGTTCTTGGTTAAGGTCCATAACTTGGATACTAGATGTTGGGGGTCAATGATATTTCACTACTAGATGTGTCTTAGGTAAGGTGACACCACCCACTAGAAATTAGGTCACTGTGACTTATATTTTATGCATGAACGACTTTGGTTAAGTTCTTGGTTAAGGTCCATAACTTGGATACTAGATGTTGGGGGTCAATGATATTTCACTACTAGATGTGTCTTAGGTAAGGTGACACCACCCACTAGAAATTAGGTCACTGTGACCTATATTTTGCGCATGAATGACTTCGGTTAAGTTCTTGGTTAAGGTCCATAACTTGGATACTAGATGTTGGGGGTCAATGATATTTCACTACTAGATGTGTCTTAGGTAAGGCGACACCACCCACTAGAAATTAGGTCACTGTGACCAATATTTTACGCATGAATGAACTTGGTTAAGTTCTTGGTTAAGGTCCATATCTCAGATACTACATGTTGATGGTCAATGGTATTTCACCACTAGATGTGTCTTGGGTAACATGACACCACCCAATAAAAATTAGGTCACTGTGATCTATATTTTATGCATGAACGACTTCGGTTAAGTTCTTGGTTAAGGTTCATAACTTGGATACTAGATGTTAAGGGGTCAATGATATTTCACCACTAGATGTGTCTTGGGTAAAGTGACACCATCCACTAGAAATGAGGTCACTGTGACCTATATTTTATGCATGATAACTTTGGTTAAGGTCCATATCTTGAATACTACATGTTAGGGGTCAATAATATTTCACTTCTCGATGAGTCTTGGTACATGGCTTCACCCATCAGAAATAATGTCACAGCGACCTATATTTTACACTTGAACACTTTTGATCAATTTTTTGGTAAAGGTCCATATCCCAGGTAATACACATTGAGGGTCAATGATATTTCAAGAACGGGAGGGCCATCCTGTGGCTCATAGACACATTATCTAGTTTCAAAATTTTTCACTTATTTTGCCATATATCTTGAAAACTGTACAAGATATTTCAAAAATTTAAATTGCATATGATCAAGCACATCAAGATCTACATTTCATGTATTTAGATCAAAGCTGTAGGACCATTTCTATTAGGAGTTATTGTCCTTAAAACAACAAAATTTACCATTTTTATGGCCCGACCACGTATGTGGATCGGACATATAGTTTTACCCTTGTCCGTCCGTACGTCCGTACGTCCGTCCGTAACACTTTGGTTAAGTTCTTGGTTAAGGTCCATTACTTGGATACTAGATGTTGGGGGTCAATGATATTTCACCACCAGATGGGTCTTGGGTAGGGCTACACCACCCACTAGAAATTAGGTCACTGTGACCTATATTTTATGCATGAACGACTTCGGTTAAGTTCTTGGTTAAGGTCCATAACTTGGATACTAGATGTTGAGGGTCAATGGTATTTCACTACTAGATGTGTCTTAGGTAAGGTGACACCACCCACTAGAAATTAGGTTACTGTGACCTATATTTTATGCATGAATGACTTTGGTTAAGTTCTTGGTTAAGGTCCATATCTCAGATACTACATGTTGATGGTCAATGGTTTTTCACCACTAGATGTGTCTTAGGTACTATGACACCACCCAATAAAAAATAGGTCACTGTGAACTATATTTTATGCATGAACGACTTCTGTTAAGTTCTTGGTTAAGGTCCATAACTTGGATACTAGATGTTGGGGGTCAATGATATTTCACCACTAGATGTGTCTTGGGTAAAGTGACACCATCCACTAGAAATGAGGTCACTGTGACCTATATTTTACGCATGAATGACTTTGGTTTAGTTCTTGGTTAAGGTCCATATCTTGAATACTACATGTTAGGGGTCAATAATATTTCACTTCTCGATGAGTCTTGGTACATGGCACCACCCATCAGAAATAAGGTCACAGCGACCTATATTTTACACATGAACACTTTTGATCAATTTCTTGGTAAAGGTCCATATCCCAGGTAATACACATTGAGGGTCAATGATATTTCAAGAACCGGAGGGCCATCCTGTGGCTCATAGACACATTATCTAGTTCATCACTTTTCCCCTGAATTTCAAAGATTAACTTGTCTGACACCGTAAGACCAACTGCTTCTAACTTGGCACACTTGTTTTAAAGCTTATATGCTACAACTCTATCGTTCATATTTTTGATTCATAAAAAAACATGGCTGCCATGGCTAAAAATAGAACATAGGGGATGAATTTCATTTTTTTGCTAATAACTCAAAAATGGTTTCAGATATCAAAATTGTGCAAGAATCAAAAGTGATCAGCATATTAAGTACCTGTCCTGAAATTTCGGAAAAGATCTGACTCCTGATGTGGGAGTTATTGCCCTTTTTTCTAATTTTTGCTAAATTTTGCACTTATTAAGCCCAATAACTTGAAAACTAACCAAGTTATTTCAGAAATTTAAATCGCATATGGTTAAGCACAATAATATCTACAAAATATATGTATCTGTGTAGTTCAGGTGAGCGATTCAGGCTCCTGGGAGCCTTTTGTTTCTGTTTGCCAAACACTTGATTTTACATAAGGCATATTGTGAAGGCTTGGAAATCACTAGTAAGCACTAGCTTACAATTTATCCATTTTAACCATATCAAGTAAGCCTAAGATCTAGATAATAATCTGTAATAATCTTTCATATATTTTATGTTGAACAGGTATGGAAAAAGAAATTAAGACTGGAATAAAGATACCTATACTTGGTGGACTAGAAATCATTCTAAGGTACTTTACATGTAGTTGATGAGGTTAAACTATTGACCTATTGGTACACAACTTCAAGTTCATTTTCATATTCAATGGTACTATGATTAGCATTTTTTACCATATTTCATGTAGGGAAATATTTATGTAACAGTTTTCTCAGCAACTACTATCACAACCTTTTGATATTTGGTATGCAGCATCAACATGAGTTCCCATATTGTTGGAATTGATTTTAAGTCTGTTGCTTACACACGTCTTGCTTAACTCTGTCTTGGACATTTTTTAAAAGTTTGTGTAGATAATTAATTGTTTAACACAATGTACAATAAAAATTTAGAAAATGCAATTAAGATCATGTCTGTTGTTTGTTCATATTAAAAAGACTCATCAAGAATGAAGTTTATTCAAAATTGCTATGAATGAAAAATGTATGTAATAGAAATAGAAATAAAACAGCTAGTTTTCATTGAAAAGTTTCTAAAAATTTAGACTACCTACAAACACAGGTTTTTTTTAGAGGGGAGGGGGCTATATAGGAACCACCCTATCTGTCCATCTGTCAGTCAGTCTGCCTTTCTATCCACATATCACACAACTCCTACACTGCTTGGTGGATTTTGCTGAAACTTTACATGAAGGAAAGGCATCTTATGGAGATATGGATGAAACGATTTCATTTATCTCATATATAACTAATAGGAAGATAATCTGGTTTTAGGCTTTTTTCCAGCATAGAGTTCAGTATGAAGTGGGGTTTCCATTAATATGTAAGCTTTCTCATATTTTTCCTTATGTTATTATTTAAGGTTTGCAGTACAGAAAACAGACAGTGAAACCTTTGCTAATGTCATCCTTGGCTTTTGTGACCAGAACGATAATTCTAGATGTATAGTAGATGTTCCTCTATTAAAAGATGCCATTCTTCCACTACCTATATGCCACCCTGATGGTTCTATCACATGGCCTAAAGGTTTGTACTATAATATGGATAATTGATATCAAATAGGCAGTAATGAGATGTGGAAAAAGTGTATATGACACAACCACCAAAGGCAGTTTAATGGAATCTAAAAAGAAAAGATATGGAATATGTATGCATGACACAAACAACATCACAATAAAAAAATTATAATGACAGAAAGCAAAGGAATTCTTCATCCACTTTTTAGCTCACCTGGACCGAACTTTTATCATCACTTGGCATCCGTCGTCGTCTGTAAACAATTTTTCAAACGTTAACTTGTCCGACACCATAAGTCCAATTGCAACCAAACTTGGTACAGTTGTTTAGTGGCATTATGTGTACAAAAGTATCGTTTGGATTTTTGATTCGTAAAAAAACATGGCCGCCATGGCTAAAAATAGAACATAGGGGGCAAATTACAGTTTTCTGCAAATAACTCAAAAACGGTAATAAATATCAAAATTCTGGCGCGGGTAAAAGTGATCAGCACCTCAAGATCTACCTGCCCAGAAATTTTCAAAAAGATCCAACAATGGATGTAGGAGTTATGGCCCTTTTTCTTGATTTTTTCAAAATTTTGCACTTAATTTAAGCCCTATATCTTAAAAACTATACAAGATATTTCAAAAATTCAAATTGCCTATGATTAAGCACATCAAGATCCATATTTCATGTAATTAGGTCAAAGCTGTAGGACCATTCCTTTTAGGAGTTATTGCCCTTAAAACGTCAAAATTTACCATTTTTCATTACTTTTCCCCTGAATTTCAAAGATTAACTTGTCTGACACCATAAGACCAACTGCATTTAAACTTGGCATACTTGTATAATAGCATATATGCTACTGTAAACCTGTGCAAGCTACAGAAACCAGTATTATTGACGATCATGTCATAGCAACCACAGCACTTCGAGCAGCCCCTACATACAATAAATTACCTACTATGTACTGGATATCTAAATTACAAAAAAACCCATATAAATCCCGTTTTATCTCTGCATCAAGTAAATGTTCCTTAACCAATATTTCTAAAGTCTTGTCTCATGCTTTAACTACAATGAAAGAATTTATCATCCGATACTGTGATAAAATTTTCAAAAATAGTGGAATAAATCATTTTTGGAGTGTTGATGTTTTAGACAAACTTCTGGCATTTGAAAATACTTTTCAATCCGTAGACAGCTATGACTTTTCCACTTTATATACTAATCTACCTCACAATCTTATCAAAAAGAAATTTGAATATTTAATTAAATGGTGCTTTGACAAATCTAAAAGTGACTACATCTGTTCTAAAGTGTCACAAGTATTTAGTAAATCGTATTTTAGTAACGAAACCTTCAAAGGTTATGTTAATTGGACCGACATAGAAGTTATTACTGCATTAAACTTTCTTTTAGATAATATTTACATCCCGTTCGGTAAACAAATATATCGCCAAGTCATTGGTATTCCAATGGGAACCAATTGTGCTCCACTCATAGCTGATCTTTTTTTATATTTTTACGAATCACAGTTTATGGCCAAGCTACAAAAAGACCCAAACAAAAACCACCTTATCCAAACTTTTAACAATACATATAGGTACTTAGATGACATACTTGCTCTAAACAACCCCACATTCTCAATTTAATAAATGATATATATCCTAAAGAATTAACCCTAAATAAAGCAAACTCGACCGACAGTAGATGTCCATTTCTAGATTTGGACTTAAGCATTATCAATGGTAGATTACACACTAAAGTATATGATAAACGGGATGACTTTTCATTCCCAATAGTTAAATTTCCATTTCTTGAAGGAGACGTACCATTAGCTCCAGCTTACGGGGTATACATTTCACAATTAGTCAGGTATGCTCGCATTTGCAGTGATGTGTCTGATTTTAATGATAAAAACTGTTTTATTACAGAAAAATTGCTAAAACAAGGTTACCGTTACCACAAATTAGTCAAATCTTTTACAAAATTTGCACATAAATATGGACATATCATGGAAAAATTTGATTGTACATGTAGATTTCTGATTGTTAAAGGAATATCTCATCCTGATTTTTATAGCAATGTAGTTTATAAAGCACAAAAATTCAAAAACAACCTTATGGAAATTAAAAACTGGCTTAAAAACCTTTTGAAAAAAGGATACGAATTCAATATTTTAGTTAAATCTTTGCATTTGGTATGTTTTGGCAGAAATATTGATAGCTTGATAGTAACTTTAAAACGTTAAATTTTCACTTTGTATCCACTGTATTATTTATAAGCACCACAGCGATCAAGTATGTCGGTTCTGTGTGGTGATACAACTCTAAATCATTCATTGTTTTGACTTGGGGTGTTGGATTTAGAACTGATGTATTTGATTCTTTTACATCAATCGATAAATGTTTCTTAGCTAGTTGTCAGTAACTTCGAGTGTTCTCAAGAGAGTTCCTCCTTGTCTTGTTGTTTTCGTACAGTATTTTGTCTTAGGTTCTCTCTTGTTGAATTGAACTTTTGTCGATTGAGTTCTACAGTGTGTTTTATATGTATGCTTTGTGCAAGCTTATCAATAGGGGGAAGGTTGGATCCAAAAAACTAGTTTAACCCCGCCACATTTTATATGTGCCTGTCCTAAGCCAGGAAACTTTGCCAAAGCCTTTGTTTGTCCTTGTCATTCTGTGTTAACTGTTATATGTCAAGAATTGGGTCTTTTGATGATGATTTAGGGATTGGTTTTGAAACTTTTGTATTGTATTATAAGTCTTGGGCCAATGCAAGACGGTAAGCAGTGACCTATGGTCATGTTGAAGACTGCTTGCTGTTTTCCGTTGTGATTTTTAGCTCACCTGACCCGAAGGGTCATGTGAGCTATTGGCGTCACTTGGCGTCCGTCGTCCGTCCGTCGTCCGTCGTCCGTCGTCTGTCCGTAAACTTTTTCAAACGTTAACTCCTCTGACACCATAAGTCCAATTGAAACCAAACTTGGTGTAGTTGTTCTTTAGGGTATGGCCTACAAAATTATTGTTCGGATTTTTGATTTTTAAAAAAACATGGCCGCCGTGGCTAAAAATAGAACATAGGGGTAAAATGCAGTTTTTTGCAAATAACTCAAAAACGGCTACAGATATCAAAATTCTGGCATAGGGTAAAAGTGATCAGCACCTCAAGATCTACCTACCCTGAAATTTTGAAGAAAATCCAACGACCCATGTAGGAGTTATTGCCCTTTTTGTGGATTTTTTGCAAATTTTGCACCTGTTTAGCTCAATATCTTGAAAACTATACTAGATATTTGAGAAATTTAAATTGCATTTTGTTAAGCACATCAAGATCTACAAAATATGTAACAGGGTCAACGTTGTAGGACCTTTCCTTTTAGGAGTTATTGCCCATAGAACGTCAAAATTTAGCATTTTAACAGCATTTCCTCATTACATTGAAAACGTTAACTCCTCTGACACTTTAAGTCCAAATGGAACCAAACTTGGTTTAGTTGTTTATTAGCATTAGGTGTATAGAACTGATGTGGGGATTTTTGATTAGTCGTAAAACATGGCAGCTGTGGCTAAAAATAGAACATAGGGGTAAATGGCAGTTTTTTGCAAATAACTCTATAACGGTGACAGATTTCAAAATTTTGGTTGGGAACAAAAGTGATGAGCACCTCAAGATCTACCAGCTCTGAAATTTTGAAGAAAATCCAACAACCCATGTAGGAGTTATTGCCCTTTTTGTTGATTTTTTGCAAATTTTGCACCTGTTTAGCTCAATATCTTGAAACTATACAAGATATTTGAGAAATTTAAATTGCATATTGTTAAGCACATCAAGATCTACAAAATTTGTAACAGGGTCAACGTTGTAGGACCTTTCCTTTGAGGAGTTATTGCCCTTGGAACGTCACAATTTAGCATTTTAACTGCATTTCCTTACATTGAAAATGTTAACTCCTCTGACACTTTAAGTCCTAATGGAACCAAACTTGGTATTATTGTTTATTATTATTAGGTGTATAGAACTGTTGTGGGGATTTTTGATTGGTTGTAAAACATGGTCACTGTGGCTAAAAATAGAACATTAGGTTAAACTGCATTTTTTTGCAAATAACTCAAATAGGGTGACAGATTTTTAGATTTTGATTGAGAACAAAAGTGATGAGCACCTTTAGATCCACCATATTGTCAGATGACCCCCTTATTAATCTTATGACCCTTTCAACGTTAAATAGATTTTGCCTTTTAACCTTTACTTCAGGCACATATGTCAGGTGAGCGATTCAGGCTCCTGGGAGCCTCTTGTTTGTATTGCTGTTTGTTTATGTTTGTTGTGTCGCGTACACTTATTCCACATCTCAATATCGTCTACAATTCTATCGTTCGGATTTTAGATTCGTCAAAAAACATGGCCGCCATGGCTAAAAATAGAATATAGGGGTAACTTGTAGTTTTTTGCTAATATCCAAAAATGGTTACAGATATCAAGATTGTGCAAGAATCAAAAGTGATTAGCATATTAAGATCTACCTGTCCTGAAATTTTGAAAAAGATCTAACCGCTGATGTGGGAGTTATTGCCCTTTTTGATTTTTTTTTTCAAAATTTTGCACTTATTTAGCCCTATAGCTTGAAAACTATACAAGTTATTTCAAAAATTTAAATTGCAGGACAATTATATCTACAAAATATGTGTATTTGTGTAGCTCACGTGAGCGATTCAGGCTCCTGGGAGCCTCTTGTTAGTTTTTAGCTCATCTCACAAAGTCAGGGGGCCTTAATATATCGGTGTCGATGTCCACTCAAAGTCTATTCCAGCTTACTGGCAAGTGCCAAATCAACCATATTGGTATTGTAGTTGCATCTTGGAATGCTAAGCATGATGCATGTTTTGGGTGCTGACTGTAACCTACCCTTTTCACATGGATTATTAAAGATTATCTGCATGTATATTTATTTATGAACAGTTGACTGGAAAGTATTCTTTAGTAAGGAGGCAGTATTGGAGAGACTGAGGAAAGCTGGGAAGACAGCTGTCAAGCAGCTAACACAAATGGCTGCTGAAAAAATTCTGGAGGAACTTGGACTTCCTAAGGTAAGACAACTTGAATTTGGCTATTGGGACAGGTAAGAAAATACTTAAGGAACTCAAGCTTCCTAAGGTAAGGCAACAAGGATGTGGTTAATGGGACAGGTAAGAAAAAAATGAAAGAACTTAAGCTTCCTAAGGTATGACAGCATAAATGTGGTTATTGGAACAATTTAGAAAATACTGGAGGATTTTTTAATTGATGGGGTTAGACTAGAAAAGACCTTTAACCTTTAATTTTGAAAAAAATGAAAATATCCTTGAAAAACCCTGGAATTTGATAGTTCAGAACTTCCACAATCAAAAGTTCAAAATTGAACTGTTTCACAAAAAAAATTCATTGGGGACAGAAATTTTGTCGACTATTTTCATCCTTGAAAATGACTTATAATAAATACCCTTGAAAAGTCCTGGAAAAACCCTTGAATTTTGCAGCAACAAAATAGTGGCAACCCTGTTAAAGGTATTGGGAAATTTGCACATTTTAATGATCCCTTTATGAAATGCATAAATCTGTAGAATATTTTCTGCTAAGTTTGTTTGTCACACATTCATACAGGTTAAAGAAATTTTAAGTTCAGATACATGCATAGCTAAGTTAATATACATGTAGTATTATAGAGGTATCCTTGTGCATATATTTGGAAGGCCAGTTGTACAATTTGTCCCAGATTTTCTGAGGATACAAATTATCTGGAATAGCTTTAATAGTTATCTGTTTAGCAATAGCAGTCTGTTGCCGAGCTATGGATGACACTATTAACATTATATTAGTTTGGGGGTTTCAATTTAAATAAGGCAGAGTACAGGGCCCTGTCAAAAGTTGTTACTTTTATGAATTCATGAGTATTAAAGTTAAAAACCTCTGTGATGTAATGGTCACATTAATATGTGGAGAGAAAAAAATCTTCAACAATAAAGTTCATTACTTTTCAGGATTTATTACTGACCACTGGACCATGTCCACGACCTAGTAACATGACAAGATATCAGCTGACCCAGATTCTAGAGAGGAGAGGTCTATCTACGGGAGGGACAGAAGAGGAAAGAATTCAGAGACTGATGGAGGATGATAGAAGTATGTTCATCTAATGCATTAATAGGTGATAATGAGATATGAAATAAGTGTACTCAACACAACCAACATAAACAAGCAGCAATATCAAAATTTACAGTGGAAGACAGCTTGCCTTCAATATGACCAGTGATTGATGCTCTCTTTCTTACATTATCGTTATCAAATATTTAAATTCTTAAGATAAGTTAGTGTTTTGGTATTAATTTAATCTTTCTTATATCACCATATAAAAGCAGAGGAGGGACGACAGCCTAAGGCCGTGTGCAAAGGTCACGTGGTTAAATTAGCATCGTCTATCGGCATTTCTAATTTGATTTACGACCCTAAATTCGGAGTTTTTGTGACAAAATTATATTACTTCTAATTCACCCCAGGTGTCCAGGTTTTTGAATATCGCCAGATCCAGGACACAGCTTTCATAATTTACAATTTTTATACTCAGACATACGATATCTGTTTATTAATTAACTTTTTTACGAATACACATTTTTTTATACTGTAGTTTTTCGATTTGACATGTCATCTTTAACATTTAATTCTGAGAAAACCCTTCGAGTTCCATGGCTGATTTTTTACACATTGAATCTTTATACATTGAACATTTTAAAATCGTTCAGCGCCCCATTATTTTGTTCGTAATTAGTCAACAAACATTGCCAATTTTCTACTAATTTGCATATTTTAATCATCAAATATCTTATAACGCGAAATCATTTTGAATTCTTCAAGAATGATTTCCTATAATTCCAAAAAATAAATAAATAGAAAAGTTCATTTAAAAAATATAATAAGGAATGTTTAAGTTTAGAAAATATTGTATTTTATAAGATAGATATATCAATTATTTTTAAGGGGTGGGGCGGGTAGTTTGCAAAATTATTAGGGCAGGCTCAGCGATTTCAGTCATAGACTTGTATAAGAACAAATTAGTATATTAGGAACTTCGATTATGACAATTTGTTTAACATATGAATTAATTAATATATCCTCATCCATCTAGGAAATCATGAAATTTTATTTACTTTAAAAACATTTATTTGATAAAAACATGGAATTAATTCTATCGATAATAAATATGAAAAAATGAAACCAAATATTTCTCTCCAAATACTATATAAATAAAAAATATATAGTATATATTCAAAGGGGTTTGCAGCTTTTTGCTCTTAATCGTTTGTTTTACATGCTAATTAATTATCAATTTATTTGTGACCAGCGGTCGAATACACGTGCGGTTTGATGTTGACTCGTCGATAACCACTGTTAGACTGATTGTCTATTGGCCACGCAATCGATAATATACAAGATATATGCGTGCCGTGTGCAGAGTGTCCAACCTCCTCTGATATAAAAGTATGTGTATTTTGAATATTTTTCTATCAAAATGGAAAAGGTGAACTTTTAATTGTTTCAAAAGGAATAACTTAATTTCTAGATGTTTTCATGTATTAGTTGCTTTTTACAGAATGTTCAATGTTTGGAAAAGACTTTACCTTGCCTGAGATCACGAATGACTTCCTGAAGAAGCATCTGTATTACTCTATCTCACATAACTGTATGAGAGTTGATGCCTGTACAGACTTCTCCCTAAACCTTGGTGATAACTTGTCTTATACAAAGGCATTCAAAGCTTTCATTGACATTGACTTCTGTAAATTTATCATTTCGTTTGGATTTGAAGGATGGAGAGATACCATTGTTCTTATCAGCTATGACTGGGGTAAGAGAACCTAAAATAAGATTTTGAAATACTTTTAATGTATTCAAATAGAAGAAAATGAGATGTGGAATAAGTGTACGCGACACAACCTACAATATAAACATAAATTTAAAACATCCACAATAGAAAACACCCAGCAGCCTTCAATGTGACCAGTGGTCGCTGCTCCCTGTTTTTCAATTGGCCCCTGGATTGAAAATAAATTACATATGATTCAAGCCCAATCCTAAAGTGCAATGAAAGACCCTCTTCTTGACAAAAAACAATTAACATAAATTCGACTAAATACAAACATAAGCTTTGATAAAGATTCCTGCCTTAGGACGGGCACATTACAAATGTGGCGGGGTTAAACTAGTTTTTTGGTGCCAACCTTCCCCCTATTGATAATCAATAACAAAGCACAAACTACCACACAGTAAAAATCAAATCGATAGAAGTTCAATTCAACAAGAGAGTATCTGAGACAAAAGGACAACAATTAATAAACAGGACGTAGAGATACTCTCTTGAGAACACTCGAAGTTAATGACAGCTAGTAGTTGTGGGGTTTTATTTTCATATGAGCTTACACAAAAAAAAACTATGCATAGATAATGTATATAACATATGGTTCATTCAATTGTTTAAAAACGCAAGATAAATAAAGTACACCCTTAACATGCTAAGCTAAAACAAGTGGAAAAAAAAACAAGACCAAAGAACAAACCATGAAGGTAAAAGAAGCAAATAAAAAAGCAGTTTTATTGATTTATAACTTTTACTTAATGTTTAATTGAATGTATTTTGGATTTTAGTTGTGTACTTTTAACGTAAGGTCAATTAGTTCATAGAAGTTTTGATGGCTTGGATAACATCTTACTGATGGAGTTTCAGTTCAAATTTTTTTAAGAAGGTGTGATTTAGGAGTCAATAATGGAAAAAATCTTGAGTTTGTTATTATATCAAGGTCAGGCCAGGCTTCATTGACTATTCTTATCCTTGTTTATCATAGATGAAATGTTAATATAGATTGAATGTTTCTTTTTGGTCATGTTAAGATATTAAAATTGTGTCAAATATTATTTAAGATTTTCAATAATTCACTATACCAGTAAATATTTCAGGGTCAGACAGAGAAATACAAGTTACTAAAGATATCATTGTCAAGTAAGATTTATACGTTTTAGTAAAAGATTAAACATGCAGTAATATTTGTTTTATCTCCTTGAATTTCCTTTATATCAAATAATAAATATGAAAGAATCCAGCTAGCATTCTTGTAATTAAATTTTAACAAAATGTATGGCAATGGATAATTATCTTTTGGGAGATTTTTCAGGAAAAAGGGTATGGTTGACCTTTAATAGCTCATATGGGAGATATTTAGAAATTAATTCCTCATGAAAAAGAAAAATACACTTATTAGCATTATTTCATATTTCAAATTTATGCATTTGATAATAATAAGAACTATGTAGCCCTGTAGTTCCTAAGTCCGTCTATCTACAATGGTTTGTTAACTCCCAAACTATAAATGCAACAGATTGGTGATTTAGTACTGTTTCGAGGGTATGACTCTATCGAATACTTTTGGAAAAAATTATACATTGTATTATATGTTTTCAGACTGAACATTGATAAGGATGATGACAAGAAAGTGTTTCTGGTGGACTTTGGACTGAAGATTGTGATTCAAGGGAAGTCAATGATTAATCAGTACTTTCTAGAGGATCAGGAAATTCCCATACCGATCTGTAATGAGAACTTTATCCTGCCTGGAGGGGGATCATTCAAAGGTTTCCTGGCAGCTCTTGGTGGGAGGCTGAGAATGGAAGGTTTTAATTTATTTCTGAAGTCACTTAAACTTGATGTAAGTTTTACTAATAATTTTTGGTGCCTTTATTTGTTATATTAAAAGTTATTTATTGCTCTTATATTGATTTGTTTGTTTAAACAAATAGAAGATTAAAATAATATTGATCTACATGTATAAAAAATATGCAATTTTTTGTTTTGTTTTAAAATCATTCATTTCAGTTTGTTTACAGAAACTGTCCATTTTATATAAGAAGTTGCATAAGAATGTTCTTCAGTTGGGATAAAATTCCCAATAAAATTAATGAAATTCCAACAAATACTTGCCAAAAACGCCACCAATGCATTTTTGTGTAATGCTTATAAGATTGATTGATATGCTAAAAAAAAGATATGAATTAGGGAAGCTAAATTTGGTTTTTTTTTCAGAACATATTCAAGAAATGGCAAATTGACATACCGAAGGGACCTGAAAGTAAGTCACATTAACAATTTTGTATAGGAGTTAATAAATTATTTAGTTTACATGATGATTGCAGTAATGTTAAAAAAAGCTATCCAGGTTTTACCTATGATCTGAAAGTTTGAAACATGAAAAAAAGCAAATTCTTTTTTTTTGGTTATAATAGAAGCAGTGTGGTAGAGGTTTTCAAAGTATGTAATGTACCTAATACTATAAAAGTTGAACAAAACTAATTTGGAATTGTTTTATTTAAAAATGAGAACAGTAATAGAAATTAGTTAATAATAAAAAAGCCTTTAAGGTAGATAGGGTGTCTAAAAATTTATCCATAGAATTTTCTTAAATTTTGGCCACAGTTAGCTCTAGAATGGTACTTTAAATTTCGATAAAAAAACAAAAGTTCACCAGAGGAATTTTTGTAGAAATGACTTTGAAAAATGCATGATTTTGGTACTTTTGATATAGGATCAATAGTGAAAATTCAAATTTTCTTCATTTAAGAAAATCTACTTCATAGATTTCTCTAATAAATTGTGAAAATTTTTGTTTTGTATTCATTTTTAAATATACTAAATAAAAAGTATAGTTCACCAGCAATTTTTTTGGAAAAATTGAAAAATGTGCTTTTTCCCTATTATTTCTATACAAGTTATCTCCCCTTAAAAAGTACGGGAAAATATTGAAATTCACTAAGAAGAGTTTTATCCAAATTTTTGTTGTAACTATACATTTTGATGTTTACCTAGCCGAATAGATATCGATTAGAACAGCTAGCATTATAAAATTAAAAGTTATGATAGATGTGCAAAAAGATGCTCAGTGATAGACACCCCATCTACCTTAAGTTAATAATTTATAAGAATTACATGTAATTTTTTTCAGACAGTCCTATAGACATCAATCCACAAATATATCTTCCATTATCCCTGAGAAATATGGTTCGTTGTGAAATGCCACATCACTGTTTTGGACTGGACTGTTCCTTTGACATAACCTTTGACCTTAGGAAACTTCCGTTTGGTGTGGATGAAGTCACCTACAATATTCCATTCTACTTCAAACTCTGTCCATGTGATTTTGAAATTGACATGAGATTTGGACCTTACACACACAAGACTGTGTTACTGACTTACAACTGGGGTGAGTAAAACCTTTTGCTTATGTTTTTTATGCCTCGTCTATGAAAGTATGTAGATGGGGCATTATGTTTTTTTGGACATATTCTTGTTTGTGTCTTGTATTTGTATGCATACACATAACAAATAGTTAAACAAGAGAGAACCAACTTCGAACTCCAAAATCTATTTCAGTAAAGCATGAAAAACTTAGTAAATTAACAATTGTGACTGTGTCCGAGAACCTTAAGTTTGATAAACATTTTATTGAGCATCCAGTGTTAAAATTGTTTTCAGCATTCATTATAATTTTGTCTCTGTTTAAGGTACTCCTAATGTTCTACCAATAGGCCAAGGAGATCCTGCACCAATACAAATTCAGTGAGTACTATCTTTTCAATTTGTTGTGAAATGAATTCTTTTTGACTTGCTTCTTGCACCTCCATCACTGTTTTCTAAGAAAGAAATAACATTCCACACACTCTTGATATTTGACATGAATATGTACATAAACTGCATATAGCTTTATCCTAAAGTCCTGTATTGAGTAAAGCAATTAAATGTCTGCAAATAGGGAACTTTCTGTTTATTTCTGTATTTTAATATGCAGATGTCATATGTTTATTCCAGAAAAAATTGCAGATCTGCTATTAAAATATTTCTGATGTTTTTCAGTTACTCCATAGACAAGATGGGAGACGGCCAGGGTTTTATGATAAATGTCATTTGTTATTTTACAGTTACTCCATAGACAAGATGGGAGACGGCCAGGGTTTTGTGATAGATGTCATTTGTTATTTTACAGTTACTCCATAGACAAGATGGGAGATGGTCAGGGTTTTATGATAGATGTCATTTGTTATTTTACAGTTACTCCATAGACAAGATGGGAGATGGTCAGGGTTTTATGATAGATGTCATTTGTTATTTTTCAGTTACTCCATAGACAAGATGGGAGATGGTCAGGGTTTTGTGATAGATGTCATTTGTTATTTTACAGTTACTCCATAGACAAGATGGGAGATGGTCAGGGTTTTGTGATAAATATCATTTCTTATTTTACAGTTACTCCATAGACAAGATGGGAGATGGTCAGGGTTTTGTGATAGATGTCATTTGTTATTTTACAGTTACTCCATAGACAAGATGGGAGATGGTCAGGGTTTTGTGATAAATATCATTTCTTATTTTACAGTTACTCCATAGACAAGATGGGAGACGGCCAGGGTTTTGTGATAGATGTCATTTGTTATTTTACAGTTACTCCATAGACAAGATGGGAGATGGTCAGGGTTTTGTGATAGATGTCAAGATAACCATCTGTATCCCACTAGGAGATGATCCATTCTGTGTTCCTAAGGATGGTCTACATATCCTACCTAACATAGAGATACCATTCTGCTCTGAAAACTTCACAGACATGATGAAGAGTAAACACTATTTGATTATCAAACTTCTAGATCTAGCATACTATTATGTTTCATTTTACCGCCACAAACAAGTTAAAGGTGCATATAGGAATCACCCTTGTCTGTCAGTCTGTCCACATATCTCATAAGGACAACTTCTCCGGAACAACTTGTTGAATTTTGATGAAACTTTAAATGAAGGAATCATTTTGTGATGTGCATGAAGAAGATTCTTTGCTCTTTGAAATTATTCAAGAGATACTTATACTTTAATTTTTGTCTTGCCTGCTAAGCTTGGGCGAGACATAGGTGTTGCTTTACGGGCGGCAGCAGTGGCGTAAACTTTTGTGTTAAGGTTTTATGAGCATCTCCATATCTCAGGAACTTTAAGTCCTAGATTGATGAAACTTGGTATGCATATGCCCTACTAGTAACATAGCAAAGTTGTTTCCCCATCTTTTGACCTTGACTTTGATTTTCCAGTAAAATTAAATATTAAAAATGAAAGTGTCTTTGATAGTTTTTGAAGAATAACGATGCTGGCAGGCGATACGTTAGTGTTAACTCTTGTTAAGGAATAACCAGGTATTTCGATGGTGCCGGCAGGCAAGACATACTTAAGTGTGTTAGCTCTTGTCTTGCAATACAGAGCTCAATATGAAGCAGGGGGTATCCTTGTGTTTGTTCATGTCACAGCATTCCTTGTTGTTTTGTAATCAGCTACAAACATGTATATTGTCTATTGTCCTTGTCAGCTCAGTCAACATTTATGAAATGTCATTCAAATGGTATTTTTACCCTGCTATATGAAGTCCTAAAAATCCAAAAAAAATTTATTGGTTTGGGAGAAGGGAGGGGGAGTCATCAGACAATACCTAAATAAACATCATAGAAACCTTATTGGAAATATCTTTTAGTAAACTGAATTGAAAGAAAAGAAGGTGTAAAATATGATATTTGTTTTTTTTATCCAGATTTTTCCATCTCCTCTATTGCCAACCAATTTGAGCTGAACTTAAAAGAAGGATTAAAAGAAGGAGCTGTACAATACATCCTAGAAAAGCTTGGGTTAGAGGAATTCTTCAGTGGAGCTAAATGTGATAAGAGGAGAACACCTTACTCTCCAACTGTACAAGGCTGGAATAATGGTAGGTTATAGTTATGTTTTTAATGAATAAATTCAAGAATTATTCCATGTCATTGGTCATGTTATCAAACTTTTGCTATATTAGCTTAGATATCAGGGCCACATTCAAGTTACTGGCAAGGGGTTGCAGGGAGGGTGTGGAAGGCTTTCCCCTCCCTGGTGGAGAAATTTTCTGTAATTGGTCCCCATTTTGGTGGAATTCGGCACATTCCTAGAGTGTTATTCATTATCCCTCGATGGCCTTGGATATCAGAAGTTTGTTAAAATGACCAATATGATATGTGTATCAGACTCCATTTGCAGAAAGATTGCATGACCATCTCTAACATACATTGTACTTCCTGTCTTCCAATGATCATTGACGGCTTCAGCTAGTTTTGTCTTCCACTTGCAATTGAAAAAAAAAATACTCATCTGGACATCTCATTAAGCAAACCATATTTATAGCCATGTTTTTGTTTTACCTTATTTCCTTCTTGATCTTTTCATTCCCAGTAAAATGAATCCAATAGACCATTTTCATATTGCTGGTATTTAGTGAAATCTTTGGTAATTAGTCAAAAGGGGAATAACTCATTGAAAACCCAAGTCCAGACATTCTAGTTCCCTGTCCCATAGGAGCATAAAAACCACTCATAGGACAAATCATATAATTTTGTAAGTGCATATCTAGTTTTGGAAAATTTACTTACCACTGGTCACATATTTACCAAATATAAATTTGCTACAGTTCATACATGTGATTCTCCCGCTGGGAGACAAAATCTCCCAACTTTTTGATCCATCTTCCGTTCTCCCGACTTTTTGTGGAATCTCCCGCTTTTTCCAGACTTGAATTTTTAAATATTTTATATACATTTTAACTGTTTTCCAGTGATTTAGGGGGTTTGTCAATTAGCCAGAAGATAATTTCACAGGTAAAGGTGTAAATTGAAGGTTTATTGTCATAAATGACTTAATTATTGTATAAACAGTTGGAGATTAAAACGTGAAGCCATGTATATTTTGCACACGCTAATGCCCCAATTAACATTGAAATGCAATTTTAAAGAGCCTTAAGAATCTCCCGCTTTTTTGTCCAATCTCCAGCCAAAAAAAATCAAAATCTCCAGCTTTGTCATGATGGGTCCGTCACATGTATGACAGTTTTTAAGAAAATCATGAGCTGTTATCCCTTTCTCCAATGGAAATGAAAACCAGTGTGTCAGATGTTGGAGTTATTCCCCTTTGGTCCAACTTAACAAAGATCAGACCTATAACCACTAATATGAAAATCATCTATTAATCTTTAAAGAAAATGTTCATGATAATAATACATCTGTTTTGTTCCAGAATGTCCTATGAGTATCTTTAACCTGCCTAACGTTGAGGATGTGATGAGCTGCCACTTCACAGAGACCTGTACTGGGATAGAATGCTGTGTTGATATCCCCTACCTTGGCCTGACCTTACATCCCTTCCTCTTACTGGACTCCTGTGATTATACCCTCAGCTTTGGTGTCAATACTATCAATCATACATTCTCTCTCTTTGATTATGAATGGGGTATGTAGTCTTCAACCATACATCCCCTCTCTTGGTCATAAATGGAGTATATAGCTTGAGGTTTTACTGACATTTTTTATTGATATCCCAAGAAATTTGTAAAACAAATAAACATAGATTTGAAATAGCAAATGCTTAGCCGTAACACTTTTCCTGACTTGATTATTTCATTTTGTTATTATTAATATTAATTGTTTTCTGATTTCATTGTTTCAAATATACAAAGGGTAATGATATTCAATGAATATATTTTATCTTATAATGAAAAAAAGTATTCATTTCTTTTTAGGAAAGAAAGAAAAAATTTCACTTGCTAATGGTGTTATCCAACTTGAGTAAGTTTAAAATTAAATGTTCAGTTGAAAAAATGGGGCATGGAATGCATATTGGTCTCAAAGATAAGATGGCGGTAATACTAGTTAGTTACTTCTTCAGATGTTCAAGCCATGCTTTTTATTTAACTCACCCAAAAATTCCAAAAACCCCAGCTTTCTCTTCTGTTTGTAATAAGAAGGTTTGTCAGCTTCCTGCCCAAGGTTAACGTTGTTTGTATTCCTCCGTTTACTTGGGTTCTCCTACCACCTTTAAAACTGATTGCTGTTTTTGACTCATGCATCGAAACCCTCACTCACTCAGTTTGAAATAGAACAATAGACACATCTTCTAATTAAACTAACATAAAGTATGAAGAAAGTAAAAGAAAACAAAAAAAACAGATCAATATGCTACACTTTAACTGTTGAAGTTTTAAACTATCAAAATTGAAAAAAAACAACCTTCTCAGATTCCCAGATTTAGAGTTGCCTTCTAATAATTTGCTCCAAAGCTTGAAATGTGATTCTTGTCTCCTGGGACAATGCAGCAAGAGAACAAAGAAATATTGTGCATATATCTAAACAGTCTCATGTTCCTTTGAAAAAAAGGTTCAGGATGGTAGACCTGGAGCAATTCATGTTTCTATCAGTAATTTTTTATGTCAATTTTAGATTTATTATCAAGAAACCCCCAGAACAAAAGAAGTTTATTATAGACCTGAGAGTGAAAGCTTGTCTGGAGCAGGGAAAGCCATGTGAAATTGACGAGGCAGTGTTCCAAGGAACGGAGGTTCCTCAGATAATGTGTGACATGGAGGCCACCATGAGTCTGAAAAGTAAGTTATAATGAAGTTAGTAGTTCTTCTTCTTCTTCTTCTTCTTCTCATACAAAGCGTGTCCGGTCCATAACTTTTTTATCCTTTGAGATAGGGCTTTGATATTTGGCATGTAGATGTATCACCATAAGACGATGTGTCGCGCACCAGAATGACTTTCATTTGACCTTGACCTTTGGCTTCAAGGTCAAGTTAATGCTTATTTTACATGCCAAGTTAGTCAGGGTCATTACTTTTTTTGTTTTTTTGACATAGGGCTTTAATATTCAAGATGTGGATGTATCACCATGAGACAATGTGTCCTGTACCTAAATGACCTTGACCTTTGACCTGAAGGTCAACTTAATGCTAATTTTATATCCAAAGTATGTCAGGGCCATATATTTTTGTTCTTTGATGTAGGGCTTTGATATTAGTAATGTAGATGTATCATCATGAGAGGATGTGTCGCCTACCAAAAAATGACCTTCATATGACCTTGACCTTTGACCTCAAGATCAAATTAATGCTTATTTTACATGCAAAGTGTGTCCGGGTCATAACTTTGTTATCCTTTGATATAGGGCTTTGATACCTGGCATATGGATGTATCACCATGAGACGATGAGTCACATACCAGAACGACCTTCATATGACCTTGACCTTTAACTTCAAGGTCAAGTTAATGCTTATTTTACATGCAAAGTTAGTCAGGGTCATTACTTTTTTTGTTTTTTGACATAGGGCTTTAATATTTAACATGTGGATGTATCACCATGAGACAATGTGTCCTGTTTCAAAATGACCTTGACCTTTGACCTGAAGGTCAACTTAATGCTAATTTTATATCTAAAGTATGTCAGGGCCATAATTTTTTTGTTCTTTGACATATGGCTTTGATATTTGACATGTAGATGTATCATCATAAGAAGATGTTTTGTATACCGGAATGACCTTCATATGACCTGACCTTTGACCTCAATGTCAAATAAATGCTATTTTTAAATGCAAAGTTAGTCAGGGTCATAGGTTTCTTGTTATTTCACATAGGACTTTAATATATAACATGTTGATGTACCACCATGAGATAATGTGTCATGTACCAGAATGACCTTCATATGACCTTGACCTTTTACCTCAAGATCAAATAAATGTTAATTCTACATGTAAAACATGTCTGGGCCATAACTTTTTTGTTCTTTGACATAGGGCTTTAATATTTGACATGTAGATATATCACCTTAAGAAGATGTGTTGCGTGCCAGAATGACCTTCATATGATCTTGACCTGTGACTTCAAGGTCAAATAAATGCTAATCCTTTGACATAGGGCTTTTGAATGTAGGGAATGTAGGGAATTTTGGTCGGTCTGGCAAGGAATTACACATTGTCGGACCTAATGTTACGGCATATTCCAAATCAATTTGGCACAGTCTGAAACAAAGTATATATCAAATTAAGTAACTCTATCTTTTCTCAATGTGCACTTTTTGAGGAACTTGAGCAGCCACTGTTAGAAAGAATTAGTTGTGTGTTTTACAGAATCTTGAGGAGCTGCAATATCTTAAAAAACTTGTCTCAAAATCTTCTTAAGATATAAAGCATGAAGATATAATTTTCATGTTGATTTTTTTATTTAGACTTTTCTCTGACTGACTGGGCTAAACATGTAGGAGCTATTATATCCGATAAATTGGATGAGAAGTTTGTTAAGATCCTCTTACAGCAGCTTGGTTTAGATGTTCTGTTAAAGAAGCCAGCCTGTGATTCAACATCTGAACAATACAGTCCTGCAACCAAAGGATGGAAAAGTGGTAGGTTTAATTTATGTTAAATATTTTGAAGTTTGTTCATATATTTTAACAAGAGCAAGGACTTTACTGTAAAATAAATAGGATACCTTGCAAAAATAAGTACTTTTGCAGTATTATTATGCTCCTGTCAACAATTATTGGATGGTTTATATGAATTATCCTGTCTGTCTGTCCATATATCATTTCAGGCAACTTTTCCTTAACAGCCTAATAGATTTAAAGAATTTGAGAGAATTTTTAGGACAAAATGTTGGTAATGACCGGCAAATATGACTGTTTCCAGACCTTTTGGTAGGACAACGGAAATTTAGTTGGAGCTGTTTTAAATTCGTACTGTAATGTTATTATGTTTCCCCCCACTTTTGTGGGGAGACATATTGTTTTTGTCGTGTCCGTCCGTCCGTCTGTCCGTCACAAAGTTTGTCAGCGCAACTCCTCTGAAACTACTGAACCAAATTCAACGAAACTTGGTATATAGGAAGGACACCATATGTAGTTGTGCATATTACCAGGAAATTTTGATCCTCAAATTTTTGTGGGAGTTATGGCCCTTTGAACTTAGAAAATTGCTGAAAATCCTCATTTATCATCTTGTCAGCGCAACTCCTCTGAAACTGCTGAACCGAATTCAATGAAACTTGGTATATAGGAAGGACACCATATGTAGTTGTGCATAATACCAGGAAATTTTGATCCTCAAATTTTTGTAGCAGTTACGGCCCTTTGAACTTAGAAAATTGCTGAAAATCCTCATTTATCATCTTGTCAGCGCAACTCCTCTGAAACTACTGAACAGAATTCAATGAAACTTGGTATATAGGAAGAACATCATATGTAGTTGTGCATGTTACCAGGAAATGTTGATTCTCAAATGTTTGTGGGAGTTATGGTCCTTTGAACTTAGAACTTTTTGGGGAAACGGGGTGAGACATCGTTTTTGTAGGCAAAAACAAACTTTAATTGTTCAACTGCAATGGAAAACAAATATTTTTTGCACTGTTTTATTTAAACATATTTTTTCCAATGTGTTCTGAACTTGTTCACAAATGTTTTCAACAGCTAATGCTTTCATAACATTTTCATTACAACTCTTGTTTACCTCTATTTTTCAGAATGTCCTAAGGACTTAGCCCTGCCAGATCTACCAGCCTCCCTGACCTGCTTTGTACCTGATTACTGTACAGGAATTGACTGCTGTTTCTACTTTGATTACCTTGACCTTTATCTTAATGTTTACCTGTACATTGACACCTGTAATTACCTGATCAAAGGAGGAATAGAAAAGTTTACATTTGAGTTGCCATTCTTTCACTATAAATGGGGTAAGGAATAGAAATGTTCACATTTCTTCTTCCATTATAACTGGGGTAAGGAATAGAAAAGTTCACATTTGAGCTGCCCTTTATAACTGGGATAAGGAATAGAAAAGTTCACATTTGAGCTGCCCTTTATAACTGGGATAAGGAATAGAAAAGTTCACATTTGAGCTGCCATTCTTGCCCTTTATAACTGGGGTAAGGAATAGAAAAATTCACATTTGAGCTGCCCTTCATAACTGGGATAAGGAATAGAAAAGTTCCCAGTTGAGTTGCCCTTCTTCCATTATAACTGGGGTAAGGAATAGAAAAGTTCATGTTTGAGCTGCCATTCTTTCATTTTAACTGGGGTAAGAAATAGAAAAGTTCACATTTGAGCTGCAATTCTTCAATTATAATTGGGGTAAGGCCACACAGAATTAATTTCTTGTTCTTTGGATTTTGACTTTTAAAAAAAGAAGCGAGCGAGCGAAATTATTTTTATTAATTTTTTTTCTGAAAATCTTATTTTTAGGAGCGACTGAATTTTTTTTAGGCGAGCGACTTGTTTTTAAATTTTTAAAAAGTTTTTTTTTTCTGGTTTTTAATGTAAAAGTGAGGCGAGCGAGCGATTATTTTTATTTTTGAAGAAAATAAGTGAAATATTAAAAAACTTCTATTTAAAGTATAACAAATGCTTGTTCTCAGTGGTTTATGGCTTTTCCAATTGATTAATATATTATTTAAGCAGGAAAAAGTTGTCTTTAGTTGTTTTTTTTCTCTGAAGAGTTGCTGTCTTGGCTTACTATCAATAGCCACAAGCAGACCAAGAGAAAGTCAATTACACCAAACAAGTATGACTATGTCCCAAAATCTTGCTGGCAAGGCATAATTTTAAGATAAAATATTAAAAAGAAAAACAACTTCCTATCTTTATTCACAAAAAAAACATAACACAACAATAACAATTTGTAAATATTTATTAAAAAAATATTACAAAACAATCCTTGGTCAATGGTGAATTGGATGTTCATAGATGGTGTCATTAATATCCCATTATTGTCCTTACACATAAGTTAGGGATTTTCCTTAATGTTTTCAATTTGAACCATGTTGTTTTTACATGTATAACTGAGGTCATCCGAGAAAAATACCACAGGAACTTGAATCTATCAATAAAAGCGGTCGACTATACATCGTATATGGCATTCTTTAAATGTTATGAATGTTTTTAAATAAATCAATGTAAGAGTCTTCCATTTGACATGCAATTGCCGTATTTTGTAACAATACTTTTACTTGGTGGCAACAGATTTCATTGTTTTCATCGGAGTGTTTTGTTTGAGGGGAATGAAACGTAGTTTCAACCGCTTAAGTTCAACGTCTTTTATCCTGAATGTATCTCCAATATTGGAGCACTAAACTTAACTAACAAGCGATTAGACAATTTATAAGAGTACATGGTTGAAAATCGGCAAATTTTTGGTTGTTTACTTTTGCAAAAGACAAATATTTTTTCAAACGCGGAGATAAAAAAAAATTTTGAACACAACTTCCGGCTCCGGACGCGGGCGGGTTTCCGGTAAATGCGGGTGGAAGAAATTTATATTTTTTTCTAAAGGAAACAATTTCACATGCGGGCGGTCCGACGAACAAGTAATTAATTCGGCGTGGCCTAAGAAATAGAAAGTTCACATTTGAGCTGCCATTCTTCTACTATAACTGGGGTAAGGAATAGATAAGTTCACATTTGAGCTGCCCTTCTTTCATTATACCTGGGGTAAAGAATAGAATAGATTACATTTGAACTGCCATTCTTTCACTATAATAGAAAAATTAACATTGAGCTGTCTAGGGAAGAATATACTAGGTGGTATTTTTATGCTTGCCTATAAGGTTTGAAAAGGAGGTAAACATAATTAAAGGCAAACAGTTTGTATACATTTAATTGTTCCAAAAGGTATAAAGCTTTATCTATCAGAGTCTTGGCACCACAAAACATGAAAAATTACTGAAGTCTGAGAATATTCTCAACTCATTGTGACGTCATCAAATCAGAAAGTTTTGATTGGAGTCGCCATGGAAAATAAGAATATTCTCAGATTTAGGTATTTTTTTAAGTTTTATGGCGCCAAGGCCTGAGCTCTCTAGAGGCAAAAGCAGGTTTATAAGTTGAATCACTTTCTCAAGCTAAGATATCTGTTTGGTTGGGAGCTCCTGTGTTGTATAACCTTGAAATAATGACACTGCATCTTTCTGAAATTTTACACTGTGATCTATACATTTAAGGTATGCACATTCTCTTTTGACATGATTTTTATAGAAAATGAAATTTGTTGGCATCTGTTGTATTTGCAAGACACAGGTCCAGACATAGTTTGTCATGTTTTAAATGTCTCATTATGATGCTTATGTGGCAATATGTAAGATAAAAAATACTTTCTATCCTCTTCATGACTGGAAGCTCTTAATGCTGAGATCTCTTTGATTAATTGGTATTAAAACTTCTATTTTTTAAGGTGAAGAAATGGAAGAAAGATTACAGGAAGTTATAAGGATAAAGTAAGTATTTAGATATAAATGTTTTCAGTTATTGATGAGCAGTTTGTGCTATTTTCAGCTTTGAATATTGAGTAATGAATTATCTTTAATCAAAAATGCAGTGAACAAGGTAATATGCCACATGTTATGTAGTACACACAAGGAATAATTTCATCTTCAATTGTGTTACATACAAGTTTATAAATTGTTGATGTTTTACTTTTCAAAGTGCATGTCTGTATATAAAGGTAATAACAAAACTACCGAACTTGAATGATCAATCTCATAGTCCAGAGAAAATGACAAAAACGAATCAGTCATACCGGAGAACTGGTGGATCGCAATGGTCCTGACTTGGTACAGGCATTTCAAACGAAATGGTGGGTTAAACCAGGTTTTATGGCGCCAAACCTCCCTCTTCCATTGCGATCTTAGGATCCGGTAATGACCATAGAACACAACATAGTTGTGAGACACAATAGGGATATTGAGGTGATCATCTCAGTACAGCACACCAGTCAAACACTTATTAAAACAATTAACTATCATATCTTTTAACTCAATTTTGAACTTTTCTACTAGTGGCTGATAACGAAGAAAGAATTTTTTTAGTGATCGTATGAGAACATAAGTTGTTTAATTTTAGGTATAAGATAGACAAGTTGTCAGAACAGAAGAAGTTCATTGTGGACCTGGAATTCAGTATCTGTCTGGAGAAAGACAAATGTGATCCCAAAATTCCTTTGTTTACCAAGCAGCTAGTACCACAGCCTCTTTGTGATATGAACATGAACTTCAGTATCAAAGGTAATATCTTATGGAACAACAAATTGCACTTGTTCAAAAGAACAATAGAGTGAAATTTTTGGTGTCTATTGAGTTTCTGACTATTTGAAGTTTACTAAAATTTCAAGGATGGTTTCCTTAACCTTACATAAATAAGAGGTATTTTGCTAAAATTATTGAAGTATGTAGAGTAGTTTTGTTCAATATTTTTTACTGGTACTTTGTTTGTTTTAGATGTCTCATTATCAGAATGGATGAAAGATAAAGGATTACAGTTAGGTCAGAGTTTGTCTACAGCACTGGCAGACAGACTTCTGGAGGAGCTGGGGCTATCTCCCTATATGAATGATGAACAGTGTGACAGATACTCAGGAGTTTATAAGGGTGCTGTCGATGGGTGGAATGCTAAAGGTAAAATTTGAATATAGTTGTAACTTATGATAGTGTATTAATACATGAAGAAGAATATACTAGTAAAAAACTGTGCTTAATAGAGAATTTATTTTTGGAATAACCAGTTTTGTGTATTTGTGTACATAAGTTGCCAAATATTCATATTATAACTTAATCTGGTTTTTTTTCCATTTTCACCAGCATCTTTTTCAGTTTTTCACATGTATATTAAATTGATGTTTCAGATTGTCCCATGAACATGACCCTACCAAAGATCCACAGCTCTGTCAGTTGTTATATACCAGACTACTGTACAGGGATCAGTTGCTGTATTGAGGTTGGAAAGATCGGGAAGTCATTTAATGTGTATGCTTTGTTGGATGGTTGTAACTGGAAATTGAGTGTGGGAATAGAAAAAAGGAGCTTCAACATCTCACTTAACAACTATGAATGGGGTATGTATTGGTTAGCATTTTGTAATAGGTGTCTCTAGAAGCAATTGGTTATTCTAAAAACATAAAGTTTTTCAAAGGTACAGAAAGTTTTTCATTGAAATATTTTTTATCTGGATTTCATGGAGTGAAATTCCCGGGTTATAAAATGGTGAATGTTGGGCCGTGGGTGGGCAGGGAAATGATTTTTGTAACGTTTTTCTCAGCAGCTACTTATTACAGCCTCTTGATATTTAGGATAAAGCATAAGTATGGGGTCCCATACCGTGGGATGCCATTTCAAATCTGTTGCTCACCTAGTTCCTGTTTAACTTAATCTGGCCATTTTTGACTTTGACAGACTTTTTGAATTTAAGATTCTTATTACTTATGAAATTTGTTTTCTTAATTAATGAAAACAAAATATTTACAATACTTTCTTTTTTCAGGTAAAAGGGAAAAGTTCACATTGTTAAATATTGTTCGCTTGGAGTAAGTATATGAAGTGTTAGAAATTAGTTCACTTTTCGGCTAGAAGGACATCAGTTATATTTTCAGAGTTATTCCAGCAAAATATACATGATTAATGGGATGCTTCTACTTGTAAATGTGGACAAGTTATAAATATATGACTTCAGTTATCACTAATTCAATGTATTTTTGTACTGGTAAGTATAATACTGAATAATCATTTATTTTTGGGGGGATAAAATTTTGTGGTACAAAATTGCTTTTGTGGGGACAAATTTTCGTGGAATTTTGATATTGAAATGCACTATTCAACTAAATATTTTAAATTCGTGCAGATTAAATTACGTGGATTTCTCTTACTCAGGAAATAAACAAAATTTAATCCTCCAAGAATATTTCTGCTTCTGCAGTATGTCATGTAGGCTAAAACATAATTCATTGTCCTTAGGTTTTTGTCTTGCCTGCGGAGCAGAGCGAGACATAGGTGTTACTTTACCGGCGGGGGCGTGTTAACTTTTTAGAAAAGTTTTATGAACACATCCATATCCCAAGAACTATAGGTCCTAGATTGATGAAACTTCGTATGTATATGCCCCAGTAGTAGCACAGTTGCATCCCCATCTGTTGACCTTGACCTTGATTTTCCGGTTGAGTGACTTTGATTATTTTTATTACATATAGTAGCAATATTTAAGTTCTATAAACATCTTTTGATCTCAAAAATGGAAAATCCTTATAAATTTAAAATATAGTGGAAGTAAGAAAGAATTATTGTTTCTGATGGTGCCAGCAGGGGAAACATACTTTAGTGTTTACTCTTGTTTATTTAACTAAACAATTAGTAAACTAAGTACAATTTAGGAACTCAGTTTAGAAGAATGAAGAGTTTCACAGTCAAATGTACTGAATAGTAAAAAAAAATAAAAACAAATATTTTGTTTATAGGTTTACAGTACATGATCTGAGTGCTGAGAAGAAGTACATGTTAAACATGAACATGAGCGTGTGTCTAGAGCATGATGGAGCATGTCTGGTGTCTGTTCCTGTTTTCAAAAACACCAAACTTCCTAAACTGGGCTGTGATTGGTCAGGAGGGTTCAAGATTCCAGGTCAATTTCAATAAATGTGGTCAACATGATTGAACTAAAGGGTTTAACACATAGGTTGCATATATGATTGATTCAAAAGCAACAGTTGTTTGATAATTTTGTTTGATATTATACATGTTTTGCAGTTTGTATGATGTAATCATATTTAAATGGGTGGTATCTGCAACTTCTATTTCTGCAAACATATTGCTGTAGCCCAAACAAAATATTAACTTTTACTGTGTTCATAAAAGTAATTATTAATGCAATGGTTCTGTAGATAATTGATCCAGACTTTCATCCTTATGTATGTAGAAATTATAATATGAATATTATTTTTCTTTACAGATTTCTCTCTGAACAGTTTTTTAAAGGAACACCAGGTTGTTGGAACCATTCAGGGATTAGTATTGGACCAGCTACTGGAGGCCCTAGGGATAAGCCCTTACCTGAAGAACCCATCCTGTAATAGACTGGCACCACCCTACAGTCCCCAGACAAATGGGTGGAGTAATGGTGAGTGGATAAATTCAGAACTGTGAAAACCTTTTAAATATTCGACTGAGAATAGAGGTGGTAGGAATAAACACTGTTTCCAAACTAAAAAGTTTTGTCAGATCATTCAATGAACATAGACATGTTCTCATTTAATATGACTTTAACACTGGATATGATAACAAATAGATTGGAATAACTGTTCCTTGCAAAATATCCAATGAAAAACCTTTAAGATATAGGAATTTATTTTATTGGTTTGATTTTTGTCAATTTTTCTAAGTGTAAAATAAATTGTTAAATAAGTTATTGGATTATTTTATTATTATTTCTAATAGAATGCAAGCACACACTTGATGCCAGTCTCCCACAGATTCGGGGACCAGTCACATGTAATCTACTGGATACATGTACAGGGATACAATGCTGTGTTGAGGTTAAGGAGATAAGTAAATCAGTCAATGTCTACGTTCTACTGGATGCCTGTAACTACAAGTTTGCTGCTGGGATAGAGAAGCTGAAGTTCAACAAGTCCTTGTTACAGTATCAGTTTGGGAAGAAGGAGAATTTTCATCTGATGGATGTTGTCAGAGTAGGGTATGTTCGTTACAAGAAGATAGTGTTCTTTAGTATTGTGTATTAGATAAAAATTATGTGATTAAAAAAAGAAAATTCTTTACTATTCAAAGAAAATTCTGCTTTTGAATTATTGAACATGAGTAGACAAATAAATAGCTACAGAATTACAGAATTACTAAAAAAGTGCTGATAGATTGTGACTGGATTTGTTGGGGGAGGAAACCCTAGAATAGAAGATGTACAATGCATTAACAACTATAACAATGATGTTTCTTTTGTATAGTACATTTATCTTTATGACACTATACATTCACGACAGTCCTTGTTTTCATTGAATATTTTTTTGTCTTTAGATACACCATTGATGACTTGAAGGGAGAGAAACAGTTCCTGGTCAGTGTTGATATCAGTGTATGTTTTGAAGCCAATGGACCATGTGCTCTGACCACCCCTATACTACAAGAAGTCAGGTTGCCTAAACCTCTATGCAACTTGGAAAGTGGCTTCTCATTGTCAGGTATAAGTTGTATCTTCTTGCAATTTATTTTCTGTTTAATAAGGAAATTTCCAGAATATTGCTCACACATTAATAAAAAGCAAAACAAACATAAACAAAAACAACAGAAAAGAGCAACAACAAAAAAAACCCATCATTTTGCTGGTTCATATTGTAGAGCCAAATGCAATAATCTTATTACAAACAAACTTAATATACTGTAGTTTTTTTTATTCACAAGGTGCCAATTTTGTGGGTGTCAAACATGAAAAATAAGAGTTCAAGGAAGTGTAATTTTTAACATTAATTACTTTTAGCATCATTTGCAATCCACAGTATTAAAATTTCAAAATCACAAAAATTGAAACTCATGAAAATAAATGAAAAATATGCATTTATAAATATTTAAGAAATATTATGATTGTTCTTACTTGTATTTCAGGCTTTTCACTTTCCAACTTTACCCAAAATCTTGATCTGAGTCTAATGGAGGAACTTCCAGGATATGCCGTTGATCTGCTGTTAGAAAAGACAGGAGTTTCCCAGTTCTTGGAGGCCAAGTCATGTGACAGGAAGTCAATTCCTTACAGTCCTGCAATAAATGGGTGGAATCGAAGTAAGAGTTGTGAGGGAACATTATGCATGTACTTTAAGTCTGACTTTTTGTGGTGAAACAACAGAGAATTGTGTTTGAAGTTTTTCTAAAATTACGCCTTCAAAAATGTTTTCATAAATTGGCAGACTGTAAAATTTTCTCGTTGCAATATTTAATTGTTTACAGTATGAATAAATTAATAATATTGATACCTTTGATAGAAAATATGTGTTAAAATATTTTTACCAGATGATTATTTTGTGAAAATTAGATAGGCTTTTTTGGGTTCAAAGAGCCAAGTCTGTCATAAAGCTGCAATGTGCCAGGCAATGTTGAAAACTGATATAATCTTTACATCCTTTAGCTTGTCCTGTTGACCTTGCCCTTCCTACCCTCACTGGACCTTTGACCTGCCATGTACCCGACTACTGTACAGGTGTCCAATGCTGTGTAGAGGTCAAACCACTGAGAAGGTCATTCCATGTCTATATCTTACTGGATGCCTGTTCCAACAGGATCAAGCTGGGGGTTGAGAAGTTTGGAATTGATGAGTCTTATCTGAACTATCAGTTTGGTGAGTAAAACAGATAAGAATTAAAGCTCCAACAATGTATAATGAGCTACTATAATAACAAAATGCATATAATTTTTTTTTTATGGAGAACTTTGTGAACAAAAACATAAAAAAAGAAACATGGATTGAATATTTAACAAACATTTTATGTCTGATAATAACAAGAGGCTGACATGACTTAAGTTTTGTGTACTGGTGCTACACGACAAACACAAAAACCCCAAACAAACAAAATAACCACAAAAAAATAAAAAAATATAACTGTATAGATTACAAAAATAGTAATCATTTACTATTTTTTATTCTTTCAGGTACCATTCAGCATGTAAATCTGGCTAAAATGGTCACATTAAAGTAAGTCATTTTGTAAAGAAAATATGTTTTTCAGCTGACTGTCAAGTATTTATTCCCTCACATTTTATGTAACACCTTAAATAGAAGAATAGCATGTATTTGCACTTAGAAATTTGTAATGAGTGCATATATGCACTTTAATCATACATGTTCTTATTTAAGCTTGAGATGTTCAAAGCTTTTTGTTAATTTGTTTTTAAATCTTTTATTATTTAGAGAAGTTTTTACAAATGTTCACAACTTTATACAAGGATTACAAAGAGAGTACTTAAAAAAGGTGTCTTACCTTCTTGAAATGTATTGCAACTTTATTTGTAGAATTTGATTAACACTAACTATCCTGATGCTTTTTCAAAGTAAATACAGGTTTAATGAACACGAGTTATTCTGAGTTAAAATAGAAATCTTTAATGTCTATCATGGTACATGTATCAAATTAAGTAGAATTGTTTTGATTGTATTTTAGTTATTCAATCCATGACTTGAAGACTGAGAAGAAATACATGGTCAACATGAATATCAGTGTGTGTCTAGAACCAGATGATTGTATTATCAACCTAGAAGTGTTCAATGATATGTACTTGCCAAAAATAGGATGTGATTGGAATATTGATTTGCAAGGTAGTCCGACAGCCAATGTAATGTGCTTTTTCATTTTACCATTTTGAAAATTAAATTTATCGTTTTAAATGAGAACTTGAACTTTACCAATTAAGTTTAAGCTTGTACAGAATTTCTTAGAATATAAGGAATGTAAAAATCTTGAGCAAAAAACTTGATAATCATAAATGTTAAATTAGAATTAGAATTGTCATATTTGGTTGTCTTTTTGACACATGATGTCTTTACTTACTTACTTACTGAAAATGGCAAGGCAAAAGTAAATTTTTATTGTGTTTGTGTTTATATGTTATTTACATGAAAGTATCTGTTTAAAAATACATGTAGAATGATAAACTTTAATCGTACATTGTCCATTTAACTGAACATATATTATAATCATATCTTTTATCTCTACAGCAATATCAGTGACAGATTTCCTGAAGGAGCAGGGATTATCCCTCGGCCAGCAGCTGTCAACTAATGTGATATCACAGGTCCTTGAGAGGATAGGAGTAACAGAATATCTACAGACACCTCAGTGTGACAGACATAGCTCTGTATACAGTCCAAGTCAATATGGATGGAAAAATGGTAAATACAATCTTTCTTCTAGAACATCTTATTTAAATACTAATGCTATGTTGCAAATGTTTTTGTGGTTGTAGTTATCTTCTTCTTTTAATTAATATTAAAAAAATACTTCTGTATTTTTTTTTAAGTAGGAAATTAAAGTAAAGAAGATAAAAAAAAACAACCAAACCAGGTATATGACTTTTATTAACAGGTCCAAGAAACTACCATATTTAGAAACCACATGATAATAGACATGGAAAAGATTTGTAATATAGTGAACTACCACTAAACACTAAACACCATTTTCATGCATTTAACATGCATGCATTTTTGTCGCGAGACCATTGGAAAATGTATCTATTCAATTCAAAAGCAAGGGTAATAGTAAACAATAGAGTAAGATTTCATTGAGGCGATTGGTTAAAGTACAAAAATGTACAGGTACACAAATTATCACGTGGCTTCTAAATATTTAGTTTCTTCGACCTGATAAATGGTTTGTTATTGTGAAGTAGCCAAGCTTTTAACTAAATGTTTTACAACTTCTATATTTTTTTCATGATCAGAATTCAAGTTAATGTTAATTAGCCTTTTAAATGCCATGTATTGGCTATGACTGAAAATAGCCATTAGCACAATAAACAAGCAGCAATGAATAGTCTTTAAAAAAAAAAAATTTGATACCATCATTATAGACTGTCCCACAAGCCAGATTGATCTTTCCAGACTCCCAAGCACTGTATCATATACCCTACTCTTTAGTTGTACTGCCATAGACTGTTGTATCTATAAATTTCCTCACAAGTCAAATGACCTTCATAGTTATTACAAAATTATTCAAATTCCATACATATACATTGCAGACTGTCCCACAAGCCAAATCGACTTACCAAGACTCTCAGGCCCTGTATCATGTACCCTACTCTCTAGCTGTACTGCCATAGACTGTTGTATCTATGTCGATTTCCTCAAACGATCCTTTCATACTCTGCTGGACATAGACCTCTGTTCAAGGAAGATAACTCTGGCCGTGGAAAAGTTGAGGATGGACTTGTCTGTTTTGGATTATACATGGGGTAAGGTTAACTGTTTGTATGGCAAGTTTTAAACTGCTAGTGTTATTTTTGGTGATGTACATGAACACTCATTTCAAGCTTGAAGTCAAATTATATACATGTAACATGTACATAGAAATAAAATCAGCATAACCTCAGCACAAACTTTTCTTGTCATGGAAAATGAATTGAAAAACTTTTAGTTTTAACTTTTATTTATAAAAACATGGAGGTGGTCCCTTTCACACCAAAGGTCATCCAATGTTTTACTAGGAAAATATACATATATTTTAAGAGTTTCACATACAACTTTTTGCCTATGCTTGTGATGCTAATTTACACATTATACATTTTAGGTGTAAAGGACAAATACAAGCTGATGAATACAGTGGTGCTAGAGTAAGTTTGTTTATATGCCCCCGTGATGACATGTCTGGGGGCATTAAGTTTTACTCATGTCTGTACGAATTTCTGTCAGGCTTTTCTCAGAAACAGTACATTAGAATGATTTACGTCCTAAGCGACTTTCAGTTCTGTCGGACTTTAACTTCCTATTTGGGTCCGAGGGGGCATCTGTGTAATGGACACATTCCTTTTTATTTGATATAGTAAAACACATCTAAACTTCTGTTTTTCAGGCCATTTACATGTGTAAAAGCAATTAACTTTTTAAAAAAATGTCATAACAGATCATCATAAAACTAATAGCAATATTTGCATAAAATAATTTTATTTTTTGCTCAAGAGACTCACAATGTGGCGAATCAAGAATGCTTATGAAAGTAGAGGAACATGTAGTGTTTGTTTGTGTATTGTTCTCCTTATAGTGATTCTTCAAATGGATGCCTTAGGATATAAACAATCACACCTCGAAAAAGACAAATTGGAACGCTATGATTTCTGTTTGACAAATTTACTGGACACATCTGCTCGTTATTTTATACATTTTCTTTGTTTTTTGCCCAACAGTTACAGCATTGATAATAGACAGGACATCAATGAGTTCAAAGTTAGCCTCAATATCAGTGTAGGATTTGACCCTGGGGTCAGTATGTTTGATTGGACAGTACTTCATGATACACCCCTTCCTCAGATACCATGTGACTGGAGCACAGGATTTGCCATTAAAGGTAGAGTGATAATATAAATGAACTGTCTCTATCTTTTTGTGAACATTTAGAGACATTATTCCAAAATTGACATAAGTAAATTAAATGAGGGCATCTATGTCCCATTGACACTTTCTTCCTTTTCATGTCACCTGCAACTTGTTGCAAAGCAACATATAGGAGTTACTTTGACACTGTGCATCGTCCTGCGGTGTCACAAATATTTCCGTCTCAGTTTTCCAGGCAACTACATGTTACAGCCTCTTGATATTTGGCATTTTGCTTTGTCCTATAGTACTATTGGTGAAAAGCAATTTTATACCTGTTATTCATCTACTTCCTGTTTACCAAATATTTTAAGAAGCAGGCAACAACCATCTTCCATGGAAGACTGCCATTCTAGTTTTATTGAATAAATTATATTTTAAACTCAAGCTTTTACCTTTATGCAGATTTCTCATTGACTGACTGGATGAAGAATGTAAACCTACCCAGTGGTCAACAACTAACAAGGATCCTGGCCTCTAAACTGTTGGAGGAACTAGGTATAGGAGATCTGATGGAGACTGAGTTCTGTGAAAGATCTGGTCCTAAATACAGCCCTGCAGTGGATGGCTGGAAAAAAGGTATCTGTAATAATCAACTTGAATAATTAATATAAAGTATGAAGTATAAAACTTTGTTCATTATTATTCATGGCATGAGTTACTTATCTGAGAGAAAAGTGGGAAATTTTGTGCAGAGCCACTCATCTGTAATGGCAAGAAACAGAGGTATATGTTTGTATGCATTTCTTGTACATTAGAATATATCTCTACTGTTTAATATTCGACATGAAAAAAATATTACAGTATAAAGATATCAAATTTCTTTTGTATACTCATGAAATGTTTGCATCTTAAAAAAAGTTAATGCATGTTTGAATTTAGGAATAAAACTGACACTGCATATTAAAATAAACTAATTATTTCTTTTCCCATTTTAAGATTGTCCTTTGAATGTGCCACTGATGCCACTGTCAGTTCCTGCCACCTGCCTGATACCCTCCCACTGTACAGCTGTGGACTGTTGTGTGGACATAGACTTCCTGGGTCGTGCCTTCCATGCTTACATTGATCTGGATACCTGTAACTACAAGTTTACTGTTGGCATTGAGAAACTGAAACTGGATCCAGTCAGTCTTGTCAACTATACATTTGGTAGGTTTAACTGTAGACTTATTGTTTGAGGGGTCCCGTGCATGGCCCGGGTGGCGAATAGGCCCGCAGCAGAGCCTAGCTTGTCGTAAAAGGCTACTAAGGGTCTTGGGATTCTGATGTCGGGTCAGTGCTCAGCCCACAGAGCGACCAAGTGTGTACCCTAGGTGGCAGAATAGGGTGGCCCTCGTCCGCGGGGGCTGTCAGGTCTATAATACGGAAACCCTGACCGCTGACCATAGTGGGCCAATGTGTGTGGAGAGTGCCACGCTTCATGCACGTAAAAGACCCATTTGTGGACCTCCAAATAGTGCACCACATAGGCTAAATTTTCCGCCCCTACCCACTTCTCCCCTTTTCCTGTGGTTCTTCAAAATTTACCGGTCCTTTGTTTCCCACCCCACCCCATATTTCATTTATCATCATCATTTCATGTTCATTTTATCATCCTTTTCATGTTCATCGCCTGTAAATAACCTATATAGCGTTGCACGGGCGTCAAACACCAACTCACTCACTCATTGTTTGAGGGAAATTTTATTTTCAAATGCATACAGTTAAAACCAAATTTTCTGTTAGTATGTAGATGTGAAAATGACTAGAACTAATGAATGTATATTTTCTTCATTAAAATTATGTTTAACTGTGATGTGCATGTTGACGGCAGATTTATGCTTATATTGTAAATTATCTATCAAAAGTAATTTTGCAGGAATTTGATAGTGCCTATTAGCTTCATACATATATTTAGAAATTTTATCATATTTTACAGGGACAGTTAACCACTTCAATTTGAAAGGTGTTGTAAAGATCAGGTAAATATTGTCTGCTTCAGATTAATAAAATGATATCCCAATTTCCTGACAGCAATTATAACAGGATTTTCTCATTGAACTGTATCTAAAGGATGTAAATGAATTGAATTGAAGATATTTTTTTCATAAAACACAGTAGAATGTTTTGATGTCATGCCTTGAGTTTTAAAAAGTTTAATCAAGTCGCATAATGACATATTGATGTTTCAGGAAAGTTACATTTGTTCTTTTTAGTTACAAGATAGATGATCTCCCCATAGAAAGACAATACAGAGTCAGCCTTAACATCAGTATCTGTTTTGAGTCCAACCAACCCTGTATGTACGACATGGTGCTGTTCAACAATGCTTTGGTACCTAAGATCCTGTGTAATTGGGAGTCTGGTTTCTCCTTGCCTGAATTCTCCCTGGAGAAGTTTGTAAAAGATGCTGGCCTATCTTTAGGACAAACCTTGACAGACACATTGCTGGAACAGTTATACAATCAGCTGGGGATAGCATCATATCTTCTAGATAGTCCTTGTGAGCTTGATGATTATACACCTAGTAAAAATGGCTGGAAAACAGGTTAGTTTATGCATGTACCAATTCCAAAGAAACAATAACAATTACAAAGTACCAGATGACTAAATAATTTTGAACTGTTTTTTTTTTCAGATCATGTATCTTTGTATTTGCATAACCTGCACTACTGTCTTTATCTTGAAAATTAATGGTACCCAATCAATGCCTTGAGTAAATGAACCTGGTGTAAAATTGTTTTTGAGCTATTCTTTTGTAGAGCATAGGACTAATGCACTTTAAATAAACTGTTTTCATAATTCTAGATTTAAAATGTATATCTAAAAAAATGTATAATTTGATTTAACAGACTGTCCAAGCAGTATCACCTTGTCATCTTTGCCTACCTCTGCCAGATGTAGCATTGGTGAATCTTGTAATGCCATAAGCTGCTGTATGGAAGTAGACTTTCTCAAGAGAGCATTCAATGCAAGGGTAGAGGTGGACACGTGTAATTACAAACTCAAGTTTGGCATTGAGAAACTCAACCAGGAAATTGATCTTTTCAACTACAAATGGGGTAAGCAGAATTTGAAATAAGAAATAAAACATGAAATGTATGTAGTTACAAAACTTTTGTCTGTCTGTATCATAAAGTAGATCTGAAAAAAAAAAAGAAATTAGCAGAAATGATTTTTTTTCAAAGGAAAGAAGGCTTATTATTTAGTTTAGACTTGTGATACCTAATAAAATAGTTTGTACTTTTGATTTGTAATAGTACAGATCAACTTTAAAAGCATGACAATTTATATCAAATAAACATGTATTTCAATGAATAAAGAAATAAAAATCTCTCTTTGTTTTAATGTTTTTAACCCAAATATTTTATCATTAATAATAGTATATCATATGAAACAATATTTATCTAACATCTCTTACAATTGTATGTTTGTAGGAACCCTTGAAAAGAAGTATCTGATGAATGTTGTAAGAATTGAGTAAGTTTTTAAATCATTTATAGGCATAATGCAGAGAGAAAATCTACATGTATTTAAAAACATAATATGAAAAATAAATGCAATTTGTTCCCTGCTGCCGGCTAAGCTGGAACACCCACGCAAACAATCCTCATAATACAAAATTACTAATGTTTCTAATAAGGATTCAAAATTCAGCTCAGGTTGACAATTAAAAAACAATGTCTCTTTGGACCCTACCTGTCACTGCTACAACCCTCCAAAAGTTGTGTTGAATCTTCAAGTTGAAGCTGTTTTTTTTATACCCCCACTTGTAAGAGAGGGGGCTATATTGCAATCATGTTGTTTGTCTGTCTGCATGTCTGGGTGTCTCTCCAGTTAAATTTCTCAGTTTCTACTGAAGGGATTAATTTCAAATTTGGTACACAGCTTTAACATGATGAGCTGTACTGTGTCTCCTCTTTTTAGCTCACCTGGACCGAAGGTCCATGTGAGCTATTACCATCACTTGGCGTCCGTCGTCGTCGTCATCGTCGTCTGTCGTCGTCGTCGTCTGTTAACAATTTTTCAAAAATCTTCTCCTCTGAAACTACCAAACAGAATTTAATGAAACTTGGTATGAATGATCCTTAGGGTGTCCTGCACCAAACTTGTGTTTTGATTTTTAATCCGTTAAAAAACATGGCCGCCGTTACTAAAAATAGACTAGGGGGGTCAGACTACTGTTTTTGGCTTATAAATCAAAAAGTATAAGAGATAGAGGAAATCTGAGGCCACGCTACTGATTCAGCATCAAAAGCTCTACAAAAGTCTCCATTTGGTCAAAGTTGTCAGATGACCCCTTATAGGGGTTACGGCCCCTTAAAGGTGAAAAATAGCATTTTTTCATGTTTTTGGCCTACAGAATGAAAACTATTGCAGATAGAGATTAGCTGTTGCTTGCTTAAATGTTCAGCTCATTTAACTCTACAAAAGTCTCCATAGGGTCGAAGTTGTCAGATGACCCCTTATAGGGGTTACAGCCCCTTAAAGGTGAAAAATAGCCATTTATCATGTTTTTGGCCTACAGAATGAAAACTATTGCAGATAGAGATTAGCTGTTGCTTGCTTAAATGTTTAGCTCATTTAGCTCTATGAAAGTCTCCATAGGATCGAAGTTGTCAGATAACCCCTTATAGGGGTTACGGCCCCCGAAAAATGGCATTTTTTCATGTTTTTGGCCTACAGAATGAAAACTATTGCACATAGAGATTAGCTGTTGCTTGCTTAAATGTTCAGCTCATTGAGCTCTACAAAATTCTCCATAGGGTCGAAGTTGTCAGATGACCCCTTATAGGGGTTACGGCCCCTGAAAAATAGCGATTTTTCATGTTTTTGTCCTACAGAATGAAAACTATTGCAGATAGAGATTAGCTGTTGCTTGCTTAAATGTTCAGCTCATTTAGCTCTACAAAATTTTCCATAGAGTCGAAGTTGTCAGATGACTCCTTATAGGGGTTACGGCCCCTGAAAAATAGCAATTTTTCATGTTTTTGGCCTACAGAATGAAAACTATTGCAGATAGAGATTAGCTGTTGCTTGCTTAAATGTTTAGCTCATTTAACTCTACAAAAGTCTCCATAGGGTCAAAGTTGTCAGATGACCCCTTATAGGGGTTACAGCCCCTTAAAGGTGAAAAATAGCCATTTTTCATGTTTTTGGCCTACAGAATGAAAACTATTGCAGATAGAGATTAGCTGTTGCTTGCTTAAATGTTTAGCTCATTTAGCTCTACGAAAGTCTCCATAGGATCGAAGTTGTCAGATAACCCCTTATAGGGGTTACGGCCCCTGAAAAATGGCATTTTTTCATGTTTTTGGCCTACAGAATGAAAACTATTTCACATAGAGATTAGCTGTTGCTTGCTTAAATGTTCAGCTCATTGAGCTCTACAAAAGTATAGGGTCAACATCAAGACCAGGTGAGCGATTCAGGCTCCTGGGAGCCTCTTGTTAGGTCAGTAGGTCATCTATTTCCTCTTTTCTGAATGATTGCATACATGTGACGGATCTGTGATGACAAAACTGGAGATTTTGAATTTTTTTGACTGGAGATTGGACAAAAAAGCGGGAGATTTTCAACGCTCATTTAAATTGCATTTCAATGTGAATTGAAGGCACTAGCGTGTGCCAAATAACCGTTTATACAATCATCGGGTCAATTATGGCAATAAACTTTTAATTAACACCTATACCTGTTAATTTAACGTCTATTTAATTGACAAACCCCTAAAACACCGGAAATGTTTTATGACTGATCAATTAAAATGTCTATAAAATTACAATTTTGCCATGTCTTGAAAAAGCGGGAGATTACACAAAATGTCGGGAGAACGGGAGATGGATAAAAAAGTCGGGAGATTTCGTCTCCCGGCGGGAGAATCACATGTATGTGATTGAGTGGGGGGTATGCTTAGCACGACTTAGTGCAACCCCTTGTTTTTCTCAGAGCATATTGATAATAAGAAAGCAAGAGATAAGACATAAAATATCCAGCACTTTTTATATGGTCATTATTTTTCCCCTCAGGTTTATGGTTGATGATCTGGCTGATGACAAGCAGTTTAAGGTCAGCCTGAATCTGAGTCTGTGTTTTGAGGATGAGAAAGACTGTCTGTTTACCATGAATGTCCTGAAAGATACCAGACTTCCCAAAGTGTTCTGTGACTGGGGAACAGGATTTCTGGATCCAGGTATTTATAGAATGTTTATTAGATTAGAATATTATGATAAAAATGTTAATGGAAAGGAATTAGATAAAACAATAAAATACATGTATATACATGAATTTCAAGACTAAAGCAACTAATACAATTTATTTGTATGTGTTTCACCTTTAATAAACAGAAGTTTCTAACTAGAACCTAGTTTGTTTCCATTTTACACTTCTATTTATTCTTATTTTTTAAACCATATATTTTATGCTCGTTATACAACATCTAAGATATCTGGAAAACAATTCATGATGTATATTTTTTTCCAGACTTTTCACTGACCAAGTTTTTGAAGGACCAAGGCCAGGCATTAGTTGAGACATTACCCAGCACTGTCACGTCTGTTCTAATGTCAAAGTTAGGTCTGGATAGATTTCTACAGCTGCCGTCCTGCCAAAGAACTCTGTCACCATATACAACCAGCAATGGAGGATGGAATGGAACAGGTAATAAGTGGTACAGATGATATTTTGCTTTCTAAAAACATGAAGAGTGATCATTTAAAAATCTTATATTCTGAAACTTTTTACCTATGAATAGAAAACTGATTTAGAACTTGTAAAATGTTTTCCAATGCAATATTTAAACAGTATTTTTTTAAAGAATTTTCTAGTGATACAGATAAAACATATTTTGAGCTTAAACTCATTTTATATCCAGAGTACTTTTATCATAAATTAATTTTGTCAACAGCATGTCCAGCCTTGACCTCCACACCAGCTTTGCCACCATCAACTTCCTGTACTGTTCCTGACACTTGTTCTGGTATCCAGTGCTGTATGTACATCAAGCTCCTTGACAGATCGGTATCAGTAGCTGTGTTACTGGATCCCTGTTCATATGAGATGGACCTCAGGATAGAAGGACTCCAGGTGAAGAAGTCACTGTTGAATTATAAATGGGGAGAAAAGGAGATTTTTGATTTACAAGGAGGATTCAAATTACAGTGAGTTCTTATTCCGCAGCATTCAAGTCTGACCGTCACATGCATATTATCTGAAATCAGATTTGTTTTAAGTGCAAAATGATTAACATACATGTGTGTTCACTATCAACAGGTACGAATATAGTTGTCTTATAAACACAAGCAGTGTTCATTATTAATGAAAATTTTTCTTAAACAGTTTTAAGTGTTTATTTGGTTCATAATCATCCTATAGTAACATATTCTTAACAAGTCATTTAAATATATTATTTAGCATTTTCTAATTTGAAAGAGGAGTAATGTTAAGATTTTTTTTTATAACTGTTTGTTGAGGTTCTTTTATTCTTTTGAATGTTCAATTATTCTTTATCTTGTAGATACAAGGTGTCTGACCTTGCCAGTGAGAAGATGTTTATGATAGATTTGACCTTTGACCTCTGTCTGGAGAAGGCCACACCCTCTGACTGCATTGTGACTGTACCTGTCCTAGAGAACATGAAGTTACCCAAGCCTCTGTGTAACTGGAATGATGGATTCTCTCTTCCTAGTCAGTTATTTTCTTTGTTTGTTTGGAAGCATCAATTAATATGTATAGATCTTTTTAGTTAAAAAAAATGTCAAAGCATGATTTAAATGACAAAAACAAAAAGACAAAAGCAAAGAATGTAAATTTAAGAAACGGGTACTCGTAGACAGTCAAATGTACCCCAAAAATGATTCAAGAAATGCACTTTTTCATAAAAATTATTTGCTGCATTAATTACTTGATATTTATTATAATTAAAAACGCACGCACAAAAAACCCACAAAATACATACTTTCCAGCAAATACAACATAATTATATGTAAGGATTTAAGAAAATGAAAGAAGCAGCATTTATTTTTGAAACAGTCACTTTCGTCATAAAGTTATGCCCAAATTTCATAATGCACTCACCAAATATTGCTTCTCAGGATTAAATCTGTTAAGAAATTCTACATAATATACATGTTAATGTATAGAAGTTTAACATAGAAATACATGTAAATGATTTTTCTACAGATTTCTCTCTTCAAAACTGGCTAAATGATAACAGTATACCCAACACTGCCCAGCTAGAGAAGTATGCTGTACAACAGTTACTGAGACACCTTGGTGTGGAGGAATATCTCAGTGTACCACACTGTGACAGAAATGGTCCACCATACATTCCTGCTTCATCTCAGGGATGGAATATCAGTTCAGGTAGGTCAACTTTAACTTATGACAGGAATAGTTCTTCATACATTCCTGCTTCATCTCAGGGATGGAATATCAGCTCAGGTATGTAAATCATTAACTTGTAACAATCTAAGTCCACCATACAATGATGCTTACAGGAATAGCTGGGGCTTACTGTAAATCAAATAAATTTGGGGGCCATTTATATTCACAGATCCTGTGAGGAACAGAAATTTGTGAATATAAATAGTTGAGAATTATCTCATTTTCATTAACGTCGCTGCAGACCTATATATAGGTATAGTCACGACGTTAAACTCCCCAGTCAGTCAGTCATTTTCATTGAAATATAATTGTTTTCACGAAGAGTCAGAAAATAAATAGCCGTGAAATTACCCACTGACACAGAAACTCGAAATATCGTAGTTGCAAAAATAAGTTTTGTTTACAATATTAGTTTATTTAGTGTGCACCTATTTAACATAATCCACACATGGATATTGATGTACTGAGTGAAGCTTAGTTGTCTGTCTGTCTGTTTAAATTTTCCTGTTTGTTTATTGTTACAGAATGCCCAGCAACCCTCCAGCTGCCCAGCCTTCCCAGTGGTCTATCTTGTCATATTACAGACACATGTACTGGTGTTGAATGCTGCTTAGATGTGGACAAACTAGGGTTATCTCTGAATGCTCAAGTGATCTTAGATTCATGTAACAATAGGTTTACTGTTGGAGTGGAGAAGTTCAGGAGAACCATCTCTCTACTCAATGTCAACTTTGGTCAAGTGGAAGCATTTTCATTCCTGGGGCTTAGTAGGATTCAGTAAGTTATAGCACAAAACTATAAGGGATAAATTTAAAGCCCTTGGTCTATGGGCGGAATATAAATTTTGGAGAAACAAAACAAACTTGATCATTGATAAATCCAAAAGGCATTACTATGACAACATGGTAAAAAACTCAAAGGACTCAAAAACTCTTTGGAAATGCATAAAAAGTTTAAATCTTCAAAATAAGGAATCACCCACTGAGCTCATCAATGATAAAAATGAAAGAATAACTAATGAAATTGATATAGCAAATACGTTTAATGACTTCTTCACATCATGTGTTGAAAACCTGAGAATAAATATAAACAACTCAGGAAGCTCACAAAGACATGAAAATCTTGAACTGTTTGTAAATACAAGGTTAAATCTAAGTAACCATAATAAAGGATGAGTGGCATTAAGACCCATAATGGGCCCAAGAAAATGAAGTTGGTTCAAATGTTATGATATTTATAAGAAATATAAGCTTATATGTGGTTACAAAGAAAACACATCAAAAAAGGCAAATTTGGTTCATTGTGACATAATTATGACATCATATTTAGTGGTCTTATTGAACAAAATGAAGAAAATCTGCAATTTTGAAAGGTTTCAGTGCATATTTTACTTAAGAAAACATTGGGCACATGAAAACAACAACTCCAAACTTTCAGAAATGATGGATTTCATCATTTTACACATTTTTGCCAAGTATGAAGTTGTTGTTTTGATGCGCCCACCTTCTTTCACACCAAAAATTGTGTGAAAATCAGCAAAAATCAATGAAATTAGGACAACTTCTTTTAACTTCTTTAATATACAGCCTTTTGAGTTAAATGATTGGCATGAAAGCTTAACTGATATGGCATAAGCTTATAATTTTCTTTTAGCCTAATAACTTATCACTGTTTATGCATCTCAAGGCATCTGTATGCTGAGTTTTAATTTCTTGCAAAATTTTGGGCAAAAAATTGGTCTTATTGCCACTCATCCTTTAGGATTCCAGCTATTAGGATTAATGAAGTTTTTTGTGAATTAACTAAATTAAATATCAACAAGTCCTCTGGGACAGACAATATTGGACCTAAAATATTAAAATTATGTGCTTCTCATATTGCTTCCCCACTAACATATATTTTTAACAGAATAATTGACACAGGTATTTACCCCTCTTCTTTAAAAAATGCTAAAGTAACTCCAGTTTACAAAAGTGGTGACAAAAACCTTCCAACCAACTACAGGCCAATATCTGTTTTACCAACTATATCAAAGATATTGGAAAGACATGTCTCAAACCATATATATAAATACCTTAACCAAAATAAATTATTGCATCCTGATCAGTCAGGTTTCAGGCCAAACCATTCTTGTCAAACTGCACTTTTAAATATTGTAGACAAATGGCTACATGAAATGAATAATGGAAACATTAATTTAGCTGTACTTCTTGATTTCAAAAAAGCATTTGATGTTGTAGATCACAAACTGTTATGTCATAAATTACAACTTTATGGTTTCAGTCATCATTGTATTAAGTTTTTTGAATCTTATTTGAATGACAGAACACAACAAGTAAAGATTGGTAGTGCTTATTCTAGTCAAAAAGTAATTGAATATGGTGTTCCACAAGGTTCTATAATTGGACCTCTTTTATTCGTTATTTATATTAATGACTTACCATTATCAATAAAAAGTTGTAAAACAGATTTATATGCAGATGACACTACCTTGCACATGTCAGGAAAAGATATCAATGAGATTCAGGCTGAAGTCCAAAATGATTTAAAGAATGTTGAACAATGGTGTAAACATAACAACATGTTTATAAATATTGATAAAACAAAATGTATGACAATTGGAACTAAACAAAGACTTCAGACAATAAACGGTCAACTATCCCTGTTCATAAATTCTTCTGAATTACAAAACTCTGAATGTGAAAAACTATTAGGTGTAAGAATTGATAATAATCTCTCTTGGAAGATCCAAATAGATCATGTATGTAAAAGCATCTCTTCCAGAATACATCTTTTTACTAAAATAAAGAAATTTTTAAACCATGATACAAGAAATGCATATTATAATGGTTATATACTTCCATTAATTGATTACTGTTGTATTGTGTGGGGAGGTTGTGGAACTGACCAATTGACTAGGATAGTAAGACTGCAAAAGAGAGCAGCTCGAGTCACCCTAGATGCTGACCCATTAGCACCATCAGAACCTTTATTTAAACAGCTAGGATGGATGACTGTCGATATGAGAATAAAATACCACAAATATCTGCTGATGCATAAAATTATAAACGGTGATGCACCCATTTATCTAAAAAATATGTTCAAAAATTCCCCAAATCCTTACCAACTGCGAAATAATGTGTCAAGAAAATTACTTGTTCCTAAACCTAAATCTGAATTCTATAAACAATCATTTTTATATTCTGGCTCATTATTGTGGAACAATTTACCCCTGAGTTTGAATGAAGTAAAAAACAATAATCTCTTTAAAACAAAAATAAAGAAATTTTTAAGTAATGAGATCTGTAGCTAGATGGTATTATTATTATTATGATTATTATAATTATTTTTACACTGTCAATAATTCAAATTACATGTATCATTATCATATGTATGCATTGTCATGATTGTATTTATTATTGTGTTGATGTTTGTATTTGTTATCTCAATGAGGGCCTCAGGGAAGATTAGTTTTGTAAACTAACTGTGTAACCCTCTTTAAATAAAGCATTTATTATTATTATTATTATTATTATAAGGAACATACAAGTAATTTTTTTTATTTTGAAAGTTTTCACTTAAGCTATGCACTACAGTTTCTTTAAGCTATTCAAGCAGGGTTTCATTATGTATTAGTAACATTGATATTTATATTAATTCCATGCATAAATGTGAGATATGATGATTAGATATAAAGAAATGGACTAAATGAAATATTAGACAACCATAATTTTTTTTTACATTATACTTATTTTTGTCCCATAGGCCATGTTGAGCAGGGGCATAGAAAAGCCAGGGTCTGTCCATGAGTCTGTCAGTTTTCTCAGCAACTATTAATCAAATGCTTTAATATTTGGTATGCAGCTTCAGATAGGGGTTCCATATGGTGGGATGCGTTTTCAGATTTGTCACTCATCTACTTCCTGTTTAACCAGCCGACTTCTATTTTCCCATTCAACGGGCGGGAGATGTAGCATCTGTTCTTGTTTAAAAATATATTTCAACATTTCATGCATATCAACATCTTATAAATTTCATGAAGATTTGATGTTATGTACAATAATGTCCTCTATGTTTTAGGTACAAAATAGATGATTTCAAGAATGAGAAAATGTTTGTTGTCAATGTCAACATAAGTGTGTGTTTAGAATCCAGTGGACCCTGTGACCTACACATTGAAATCCTAAAGAATGTCAAACTACCCAAACCTTTTTGTGATTATACTGGAGGATTTACTATTCCTAGTAAGTCATGTACATGTATATAGAATGCAGAATTCAAGAGCATTGTATATTTATGGTATCATGAATATAGTTTAAGTAGTAAGGATAACTTTAGATGATCTTACAGCACAATCAATACTAGTACCAGATTCTATTTTTGTCTCGCCTGCCACGAATACTTTCAAAGTAATTGCTAGAAAAGTATAAAAGCTAGGCATCTGATATTTGGTATACAGACACTTTTTGAAAGCTTAGGTAGTTGATTTTAGTGGCCACACTAAAAAATCTTAATTTATTCAAAATAAATGATGTAATTGGATTGCTAGAAAAAAAACAATCATTTTTCTGTTGCAAAATTTTCAGCATGAGAAGCAAGAGAAAAAAATATTCAATTGAAAGGATGAATTAAATTTGTTATAAAAAACAAATGGTACAAAAATCTTGATCTTGCAAGAGATAATTATGACAGTTAGATTTTTAAAAATCAGTCTGAATATAGCATTGTTCTGAGTAAAGCTTCATCTTTCTTTTCTAGATTTCTCATTGACATCATGGTTAAAGGATCAAGAGATAGAACTAACACAAAGACTGCCCAAGTATGCTGTTGACTTGTTAATGGAGAAACTAGGAGTGGCAGGTTACCTCCAGTCGAACCCATGTCAAAGGTCATCGTATACACCAGACAGCAATGGATGGAATAAATCAGGTGGGGTAATTCTGTTGAACTACATATACTTGATGCGAGATTACATCCATGCTTGTTAAAAATTGATAAACAGCTATAAATGAAACCTATCATAAGAAATCTAGACAATGAATGATTAAACTCAAAAGATAGATAAATGACAAGCCTTAAGTTTATTATTTTTACATGTTCAAAGCTTCACATCTCATCTGGTAATGTTTATAATGTTAATGTAAGCTTTAGACTGAACATTGTGATGTCATAACTCCTTATTTCAGCTTGTCCAAAAGCTTTGACCCTTCCTAAGCTTCCAGCCAACATGGCCTGTTCCCTGCCAGACTATTGTACAGGAATCAAGTGCTGTACTGATATCCCACTTCTAGGAAGAGCTATGGAAGCTCATGTTTTACTGGATGCCTGTCAGTACAAATTCAGTATTGGGCTTGAACGACTGGTCATAAATGTGTCCCTGTTTGACTACCACTATGACACCTGGGAAGATGTGTCCCTTGGAAATATGTTTAGACTTAGGTAAACACTTTTTAAAGGCTTTTTCATTTGTTACAAGTCTGTATGTATTTCTTTTGGAAGCTCATACATGCTTGCCTTTGTCATCAACTAATATTTAATCAATATAAGATTTTCAATCAGAAGACCAAAATTATATTGTGTCATTGGGTAAATTTATTATACCACAAGCAAACAAAGTTTGAGAGTATATAGGAATCACTCTGTCTGTCTTTCTGTCCACACACCTCTTAAGCCCTTTTCCTAAGCAGCATAATATATTTTGATGAAACTTAATACATGTATGAAGGAAGAACATCATATGTAGAGATGCATGAAGAATTTTCATTGCTCTTGGTTATCATTCAGGGGAGATAATTGGACTTAGACTTTTTAAATATAATATTCAATGGGAGACCTTGTAAGTGCAACTCCTCCTTAACTGCTTGACTGATTTTGATGAAACTTAACATGAAGGAAGTACATCATATGCATGAAGAATTGTCATCGCTCTTTGATATCATTCAGGGAAGATAATTGGACTTGAGATTTTTTGGCAGTATAGAGTCCAATATGAAGTGCAGGTGTCCTTCACAGTATTACTTGTTACATCCAAGTTTTACTAAATGCATTATGTTTTTATTGTTAACAACATCACTTGCAGTTGAAAAATATTTCTTCTTCAAATTCAATATTGCTTTCAGTTACAAGATTGGTGATTTGGCTGCAGAAAATATGTTCCTGTTCAATGCTAAAATCAGTGTATGTTTTGAGAGTTCTGGAGACTGTAGATATTCCTACAAAGTTCTAGAGAATGTCAAACTACCCAAACAACCTTGTCAATGGAATGAAGGATTTGCTGTACCAGGTTTGCACCTAATTGTTGTAAAAATAGAAATCGATGAGATGTGGAACAAATATCCGAGTCACAATCTTCATATATTAGCAACAATTAAAAGATCCACAATGGACAACAGCCAGCATCTTCAAAGTGACCAATGGTGGCTGCTGCCTATTTGCAATTGGCACTAGATTAAAAATATAATGCATATAACTAAAAACCTTCCTAAAATTACTGATAGAAGGCCCCTTCTGGATAAAGAACAACTAACATTAATACAACAAGTACAAACACAAGCTTTGATAAAGATTCCTGGCTAATCAAAACATATTTGTGTTTGCTTTAACAATTGTCAGGATATAAAACAGTTTTAGTCTTCAAAAGACGTTAATGAGATATGGTAAGTGTACCTGACATGACATATATAAACAAGCTGCATTTTAAAGAAATCCACAATGGAAGACTGCCAGCAGCCTTCAATGTGCCCAGTGGTGACTGCTTGTTGTTGTGCATTGGTCAAGTTGTTGTGTACTTGCTTTCTCAAATTCTCTTTAAGTATAATTAAATAAACATGTGATGACTAAAACATTTATTTTATGTACCAGTATTTTTCTTTTGTCTTTTTAATTTAGGTAATGAACACAACAATATTAATGGTTTGATTTTACGTAATTTAATCTCTGATAAATACATTTTGTACATGTACATTTAGATAAAGGCTATTCCAGAAAAAAATGTCCCATAGGGGCAGAACTCACCCATATTTAAAGTCTGTTGGCGGGGAGTAAAATAACCAATGTTGTATATAACAATGTGAATACAATAATTTTAATGTGTTGGTGGTAGCACTTAAAAGGATGGGTGTTGTGCCCCTAGGAGACGTTTTGTTGTGGAATAGCCCCAAGGTTTAAGAAACTAAGATGTTTTAAAGATATGCTATTTATTCTTTAGGTTTCAACTTAATAGAGTGGTTGAATGACAAAGGTTTACAGAATACCACCTCTCATCTGACAGATATGCTGGCATCCTATCTGCTTGAAGATTTAGGCATTGCTGGATTTATGTTACATCCATCATGTGACCAAAACTCAGCCAATTATCAACCTTCTAATAGCAAGGGATGGAAGTCAGGTAAGTTAAACATTGTCGTTAGTTTAAAGCTTTTTATGAATTCATGTTTTTATAGAATAGCTAATATAATATTACAAATGTCAAAAGTTGTAAACGTTAATCATTTTTTTTATTTTTTGTTTGTTTATTGCACTTCTAATTTGAAAGAAAATATATACATATTCCCATCCCAATTGTTATTTTCTTTGATAACATTTTGATACTGCTTACCTGCAGATTGTAGTGCCAACATATCCACCCCTGCTCTGTCACCAGAAGCCTTGTGCCACCTGGATTCCACCTGTACAGGTATCAGCTGTTGTGTAGATGTGGCTCTCATTGGACACACCATTAGTGCATATCTCACTCTAGATCCATGTAACTACAGACTTAATATAGGGATAGAGAAATACCAGTTTGAGTTCTCACTGTTAGATTTTGAGTTTAATGTACAGAAAGAGTTCCACATCTCTAGAGTTTTCCAACTTAGGTGAGTTTATCACTTCTTTATCTCAGTTGTACCTCATTTTTATGCCCGGCCAACTTTGTTGGAGGGCATATAGTTATTGGTATGTTTGTCCTTCCGTCTGTCACACTTTAGTTTTTCGCACTTTTTTTTCGACATCGTTGCAAATATTCATAAGATTTTTGGTATGTGAGTCTACCATGATGAGTTACAGGTCAAGTATGAGTTTCGTTCTGGTCCACTGATTTTGACCTAAATTATGGCCTTTGAACTTAGAAAATTTTGTAAAAATAACAGTTTTTTGTTTGCCAGCGGGGCATCAGTGTCATCTTGACACATTTCCTTGTTAGAAATAAATAAAGGTTCAGATGTTTTGAATATTTAAAGAGCTGTTTCAGAATTGCCCATGTTTCTGACTTAGTTAAGGTATGTAACTTTGGTATTCTCTAATGATCATAAAAACAAGAACAGAAAACATAGTTATGACTATATTTCAACATTTTGAAAAAATAATCATTCTCTTGAAGGTGCCTTTAGACATGAAAAGAAAATACACTTGTAACACTTATATTTAGTGATTGGTCAGCAATTAAGTGAAGTTTGATCATTAACCCAAATGAGTATGATATCTTTACAAAAATGTATTTACCTTATGTGATATTGATTGTATGTTTTTTTAACAGCTACAAGATAGTAGACCTTCCTGGAGAAGCCTCGTTCTATGTAGATCTGGATCTGAGGGTCTGTTTCAATGATGTTGGAATGGGTCTGAAGGATCCCTGTATTATCCATACTAAGATTCTGTCTAATGCTCAACTGCCAAAGACAGCTTGTGGATGGGAGAAAGGATTTATTGATCCAAGTAAGGACTTTTAAATTTTCCTGAGTGTGAGTTTGTTAGTCAATACATTTCCTTTCTTTAGATCTACCAAAGAAGTTTAAAAGAATCATCATATAACTTTTTAGATACTCTATGGATACCAGTGACCTAAACAAAATTTATTGTGTTTTTTTGTTAGTAACAAAAAATAGTTGTGAACATCTGCAGGATGGTTTTATTAGAATTATAAAATATATCTATCATTTTACTTACCTTACAATTAACTAGAAAAATATATCTTGTCTATTTAAGATTGGTCACTGTCTTCATGGTTCACGACTGAAGGAATAACCCCAGATTCTGTCTTGTCTCCTGACAACGTCATGTTGCTATTGGATACAGTGGGTGTGGCTAAATTTATCAACACCAAGTCATGTGACAGACACGATCCATTCTCTGTGTTTGCATCACAGTATGAAGGATGGAGCACTGGTAAGACGATAATAAATTGATTTTATGCCCAATTTAAAAAAAGTATATATTGGAATGTTTCAAGTAATTCTATTCATTAAAACAATTGCAAATAATGGAAACTAATGTTTCTGTCATCAAGTGAAGTAGTCTGTTAGAAGATGTATAAAATGTAGGTATAGTGATTGGTCTTCTTTTATCAAAATTCAAGAGCTATCTACATTTACAGGTACATGTATAATGGGAAATTCTGATTCATAAAATTGATGTCTATTGAATATGCCTATAATTATGAAAATAACTCACATAGGGTAATATCTTCTTGTGATTTTAGACTGTAGATCCACATTAGTAAAGCTGCCAAAGTTACTAGATGACTACATAACCTGTTACCTTGACAACACATGCAGAAATGTTCATTGCTGTATGGACATACCATTTATCAGTAAAGCATTTCAAATCCTGGTTAACTTTGACCCTTGTAATTACATTATGACCTTTGACCTTGAAATGCTGAGGGTCAATGTCACTTTGGATGAGTATGAATGGGGAAAATGGAAACAGATTGATTTATATGGGATTTTAAAGGTCAGGTTTTCTCTCCATGACCTGTATGCAGAAGACCAATATCTGCTGTCCTTGACTTTAAGTCTTTGTTGGGAGTCACATGGCCCCTGTCAGGATCATTATATATTCCAGCATACACGTCTACCCAAACCAACATGTGACTGGGACATGGATTTCATAATACCAGGTAATTTTTAACTTTAATTTGAAAAATATCAGAAATGTATATGTTTCTGACATAACATTTATCTTAGTTAGTAACACAAAACTCTAATGATGTTGTGTACAAGAATTAGTGGTTAAGACTAACCCAGTATTTCAGATTTTTTCCTTTTTCCCCAGCTGAGGGGTAAAAACTAGCAAATTTTTGTAACCAATATCTCAGCTTTTATTTAAGGGATTGATTTCCACTTTAGTACCATGAGATGTAAAGTGGTTTCCATTTACAGGTCAGTTTGACATGTACTTCCTGGGGTATCGTTTACACGACTTTATGCAATACCTTGTTATTATTTATTTCAGACTTTTCTTTATCTGAGTTTATGACCTTGGAGGGTATAACAACACTTACAGATTCTATGATATCACAACTGTCAGAAGATCTTGGTCTGTCTACATATCTCCAATCCCCCCAATGTGAAATCTCATCAGGGATGTACACACCAAATCAAAAAGGATGGAAAAATGGTCAGTTTATTTTAAAGTCTTATTTATTTAAATGAAAGAACTTTGAATAAAAGACGTAAGACTGTTAATGAAAAGGTAGAATACTGAAAAAAAATGCATAGGTCCAGATTGATATATATTTATTGTACACAGGAAAGATACTGAATCATATATTTAATGATGCATAAGTAATCTATGTTTAAATATTAGTACAAAGATATACATGAAAATTTAAAGAAGTTAAATTGTAGTTTATACATGTAAGAAGTAATCTAGTAACCTTTATGTCCCCCTTTTTTCCCATGATATGGGAGACCCCAAATGGTGCCCCAATGGGTATGATAACACTGACCAATCAAATTGTAAGACGAGAAGACGCCAAAATTCACAAAGAAAGAAAGGACAGTTGCGCGTTTTCCAGCATCCAGTAAAGACCAAAATTTTAATTCTACCGTTTTCAACTTATAATACGTTTATATTTCTTATTATTTATTTACTTCGCTTTGTTTTACAAGGAACATTGCACAGCACGTTTAGTTTATATACTGTTCCTGATTTTGTGACCGTTTTCCGATCAAAGGATTTATATTTTGGACATATACACTAACGTATTATATTTACGTTCATTCGTTTTTGTATGCGGTAAGGATAGACTTTATCTTGTTTTCTTTCTCAAGAAGAATATTGAATAATTTCAGTCAACCGTTAGTTTCATTCAAAAAAACTTTATTATCAAGAACATCAGGCAGCATGGGCCCGACACGGTCAGACAAGAGAAATCCACGTTCTCAATACGATCCCCAATTGTTAGAAAATTGGACAGTCGAGCGCTTGAAACAGGAGTGTCGCAGGAAAAATATTCGTTTTCCTGCTAATGCACGCAGAATGGCGTTGGTACGGCTGTTAAAAACACCAGCACAAAGTATTTCGGAGAGCAATGCCATGTCCATATTAGGAGATGTGTGCGCGGTGGACGTCGATACAGAGGGATCAAGTATCACGCATGCGCAGTACGACGGGAATAGTGCGCGATCCCATGATTCAACATCGCCTACACCGGATGTAAACAATGATCAGCTGGATCGTCAAAATAGAACTTTGATCGATGTAGTGTCGAGTCTAACTTCGACAGTCCAGGCTCTACAATCAAACATGAAAAACCTGACACATACTGTGAACGGACTCGTTGGCGAAAGAAGAATTAATGGAAATAATGCTCCTCAAGCATCAGCCATTGACAGTCGGAGAATGGAATCGAACGTTCTACAAGATCGTCCTGGGACCGGCATCGGAGATGTGATCGGCGGCGAGTTCAACTTAGAAACAGCGTATCGATCTTTTAACAACACCATGCCGTCAGCAGCAGCAGGTAGCGAAGCACAACTGAGTAGGATGTCTACGGTTGTAAGAACAACCCATGGGTTTTCTGCAGAATCACTGCCGTTCGTTGAGTCCATCTCCCCCCAACTACGGAAGAGCATAGTGGCAGGTAATGATATTAATTTAGCTGCCTTATTAGTTCCGTATTATACGGGTTCGGGTATTAATGAGGCATACAGCTCCGTGAATAATGATGAAAAAGCTCCTAAACACGATTCTAGGATAAACAGGAATTTATCAATTGGAGAATTTATCCAAGCTTTTGGAATTTATAAGAATGTAATGTGTGAGGTTTTTCCACATAGGAGAAAGGAGCTGGATGCCTACGAAAGAGATGTCATTGACATGGCATACAGGTATCCAGGCCAAGGGTATTACGAATACCACAAAAAGTTTGCGGCAGAGGCTGCGGCTCATCTTAAATTTAACAATGTGGTCATTGATTGGTCAATTCGAAATAATCGTCTTTTTTGTAATATTTTTTCAAGTGCTAGGCCTATTGTCTGTAGCAATTGTAATAGCCCATTTCACAATACTATAAGTTGCAACCAAAGAATGTACAACTCGCAATATTTTAATAAGAGTAGAGGAAGTGAGCAAGACTTGTATGGAAGGGAGAGAGTGTTTCACATGGGTCGAGAGGTTTGTAATAATTTTAATGGGATGAAAGGTTGTTCAAATGTCAGATGTAGAAATGCACATGTGTGCTTGATTTGTAAAGGTGACCATTCCAAAATGTTATGTTCAAAAAACGAGATGCAGGCCCCACACAAAACTGGGGCCATGAGTCAGAGAAAAATGTAATGGTGGGAAATGATTTTAATTTTCAAAGTGTCTATACACCGGTCAATATAGAACGACTAGAACATGAATTGCAAAATTTTCCAGATCTAGAATTCAAAAAATATCTTTTAGATGGTCTTAAACATGGTTTTCATACAGGCATAAGTGAATTGCCATCTAATAATTTCATTTGTAAAAACTTAAGATCAGCAACTATACAGCCGGAAAGTGTTTCTTGTTTAGTAAATGAAGAATTAAGAAAAGGTTTTTTATTAGGTCCTTTTGATGATATTCCTTTTGACTCATTTAGAATAAACCCTATCGGTGTTGCAGAAGGGAAATATAGTAAAAAGAAAAGATTAATTGTTGATTTATCAGCACCACATGAAGATCCAGACAATTTAAGTCTTAATGAGCTTATTGATAAAGAAAATTTTTCACTTAATTATGTAACAATAGATGATGCAATCAGTATTATTAAAAAACTGGGTCCTAAAGCTTGGCTTATAAAAACAGATATCACAGATGCTTTCAAAATAATCCCTATCAAGAAAGAACTTTGGCCTTATCATGGAATAAAGTGGGATTACAAATATTATTTTTTTACTAAATTAGTGTTTGGTTCTAGATCTAGTCCTAAGATTTTTGATGCTTTGTCTTCTGCTGTTTGTTGGATTGCTAAGAATAACTATAATATAGAATATATTTTACATTTATTAGATGATTTTTTAGTTATTCTTCCTGAAACGGCGTATGCTCAAGATGTAATGAATGATTTGCTGAATATTTTTCATAATCTGAATATTCCATTGTCTGTTAAAAAGACCGAAGGTCCATGCCATGTTTTAGAATATCTCGGCATTTATCTTGATACACAAAAGATGGAAGCACGTCTTCCTTTAGAGAAAATAGTAAGGATTCAGCAAATTATTGAATCATTTTCTCAAAGAAAATCTTGTACTAAGAGAGAACTACTTAGTCTTTTAGGTCACTTAAATTTTGCTTGTCGAGTTATTCTACCTGGCAGATCTTTTGTTTCTCATTTGATAAAATTGTCAACAACTGTTCATAAGTTGTCACATTACGTACATTTAAAATCATGCAAACCAGATCTGGTTATGTGGTCTAGGTTTTTAAAAGAATGGAATGGAGTCTCATTTTTTATCAATGACAACATTGTTAAGGCAGCTGATATGCAATTGTTTACTGATGCGACTAATACTTCGTTTGGAGGATTTTATTTGAATCAGTGGTTTCAGGGTGATTTTCCACCAGAAATTTTGCAAGAGCAAACATCTATGGCATTCTTTGAACTATATCCTATTGTAATGGCATGCGTGTTGTGGGGGAGAAGTTGGACAAGGAAAAGAATATTATTCAATTGTGACAACTTAGCAACAGTGGAGATAATAAATAAAGGGAGATCTAAAATTGGCAGTATTATGAAATTGATGCGTAAATTGACTTATCATTCAGCTAAACACAGCTATATTGTTCATGCAAGACATCTTCCATCTTCAGAAAATTCTATAGCAGATTCTATTTCTCGTTATCAGGAAAGGAAGTTCAGATCTCTGGCTCCGCTAGCAAATCGGACACCAACACCCTGTATTCCAGCTGCAGAGTTGATGATGGATTGAGTGATCAGTTAAATAACCTTTATGATGCTTCTTTAAGCAAAAGTACTCTTAAGATTTATACTTCTGCTATGAAGTGTTTTAGAAAATTTTTAAGTTTAAGTGGTTTTAACAAATTTAATGAGAATTTTCCTATTTTTGAAGATAAGCATTTGTTATATTTTGTTACTTATTGTCAACATACTCTCAACCTCAAGTATGACACAATTAACCTATACTTGGCAGGTATCCGGTATTTTTATATAAGGTACCATGGTATTGATGTTATGTTAAATAATGTACAGTTGCCAATTATATTACGGGGAATTAAAAAATCTCAAGTTAATGTTAAAAAAGAAAGATTTCCTGTTACTGCTAATATCCTAATGGAACTTTGTACATTGCTGAAATCGCAAATTTTTACTAAATTTACTAGTTTAATGTTGTTAAGTGCCTTCACTATGGCTTTTGCAGGTTTTCTAAGATGTGGAGAATTTACAGTTAAAAATGCATCTGAGAGAAAAAATATCCTTCGTATAAAAATATTTGTCTTGATAAAAATTTAGAATTTTATCAGTTACTATTACCTACTTCTAAATGTGATCCATTTCACAAAGGTGTTCAAATCACAATTTTTGAGAATAATTTTCAAGCTGTAAAGCTAATGAAGCAATACATAGAATTAAGAATACAAATTGGGGCTTCGGAAGACTCTCCACTTTTTATAGAAAATGAGTTCAGTGTTAATCCTTTAAGTAGAGATAGATTTATATATTTCTTGAAAGAGTTATTAACCAAACTTGGTTACGATGAGAATAAATTCAGTGGTCATTCATTCAGAATAGGTGCAGCCACATCAGCTGCTGCAAATGGGGTTCAAGATCATTTGATTCAAGCTTTAGGTAGATGGTCTTCAGATTGTTATGTAAGATATATACGAACAGATTTAAATTCAATCAAGACTGCTCAACAAGAAATGTGTACATATTCAACTATTTGAAAAGGGTACAGACTAAGGTTCTTTATATTTTTGTGCTAGATTTATGTTGAGTTATTAATACATGTACATAGGTGTGTCACAGGTGTGGGTGGTACAGGTATGTGTGGATACACACTTGTACTTATATACATATAGATATATAATTTTTTTTTTTTTATATATATATATAAACATTAATTGATGTATTATATTCTTGGGGGCTTCACTCGCTTCAACCTTATTTTGCTCGTTCATTTGGCCTGCATATTTATCATACTGATAAATTATTTTCCCCCAATTCAATAATTCATCAAACATGTCAAATTTAGTTCACAATCATATAACATATAACCTGAGATGCTCTTCCTCAGACGGTTCACAATATCAGATAACCTGAGATGTTCTTCCTCAGACGGTTCACAATCAGATAACCTGAGATGTTCTTCCTCAGACAGCTAGTCACAATCATACTTGAGATGTTCTTCCTCAATCAACATACAAGGCGATGCTCTTCCGCTTTTCTGAACTAATTTATTTTTGTAGGTATGTATGTGTACATGTACCTGTCCAGCTTATCGAATATCTTGTGACGTTCTTCCACAAGTTCCATTTAGTCCTGTGACGATCTTCCACAGAATTACACATTTATAAGGCCAATTAACTAGCTTAAGTGTTTTCACAAATACAGGTACATGTGCATGTAGTAGGTCATTTAGTTGAAGCGGGTAGCCCCTAAGAGCCAAAAGTTATAATTTTATTTGGGTATGAAATTTTTTTTTATATGTATGAAACAATGTTAACTATTTTATATATTGATCAATTGTATATATATTGTTTTTATTGGTTTTATATGTATCTTAATATTTTAATAGGAAATATTAATAAAAATATTTCTATTATTTTTCTTTATATCAGAAATTCTGCAGGCTCTCAGCAGTAGGATTTGATTACATAATAGGTGGCATCTTATACATAGTTTATCTAAGTAAACAGAATTTATGAAACTTGTACCATACAGTACACATAATACATGCAACTGTCATCAGAATTTATGAAACTTGTACAATAACAGTATATATGCAACTGTCATCAGATTTAATGAAACTTATACAATAACAGTATAAATGCAATAGTCATAAGAATTTATGAAACTTATACAGTAACAGTATACATATGGCTGTTAATAGAATTTATGAAACGTACATGGGTGCGAGGCATAGCTACAAATAGAGACAAATTAAAGCAAGAAACCTACTATGCACAAATATGAAAATGGATAAATGAAAATTTAAAGAAGTTAAATTGTAGTTTATACATGTAAGAAGTAATCTAGTAACCTTTATGTCCCCCTTTTTTCCCATGATATGGGAGACCCCAAATGGTGCCCCAATGGGTATGATAACACTGACCAATCAAATTGTAAGACGAGAAGACGCCAAAATTCACAAAGAAAGAAAGGACAGTTGCGCGTTTTCCAGCATCCAGTAAAGACCAAAATTTTAATTCCCCACCCTCCATCCCCAGTCTACACCTGTTCAATATGGTGTATGTATTCAAATATTGGGCTACCCGTTTCTGCATATTTATCATACTGATAAATTATTTTCCCCCAATTCAATAATTCATCAAACATGTCAAATTTAGTTCACAATCATATAACATATAACCTGAGATGCTCTTCCTCAGACGGTTCACAATATCAGATAACCTGAGATGTTCTTCCTCAGACGGTTCACAATCAGATAACCTGAGATGTTCTTCCTCAGACAGCTAGTCACAATCATACTTGAGATGTTCTTCCTCAATCAACATACAAGGCGATGCTCTTCCGCTTTTCTGAACTAATTTATTTTTGTAGGTATGTATGTGTACATGTACCTGTCCAGCTTATCGAATATCTTGTGACGTTCTTCCACAAGTTCCATTTAGTCCTGTGACGATCTTCCACAGAATTACACATTTATAAGGCCAATTAACTAGCTTAAGTGTTTTCACAAATACAGGTACATGTGCATGTAGTAGGTCATTTAGTTGAAGCGGGTAGCCCCTAAGAGCCAAAAGTTATAATTTTATTTGGGTATGAAATTTTTTTTTATATGTATGAAACAATGTTAACTATTTTATATATTGATCAATTGTATATATATTGTTTTTATTGGTTTTATATGTATCTTAATATTTTAATAGGAAATATTAATAAAAATATTTCTATTATTTTTCTTTATATCAGAAATTCTGCAGGCTCTCAGCAGTAGGATTTGATTACATAATAGGTGGCATCTTATACATAGTTTATCTAAGTAAACAGAATTTATGAAACTTGTACCATACAGTACACATAATACATGCAACTGTCATCAGAATTTATGAAACTTGTACAATAACAGTATATATGCAACTGTCATCAGATTTAATGAAACTTATACAATAACAGTATAAATGCAATAGTCATAAGAATTTATGAAACTTATACAGTAACAGTATACATATGGCTGTTAATAGAATTTATGAAACGTACATGGGTGCGAGGCATAGCTACAAATAGAGACAAATTAAAGCAAGAAACCTACTATGCACAAATATGAAAATGGATAAATGTATATTTATAAACTAGTTTTAATATGAACATTGCATAATAGAAGTGAATAAATGTACATTAATTGTACACTACATATTTATGTTGATTTCACTGTTCATTTTATTTATATCTAATTTGTAGAGACAGTCATGCTAGTTTTGTTGTACATGCATTAAGTATTTATCATGAGAATTTTATATTTCAATGATATGATTCAATTTATATGTTCTATTTTAGGCACCGTCCCCTGGTGTAAACTGCACCTAGATTACCTTTATGCTAATCTATTTGCATTTAACACGGGATAGATACATTTGATTGTCAGTAAATATAATTATAAGTAGTATAATATAAAACATGTACCTTTTTGGTTTAACTAGGTATGTGGTAAATAAGGGATACACAAACAATTTTTATTTTATTTTTTTCTGGAGTAAGCATATAAATAAGAACAAATTTATCTAAAAAAAAATATTTTCTTAAAAAAAATATTTTAGTTATAAAAATAAGACACTTTATTATAAAATATAAAACATGACCATATCCAAAAAATTAAGAATGTGTTTTTGGAATATCGGAGGGTTTAAATCAAAGGGCATGGATAAAACTAAAGACCCCATGTTTTTAAAAGCCATAAAAGACTATGACATGATGTTTCTTGCTGAAACACATGTTGGATATAATTCTGGAATAACAAAAATAGGTGAATTTTTATATCATCCTGTGTGTAGACCAGTAGAAAAAGCAAATAACAGATTTTATGGGGGATTAGCCATTTTGCGAAAACCGCACCTTAAACAGCACGTAAAAATATTAACAAATACCAATCCAAATTATCAATGGATTAAACTTGAGAAATCTTTTTTTGGCTTTCCTAAGGATCTTTTTATTTGCATTGTTTATTTCCCTCCCCCAGAATCTAGTTATACAAAAAAGCTTGATGTTGATATTTTGGAAGCTATTGAAAAAGACATGATTTTATACAGTAGAAATGGGGATTTTATTATTTGTGGTGATATAAATGCCAGAACTGGGGTTGCTCCTGATTTTATTCTACAAGATAGTAGAGATTTTCTCCCTCTTGATAATGGATACATCCAAGATCAAAATATTTTAAAACGTCTAAATAAGGACTCCAAATTAGACCAGAGGGGAAAGGAATTGCTTGATTTTTGCATAAGTCACCAATTAAGAATTTTAAATGGCAGATTACTTGGTGATACATTTGGTAACTTTACATGTTTTACGCCAAATGGCAGTAGTACAGTAGACTATATTATGGTGTCTGAGAGTGTCCTTGATAGCATATTATACTTCAGGGTTAAGGAATTTTTGCCCACATTGTCTGACTGTCATTGTCAAATCGAATGGAGTATGTCTGCTAGTTATATGATCACTGATAATAATTCTACTGACTCAATAAATAAGCTTAAGCCAATGCCAATTAAATATGTATGGTCAGAAGATTCTGCTTACATGTTTAAAGAAGCTTTAACTAAAGATACCATACAATCCAAAATATCTGAATTTCTAGATACTGCATGTATAAATGACAACAAAAACTTAAACATAGCATCTGAAAAGCTTGCAGACATTTTTACTGCAGCAGCAGATATATCACTGAAAAAGCCAAAACAAAAGGCTAAAAACAAGCCAAAAAACCCAAAGTGGTTTGATGGCAATTTGCAACAAATGAGAATTAATCTAATGAATTATGGCAAAATATATACAAAGTTTCCCAAAGATCCATTTGTGAAAAATCATTTTTATAAATTGTATAGAGAATACAATAAAACTAGAAAAACACAACGAAAAGCTTTTAAACAAAATTTGTTGCATGAGCTTGAAACTCTACACGAGGATAACCCTAAAAAATACTGGCAACTTATAAATGAGCTTCAAGGGAAATATCAAAATACCAGCAGCAATTGTATTTCTCCTGATGATTGGTTAACTCATTTTAAGGATTTAAATGAAGTAAAAGATAAATTTCACAACCGTATGAATGAAATTAATGACAAAGTGAAGCAACTTGAGAAAAACAATTGCTTTAATGAACTTGATTTTGCCATTTCAGATTCAGAAATTATAGTTGCTATCTCTCATATCAAGCTTAATAAATCTCCTGGCTTAGACAATGTCTCAAATAATATGATCAAGAATTGTCAATCTGCATTATTACCTTGTTTCAAAAAAATATTTAATGCTTGTCTTACAAGTGGAATTTATCCAGAAAATTGGGCTGAAGGATATATAGTACCTTTACACAAAGGTAATGATCTAAATGACCCGGGTAATTACCGTGGACTTACCATTACAAGTGCAATAGGAAAATTATTTAATCGCATTTTAAATGACAGACTGGTAAAGTTTTTAGAAAAACATAATATCATTAATGATTGTCAAATAGGCTTTACTAAGAAAGCAAGAACTTCTGACCATATGTTTATTTTAAGAACTATCTTAGATAAATACTGTAATACCACCCATAACAAGATATTTGCCTGTTTTGTTGACCTTAAGAAGGCATTTGATACTGTAATTCATGCAGGAATAAAATTAAAATTATTGGAAGTAGGTTGTGGATCATTATTTTATAATATTATCAAAAATATGTATGCTATAAGCAAATCTAGTATCAAAATTGATGATAATCTGACTGATTTTATTCCAACTAATTTAGGAGTTAAACAGGGAGACAATCTAAGTCCTAACCTGTTCAAGATCTTTATAAATGATTTTCCAAAGTATTTAGATAATTCACTTGACCCTGTATTCCTTGATAAAAAGGCAATCCACTGTCTCATGTATGCTGATGACATAATTCTCCTGTCTACTTCCGCTTCTGGATTACAGGAAAAACTTAACTTACTTGATAAATTCTGTAAAGACTGGTGTCTTACAGTAAATACTAAAAAGACTAAAATATTAATATTCAACAAAGCCGGCAAACTTATCAATATGAAATTTTTATTTGACAATACAGTTCTAGAATGTGTCAACAAGTATAAATATCTGGGAATTACTTTTTGTGCGTCTGGATCTTTTGCTTATGCACAGGAGGAATTATATAATAAAGCTATCAAAGCATATTTTAAACTATCAAAAGATTTTTTATCTCTTCATCCAAGTGTTAAAACCAGTATGCATGTATTTGATCATACTATAAAGCCAATTTTATTATATGGATGTGAAATATGGGGAACATTTAATCCTTATTCTTCAAAATTTAGAAATGGGATTGATAATTTCTGCTTTGATGATATTTATTCAAAGCAAAAAGCTGAAACACTTCATCAAAAATTTTGTAAATTTATTCTTGGAGTTCATAAAAAATCCACCAATTTTGCTGTTTTATCAGAACTTGGAAGATTTCCTATCTATTTTAATATGATTAAAGCCATGGTTAAATATAATGACAGACTAAGCAAAATTCAAGATTGCTTTCCCCTATTGCATGCTGCATACAATGAATCTATGTTACTTGATTCAAAAAAGCACTTATCCTGGTATTCATCTGTCAGAGTTATGATTGAAAAGATAAATACTCCAAATAATGTCAACAATAAAATTACAAATAAAACTCTTTTGGATTTTAGCTTAAAAGAATGGAAACAAAAATTACATCAAGTTTCTGATGGAAAATTATGTACTTATTCTACATTTAAAACCAATTTTGGGCTAGAAAAATATCTTTTAATTATTAAAAACTTTGAACATAGACGTAGATTGACCAGATTTAGGATCTCGTCACATAAACTTAATATAGAAACTGGCAGATACAAGGGCATTCCCAGACACGATAGACTCTGTACAAGGTGCGACTTAAAATTAGTAGAGGATGAGACTCATTTCTTATGTGTATGTCATGGAATGAGCAACAAAAGACTAGAGCTAGAAACTATTGCTCAGAAAAAATGTATAAATTTTACTGCTTTAGATCCTAGGGCAAAACTCATTTGGTTAGTTACAAATGAGGACTATGACATTCTAAATTCAGTTTGTACATTCCTGACACATATATAATATATATATATATATACTTCTCATAAATCCCTATCTACTGGTCTACGACGCAGGTATGTGCATGTAACTTAAGCCAATATGATGTCAATGAGAGCTCTGAGATTATTATCAAAAATAGATAAAACTATGTAATACTGCAGTTCTTAAGCACCGTCCCCTGGTGACCACTGCATTCATGGAACAACTATACTTCCATTTGTGCTTTGGTCACGGGGAGAACTGTACAGTATATACAAACATAATTAAAATAATATATTATCAATGCTGCTGCTCTGGGTGTAATTATTGCAGTCCTAAAGCACCGTCCCCTGGTGACCATAGCATATATATGACTGAATCTTATATATGTGCTCTGATTACAGGGAGGGCTGCTAAAATAAAAAGAAAATAATATTAATAACACTCATTGTTGTAGCTTGAGGTATTAATTATTAATCTCTATTTATATCCATGCTCCCATCTATATATTTTATATGGCTTCATTACCCATTACAAAAAATGTATACATACCTTAATTTTGTATACTTTATTATTTTTGTTGTTGTTGCTTTACTGTTATTTATAATTAATCATTGTAATGATCCTGCCCCTTGAGGGACCTTAATTGGTAATAAAATATGTCTGTCTATGTCTATGTCTATTTAAGTATATCATTAAGAAATCTATTTTAAGGTAGATGGGGTGTCTATCACTGAGCATCTTTTTGCACATCTATCATAACTTTTAATTTTATAATGCTAGCTATTCTAATTGATATGTATTAGGCTAGGTAAACATCAAAATATATAATTACAACAAAAATTTGGATAAAACTCACCTTCTTTGTGAATTTCAATATTTTCCTGTACTTTTTAAGGGGAGATAAATAATAGGGAAAAAGCACATTTTTTTATTTTTCCAAAAATTTTGCTGGTGAACTTCACTTTTTATTTAGTATATTTAAAAATGAATACAAAACAAAAATTTTCACAATTTATTAGTGAAATCTATGGAGTAGATTTTCTTAGATGAAGAAATTTTGAATTTTCCCTATTGATCCTATATTAAAAGTACCAAAATCATGCATTTTTCAAAGTCATTTCTACAAAAATTCCTCTGGTGAACTTTTAATTTTTTTATCGAAATTTAAAGTACCATTCTAGAGCTAACTGTGGCCAAAATTTAAGAAAATTCTATGGATAAAGTTTTAGACACCCCATCTACCTTAAATCAGATGTTATTGTGCCAAACATTCTTCCTTCATTGTGATATTTAAATAAGTTCAACTTACCCAAAATGTCTGTACATTTTTTTCTTCTCTTTGATTAATGTGAAAATCTACTTTGTAAATATTAAAATCAAATCTACCTTTCAAAATTTTACAGAATGTAGTAAGCTGGTTACCGCCCTTGATGACCTCTCCTCTGTTGGAGTCTGTCACATCCCAGACAGATGTACAGCTGTAGACTGCTGCTTGACGATGCCAATCTTCAGACGGAATGTTAATGTCTTTGTTGACCTTGACCCCTGTGATTTTAGATTGAGTATTGGGATAGAGAAAATCCACCTTAATTTCTCGTTGATGGAATATAAATGGGGATTACTCCAACAGTTTACACTGAAGGGTGTTGTACAACTGAAGTATGTATAGCAATGCTATATTATGGTTTAATTTGGAAGCATTCAATGATGATAACAAAATATATTTTAAAAAAGCATGAACCGAAAAAGTAAACAGGATAAAATTAAAAAAAAAGAAAAAACCTCAAAAAATTGGAAACAAATTTGAATAATTAAGAATGTTTTATTTGTTTCATTTTCACCACTTATGGTCTTGTGAGTGACAATGTATTTGTGTTCCATATGAATGTATCTATCTGTCTGGAGTCAGCTGGACCATGTGAAATGAGGAGTTCAGTTTAGTGAGATTGCACTGTATTTTTTATTTGTTTCAGTTTCACCACTGATGATCTTGTGAGTGACAATGTATTTGTGTTCCATATGAATGTATCAATCTATCTGGAGTCAGATGGACCATGTGAACTGAGGGGTTCAGTTTAGAGAGATTTCACTGTATTTTTGTTTTGTTTCAGTTTCACCATTGATGATCTTGTGAGTGACAATGTATTTGTGTTCCATATGAATGTATCTATCTGTCTGGAGTCAGTTGGACCATGTGAACTGAGGGGTTCAGTTTAGAGAGATTTCACTGTATTTTTGTTTTGTTTCAGTTTCACCATTGATGATCTTGTGAGTGACAATGTATTTGTGTTCCATATGAATGTATCTATCTGTCTGGAGTCAGTTGGACCATGTGAACTAGATATCCATGTCTTCCATGGCATCAAACTGCCTAAACAACCATGTAACTGGAACACTGACTTCAAAATTAAAGGTTAGGCTATACTACAATTGTTCTAGGTCTCCTCTCTAGACACCAAATTGCCAAACCCCTTGGTGTCATTAAAATTCAGTTGGAGAGACTGATCTGAAGTGTAAGTCAAATAAGTAACGGATTGCATATTGTCATTAAATTTTGTAAGATTCTTTGTTTACTTAACTAGGAGCTTAGAATGATTATAGTTTGAACAGCCCAATAATAATTTGTGAATCGCTTTAAGACAACTTAAATGCTGTGAAAAGCGGTATAAAAAAGAACCTCAAATTATTATTTACAAACTGGACATAGTTAGTGAGTGACAAGCACATTTTACCATTCCAAACTTTTACCACCAATGATAGAAGCTTACCAGGATTTGGTTACTATTACATGCCATACATTGATATAGAATATACAATGTTCTTTTCTTTCACTTAACATGAGCATTTTCTTCCAGATTTCTCCCTAAAGAACTACCTTACAGACCTAGGGCTGGACTCTTCACTAAATGTCTTAGAATCACATACAACATCAGAATTACTACACGATCTGGGTATAGCTCCATTCCTTCTATCAGAACAATGTGACCGAGGAAACCTTCCATACTTTCCCAATCAAGATGGGTGGAATAAAGGTGAGAGCACATTAAAACGTGGTGAATGAGCAAAGTATGTAATATTTTCTCTTTATTAACATCTTCCCCATATATCATATATGTGTGATCATCATTTACTTGCAGTTGATTTCATAGTCATGAACGTCATTTTTCAATGACTCAACATTTAGAAACTGATTTGTGATCAAAGCTCAACCATTCATTCATTCCTTCATTCACATCTTTATATCCACTATCAAAGCGATTATATAAATACAGTACAATATACAAAATAAGTTAAACAAAAATCAAATCATAGATGTAGAAGATATAATAAATATGAATAATAATAATAGATAATACTATAATACCAAAAAAAGGATTAATATTCTTATATATTGTTAAAGTTTCCTTTCTACTGATGCCATTTCATGGTTTGTCATACTGTAAATTGGGAGTTTTAATTAGTTGGATTTTGATTATATTGTGCTGTCACTAGGCACATGTATGCCAAAAAGCGGAATTCAAAACTATCAGCATCATCGATATCAAGCACTTTACCAAGAAGTATCTCAAACGAGGAGTTGCTGTCCTTGTTAGAAAGTTCCATGTAGAGATTAAATCAAAATGTTTGGATAGCAGATCAATGAAGGTTTCTTGTAAGTGGTTCAATGAGCGGCACTGGCAAGTTGCATGGACTAATATCTCTGTAAAGTGAGTGTTACACAGCCTACAGATTTGATCTTGAGAGTCTGGCACTGCTGTTAATAGTTTGGCAATAAAGAAAGCTGTACAGAGTTCAGAAGATGTAGTCAAGTACTTCCATAGGCTTGCTATAGAAATAGAGTTATGGATATTTTAGAAGCAAATAAAATCCAATTGAGAGTTCACACGAACGGTCTATTGATTCTGCTAAATGCTGGTAATTGAGTTGTTCACTTGTTTCTTCTAATTTTTCATTGTAAACTGTCCCCTATCTATAAATGTTAATAGCACATCGAAAATGTTATACCTTCTTAAAATGTCAAGAAGATTTGGTATGAATCCAAGACATTTTTCCTCGTTCAAAAGACATAAATAACGGCTCTTCTTAGGTAAAATGTCACCATCTGAACTGCATAAATTACCAAAGAAAAATAATTTGCGCTTTTAAATTTCAGACTCTCCAGGTAAGAGTCCCAGCATGCTTTCTCACATGTCTGACTGAGTGTGGGTAGGATGGTGCTGCATATGCTTCACTATAAAGTGCTGTAACTTATTCAATTGCTCTAAAGTCTTGTTTTTTCAGATTACACCACATTTGTCATCCATATAAACACGTTGGTAAAATGACAGTTTTGTATAGTTTTGTAATACAATTGAGTTTGTGATTTCTCTTGAATGTTGGAAATAGCAATGTATGAGTTTCTTCCCTTTTTACACATATTCATAGCCCTGTTGATTGATCTGAATTTGCTATTAAGTTCACTGCCTAAATGCATATATGAGTCAGGCAGAGGAATAGTATCATCTCCATTTGTTCAATTAATTGGAATCTCCATTTGTTATAATAATTTGCACAAACAGGCTTCACAGATATGCAATATCATCAGCAAGGCAAGGAGCACAGCACTGGATGTTTGCAATACCCATTTGATTGTTACAATTTTGTAATTCAAGCAATAAATCATTTATAAATACAGTATATTAATATATACTGTAATTGACATTATATTTTATTTATGGCCATAAAAGGGGTTTAAAAATTCTCTAACAACTAGCCATTTTCAAAGGTAAAGGTAAAGATTTATTTAACGTTGGTGAGTACACATCAGTGGTACAATTAACATAAGCTCTAAAGAGCTTTTGATCTGTGGCATGATTAATGATGTTTGGCTTAAATGAGGCCCTTGCATGGTTGCCAGGCTTGTGTGTGAGGAAAGCCCGATATTCCAAGCTGGAAAATCACTGAAACCCATGAGCAACGGTAGGTGCCTGGAGGGGTCCACCTATGATTTAAAGTCCAGTGCCTTAACCACATGGCCACGTGACCCCACTCCTAGAAGTAGGAGCAAAGCAACAAAGTTGGAGAGGGTACATGTATAATGTTTTTGACTGGTCCGTCTGTCAGTCTGTTCATCTGTGATCAAAGTTGTGAACAAGTCTCCTATGAAACCACTAAACGCAACTCACTGGAAAAAACTGAACAGAATCTTATTAAGGGCCCTATCTATCACAAAGAAGTGGTCACCCTAAAGTAATCATTCTGTCTGTCTGTCCATTCGTCCATAACAAAATCTGTTTTCCACACTTTTTTTTTCCATATGCTTGCAGATATTGGGCTGGTATTTTGTATGTTAGTCAAGTATGATGAGTTACAGATCAACTTAACATTTCAATCTGGTCCACAAATTTTTATTGGAGTTATGGCCCTTTGAAATTGGAAAATTCATTGAATTTTCAGTTTTTCACACTTTTTTCCAAATGCTTAAATTGGGATGATTTTTTGTTTGTAATTCAAGAATGATGAGTTACAGATCAAGTTTACGTTTTGTTCTGGTCAGCAAATTTTGGGGGAGTTATGGCCCTTTGAACTCAGAAGAGTCACTGAATTTTCAGCTTTCCACACTTTTTTCTAAACAATTTCAGATATTAAACTGGTACATGTATTTGGTATGAGAGTCTACCATGACAAGTTACAGCTCAAGTTGAATTTTCTTTTTTTCTTTTCAGTTGGTAATTCTTTTTACAGTAGTTATGGCTCTTTGAACTGTATTTTCAGTTTTGTGCATTTTTTATTTCCAAAGGCCTTCAGAAAATGAACTGGTTGAAAGAGAAATACCGGGTCCATATTGGTCCCTGAAGTACAGGGCTCAACTAGTGGGGCCCTTAGAGATGGCTGCCATCTCCCTGATATCCAGTTTAACTTGTTATGCAAGAAGCCTACCATATGTAGTTCTGCATATTGTTACCAATTTTTTTGCACTGTTTTTGTAAAATTTAGCTCTTTGGACTTGGAAATTTGCCAAAAATCCTGTAGACACACCTCCTCTTAAACTGCAGAACAGAATCTAATGACATAATTTGGTATACAAGAAGTACACACTATGTTTTTGTGCATATTACCAGGAACTTTTTATCTACAATTTTTTGTTGGAGATATGCCCTTTTGACTCAGAAATTTGCTGAAAATCCTGATTCATCTACTTATTGATGCAACTCCTTCAAAACTACTGAACAGAAATTAATGAAACTTTGTATGCAAGGAGTACATTTTATGTTGTTGTGCATATTACAAGGAATTTTTTATCTGCAAAATTATGTGGGAGATATGGCCCTATGGACTTAGAAATTTTCTGACAATGCTGTTGTGGATGCAACTCCTGAAACTACTGAACATAATTTAATGAAACTTGCTATGAGTGTAGCATAACATATGTACTTATGTATGTTATCACAGCTCAAGGCTAATTTTTATGGTCAAATAGTGTAGTGCTTGGAGTATTTGACCATGCCCAATAGGCAATAAGGTTCTTTCATTATACATATTTATTTCATAGTTGCAGAGATTGGGACAATTTACCATCAAATCAAATAGCAAAACATTTTATTCTTTGATTTGATGAATTGTGAAAACATCCACTAATCTATCATGTTGCATTTAATTTCAGGATGTCCAAAGCCTGTGACCTTGTCCCCATTACCCGACAACACTTTCTGTCATCTGTATGATTATTGTACTGGGGTCACATGTTGCACATATGTGGAGTTGATTGGTCGAACTTTGACCTCTTATCTCAGTCTGGATCCCTGTAATAGGAAGTTGAGTCTGGGTATAGAGAACCTCAGGGTCAATACCAGTCTATTTGATTACCAGTATGGAAGACAAGAGCATGTCAAACTTCATGGAGTTGTCCATCTTGAGTAGGTTTCATTTTCACATGTAAGATCTCAGAATGTCAAACAATATATTGAACAATAGGAACACAAAAGTTGGCTTTGTAATGGGGCAATATAAATGATGGCCTTCTGGTACAATATGAATATTTTAAACGATAAAAATCATTCTATTGTAACAAAAATCTCTCTTCCATTGCAATTTAAGGTTTCATCAGAACCATGCAATTTCAAAATAGGATCAGTGAATTTCTTAAAACACTGGTGTCATTTTCTCATTTTCTCAAAATGACACCAAACACCATAAAAACACAATGATTTATTGGAAAAGCTAAAACAGATGAAACTCATTAAATGAATTCGATTTTTATTTTATTTTTATTTTCCAGCTATGTAATAGAGGATTTAGAAAGTGAGAGAAAGTTTATGGTCAGTTTGAATCTTAGTATCTGTTTTGAGTCCAACAGTCCCTGTGTAGTCAGTATACCAGTTCTCAAGAACACAAGACTGGCCAAATCTTTGTGTGATTGGAAAAGTGACTTTGTAGATCCTGGTGAGTAGACATTACTCAGATTTATTACATGCAGTCACAACATGATGTGAAGACGTAGAAAAGCCTGGGTCCATTTGTCTGTCCTTGTGTGCCTGTATCAGTTATTTTGTTGCACTGTAATAAGCACTCTAGTGCCTACAATTTCTAATTGACTTAAATGATATGTAAAGATACACAACATTTATAATTCAAAAGCCTTGGAAATTCTTTAATGCCTTTCAACATTATTTGTTATGTTTCTTTGAAAATAAAACTCAAGTCTGATGGAGAGGAGGTAAAACAAGTATTTAATTTAAAGAACTTGATTAATGTTAAAACTCAAAGTACAAAATAATGTTGATAACAATTTATAATTCATAATCAATTTTGCTTGCATTGTTTAGCTTTTATCGATGCTAAAATATTTCAACACCTTGCAGGTGTATAAATATGATCATGATGTACAAAAAATGTATCAGTCAACATTTTTTCTAACATATCTCTTTCTAAAGGTTTTTCCTTTGACAAATTTTTGAGTGAGAGAGGACTTCCTTTTGATCATCAGCTAACAGCCAATCAGATGAAAAGTTTAATGGACAAGTTACGCATTACTGAGTTTTTACAAGAGAACCAGTGTGACAAGAGCCAGTCGCCATTCAGTCCAAACACACAGGGCTGGAATAATGGTAATATTAATAAAGAAACATGCAAAACAGTCCTAATATTTAACTTTCTCAAGGCTATGAATTTTGTCAAAGTGTTTTAATTAAGTGTGATATTATTTTTATAATTTTTTTCACTGGATTTCAAAAAGTAAAAAAATCATTACAGTTTTTTTTCAGCAACTTCTTATCACAGCTTCTTGCTGTTTAGCATTCAACATATGCATTTGGTTTAAAACTTGCAATGTTGTTAAGTCAGCTAACCAATGAAACAGGAATTTTTAATGCAGATATTTAGATTGTGGTTAGTTTATTTAGGGTTGCAGTGTCAGTAACTTCGAGTGTTCTGAAGAGAGTTCCTCCTTGTCTTGTTGTTTTCATACAGTATTTTGTCTTAGGTTCTCTCTTGTTGAATTGAACATTTGTCGATTGAGTTTTACAGTGTGTTTTATATGTATGCTTTGTGCAAGCTTATCAATAGGGGGAAGGTTGGATCAAACAACTAGTTTAACCCCGCCACATTTTATATGTGCCTGTCCTAAGCCAGGAAACTTTGCCAAAGCCTTTGTTTGTCCTTGTCATTCTGTGTTAACTGTTTTATGTCAAGAATTGGGTTTTTCGTTGATGATTTAGGGATGGGTTTTGAAACTTTTGTATTGTATTATAAGTCTTGGGCCAATGCAAGACGGTAAGCAGTGACCTATGGTCATGTTGAAGACTGCTTGCTGTTTTCCGTTGTGATTTTTTGAATTGCTGTTTGTTTATGTTTGTTGTGTCGCGTACACTTATTCCACTTCTCAGTATTGTCTATACCTTTTGACATGTCCCTACAAACCTTTTTCAGAATGTGGATTACCCATGATGCTTTTGCCTAACAACACTGGTCCTGTCGTCTGCAACATCCATGACACCTGTACTGCAGTAGAATGCTGTATGGAGGCCAAACAAATTGGCAGGTCTTTCAGAACTTATGTGAACTTTGAACCCTGCCTGTTTAAATTGACTGTTGGAATAGAGCAGTTGACCTTTGACCGTCTGCTGTTTGACTATGAGTGGGGTCAGCCAGTGCAGGTGTGGCTGTTTGGATTTGTAAGGATGGAGTAAGTTTATACTATGAACAGTGTTGTTTAAGAATCTGATTCATTTATAGTACTTGGTAAAGCCAGTAGATTTTATTATCAATTTTGTTTTAAAGTCCAATGAGGAAAATTTGTTCAAACAACATTTGATTTGGTAAATGTATTTTTATCACAACAGATTCACCATCACAGACCTGACAATAGAAGGACACTACTTACTAGATATGACTTTGAGTGTGTGTACAGAGACACAGGGAACATGTTATGTGACTGTTAATGTATTCAACAAGTACAGACTGCCTAAACCAGAGTGTGACTGGAATTCTGGATTTGTCATCAAAGGTAAACATCAATGATGTAAAGTGATATATATCAAAGGTGCAAAATTAAACATATATTGTGTATAGTAATTTAAACAAAATAAAACACAAAAATGCAATATTCAGAGCAAAAACAATACTTTTATGCTTTACGGCAGCGTCTTTTCTGATTAATTTTAAAATTTATATAGTACATACCACATGTAGTGCTTCATGGTAGCTAAGGCCAGGCAAAGAAACACCAACTCCCTCAAGAAAGATACTAAACAAACACTATGTGACTAACATTTGCATTTTTAATTGTTCTATAACCCATAGGTTTTTCACTCTTTTGTCAAAGCTGGGTATCACTTATGAGCATTTACATGTAAGTTCACAAATTTGCTTGGTTTTTTGTCTCGCCTGCGACGAATAGTCGCGGAAGGCGAGACATAGGTATTACTTTCCGGCGGCAGCGACGGCGACGGCGGCGGCGGCGTCGTAAACTTTTTTGTAAGACTTTTGTGGACAATGAATTGCTTGAAAAGTATAATAGCTAGGCATCTGATATTTGATATACAGACAGTTCAGGTTATGGTCTACGCAACTGTGACCATGCCGTTTGACCCTGACCCCATTTTCACGCTCCAGTGACTCTGTGAACTTAGGTCTTTTTTCAGGCCGTAAACTTTTTTGTAAGACTTTTGTGGACAATGAATTGCTTGAAAAGTATAATAGCTAGGCATCTGATATTTGATATACAGACAGTTCAGGTTATGGTCTACGCAACTGTGACCATGCCGTTTGACCCTGACCCCATTTTCACGCTCCAGTGACTCTGTGAACTTAGGTCTTTTTTCAGGCCGTAAACTTTTTTGTAAGACTTTTGTGGACGATGAATTGCTTGAAAAGTATAATAGCTAGGCATCTGATATTTCGAATACAGACAGTTCAGGTTATGGTCTACGCAACTGTCCCCATGCCGTTTGACCCTGACCCCATTTTCACGCTCCAGTGACTCTGTGAACTTAGGTCTTTTTTCAGGCCGTAAACTTTTTTGTAAGACTTTTGTGGACGATGAATTGCTTGAAAAGTATAATAGCTAGGCATCTGATATTTAGTATACAGACAGTTTAGGTTATGGTCTACGCAACTGTCCCCATGCCGTTTGACCCTGACCCCATTTTCACCCTCCAGTGACTCTGTGAACTTAGGTCTTTTTTCAGGCCGTAAACTTTTTTGTAAGACTTTTGTGGACGATGAATTGCTTGAAAAGTATAATAGCTAGGCATCTGATATTTAGTATACAGACAGTTTAGGTTATGGTCCATGCAACTGTCACCAAGCCGTGTGACCCTGACCCCATTTTCATGCTCCAGTGACTCTGTGAACTTAGGTGTTTTTCAGGCCGAAAAACTTTTTTGTAAGACTTTTATGGAAGATGAATTGCTGGAAAGTTATAATAGCTAGGCATCTGATATTGGGTAAACAGACAGGTGCGGTTATGGACAAGGCAACTGTCACCATGCCATGTGACCATGACCCCATTTTTACGCTCCAGTGACTCTGTGAACTTAGGTCTTTTTTCAGACAGAAAACTTTTTGTAATACTTGTGTGGACAATGGATTGCTTGAATAGTATAATAACTAGGCATCTGTTATAAGGTATACTGACACTTTTTGTGTTTATATCAAGAAATGAAAGCTTAGGTAGTTGATTTTAGCGATGGTGCCGGCAGGCGAGACATACTTTTAGTGGCCACACTTGTTTCAGACTTTTCCTTTGACCAGTGGATGAAGAATCAAAGTTTGATACCAGCTGCTACTCTACCTCCATATGCTGCGTCCAAGCTGTTGTCTGATCTGAATATAGCAGCCTATCTGAAGGACCAGACATGCTCCTTAACAGGCACCCAATATCAACCAAATACTGATGGATGGAAAAATGGTAGGTTTAACTATACTTTTACCTTTTCATCAAATATCTTTTATTGCTCATTACATATCTAAGTAATATTTAAAATGCATCTTTGGCTGAATTTCGCACTATGACATTATAGAGATGGGTATAAAGTATAACATTTGAAGGTTGTAAGCAGACAGCAAGATATAGAAAGCTTAAAAGGGGGTTTGGTCCTCTGTCTTAAAGTAAATAAAAATGGATGAAGTTGCATTTTTTTTTTAAGAATATGGACAAATGATCAAAATAAGCAAGAAAAAAATATAGGTCCATGTGCTTGATTTCAGGCAATAAGCCCTTATGATTTTGACAGGAAAAGGGGTATCTTTAGAGTTTTCATTACTTTTACACTGCTGCTGATTGGCAACTTTACTCCTTCTAAAATGTATGACAGAGTAAAAAGAATCTCTTGTAAAATTGTTGACTTCATATTCAGTGTACTTATTTTTGAAAAATAAAAAAGAAAATAGGGGGTTCATGGGCAAAAAATTTCCAGCATATTCGATAGATGAAACCCAAAGATCTCGAAAATCTGACAGAAATTCCAAAATACGAGGAGCAAACCTCCTAAAATTAAAAAAGGAAGCTAAAGACATTTTGAAGAAATGGTTACTATTGTAACAATTATATTACAATTATTTAATAGAAAAGAATCATCCACTATGAAGCTATAAAAATGTTAGTCATTGCATCAAAGGCAGATTTAGGACTGGTGTGCGGGGCGTCCGCCCTCTGGTTTGACAGGAAAATTTTGTTAGAAACTGTATGAAAAAAGAGGTCCCAGAAGATTTTTTTCCAATTGTGCGCCCTCCTGTTTGAAAATTTCTTGATCCGCCACAGTGTGTGATAAATCTATGTACATATCTTTTACAATAAAGTTTTCCATGCTTTACAGATTGTCCAAGGAACATAGATCTACCAGCTTTACCAGACAACATTGTGTGTCACATCCCTGATACATGTACAAATATATACTGTTGTGTCAGTGTGCCATTAATAAACAAAGCATTCAGTTTTGTTCTAAATCTTGACCCTTGCTATGAAAAGCTGTCAGTTAGTGTGGAGAAAATGCATCATCAGTTGAAACTATTGGATTATGAATATGGCACAACAGAGCACTTCAATCTGTTAGGACTTCTTAGGACTGAGTAAGTTATATGTTAGAGCTACATGTATTTAGACAACAACAAAAACTTTAGTAATGTCATTTCAAGTTTCCAAAGACAGTGGTAAAATGAAGAAATTTTAAGTTGCCCACTATTATTATGATAAAAGTCTATGGAATTGGTATTTGCTTTTCATAATTATATATTGAATGCTTTGATGTATTCTTTCATTTTTGTCAGGTACTCATTGTATGACTTCAAAGCTGAGAATATGTACATGGTGAATTTGACCTTTAACTTCTGTCTGGAGACCAATGATGACTGTAACATGTCTATTCCTGTGTTACACAATGTCAGGCTACCAAAGAGGACATGTAAATGGACAGACGATTATAGGGTCAAAGGTCAGCTCTTGATACGCTTGATAGCCAAAATCTTTATAATCAGTTATTCAGAACATAAATTAATAAAAAAAATCAAAGAAAAATCTGGATTTTACAAGTTATAAATGGTGAATGACAGGCAAGCTACTAGAAGGGGTAGAGGATGGGTTTTTGTAACTTAGATACTTCTAATCACAGTCTCTTGATATTTGGTATGTAGATGCAGAAATGGATTACATATTGTTAGATTTGATTTCAAAGCTGTCACTCACTTTCTTACTATTTGATGAATTCTGACAATGAAAATCTTTGAAATGCAAAACTTAAATAGCAAGTAAAATATCTGTCAAAATAAAGTTACAAGTTATGCTTATTTAGATAACAAAGATAATTTTTCGTTTCAAACACATCATACTTATGTTGGTGAAAATATACTTAACTTTTTGTTTCATACTGTTCTGCATGGTAATTGTATAAGTAACACGAAAAAAAAATCTCCTATATTTGTAGACTTCTCCCTTGAGCAGTGGAGTAGAGAGAGAAAACAGACTCCTGGAGATGTACTGCCAGATTTCTACATCTCAGAATTGTTGCAACAACTTGACCTGACTAGCTATCTAGAACCAACTCAGTGTACCAGATACAACGCCACTAATAACTGGATCAATGGTAAGGACAGTTGGATATATTTTCAATCTGATAAGGGGTCCACTTTTAAAGACCTCCTTTTATCATTAAAAAAGGTTCTGAAATATACTGTAGTTTCATTATTGTTAATGAGCAGCAATTTTCTTGGGTGACAGTCAACAACGAAAGACAGAAGTTTTGTAAGTGACTACTTGAAACAACCATTTAATTAAAAACCCAACCAAATTTCTCTTTTAAGGAAAACACAAAACTGATTAAAAAATGTAACCTGAACCTATTTTCAGCCCTTCATGACATATTCAAATGAATAACTGAAACTGCATCTAACTACAGATTATTTTAATCAAATTTTCAGATTGTATAGAGAGTGTGACACTCCCTGATATTTCCAGTTCCCCTATAACTTGTCACCTCTCAAGTCTCTGTAACTCTGTAAAGTGTTGTATGGATGCTCCTGGTATCAGCAGTAAAATCTCAGCTGAGTTGGAACTTGACCAGAACACTCAGATGCTGCATGTTGGAATAGAAAAGCTTAAGTTCCCAATATCACTAATTGGGTTTGAATTTGGTAAGTATGAAAATTTATTTCTAATAATTTTAAAATTATTTTCAACATTTCAAAATACAAAGATTACAAATTTCAGATGTACAAATCTTTCTAAGTGAAAAATTAAAGTAAATACAAGTACTTGTTGTATCCAATAAAATAAATATAGAAACCAACGTCCCTAGTGCCTAAGTTTTTGTCCAATGCAGCACTGAACAAGGCTGTCACCTATTGCAATTTAGGACGAGACATTCTGTTATTGTATCTATAATGATTTACAAGTTAAAAAAAAAAGGTTTAATCATGTATGATTTTCATTACAGGAAAGGATCATGAATTTAGGCTTTACAGTGTTGTCAGAATCAGGTTTGTTTGTTTTTTTCCAAGAGAACTGGTGTATTGTTCAAAATGATTTAATTACTTGCAATTTATGGATGCCATTTGTGAACGAGATTTTTGTTTTTATAGAGAAAACATCATTATCATCAAAAATAAAAAAATGATATATTCCCAAATAAATATTAGAAATCCAAAAAGATGTAAGCGAAGTCTGAAATCATTGTTTTACAAGTTCAAATTTGTTAAAAGCTCAAAATAGCAACATTTAACTACATGTATTAAGCTTAATGATCCAAATTAATTGAAGAGCCAACTAGATAACTATTGTCACCAAGATTTTAATAAGAGTTGCTTGGTGATCAAATAAAAAATAAAAAATTATGCCACACAAGGTAAAGAGGTAAAAAATCCATCCCGAAAACATGGAAACAACACAAGTTAAAATTGTGAAATTCATATTACAATTACAAGTTGGTAATACTTATGATTTATGTCCTTCTTTAAGATGAATGATATACTGTAAACGTATTAATTTTTGCGTTGCTAATTTTCTCGTTTTCAAGCCAAATGTCTATTTTGGGGGTATTAATTTTTGCGGTTTTCAATTATCATACTTTAATTTAAGTATAAAAATTGTATATTCGCGTGTACTATTTTTTGCGGATTTTCATTGACCGCGAACATAGCGAAAATTAGTACACCGCGAAAATTAATACGTTTGCAGTACTAAGTGCACCACTTATAAATAGTATTAACACTCATCATGAGTTCTTACTTTCAGGTATAACATTTATGACCTTGACAGTCAGAACAAGTACCTTGTTACCATGGAGATATCACTATGCTGGGAGAAGTACAAGTCCTGTGATTGGTCAGCTAAAGTGTTTGACAATACTAGATTACCAAAACTGACCAGGAACACACAAACAGGATTCAACCTTCCAAGTAAGCAGGGGGCCTTTGAATTAGCCCTGCTGGTTTAAATATTGATCACTAGTCAAATACATCTCGCGTATTGGATCAAGTCCCAAAAAATGAGACTTCCCCACCTGTATGTAATCTGGTTTGTCAATTACTTTCCCAATGTTGTTGGTTTCCTCTGGTGACTTCGGCTTCATTCACCATTAAATCTGACTTTCTATTACCCACTGCCAGGAGTATTAAATCAAAGTACCGTTGGTACTGACAACTCGGAAGTCAGAATGTTTTCTTTTATAATGGAACTTTATATCCAATGGATGAAGAATGTTTGTCACCATATAACATGGTTTAACCCAGCACTTTTTCTTTAAATGACTCAACTAGGCAGCGTACCATATTTCATATCTTGAAAATATTTTAAGGATTTCTTGTAGCATGTCTTTGAGTTGCATAAATTTGTTTATTTCTGCTGGGTATTCTGTTGCAAATAAATGCGACACATTTTAGTTTCTATTAAATGCTGATTTCAAGGATGGAGATTTCGTTAATCTGGTGTTTGATAAAACAATTCCTGATTTGTGGGGCTTTGTCTTATGTTGCACATTTAATATATCTTTTTTTATACTTAATTTTGGAAAGCATTTCCTGTTTTGTGTATTTGGACAAGGCTGTATATTTATGATATAACCCTTGTGTGCAGTTCATATTATGGTATTGGAGTAAAAAATTAGCTTTATAATTATGTACTCTGGTAACAAATGATTTGTTGCAACAGATACAACTATAAGTGTTATACTTCTTCAATTCCAAGTTCTATGGAATTCTGTTTTGTTGTTCTTGGTATGTTGGTAAATTTAATTGTGTCCCAAATTTGTGGCTAATCAATACATGGTAATTTATGCACGATTTCATATGATGAACATCTTGCATACCAAGTTTCGTTAAATTTTGTTCAGATGTTTAAGGGTTGTGTTGACTAACTTGACTAACAGATGGGGACAGCCTTATCACCATTTGTACATGTATATCAGGATTTCAGTTTAATGGGTGATTATTCACACTATAATTTGCAGATGGAATCCTGGTAGAAAGCACAACAAATGATGTACTTTTTAGAAATATCCGTTTACTTGTTCATGAACTATTATCAGGGTTTTCAACATAAATATTGGGTCAACAGTCCGACAAAACTTTGCTTTTCTAGATTTTTTGGTAACATGCATATCTATATATGGTGTAGTTCTTGCAAACCATGTTTTGTTTGTGTTCAGTAGTATAAGTGGAGTTTCATTTATAGCTTTAAATTATATGTTTAATTTTCAATATTGTCTAAACCCCTAGATTCTTCTTACCCCAGACATTGTTAGATAAATTAAGTAATAATTTTCTTCCCCTGTTTGGTATTTTTGGTTTTATTGTTTTATGCTCATCATAATTATATTATGTTTTGCATTTTCAATTTTTTTGGTAGAGCGCCTCTGATGAGTCTTGGTGAGTCAGGCGGAGCAATATTTATTGTCTGGAACTTTGTCATTTTTATTATAACAAAGTGATGTGTAGGACTGATTGATGGACCAGAGACATAAAGCTCTGCAACTTTTTTGTGTGGGAAATAGATTGATATAACAAAACAAGTTATCTTTTATTATTACTTTTGTAGAATAACTAACATTTTTACAGACATAATATTCTTATAGCAGCAATTATGTTTGAAAATATGCATTTTCTATTGAACACATACTTGGTATTTTGGACAATATTTTTAGACATTAATACCATTTCAATGGTAGCATGTTTATTATTGTTCAATAATTACAAAATGTAGTTAAAGTAATCTTTATAACATTACATAGCAATCATCATATCAATATTACATATTGATTCACTAAAATGCATCAAAAATGTCACCAACATGTTATATGTACAAAGAAAATGGGTACAATGATAAAAATAACCCTATTGGACTTATATGTAAATATTATTTAACCCAATGTTTTGTTTTTAATAAACAATTACTAGTGATTTTTTTTTAAATGATAGGGGGCATAACCTGCCTCTAAATAATCTTAATTGGTCAAATGTCATTTCATTGACAAGGTTACATTCATAATTGAAACTTATAACATATATTGAAATACATGTAGACAATCTTTAACATGTCAAATAGTATAATCATTGCTTATGATATTTGTCAGTCAATCTATTTACATTGGATAACTTGTAATATATATCTATTGTAAACAGCTGAGGAATACATGTAAGATGCTTGTACTATGATGAATTGAAAGGATAATGTTACAGTGAATTGAGTAAATATGCATGCCACAAAATCTTATTAAATACATGAAATAATAAAAAGCTTCGCCGAGCGCAGCATGATACGACCGCAACATGTTGAACCCTGTATATTTTAGGCCCAATATGGATAGTCTATTGCTCTGAACACATGCAGCCCATGGTGGACTGACAAAGGTTTTTGACACATGCATCTCTGGTGGACATTCGACCCAGGGGGTAAAAATATAAATTTTCAATTTTGTATTCTACTCTTGAAAAGAATAATGTTTGGAAAAAAAAATTAAAAATCGAACCAGAATTTTTTTTAAATTATGATGACAGCCCCTTGGGTAGTGAACAAAGAAAAGGTGGGGGTCGCAAAAATTTATTCTTAAATTTAGAATCGCTACTTGGCAAGGATAATTTTGTAAAAAAAAAAATTTTAATCGGACCAGAAGTAAAAAAGTTAGGATTTTGACCCCTTTTGGTCCCTAATAACATAACATTAAAAAAAGGGGACACAAAAATATATCTGCTACTTGACAAGAATAAACTTGCAAAAAAATTGTCAAAATCGGACAAGAATTAAAAAAAATTTCCATTTCGGCCCCGTTAGGCCCCTTATAATGTAACAGGTAAAAAAGGGGTGGGGTTGCAAAAATAAATTCTCAAATTTGGATTCACTACTTGACAAAAATAAACTTGCAAAAAAAAATTCAAAAACAAACCAGAAATAAAAATGTTTTGATTACGGCCCCTTTTGGCCCTTAATTACAAAACAAGTGAAAAAGGGGATGGTCACAAAAATTAATTCTCAAATTTGGATTCGCTACCTGACAAGAATAAATTTGCAAAAAGTTTTTTTCAAAATTGGACCACAATTAAAAAGTTTCGATTTTGGCCCCATTTGGCCCCTAATTACGTAATAGGGGAAAAAGGGGGGGGTCACAAAAATTAATTTCTTAATTGTGTAAATGAGCTGAACATTTAAGCAAGCAACAGCTTCTGTCTACCTCCTAAAGTTTTCATTTCATTGGCCAAAAACATGAAAAAACATTATTTTAGGGGCTGTAGCCCCTATAAGGGCTCATCTGACAACTTCGACCCTATGGAGTTTTTTGTAGAGCTGAATGAGCTGAACAATTAAGCAAGCAACAGCTTTTTGCTATCTGCAATAGTTTTCTTACTATAGGGCAAAAACATGAAAAAATGTTATTTTTCACCTTTAAGGGGCCGTAACCCTTATAAGGGGTCATCTGACAACTTCGGCCAAATGGAGACTTTTGTAGAACTTTTGATCCTGAAGCAGTAGCGTGGCATCAGATTTCATCTATCTCGTATACTTTTTGAATTACAAGCCAAAAACAGTAGTCTGACCCCCCTGGTCTATTTTTAGCCAATGCGGCCATGTTTTTTGACAATTCAAAACTTGAAACACATCTATAGTGCATGACACCCTATTGATCAATCATACCAAGTTTCATTGAATTCTGTTCAGTAGTTTCAGAGGAAAAAATTTTTGAAAAAGTTATTGTAAGAACAAACTAAAAGTTGCAATTTGGCCCCTTTTGGCCCTTAATTTCTAAACGAAAAAAGGGGGGACTCCCAAAATCAATCCCATCCATCCTTTAATGGTAAGAAATAACATTGTCAAATTTCATTGGATTTGGATAACTAGAACTAAAGTTATCGTGTATACACTAAAGTTAACAGACAACGACGACGACAACGACAACGACGACAGCATCATACCATTATACGTCCGCAAATTTTTTGCGATCGTATAAAAAAAAACTTATGGAGCATTTACAGCTTTCAACTTTTGTTAGTCTTTTATCATTTTTTTATAGACTTCATTTGGCATATAAATTGGAACTATGTGATTTTATTCTTTCTTGTACTTGAGCTGTTACACATGGTATGTTGCATTGACACTTGCATGTGTTTTCTTTTTCTTTGTGTGTCTAGTCAACTATTATACTTGTACATGTATGTCCAATATGGGTCCAGACAAAGCTTTCTTCATTAATGTATTGTTCTGCTCTGTATTTGCCTTGATGTTTATGAAGATATGATGTTGTGTGGATCCATCATCAATAGAAAATATATAGAGTAACAAACAAAAAAAGTTCTTATATCACATTTATTTTTTAATATTTCACTTGATATCAAATTCACCACTGAACTCATTCTTTTACACAACATATTAATTCATGATTTTTACTCAATCTTTTTCACATCATCCTAGGATGTTTATATATTTTGTAGCTGCTCAAAACAAATTTTCATAATTTCTATAGACTTTTGGACTCCTCAGTTAGAAGAATAAAGCTCTCTGTAAAGGTAAACACTATTTTGATGCTAGATATATCCAGTTTCAGTGAGAAATATATATGCACAGTCAGCATTTATCCATATCTTGAAATTGCAGATGCTGATGACTTTTATCAACTTTTAGCTTTATATGGCTCTTTGTCTGAAAGAAAAAAAAACATTTATACTTAACTTGCTAATACACACACATATTAAACATACAATGTAGGACACTTTTCACATATAAATCCACATTTAAATTGATATTTTGCAAATAAATAATGTTATAAAAATAAACATCAGCTTACAATAATGTATTTTTTATCAACAATAATGATCAATAATAGTCTTGCAATTTCATATGTCCTAAAGTTGCAGCAATTCCACTATAATATTATCAATCAATCAATCAGTTTATTGGATAGAGCTCATGAATTAACAATGCAATGTAATCCCCAAAAGACATATATATATATGTAAGACATAAGTATAAAATGTAAATAAGATGAAATAAAACATTTTTGTCCCAATATTTCAAGTTATAATATTGCAACATTTAAGGGCTGCAAATTTAGAATACAAGGAAAACTGAAGTTTCTTTGCTTTTTTGTAAGATCAAAGATATTTGATGATAGATTCCCATTGCTTCCAAGTTATTACAATTTCTAAACACAGTTTCCTATCAACCAGAAGGTTCATGCAATAAACATGAAACCCAGAAAATGTAAAATCAAAACAAATATAAGGTGACATGTGACCAAATTGGCCATGCTGTTCTTTGAAGATATATCACATTAATCATTGTTAATATTTGTTTAATTGTTTTAAGTAATACCTAACTATTTAGTAGGTCAGAAAATATTGTCAGATATTGCTTTAATTTCTTTAAGTCATATACACATATACATTGTCATTAAAAATCTAAAAGGTCTTCAGGAGGGGGTAGCTTTCCATAAAATGGTGAACAGGGATGTGCCAAAGAGTAGGCCATGCCCATAAAAATAACTTTTTTATAATTGGTCCGATTTCAAAATATTTTTTCATTGGATACCTTATGAAAATCCCTGCCCTTTTTTGCAATCTGATTAACAATATTTCTTACAGTTTTTTTTTTTAAATTAGGGGTCAAAGGGCAAAAAATGTAAATTGATATATGTATATAAATAAGGCTTTTTGTATGAGATGTTGATGTCAATATACATGTATATGTGTCAAAATGCATTTGAAAGTCCACCACAGGATGTATGCACTGTCAAAAAGCTTTGTAAGTCCACCATGGGCTTCATGTGACCAAAGCAATAGACTATCCATATTGGGCCTCCAGCGTACAGGGTTCAACTTGTATCGGTCGTATCATGCTGTGCTCGGCGTAGCTTTTTATTCTATGAGGGCAAACATATCGAAATATTGTACATGATGACAGCTGTACAGAACCTCAGGACCTGTCCTGCAAAAATCTGTTCAGTCCTGCAAGATTTGGTGTGTCTGACAGAATTACTGGCTGATCAGACCGTAATTTTGTATGAGCTATCCTGGTATCTCGTTATATCATGGTACGTAGCTACGAAGAAACAGTGACGTCACAGTTGAATATTTGGTTTTGAAATGAAAGTAAATACCACGATAACACAGAACCCATGATATAATGAGAACGGAGTATATTAGTAAATTCAGAGGCGGATCCAGAGATTCTGTAAAGAGGGGGCCCGCTTTGGTCACGCTTCAATGATTTCCTATATATTCAACCAAATTTTTCCGCCAAAAGGGGGGCCCGGGCCCCCTAGGGCCCCCCCCCCCTGGATCCGCCTATGAAATTGCAGACAAAAAAATGCTTGGGTCAGACACAATTTTCAGATTCACCGGACCGAATGTCCGCTTTTAAAATTTTTCGATATGTCTGCACTCTTGAGTGAAGACAACAACAAAGCAGCAACATAACCTTGTGTAAGCAATTTTTGATTTAAAATAAATTAGATTCATATTAGACTCTAATATATTTTTACTAAACAGGTGGCAGTGTTTTACATTCTATAATAAATACATGTACACAGAGTTCAGCATTGACCTGTAGTAACATATCTATTATTTGTTGTACATGTAGAGGAAAAGAACATAATTGATTGAAGAAAAGAACATAATTGATCATGTTGATAGATAATTTACACATAAAATACAATAGACAACATGGTGATACAATCAATATACATGTACAATGTACAAGATGTTAATGTATGTAATCGTAAATTAAACAAAACTCTTTAAAATAACATAAATGCAAGACTTACTTGTCACGTCAACTTTTACTTCCGCAAGCCTTGATACATCACAGAACCATACGAGATCATAATTTGGGAGCGAGTTTTTCAATAACAAAATCACTATTTCCCTCTGTCGAGACTCCTGGGCATGCATACAAACCGAGATCGTCTGGTTTGAATTCAGTTTCTATAGTTGTTATGTCGATATTTTTTGGTATCAGTCTCAGATTGTAAAATCAGGCTGCCGTCGCCATGTTTGCCGCTTACGACCTTACAAAGCAATCGCTTTTTCTCGTCTGGTCCTATATTTTATTTCTACGAGAGTTAGCGACGTGACAACGAGTTATAACAGTTTGCCGCGCTTCTTCCATTTCATCTTTTCTCCGACAAGACTCGGAAGCCGAAGACTTCCGAGTAAAAAGGATCTAAAATCCAGCACACTTGCCAAGTAAATATTTTTAAAAAATGTAAACTTGTTCATTATGTCATTATGTCGCCTTTAGTGTTGCAAAAAAGACTTATAAGGGTTACTTTGGCTTTATCTGTCGTCTTGTGTCGGTTTCCGTCACAGTTTTCCTGGCAACTATATGCCACAGCCTCTTGATATTTGGCATGAAGCTTCATCGCATAGTACTTTAAGGTGTATAGTGATTTTATGAATGAAACAATGCTACTTCAGGTTTACTAAAGTTTTATATATAATGAACATATATGCAAAATTTCTGTTACAGTTTGTGGGCAGCTACATGCAGATGTAGGTACATGATACTTTGCATGCAGCATCAACCTATAGTACTTTATGGTGTAGAATGTTTTTATGTCAATAACTCTTTTATTTCCTGTTTACATAAGAAAACATAAATACGCAGGCGACATATGCCTTCTGGGGAAGGCTCCATCTAATGAAGTAAATTGAATGTTTTGATTGAGGTGTTTTATAAAAATATTACAGAGTTTATTCACATTTTCTCATTGAATGGGGATAGTAATTTGAAATGTATTGATCTGCCCCTTAATTGAGAACTAGCAATGCTTTCAGATGTACATTGATTATAATGCTATTTTGGTAGATTTCTCACTGACATCTTGGTCTAATACAAGTGGAGTGAATGCTGCTCTGATTAATGACCTTGACCTAGCCAAGTTGTACAGAGACCTTGACCTTGGATGGTATTTGTCTGTACCTTGTAACAGACATGTAGATAGTTGGATATCAGGTAGTGATATATGTATGTCTTGCTTTAAATATTTTGAATAACTAAGTATAAAAGGCAAGTAATTTCAAATGTGTGCTATCAAAAATCAGTGTTGGTACTGTCTCCATTACACATGCAGATACATGTATTTTTTTAATACGGAGCTGTGAGTCAAACAACTATTAACCAGTGCATAATCATTGTGCCTGGATCACAATAAATCTTGTGTTCATTTTTCATGAAAAGAGAGTTATATGTACTTCAAACAATTGAAGACAAATTTGTTTGTTTTTTGTCACCCCCCCCCCAGATCTTTGAATGTCTTTCACAATGAAATACAAGTAATTACCAGTAGTAATGATGTAGTAGAAGTAAAAATGTTGAAATTTACTTATAAACTTTTTAACAGAATGTCCATCATCCCTCCCTCTACCAACCTTGTCAGCTGATACTTCATGTCAACTGTCTAACATCTGTACAGAGATCAAATGTTGTGTAGATGTCATCACCATACATAGGGCCATTGACTTCCTGTTCCGACTGGAGCCATGTAATCATAGAATGGTGGTGGGAATAGAGAAAATGGAGTACAGCATCATGTTGTATAATTTTAGCAGAGAGATTGAAGATAGTTTCTGGCTCAAAGGGGTTTTCAGAATAAGGTATGTCTTGCATTTCATTTCTCAATAAAAAATGCATCAGCATTTCAAATATTACAAGGAATAAAAAAAACATAGCATTAAGTTATAGAGACATGTAAAGCAATTTTGTAAAAATTCCGTGGGTTCAGTTATCACTCCTGATTAAAATCCAATGGGACTTTTTAATCTTTGTTAAAAGGGGACTTTGGCAAAGTATACATTATAACTTAGTTTGTGGTGTATATTGAAGGTAATTACATGTACATGCAGCAACATTTTTGCTTGCAGTTATAAGATAGAAGACCTTGTTTTGGCCAGCAGATACAGGCTGACGCTAACACTGGAGACTTGTTTTGAATCCAGTCAAGCCTGTTCTCAATCTATAACAGTTCTAGACAAGGTTGAGCTACCAAAGATGGAATGTCAATGGACACAGGACTATATCATTAAAGGTTAGGACAGTTAAGATTCATAAAATAATAGAACACAATTACTGCATATAACTTTGTTGTCAAATTTTTATACCCCGCAACACGAAGTGTCGAGGTATTATGTTATACCCTCAGTTTCTTTTGGTGTCTGTCTGTCCATCGGTCTGTCCGTTCCCTAAAGGTTTCTGGATGATAACTTGTAAATGTGTTAAGGGATTTGAATGATATTTTGCACAACTATTAAGTACAATATAATACAGGTCAAGTTTCATTTTCAGATCTAAGAAAGATAACTCATTTCTTTTCTGTCTCTATATAGATGTATAGTATATACAGTATAGTATATATACAAATATATTTAAATATTGATGAATATCGTGGTAGGGTATCACTTAATGTCCCATTAATGGCCCTATTTTTAAAATGTGATTTCATTGTATATTTAAGAAAACAATAATAACCACTTTAAAATATTTTTTATGTTTTCTTTCAATGGCTTTTAAGAATGGGAGCATTTCATATACATAACAAACAGAAAAATAAGCATCAGTGATAATAAGGGAAAAAAAGAATATGATTCATTTTAAATGCAAATGTATTGTGTTTAGAGCCAACAGTTCTGTTTCACATGTACGTTTATCAGGTTGACAGGACAAAGCAAAAATTTGTGTTATTGTTCCCTATTTCTTGTAGAGTTTTCAATTGATAGCTGGAAACATGATAAGAATTTCTTGGAGCCAAAGTTTGCAGAATATGAGGTGTCCCAACTGATGGAGGAGACGAGATTAGGATTCTATCAGACTGACAAACCATGTACTGTACCAGACAGAGGCAGCAAATGGAAAAATGGTGAGATCTTAGTTTAGCAAGTTGGCCAAGTGATCTTAGGCCTGATACTACTATTGATCAATAGTCAATTACCTGTTTAGTGGATTGCCTTGTAATTTGCAAAAACATTACTTCCCCACCTGTATGTAATTAAGTTTGTCAGATGCATGCCAAAGGTCTGTGGTTTTTACTTGGTACTTGGGTGTCCTGCACCATTAAAACTGACCGCCCAGTATGGCCTAGGTGCGTCAAAATGGCATTTAACCCTAACATACACACACATGTAATAAAGGGTAAAATAAAGATAATGAATAGAATATGGAACTTTGCCTCTGAATAGAATTATCATATTGGCTTCAAACAAGACATCAATTTGAATAGGATTGATAGCATTAAATGTTCTGACTCTTCTATGCTAAATAAAGCCAAACATTTTCCCAAACTTTTTGTAGATTGTCCCTTACCAATTAGCCCTGGTGTATTAGATGGACCAATCCTCTGTCATATTGGGTCTGATTGTACCTCAGTGAACTGCTGTGTTGAGGACCAGGTTACAGGGACCACCTTCAATGTCTATCTTAGTTTGGACCCATGTGATTTTAAACTTATAATTGGAGCTGAGAAATACCAGTTTGAACAGTCTCTGCTGAACTTCGAATGGAGTAAGTCCATTTACATGTAATATGTCATTAATTTTGTCATATCCATGGTAACTTTTACAAAACTTTTTTACAAAAATACATCATGTCATGGTCTAAAGCAAGATGGGAAAGGAAAAATTCTGACAAACATATACTGAGAAGATTTGGAGCATGCTTGCTTGTCTGTTTGACAAATTTTATATGCATAGAGAATTCTTGCTCTGTTTTAATAATATTAATGAACATTATCAAATAATGATGCTTATTTTTTCTTACATTTACAGAAAAGCCACATCAGTTTGAACTAGCAGGTGTTGTTAGGCTCAGGTATGTGTTTATTAAAAAAAAATGCTTCAAACTCCTAGGCTAGCTTTCTTCCATAGAAATTTAGCATTTACCAATAAATTAAAAAGATATATTTTTTTAAAGAAATAACTTTTAATTTGATTTTTTTAAAGGACCACTATGTGCTGTGAAACCTACATTTCGTAAGTCTGAATATGCCAAAATCTTGTCCAAACTCAATTGGATTTTCATTCTCTTCTAAATATAGAACATTTTGAATCTGAGTTATAAAAAAGACCATACAATTGATATATACATGTATTTGCTTATTTTCAATTAATAATGATTTTGTTTTACAGTGTTATGGTTGAAGACCTCCCAGGCATGGGTGTCTATATAGTGAGCTTGAACCATAGCTTATGTTGGGACTATAACAACACATGTGACTACAGTGTAAAAATCTTTGATAACATCCAGCTTCCTAAGCCAATATGTAGTTTGGACACTGACTTTGCCACAAAAAGTAAGTTAGAATATAAATCAAATTCTGTAGTTTAATTATTATTCAGGGGTTTCATTTTTTGTAGTATTGTGAGTGGCATTGAACTATGGAATTTGATACCCCATGAAAAGAAAATTAAATATTGATCTTTCTGCTGGAGACTTCAGAACCATGAATTTAAGAATCCACAAATTGACCATTTTTCATCAAACCACAAAAGTGAATGAATCCACAGTATGCATCATGATCACATAACAATTATATTGCAATTTTAAAGGGATAATGTCTATGAAAAAATTTTTTTTTTTACTAACAAAAAAAGGCCAACAGACAACTTGTTTTGTCTAATTTTAAACATATGAACAACAAAAATATGGCTATGGTACCAAATTAATATAAAAATCGAAAAACAATAATCAGTAAATAATATTTGTAAAGCTTTACAATAATTCATATTCATGAGCTTAATCCCGCCTTAAGCATGCATACTGTTTTTAATTTTTAGCTCACCTGACCCGAAGGGTCATGTGAGCTATTGTCATCGTTAAGCGTCCGTCGTCCGTCGTCCGTCCGTCGTCCGTCCGTCCGTCCGTTAACTTTTCTTCAAAGATCTTCTTCTCTGAAACCACTGAAGGGATTGCATTGAAACTTGGTATACTTGATATTTAGGATGTCCTCTACCAAGTTTGTGAATTATATACACGTTGACCAACCAACATGGCCGCCGTTGCTAAAAATAGAACAGGGGGGTCAGACTATTGTTTTTGGCTTATAACTCGAAAAGTATAAGAGATAAAGAAAATCCGAAGCAACCTTCCTTGTTCAGCATCAAAAGCTCTACAAATCTCTCCATTGAGTCGAAGTTGTGAAACTACTCCTTATAGGAGTTATTGCCCTTTAATCGTCAAAATTGACCATTTTTTCAGTTTTTGGACTATATCTTGAAAACTGTTAGAGCTAGAGGAAAAGTTAGCATTGCAGAATTGTTAAGCTCATTGAGATCTACGAAAATGATTTCAGGGTCAAAATTGTCAGATCAACCGTTTAAGAGTTATTCCCCTTTAACTGTTTTTTTCCATTAATTTACACTGATTTTCAAAAATCTTCTTCTCTGAAACCACTGAAGGGATTGCATTGATACTTGGTATACTTGATCTTTAGGATGTCCTCTACCAAGTTTGTGAATTATATACAGGTTGACCAACCAACATGGCCGCCGTTGCTAAAAATAGAACAGGGGGGTCAGACCATTGTTTTTGGCTTATAACTTGAAAAGTATAAGAGATATAGAAAATCCGAAGCAACCTTCCTTGTTCAGCATCAAAAGCTCTACAAATCTCGCCATTGAGTCAAAATTGTGAAACAACTCCTTATAGGAGTAATTGCCCTTTAATCGTCAAAATTGACCATTTTTGCAGTTTTTGACAATATCTTGAAAACCGTAAAAGCTAGAGGAAAAGTTAGCATTCCAGAATTGTTAAGCTCATTCAGATCTACAAAAATGATTTCAGGGTCAAAATTGTCAGATCAGCCATTTAAGAGTTATTCCCCTTTAACTGTTTTTTCCATTGATTTTAACTTCTTCTCTGAAACCACTGAAGGGATTGCATTGAAACTTGGTACACTTGATCTTTAGGATGTCCTCTACCAAGTTTGTGAATTATATACATGTCGACCAACCAACAAGGCTGCCATTGCTATGGTCCTTATAAGAGTTATTGCCCTTTAACTGTTTTTTTTTCTATTTATTTAAACTGATTTCAAAAAATCTTCTCTGAAACTACTGAAAGGATTGTTTAGCAACTTTGTATTCTTGAAAGGTTGTGTAATTAATTCAAAATTTGGCGTAAGAGATCAGGTGAGCGATTCAGGCTCCTGGGAGCCTCTAGTTTTATAAACTTTACTTGTTCAAAATTGCGGCAAGTACACTGTAACTCGAGGTTTTAGTCTGTAGAAAAATTCACGGCGATGAAAACCGCAAAGTCGATAAACAAAGAATATAACATTTATGGCTTGTATACAGTAAATGAAGATGATTTAGATAGTTCACATTGAATTTGTTTGATTTGTCACCATATTTAAGTCTTCAGGAACAAAACATACTAGATCCCGATTGATGGCCGCAGTAAATACACTAGAAATATATCTGTCATCACGAATGTAAACAAATAATCAATCAACATGGTCAAATTTTTTTGAGTGAAATAAACCAAGTTTAAGGCAGATTTGGTAGCAAATTGATACTCAAAGTTTTCTTTTATTTCATTTTGGTCTAAATGACATTACAAGAATGGGGACAAAAAAAATGTGATTTTGGTAGACAATATGCCTTGAATGTTAAAACTAGTATTGACAGCTTAAGTTTGTTTTAACCAGTTTTCAGTTTGGTTGAGCTTCAGGTTTTTTAATAGAAAATAATGAGATGTGGAATAAGTGTATGCGACACAGATAACATGACGATGTAATTTAGAAAAACCACAATGGACAACCACCATCAGCCTATGTCAGTTTTTATTTTATATTAAAGACTGTGAAAACATGGTCTTTTAATGTTAAAAAACTATTTAAAAACTGGTTGCATGAATGATCTGTTTATATGTCATCATTTTGCATCAATTGATAACTATTTTCTTTTTAGATTTCTCCCTGAGCCAGTGGTACACAGATAAAGGATACAATGCTACGCCCACCTTGACTGGTTACCCACTAACTGACTTGTTGGAGGACCTAGGAATAGTAAGATTGTACCAGGATACAGAATGTAACAGAACTCAGTCACCATACCAACCAGCTCAATCTAATGGCTGGAATGTTGGTATGTGAAATTTGATATGAAAATTCTGACTTCTTTACAGTTAGCTTTTATGATTTTATTAGGGCCCCACAACAAAGTTGCGGAGGCCCTATAGTAATCAGTCTGTCCGTCCGTAACAAATTCAGTTTTCCGCACTTTTTTTTCTAAACGCTTATAGATAATGAACGGATTTTTGGTATGTGAGTTAACCTTGATGAGTTACAGATCAAGTTCGAGTTTCGTGCCGGTCCACAAATTTTTATGGGAGTTATGGCCCTTTGAACTTTGAAAATTCACTAAAATTTCAGTTTTCCGCAATTTTTTTCTAAACGCTTATAGATATTGAACTGATTTTTGGTATGTGAGTTTACCTTGATGAGTTACAGATCAAGTGTGAGTTTCATGCCAGTCCACAAATTTTTATGGGAGTTATGGCCCTTTGAACTTTGAAAATTCACTAAAATTTCAGTTTTCTGCACTTTTTTTCTAAACGCCTATAGATAATGAACTGATTTTTGGTATGTGAGTTAACCTTGATAAGTTACAGATCAAGTTTGAGTTTCCTGCCGGTCCACAAATTTTTATGGGAGTTATGGCCCTTTGAACTTTGTAAATTCACTTAAATTTCAGTTTTCCGCACTTTTTTTCTAAACGCTTATAGATAATGAACTGATTTTTGATATGTGAGTTTACCATGATGAGTAACAGATCAAGTTTGAGTTTGGTGCCGGTCCACAAATTTTTATGGGAGTTATGGCCCTTTGAACTTTGAAAATTCACTAAAATTTCAGTTTTCCGCACTTTTTTTCTAAACGCTTATAGATAATGAACTGATTTTTGGTATGTGAGTTTACCTTGATGAGTTACAGATCTAGTTTGAGTTTCGTGCCGGTCCACAAATTTATGGGAGTTATGGCCCTTTGAACTTTGAAAATTCACTAAAATTTCAGTTTTCCGCACTTTTTTCTAAACGCTTATAGATAATGAACTGATTTTTGGTATGTGAGTTTACCTTGATGAGTTACAGATCAAGTTTGAGTTTAATGCCGGTCCACAATTTTTTATGGGAGCGGGGCCCTTGGAGATGGCTATCATCTCCCTGGTATCTAGTTTGATTTTAATATTTAACTTCCTTTATTATTTGAAACTATCGACTTTTAAATAAAGGGAATAACTAAATTAGCAAACTTGGAGAATCAATCTCAAATGTCCAAGAGAAAAGTCAAAACAAGGAAAACACACAGAAAAAAATGATGATCACAATGGTCCTGATTTGGTACAGGCATGAAAAATGATAATTGAAGGAATCATGTCTGTAAGGTGCAATTCATTTCTTTTTATGACCCATAGGAAAGTAGGGTGCATATAGTGTTAGAGTTCATTCATATGTGAATCTGTTCATAGGTCCCAAATGATATGACATGGGGCATTATGTCTGTTGGACATATTCTTGATTATAAGTGAAATCTCTTCAAATATTTGATATCTATTACTATTAAAACTTTCAGAAATGATTTCTAATTAACTTGCAGCATGTCCAGAAATCAAAGATACTCTTCCAACACTCCAGACAGCCATGACATGTGCCCTCTCTGACCACTGTACAGGGGTGGACTGTTGTGTAGATGTAGAGCTCCTGGGCAGATCTATCCACACCTATGTAGATATAGACCCATGTTACTACAGGATGACAGTTGGCATAGAAAATATGGCATACAATCTGAGTCTGTTAGACTATACATGGGGAACAGTGATGGATGTAGCTCTTTACGGGGTTGTCAGGTTGAGGTAAGTGTTAGACTATACCTGGGGAACAGTGATGGATGTAGCTCTCTATGGAGTTGTCATGTTGAGGTAAGTGTTAGACTATACATGGGGAACAGTGATGGATGTAGCTCTCTATGGAGTTGTCATGTTGAGGTAAGTGTTAGACTATACCTGGGGAACAGTGATGGATGTAGCTCTCTATGGAGTTGTCAGGTTGAGGTAAGTGTTAATTGATTTAGCTCTCTATGGTGTTGTCAGGTTGAGGTAAGTGTTAGACTATACATGGGGAACAGTGATGGATGTAGCTCTCTATGGGGTTGTCAGGTTGAGGTAAGTGTTAGACTATACATGGGGAACAGTAATGGATGTAGCTCTCTATGGAGTTGTCAGGTTGAGGTAAGTGTTAGACTATACCTGGGGAACAGTGATGGATGTAGCTCTCTATGGAGTTGTCAGGTTGAGGTCAGTGTTAGACTTTACATGGGGAACAGTGATGGATGTAGCTCTCTATGGGGTTGTCAGGTTGAGGTAAGTGTTAGACTATACATGGGGAACAGTGATGGATGTAGCTCTCTATGGTGTTGTCAGGTTGAGGTAAGTGTTAGACTATACATGGGGAACAGTGATGGATGTAGCTCTCTATGGAGTTGTCAGGTTGAGGTAAGTGTTAGACTATACATGGGGAACAGTGATGGATGTAGCTCTCTATGGGGTTGTCAGGTTGAGGTAAGTGTTAGACTATACATGGGGAACAGTGATGGATGTAGCTCTCTATGGAGTTGTCAGGTTAAGGTAAGTGTTAGGCTATACATGGGGAACAGTGATGGATGTAGCTCTCTATGGGGTTGTCAGGTTGAGGTAAGTGTTAAGACTATACCTGGGGAACAGTGATGGATGTAGCTCTTTATGGTGTTGTCAGGTTGAGGTAAGTGTTAGACTATACATGGGGAACAGTGATGGATGTAGCTCTCTATGGAGTTGTCAGGTTGAGGTAAGTGTTAGACTATACATGGGGAACAGTGATGGATGTAGCTCTCTATGGAGTTGTCAGGTTGAGGTAAGTGTTAGACTATACCTGGGGAACAGTAATGGTTGTCGCTCTCTATGGAGTTGTCAGGTTGAGGTAAGTGTTAGACTATACATGGGGAACAGTGATGGATGTAGCTCTCTATGGAGTTGTCAGGTTGAGGTAAGTGTTAGACTATACATGGGGAACAGTGATGGATGTAGCTCTCTATGGAGTTGTCAGGTTGAGGTAAGTGTTAGGCTATACATGGGGAACAGTGATGGATATAGCTCTCTATGGAGTTGTCAGGTTGAGGTAAGTGTTAGACTATACATGTGGAACAGAGATGGATGTAGGTCTCTATGGAGTTGTCAGGTTAAGGTAAGTGTTAGACTATACATGGGGAACGGTGATGGATGTAGCTCTCTATGGAGTTGTCAGGTTGAGGTAAGTGTTAGACTATACCTGGGGAACAGAGATGGATGTAGGTCTCTATGGAGTTGTCAGGTTGAGGTAAGTGTTAGACTATACCTGGGGAACAGTGATGGATGTAGCTCTCTATGTAGTTGTCAGGTTGAGGTAAGTGTTAGACTATACATGGGGAACAGTGATGGATGTAGCTCTCTATGTAGTTGTCAGGTTGAGGTAAGTGTTAGACTATACATGGGGAACAGTGATGGATGTAGCTCTCTATGGAGTTGTCAGGTTGAGGTAAGTGTTAGACTATACATGGGGAACAGTGATTGATGTAGCTCTCTATGGAGTTGTTAGATTGAGGTCAGTGTTAGACTATACATGGGGAACAGAGGTGGATGTAGCTCTCTATGCAGTGGTCAGGTTAAGGTAAGTGTTAGACTATACATGGGGAACAGTGATGGATGTAGCTCTCTATGGAGTTGTCAGGTTGAGGTAAGTGTTAGACTATACATGGGGAACAGTGATTGATGTAGCTCTCTATGGTGTTGTCAGGTTGAGGTAAGTGTTAGACTATACCTGGGGAACAATGATGGATGTAGCTCTCTATGGTGTTGTCAGGTTGAGGTAAGTGTTAGACTATACATGGGGAACAGTAATGGATGTAGCTCTCTATGGTGTTGTCAGGTTAAGGTAAGTGTTAGACTATACCTGGGGAACAGTGTTGGATGTAGCTCTCTATGGAGTTGTCAGGTTGAGGTAGAAATTTAAATGGATCAAACTGACCATTTGATCAGTAATTATTGGACAGGTGAGATCCATTTAAATTTCTACCTGAATTGATATGCTTCATGATTTAATACTCACAACAACACAGGGTGGGAACGGAAATTGTATAGTTTCCGGAAGCGCCGTTCTTATGACAAGGAAAAGGTAGCGCCAAGTTCAAATCCCACAGACTCGTTAATAAAAGTGCTTCTTATTTAGTTAAATACACAATGACGTTCCACCTTTGCTATCAATAAAGTGCACATATAAGCTTTATATAGTGACAAGTATCTGCATTAAATGCGTTTTATTTGTATGTTCGCGTTTAAGCATAGATTTTTAAAGAAAAATAGTAGCTCGAACATCTCAAAAATACAAGACCATCTTCTTATTTCGATCGTTTTTAAAGAAAACACACATTGATCGAATGTCGATTTATATTTTTTGTAGCCTCTTAATATTGAACATTAAAAATAAAATGTATTTATAGAGCAGATATCAGTTGTTTAGTGATAATTTATGATATTGTCTCAAAATCTTGATATCTAAAGTGAACGGGTAGCGTCAAGGTAAGAAAAAATGTATGAATAGGTAGCGCCGAATTAAACATTTTCTTTTTGGGTAAAACAAAAATACATACAACCTCTCTAACTCATCACAAGTCGATCTAGGAATATACATAGAAGTTCATTCGATGTAAACTAGCGTTTGGTAACTTAATTCATTTGTGGCATTAAATTGTGCAACTAATTTCCGAGTCTATATTTATTTAAGCCTTTGAGGTTACCCTTCCCCCATTTCTCCGGTCTAATCATGTGTACCCTTGTTCTAAGTGATATTGTTTCTTTAATTTTAGTTTTTTATATTTTCAGTTCTCTTTTTTTTTGGGGGGGGGGGTATATTTTGTATACAAATAAACCCCTTTCTTTAAGCTCGAACTGCTCGTCTTAAACCGCTTGATAAATCTTTATTTAAGACTTTACACACGACTTTTTTTTCAAGCAACAAGTCAAGTACTAGTAGTGGTCCATAAAAGCTCACCTTGCTAAGGAACAATTGAGCTTATAACTCTATGGACCATCCGTCCGCTGTCGTCAATTTAAAAAAAATCCTCAGTTCCTCTGAAACTACAGATCCAATTTAACAGAAACTTTGCAGGAATGATCCATGACACGTTGGCAAAAAACAATTTTCAATTTGAACAGATTTGATAAAAAAACGTGACCGCTTTAACTAAGAGTAGAACATAAGGTTATGGGCTTCTAAAACTAAAAATAGCGGTTTTCTTCATGTTTTTGCCCCGTAGAATGAAAAGTGTTGAAGATAGAGAAAAGCTTAAACTTGCTTAAACATTTAGTTCATTAAGCTCTACAAAAGTATTCATTGGGGTGATGTTCCCAGGTGACCCTTTATAGAGGTTAAGAGGTTATGGGCCTTTAAAGGTCAAAAATAGTGTTTTTCATGTTTTTCTATAGAATAAAAAAACTATTGCCAATATATGAAAGCTGTGACTTGCCTTTGTCAGATGGCCCTAAAGACCAGGTGAGCAATTTGGGATCCAGGGAGCATCTTGTTCATGTTTTTGTTCCATAGAATGACAACTATGTCAGATAAAGAAGGGCTATTATTTTCTTAAACACTCAGCTTTTTAAGCTCTATAAATGTCTCTTTTGAAAAAAAAAATTGCCAGATGACCCCATACAGAAGAGATCCTTGATGCCCTTAGTACCAGGTGAGTGATTTAGGTTCCTGGGAACCTCTTCTTTGTTTTTCTATAAAAAGAAGAGCAAAAAATGTTTGCCTTGCCTTTTCTGTTTGTTTTATGCTTGTTGGTTTTATTGTATATTCAGTGGCGGATCTAAAGAGGTTGCTCGTCTGTTCGAACCCCATATCAGATTTGCAAGTTGCAGTTGAATATCTACTTCCAGGGCCTGGTTAGCCGAGTGGTTAAAGTCTCAGGTTCAAATACCACACTATTGATCACTAGCCGATCACCTCTTAGCTGGTGTTCTACTCGCGTTTGTAATTTACAAAAAACTGGTGTTCCCCAACTGTATGTGACTTGGTTTGTCAGTTACCAGCCCAAGGTCGGTGGTTTCCACCGGGTACTCTGGTTTCCTCCACCATTTAAACTGACCGCCATACATGGTCCAGGTGCGTTGATAAAGGGCGTAAAACACCAACAAACACACGCACATCTACACCCTGTTCTTTTTTCAGCCGACTTAGACTTTTTTTAATTTAATCAATCAAATTTATTGTCATAAAAACATCTAGACAGAGTTTGTGACAAAAACAAATAATATAACAAAACAACAGTAGAAATACATAATTAACGTATAATACATGATATTTTACGTGAACAATGCAATATAGGCTTAATAGAAAAAAGTTTGTAAACCGATTTCTTCGCTTCTATTAAATGGTTTGAATCAAAAGGAGTAGAGCCACGAAGGCCTAGAATCGGACCGGTATTTTTACTAATTTTCAAACTACTTCAACTCTTCGTAAGTTTAACCAAAATGAGTTAAGGTATATCTGAACTTTTCATATGTGTAAAATTTAACAAAATATTTTTATCACAGGCCTAGTCATGGTATTTCGAACGAGCCATAAATTGTAAAATTCTTCGTTTGTCACATATTTTCACTGTTTTCAGGTCATATTTTGTCAAAATTAGTATTGGCCACATTCATCGACCATAGTAATTTTTTGATATTTCATTTATTACATAATAATACACATTTTCATTAAAAAACAATTTTGGTCGACGAGTGAGGCCATTTTCATATTCACTGATTTATACATGAAAATCAAGAGAAAATGTCAAAAATCGAGATTTTTTACAACATAGACGGATTTTAAGCTCACTGCTCTCCTTTTTGACAAACAACTGAAGCAAAAGATATTGCACTATATAAAATATGAAGTTTAAAGAATATAAAAGCAGAGTTTCAATCAGTTAACTAAAAATTGGATTTTGGGGCCGATTTGGGGCTTTCTTGGCTCTTCTTTGATGCACAGATTTATTATGATGAGTTATAACGTGCCCCGCCCTTTTCAGATCAGTAAAAAGGCTGTCTCCTTAGCTCGACTTGGAGCAAACTGTTGTTATGAACTATCTTCCCTAAAATGCAGTCAAATAAGTCAGGATTAAAGATCATGTTGTTATCAAAAAGCCCACAAAAAGACACAAAAGAGGGAGGTCTGGTGCCGTAAACCTAGTTTAACATACCATTTCTTTTGAAGTGCATGTACCCAGTCAGTACCATTGCGGTCACCAATTTGTTTTGTTCTTTCTCTCGGTAGAGCAGATGCATTTCTTATTCAAAGGAGTAGGTGCCTATGTGGTCTTAGTTCGGGATTCAGTAAAACTGTCAGCAGAACTAACTTTCGCGGTAACATCTCGGAAAGCAAAAAGAGTTCACTTGATTTTTGAACTGACGAGCATTTCGTATATTTAAGGATGTTCGCTACTATAATTGAAAATGAATAGGTTTCAAATTTGATACCTTAAATGAAAAGATAATAGTAAAACGTATAAAATAAGGAAAAAAATTTTGATAGGTTCGGGACCTCGTTTTCAAGATAATTGACGTTAAGTTTTGGCGGGAATAGGTTTTCTCTGACTTTTTCATAGGTTTAGCATTAGCACTATTAAGCTGTTAAAACCCTTGACAGAATAAATAGGATTTGATAAAACTTTGTTTTATAACCTCTTTATGACATATTAAAGACATTGATAACAAGAAAATAGGGGGTTCGTGGGCAAAACTTTTAACCCTATTTTGATTGTAAAATCCAGAGGATTCCGAAAAATGACAGAAATACCAAAGCAAGACCAACGAGCATTCTTAAGACTCAATAAAGACGCACTAAACATAAAGTCAGTGGGTGGGTGAATGTAATAAATCACAAAGGGAGTGCAGTCTTTATGGCGGAGGATTACGGAGTATCCGAAAATCTGTTCAGTGCTCAGGATATTGTTATTAAATTGCTGATAATTAAACATGCTGCATAAAAATACATTTTAACAATGAAACGCGCGACCTCATGACAATTTTAATAATGATTAAATATAAATAAAGGGATGTGTATTGCTCTGTATATGTTGCTAATAAACTATATGATGTTCCTAGGATATTTTCACCAATTCCTAAAGGTCGGCTAATTCGTTTTTTTATACGACCGCAAAATTTTTGCGATCGTATTATGTTATGGCGATGTCGTTGTCGTTGTCGTCGTCGTCGTCGTCGTCGTTGTCGTCTGTAGACACTTTGGTTTCCGTGCGATAACTTTAGTTGTAGGTAACCAATTGTTATAAAATTTTGATATGATGTTTATAACCACTAAAGGAAGGTTGGTATTGCATTTGGGGTTTCTGGCCCCTACCGTTTAAGAAAAAAGAGCCAAAAGGGGCAAAAATGGGTATATTGACAAAACGTCTGTAGAATTTTTAATTTTCATCCGATTTTGATCATTCTTTTTTTATTATATTCCTCAATAAATTCTGTTAACAAAATGTATCAATGGCTTTGATGTATATTGTACCGTTACATTGCTACTGGGGGTCAAAAAGGGGCCACACCCGAAAAATTGAATTTTTTTATTTGTGGTCCGATTTTCAAAATCTTTTTTTCATTGGAATCCTTGTGAAAATCCGTGCCTGCATTTTTCAATCAGATTTGCAATATCTCTTACCGTTTTTGAGAATTTAGGGGTCAAAGGGGCCAAAAACGCCGTTTTTAAAAGTTTGTCATTTAAACCAAAAATTAAGTTGTAGTGGGCCTGCCAATTGTTATGAAGTTTTAATATGATGATTATATCCACTAAAGGAATGTTGGTTTTGTATTTGGGGTTTGTGGCCCCTTCTGTTTTAGAAAAACGGGCCAAAAAGGGCTAAAACGGGTGTATTAGAATGTTTATCATTCATTTGATTTTCGAAATATTTTTTTATTGAATTCATCATTAAATTCTATCTACTTAATGTGTCAATGATTTTGATATGTATTTCACCATTACATTGCTACAGGGGTGCTAAAGACAGGCCACGCCCATAAAATCAACTTTTTTATTTGTGATCCGATTTTCAAAATCTTTTTTTCATTGGATTCCTTGTGAATATTTCTGCCTTATTTTTTAATCGGATTTGCAATATTTTTACTGTTTTTGAGAAATTAGGGGTCAAAGGGCCAAAATTGTAAATTAATACATGTATACATGTATAAATAAGGCTTTTTGTATTAGATGTTGATGTAAAAATATAAATGTGTCAAAAATGCATTTTTAAGTCCACCACAGGATGCATGTGTCAAAAAGCTTTATAAGTCCACCATGGGCTTCATGTGACCAAAGCAATGGACTATCCATACTGGACCTCCAACGTACAGGGTTCAACTTGTTGCGGTCGTATCATGCTGCGCTCGGCGTAGCTTTTTATTTAAGTTTCTTCTTAGCATTTTTAATGTAGCAATTAATGAATTCAAAAAGAGTATTCAAATTTGATATAATCAATTTGGTGTAGAGAGTTCATTTTTATGTTCCATCATAACCTGTTTTATGTTTAAATGCGCTATTCAAATGAATTATATATATATTTTTAGTGTGAGCTACCCGTTCAAAAAAAAATGTGAATTTTGTAGCTACCTGTTCAATACACAGGGCGCTCCCAGTTCAAGTGTTGAAATTTAGGGGTGATATAAAAAATGCAATTATACAATTAAAACACAAAAATAACACAACATTTTTATAATGGTTTGAATCTTATTTGTTTGATCTGTGGATTGGTGCATAAAACTAGGTCCAGATTGAAACCGATTTCACATCAGACTCCGAAAAAGACACACCGTGTCACATTTTTCGTCTACTTCTCAATGTTCGCGATGAATTAGATAGTCAAAAACATGGCTGATCGCAATATTATGAGCCTTACTCCATATATAACTTACCTGCAACTATTTTAATTTTATTATTTTTTTCCTTCATATTGTGCTTGCAAATGACTGCTGATTCCCGTGTTTTGACATTTTTGAATTTGGCGCTACCTGTATTAGAAAATTTCCTCGCTTTGCGAACGGCGCTTCCGGAAACTGTACAATTTCCGTTCCCACCATGTGAACAGGTGCTTCATGGCTCACCAACTTCACTGACCTAATATTAAACCCCTTTCTTCTCTTAAGACACATAATTGGCAAACCTGTTGGTGTCATTTAAATTCAATTGAAAAAGGTACCACTATTCTGAATTTGAGTATAAGTGGGCTTTAAGGAAGTATTTAAAGAGAATTATGTGCACTTCAAAAATGTCATTGAACAAGAAGTTTACGTAATTGGAATTTTTTTGTTAAAATTTGTCATCAAAATTTTGAGATGAAACATAAAAACTATAAGAAAAATTGAAATTTAAGATTTAAAAAAAACCACATTGATTCTTTAAGACTTCATTTATGCTCCATAAAGAGTTTTTATGGTCAAATAGCTACAAGCTGAAGTGCAAGATTTTGAACTCCTTAACTGTTGTGGGAAGCAGTATCAATGTATTAACCTTTATAATGAGAAATAGTTTATATTATTTTCAGATTTTCAATAGATGACCTGTTTGAGGAGAATCTATACCTTGTCAATATGAACATCAGTGTGTGCTTTGAATCTACAGGACCATGTGTAATTGACTCGGCAGTAATATTACAGAACTCTCTCATCCCTAAATTAGTCTGTAACTACACACATGGGTTTAACATTCCAGGTATGTTGTATTATACAGGACCATGTGTCCTTTTGCCCCTACTTCAAAGAAGAGGGGTATATTGGTTTACCCATGTCTGTCCATCTGTCTGCAACATTACTATCATGACTACAATATGATGGCATATATCACAATTACTTATTGTCCCCCGCCGCAATGCGTCGGAGGGACTTAGTAATGGTCTCCGTCCGTCCGTCACGTTTTTTGTGGGTGCAACTCCTCGGACACTACTGAACGGATGTTGCTGAAACTTTACACACTGATAGGGTACAGTTAGTAGATGATCATCCCATATTTGAAATTTTCAAAATTTTGTAGGCTGATAGAGCAAAAGGTACTCTATAATGATACGAAAAAAAAATTTGAAGCGATATTTACGGTTTTCGAGTTATTTACGAATTTGTGATTTTTCAGTCCGAAAAATGGGACTTTGTCAAACGTTTTTGTGGGTGCAACTCCTCAGACACTACTGAACCGATGTTGCTGAAACTTTACACACTGATAGGGTACTGTTAGTAGATGATCATCCCATATTTGAAATTTTCAAAATGGCCGCCATTTCCATTTAAACAGGGAAGAAAGGTTAAAATATAGGACATCCAATATCTCGGTTACCTAGGTGCACAGGGTTCTGAAATTTTGTAGGCTGATAGAGCAAAAGGTACTCTATAATAATACAAAAAAAACTTTTGAAGCAATATTTATGGTTTTCGAGTTATTTACGAATTTGTGATTTTTCAGTCCGAAAATGGGACTTTGTCAAACGTTTTTGTGGGTACAACTCCTTGGATACTACTGAATGGATGTTGCTGATGAAACTTTACACACTGATAGGGTACTATTAGTAGGTGATCATCCCATATTTAAAATTTTTAAAATGGCCGCCGTTTCCATGGAAACGGGGCAGAAAGGTCAAAATATAGGACATCCAATATCTCGGTTACCTAGGTGCACAGGGTTCTAAAATTTTGTAGGCTTATAGAACAAAAGGTACATTATAATAATATGAAAAAAAAATTGAAACAATATTCACAGTTTTCGAGTTATTTACGAATTTGTGATTTTCCGGTCCAAAAAATGGGACTTTGTCATATCAAACATTTTTGTGGGTGCAACTCCTCGGATAATACTGAACGGATGTTGCTGAAACTTTACACACTGATAGGGTACTGTTAATAGGTGATCATCCCATATTTTGACAACCTATTTCTATCGTTTCTCAGAGAATATATTGCTTGAATTGACATACCACACAACTTTTATGTGCGGCGGGGGACACATGGCTACGCGTAGCAATCTTGTTTAGGTCTGTCGCATATGTTCTTCCTGTTACCCAACTGTTAAAATTTTCATAAGTTTTCTCAGCAACTACTTATTGCAGAAACTTCAGTATGAGGTATTATGTCTCAAGTCTGTTGGATATCTACTTTGTTTGCCAACTTAGTCAATATTATACCCCAGCTTGGAAGAAAAGGCGTATGTACTGTTTTACCCTTGTCTGTTTGTCCTGCTTTCCATAACATAATTTCCCTCTTAGGGCTGTTCCAGAATTAAAAGTGTGTGGGGGGGAGGATTTTTTTTCTTTACCCCACCATCCATCTAATAATAATTAATTTTTACATCATTGTTTCTGAACAAAATCTTTCTCAAACACCCACCACCCACCATCTATGTAATAGAATTTCCTCCCGACCCCCCACACGTAAAATTATGGAACAGCCCTTAGTCTAAGCAACTACATGACTCAGAGGTCTGATACTTTGCATATTGCTTTATCTTATAGTACCATTTGGTGTATTATTATGGAACAGCCCTTAGTCTAAGCAACTTCATGACTCAGAGGTCTGATATTTTGCATATTGCTTTATCTTATAGTACCATTTGGTGTACTGTGATTTTTTGCTCCTATGCCATCTACCTTATTTAACAGAATAAATAAGTTTTTACACATAGTGTACACAATGGAAAATTTCAGTCACAGTCTTTTTGTAAAAAAAATTAAAATATCCATGTTAATGCCACACAGAATAAATTTCTTTGTTTTGTTTTTTAACCTGGACCAAAGGTTCATGTGAGCTATTGGCATCACTTGGCAAAAAACTCAAAATATTAACATACAAAAATCACCATAAGTTGTACCTATCTCATCAACTTCATGGTTGATTCATCACAGAGAAATGGGGTGTTATACTAAGGTTACCTATAGGTTACTTTATCTGTCATCCGTTTTCTGTTAACAATCTATAAAAAGTCTTCTACTGTGAAACTACTGAACAGAATTTAATGAAACTTAGTATGCATGATCCTTAGGGTGTTCTGTACAAAATTTGATTTGTCAAAAAACATGGCTGTTATTGCTAAAAGTAGACCAGGGGGGTCAGACTACTGATTTTTGCTTGCAAATCTCTTGAGGCAAGAATGTCAGATAACCCCTTATAGAGGTTATGGGCCTAAAAGTATTTTTTCTTGTTTTTGCCCTATAGAATGAAAACTATTGCAGATAAAGAAAAGCTGTTGCTTGGTTAAACTTTTGTAAAGTGCAGTGAGCTAAAGTCTCCTTTTAGTCGAACATATCAAAAGACCCTTTATTGGGGTTATGGCCCTTTAAAAGGTTTTTGCCCTATAAAATGAAAACTGTGTAGAAAAAGAAAAGATGTTGCTTGCATAAACCTTCATCCCACTGAACTTTACAAAAGTCTCCATTGGATGACCCCTTATAGATCATAGAAGAGACCCTTAAAGCTTAGAACTAGGTGAGTGATTATCAAAGAAGTGTATTGTTTTAGTGGAATGTCACAATTTTATGTATAGTTGTTATAGATCATTGGCATTTGGAAGGAATTGAACCTTCAACTCACATATTGATGTGGTCCTCCAAGCAAATGCTTCATAACAAGAAATATTTTCTGTACCTTTTATTGTTTTTTATTCAAAAGAACAGATGGGGTTCCTTTCTCTTTATCTCTGTAAGTAGGAAAGTACGGCAAAGAGAAGGTGGAAGAAAAGGATGAAGTAGAGAGAGAGAGGAGAATGATGATGGATGGGATTAGGAGAAGGCAGGGAAGAAAAGAAGATGGTTGATGAAGAGGGAGGGAGAGAAATGGGGGAAGAAGAGGAAGCAGGAGGGGTGAGATAGGAAGGGGAAGGAGGGCACTGGGAAGAAGTAAATAGAGGGAGGAGGAGAAGGCAGGGAGAGAGATAGTAAGGGGGAAGTAGAGGGATGATGAGGGTGGTAAATAGATGGAGAAGACAAGGGAAGGAAGTAGAGGGAGGAGGCAGGGAAGAGAGAAAAGAAAGAGAGGAGAGGATAAAGTAGAAGGACAAGGAGGAAATTAGAGGGAGAAGAGAAGGTAGGGAAGTAGAGGGAAGATAGGAGGGAAAAGGAGAGGAGGAAGGAGAGAGGGAAGAAAAGAGGAAGGGGAAGTAGAACAAGAGTGAGTTAGAGTCAGGGGAGTGAAGAGGGATAGGCAAGGAAGAGGGAAGTAGAGGAAAAAGGGTAAAAGAGATGAGGGATTAAAGTAGAGAGGTGAGGAAGTAGAAAGATTGGGATGAGGGAGGAAAGCATAGAGGAATGAGGGAAGTAGGAGGCAGGGAAGAAGAGATGAAGGTAGAAGAGGGAAGAGAGGAGGGAGGAAACAGAAGAGGCAGGGAAGAAGAGAAGGGGAAAGTAGAGTGCTGAGGAGGGAGGGAAGTAGAGAGAATTGAACAAAGTAGAGAAAGGAGGGAGATAAGCAGGGAAGAAAATAGGAAGGTTAGGGAGGAGGGAGGGATTGAAGTAAGAGCAGGATAAAAGAAAGGAGAGGTGAAGAAGAGGAGGGGAAGAGAAGGGGGAGTAGAGTGATGAGGAGGAAGGTAGGGAAGAACGTAGGAGGAGTAGAGAAAAGATGGGGGCAGGAAGGTAGAAGAAGAGGGAAGAGAGGAGGGAGGTAGAAGGAGGAAATGTAAAAAGAGAGAAGGTGAAGTAGAGAGGATGGAGGGAAGCAAAGTAGAGGGGAGGAGACAGGGAAAGTAGAGTGAAGAAGATGCAGCAAAGAAGAGAAAGGAGTAAGGGAAGAAGAAAGGAAGGTTTAAGTAGAGGGAGGAGGGAGGGAGGGAAGTAGGAGGCAGGATAAAAGAAAGGAGTGAATTAGAGAAAGGTAAGAAGGGTCACGAGGGAGCAAAATAAAGGGGAGTATGAGGGAAGAAGAGGTGGAAGTAGAAAGAGGAAAGAGGGGAAGGTAGGGAAGAGTGGGGTGATGAGGAGGAAAGAAAGAAGGGGGAAGTAGAGGGAAGAAGAGAGAGAAGGGAGAAGTAGAAAGATGAGGAAGGAGGAGAAAAGAGAAGTAGATGGAGTAGAGGAAGGAGGGAAGACGGTAGGATGTTGGAAAGGAAAGAGGGTAGGGAGGGAAGTAGGAGCAGGCATGGAAGAACAGAGGAAGGGGGAGTTGAGTAAGTAGGGAGGGAAGAATAGGTGGAAGTAGAAGGATTAGGATGGAGGGAAGAAGGGAGGGGAGGGAAGAACAGAATAAGGGGGAAGTAGAGTGAGAAGGCAGGGAAGAGAGAGGAGATAGCAAAGTAGAGAGGAAAGAAGGGAAGTGGATGGAGGGAAATAGGAGGAGGGATGGAAAAGATGAAGGGGGATGTAGAGGGAGAAGAGTATATAGAGAAGGAAGGAAGGGAAGTGGAAAGAGAAGTGAAGGAGGGAAAAGGGAAGATGAAATGAATAAAGAGAAGAAGAGGGATAAAAAGGTGAGGAAAGGAGGTTAGGAAGTAATGAAGAGGAGAGGGAGGAAAGAATGTGAAGTAGTGAAGGGCTAGATGAAGAGGAGAGTGGACAATAAAGAGAAGAGATCATAGTAATAGAATAGAAGGAGAGAGTAGCAAAAAAGAAATGAAGGGGAAGGGAGGATTAATATTTTGGGGAAGGAGATGTTAAGATTATAAATAGATAATAAATATTTTAATAAATAGAGTAATATTAACTTGGAAAATTAAATGATAATCAGACCAACATGTCTACCAGTATTGAAGGTCAAAAGCAGTGAAATATTTATTGAGAGAAAGTTGAAGGTTGCATGTACAATGGGTGTAAGTGATAAGGGGTGGTTAAGGGTTATAGACGTGAAAAATATTATGATTTGTTGGGAAATCCTCAATATCAGAGTTATAATCCAACCCTCCTCCTAATCGGATTGTAACTCTTGGCTAATGAGAATTTGATAAGGACACAACACGGAATGTAGAATATTAAACCAGGGGGAGAGGGAGTAAAAAGGTATAGAAAAAAAGGTGTTATTTTGGAAAAGAAAAATAGATGTATGGAAAAAGGTATAGAAAAAGGGAAATGGATATGTTTGCAAGAAAGGGCATATGTTAAAATTTGGAAGGAAGGGTATAATCATGTTAATTTTAAAGAAGTAAAGTTAGTGACTCAGAAGAAAACATAAAATACTGGTAGACTTTGGTTTGAGAAATTATGTGAAAGGTTATATTTTTATGAATTACTGCAAAAGGGAGATATTTCTGCATGGTATTAAAATAGGGGTTTTCTGTTTTAGAATAAGTTATCATCTTTTTGTGTTTAATTAAAAAAATGGAAAACTTTGTGGTTATATTTGGGGGGAATGGTAGGGGATTGGGAGCATCTTTGCTAGTCAAGGGTTATGATCTGGCCTTCCTCCTAACCTGATTTACACCCACCCAACCTTTGCTAGCTAACTGCAAGGTTAAAAGAAGCTGACACCAGTCCAGGGCAAAGTGAAGGAGTAGAGATGTTTAGAAAATGATGTTATATTTAAAGGAAAGCAAAGTCGAATTGTGGAAATGGGTGTTAGAAAAGGCATAATGAAATGAATTAAATATGTAACAGAAAAATAGGGAAAAGTTTTTAAAGGATGTATAGTTTTTGACAAAATTAATAAAGAATTGAATGGGATAAAGAAATGGAGGTGATCAGACAGTTGAAAGTTATAAAGAGGATTCAACAAAAAGAGATAAAAGAGAACAAGAAGAAAAGAAAAGGGAAAAAGGAATAAAAAATCAAAAAAATTTTTTAGCGAAATTCTTTATTTGGATTGAAAACACTTTTTGTTGAAAAGATAAACAAACAAAACCTAAGCAAACACCGATTGCAAAAAAGGAGGAAAAGCATATAAAATTACGATAATAATGTACATTGTACTGATATCAAATGAAAACTACAAAGCAAGTATTAATAAAGGAAGCCATGCTAACTTATATCAAAGGCATGCCATTGTTAGGAAATTTCTTGGACCACTTATTTCATACATTTGATTTATTGTTGTTTATAATCGAGACACAAACAAGTAATATATAATAATTTTCTGTAAAAAAGATATATACAATAGTGTTACCCTCCCTGTCCACAGATCAAATTATTTTCATTAACTACAGGAAGTAAAAATAAAAATTCAATAAAATAACAGTTTCATATGTTCAAGCACATACAATAAAGCTATGACAATGAACTCTTTAATATTTACAATGAGGCTACATGTACCACTACATAAAAAAAAGTTTGTCTAGCAACAAGTGTGACCACTAAAAGTATGTCTGGCCTGCCGTCACCATCTCTAAAATCAACCACTTCAGCTTTCATTTCCTGATATAAACACAGAGTGTCTGTATACCCAATGTCAGATGCCTACCTTTTCAAGCAATTTATTGTCCACAAAAGTATTACAAGAAGTTTTCGACCTGAAAAAAGTTCACAGAGTAACTGGAGCGTGAAAATGGGGTCAGTGTCAAAGGCAAGGTGACAGTTGTGTAGACCATAACCTCAACTTCCAGTATACCCAATATCAGATGACTAGCTATAATACTTTTCAAGCAATTCATTGTCTACAAAAGTCTTACAAAAAAGTTTATGGCCTGAAAAAAGACCTATGTTTACAGTCACTGGAGTGTGAAAATAGGGTCAGGGTCACACAGCATGATGACAGTTCTGAACTATCTGTATACGCAATATCAGAAGCCTAGCTATTATACTTTTCAAGATATTCATTTGTCCACATGACTCAACAAATGTCTTACAAAAAAGTTTACAGCCTGAAAAAAAAAAACAGGAGTTAACACAAAGGAATGTCTCACCTGCCGGCAGTATCAGAAACAATAATTCTTTCTTACTTCCACTATATGTTGCAATTATAAAGATTTTCAGTTTCTCAGATCTAAAGGTGTTTAAATATGCAAAAAAATAATCAAAGTCACTCAACCAGAAAATCAAGGTCAAGGTCAAAAGATGGGAATGCAACTGTGCTTAAAGCTACTACCGGGGCATATGCATACCTAGTTTCATCAACCTAAGATTTTTAGTTCTTGAGATAGGTGCTCACAAAACCTTAACATTTCTAAAATATGTATTGAAAATTGTCAAAGTCACTCAACCCGAAAGTCAAGGTCAAGGTCCAAAGATCAGGATGCAACTGTGCTAAGCTACTACTAGGGCATATGCATACCAAGTTTCATCAATCTAGGACCTAGTTATATCTTAAGATATGGAGGTGCTCATAAAACCTTACCCCAAAAGTTAACGCCGCCGCTATCGCTGCCGCAGAGTCACTGGAGATGGGGTCAGGGTCACACGGCATGGTGACAGTTGCCTAGTCCATAACCTATGTTAAACTTATGTCTGGCCTTCTGGGACTATTCAGTGCAGGCGAGACAAAAATGTAGTAAAATAAACAGCCATTGTGCATATAATAATATATTTTAAAAAGTCTTGAGTATAAAAAGTACATCTTTGTTATTTCTCAAACTGTATTAAAAAGCATGGTTTTAAGAGCAAAACATGAAATTGTAAATCAAGATATGAAAAGCATGAGAAACATTGCCTAAAAGTTGTTTTGCTATGTAATGTAAAATTATATAAAATGCATTTTTTTAAAAAGGAAAATACAATAATAATGAATTACAATTAACATAACAACCTGTATGACAAAAATTGGTGAACACATAAAAGGATCCATATACATGAATATCAATTGTAAAAAGCAGCACAAAAATTAAAACATTCAAAAAGTTATGTAATGATTAAAAAAGCATCATTTTTAAGATAAAAGTGCACCAAAAACTGCAAATCCAGCTCATATAACATACCCATAGTACTAGTGAGAATACATAAGAAAAATGTCAAAAGCAATGCATAAAATCAAATCTTGAAAAAACATAACAATAAACTCAACATTTCAAATTATAAAATATATGTTCACTAAAACTGCTCAGTTTCAACAATTATAGATAGTAAATGCCGCAACAAAAGCAACCGCTAGTAAAGTAACACCTATGTCTAGATCCTTGTTGCAGGTGAGACAAAAAAAAAATCGGGAAAGATCAAAGGTGTCTGACTAAAATCTGATAGATATGCAAGTTACCTATAATCTTGTATTTAAACATATTTTTAAAGCATAGTTTTATACCAAATCATAGTGATGTCACTTATTACAATGCTGATGGGATCTATATATGCTTTACACCTGTAATGGTACCTCTGGTTCAAGTCTAACATTAGTACAAAAACATGGATGACCATGTTATAAAAGGAATAGCAAAAAACACAGAATTATCACTCTAGATAATTGATTAACTCCATTTTTAAAACCTTGTACAACATGTTTTATTGAAATAAGGCCATCCAGGAGGTGTATTTCATAAAACATTGAAATTCATGTTTTATTCCAAGAATTATTCTGATTTTCCATATTTCATAAGAAAAATCAGAACAAATCAGAATTATTCTGGGGATCTTACTTAAGAATATGAATTTTTATTTCAAATCAATACTTGCATGGGTACAAAATAATATTTAGTTCAAAACTGATTGAGATCTATTAAGATTTAAAAGTTAGATATATTTTTTTAATGAAATTAACATTTGGATCACCACAGATGACAAACAAAATCTTTGAATGCAATGTCTTGCTGTGTGACTTTTGTCACATGTGATATGAAACCCCCCAAAAAATTATTGTGTACAAGGCCACTTGAAACTAATACAGAATCCATAAATCATTAAAAGGGCTTTAAAGGTTCATGGATGGAAGACACTTTTGATATTGACCATGAATCTAGGTTAAACTTGTTTCAGTGTTGTGTGTCTAATATTAAATATAAATAATTGGGGGAAAAATCCAGGAAGTTAGTTTGAATATGTTTATTTTTTTATCCTGTATTTGGGAAACAAGCTTGATGCCTATGTGAATCCCTCTTCAGTTTGCAAGTGTGGCCTTTGTAGCAGCCCTCATTGAGCCTATTCAAATCAAACTCTACAAAGGGGTCTTTTACGTGCACAGGGTATTGCTCTCCACATACACAGGACAACCTTTTTTCGTCCCTTCTAAAGACTTAGCATCAATCCTTAAGACCATCTTCGCAAATGGTGTCTAGAGAAAGTCAAAGGTGAAAATTTCATTAACCAATTTTCTAACGAGGATTGAACCATGAACCTCTGTGTCTGTAGCCCAACGCATTAATCACTTCACCATTAGCTTTTTTTTATCCAGGAGGTTGTGAGATTCTTTATACATGTAGAGTAATCAAAATATAACTGGATTGACCATCATACTCAACAATATATTGTACATACATGTAGATTTTGATTTGTTTTAAAACTCTTGGCAATCGTGCTAATTTTCTGATAGTACAAATCCCAGTAACATCACAAAAAAAGAAATAATAACCAAGTTCTGAATTTCCATAGAAAAGCGTTATTCTTGCAGATTTTAGAATAAAGGTCTACTAGTGTATGTTATTTTTTCAATATTCAAGTCGGTTTGATATTTATTAAATCTTGATATTTTATATATTTTTAAATCCCAGATTCACTGGGGATTCCAGTTAATTTATAATTAAATTATTGGAGATTTCAGTTAACAAACAATCAAATTAATGGGGATTCCAGTAATTTGCATAGCATAATCATGGATGGGAGCATTTTTTGTGTGTGTATTGCATTGATGTGTGATTTTAATTTTTCGCCAAACATACTAAGAGATCAAACTTTGCATCCTTTTATAATATATATATTTTTAGAATTTTACCCTTATGCTATTTTTTGGTTTTCTTTTAGATGACAAGAACAAAACCAAGAGAGAAGTCAATATTTTAAAATGTTCCCAAAAATGCTTACTGTGCATCAATATTTGAGGAAATCATATTTTAGCTCAATGAATTTCATGAGCACAATCATTTGAATGAAAACAAAATTTGAATACATGTCACATAGATTCTGAAATGCTTGGAGGAGGTGCAAGCATTAACAGTATCAATTTCGCTAAAATATCAATTTTTCATGATACCCACAAATAACTAGATAACACAGTACTTATGAAAAAAAAACAAAAACAAAAATTCCAAAGATTTTTTTCTTACAGAAATTGACAGATTTTCTAAAACTTTGACTAAAAGAGAAATGCCAGTTATGTATAATGTAATGATCCTTCCTGAAAAAAAAAACACATAAGATTTTTTTTTCAAATCATACAAATGTTCAAAAGTATTTTTAATATAAAAGTTATGATTGACCTGCCATAATTTCCCCTTTTCAATTTTCATTCTGATCTCAAAAGCAGGTTTGGGACAAGTTGGGAAAGGATTGTTCCTTTCTTCCTAATTTTACCCTAAATCTGATGATAAAATTAGAAAGAATTGAACCAAAGGTCACTCATGGCAAATTTTACCAACTCAATCTTCAAGACATCTTTTTTCCTCCATTGTTGGAAATGGTCATCTGATGTCAGGTGACTTTCCTAACCAATGAAAGGGATTTTAACACCAAGGACCAAATATTTTAACCAATGGACCGGGGGATTATTTCCCTATGTTTGGCTAGCTGTCATACTTCTCAAAAATTCCCTTGGGGAACATTTAGAAATTTTAGGCTGAACACTTTTCATCCACATGTACACCTACCGTACAGTATAATTGATTGATTTAGGCCAACATAATAGAATTATGTGTTTGTTTATTCATTGAAACAAACCCTTTTCTTGTTTTAAGAAAAGTTGCCATAGGGTAGACAAGTTTAAACCACTAATAAAGCATATTTTTAAATTTCAATTTTCAATTAATTTAAAGATTAAGAACAATGTTAAGCTTAATAATATAGTAAATGTATAAAGAATATAAATAAGACTATCAACTTTAGGGATACATAAGTATGTACATACCCTGTATGTCTGTCTGTCTGTCTGTCTGTCTGTCATTCTGTCCACATTTTTTATAAGTATAACTCATAGTCCCCTCGCTAGATTTTGATGAAACTTTACATGCAGAAAGAACAACATATGCAATGTGCATGAGCAATTTTCATTATAGTTAGATATTAATGATCATACCCCCAGGCAAAAATTTGGGAGAGGGGGTATATAAGAATCGCCCTGTCTATCTGTGTGTCAACATATCTCATAAGCGCAACACCTCCTGAACAGTTTTATAATGGATTTTGATGAAACTTAACATGAAGTACATCATATAGAGATTTGCATGGAGAAACTTATTTGCTATCCCATAACATTCAGGGGGATTGGTTTTTATGCCCCTGTGACAGTTTTACTCATAACCATACATTCTAAGCAACTTTCAGGCCTGTTGGACTTCTACTTCCTGTTTGGGACTGTGTCTAGATGAAAATTAACCTGAAAAGTTTTGTCAAGCTTTCTCAGAAACTACATAAGAATGATTTGAAACTTTGTATGATGGTTCATTAAGACAAACTGTACCTTCTTAGCAACTATCAGATCTGTCAGACTTCCACTTCCTGTTTGGGGACAGCAGGGGCAAATTCCTTCTTTATTTTCCATTAAAGAGTATACAACAGGTGAATACCTTTTGTGAGGTCACTCATGATCAGTATGCATATTTAAACCTTTGTGTTTGTGTGTGTGTGTGTATGTTTATGGTTAAAGGGGAGCTTTCAAACTTACCTGACCCATAGCGTTGTTTGAGCTATTGCCATCACTTTGCATAGATCTGTTATAGTCCTGATATAGCCTATGCTTTAGCATGCATGATGTTTAACCTTCATCATCATAGAATTACAAAATAAATATTTTTATAGAAATTTTATCACTTTCGAAACAGGGCACCAAAGGAACCCATATCATATACTTTTCCTTTCAGGCACATCTGTTTATTTCTTCAGGATACCATTCAGGAGAGGTAATATGCTTTAAAGTTTCTGAAATATATAAATTTGTACATGTGATATGAATATTTTATAAACTGTATCTTTTTTAGGATTCTCAGTATCACAATGGTTGACAGACAGGGAACTTACCATGAACAAAGCTCCACCGAGTTATGTAACATCCCAGCTGATGGAGTACCTAGATCTCTCCCCTTATCTACAGGATACCTCATGTAACAGGAGAGTGGCCCCATGGTCTCCGACATATGATGGCTGGATGAGAGGTAAGGACTTTTATTGTTTAGGTCTATGTAATATCCCAGCTGATGGGAGTTCTTTGATCTCTCTCCATACCTACAGGATAAATCATATAACAGGAGGGTGGCCCAATGGTCCCCTACATAGGATGGCTGGATGAGAGGTAAGTAGCCACTGTCCTTATCTCTATAGAATTACCCTTTATTGTTTAGGTCTGATTTTGATACTAGTTTGCAATTTTCTTGTTTTTTAAAGTTGAAGATGTAAAACATTTTTTTTTATATTACCATATTGTAAAACTTTTGTGATCACATTATGGTTTGGCAATGTCATCATCAGCAGATGAGAAGTAAGGACTTTTGATTGGTTTATGTAACACCCCAGCTGATGAAGTACATAGATCTTCGATCCTCATATCTATACCTTATGACCCAAGAAGGTGTCTCTTTGACCCCATGTGGTCAGATGGGCAGATGAGAAGTATGGAATTATATTCCTTATATTTCTATGGAGTTACCCTTTATAGGGTGATTTAACAACAGATTTGTTTGTCATGTCTTTATGAATCATAGATAGAAAATCTCTTTTAGCTCACCTGCATAGTAGATTCCACCTGTACAGGTATCAGGTATAGAGATGTCGTTAGTGGTCGTTTGTGTTCAATCATTTATCTCTCTGTTTTACAGACTGTCAGAAGCCCCTGTCTTTGCCCTTCCTGGTGGAAACAGAGGCAACCTGCATAGAAGATCATTCCTGTACCATTAGTAGTTAGTGCTCCCTGTGTTCAATCATTTATTCCTATATTTTACAGATTGTAAGAAACCCCTGTCTTTACCCTTCCTGATGGAGACAGAGACCACCTGTATAGTAGACCACACCTGCACAGGTATCAGCTGTTGTGTAGAGATGTCATTACTGGACAGGTCCTTTGTTTACAGCATGAAACTGGATGCCTGTAACTTTGTGTTGACTGTAGGGATAGAGAAACTGTCCTATGATAAATCTCTGATTGGCTACAAATTTGGTAAGTTATTTGTGATTGGTAATATTTTCTACATATTTCTATTCATGCTGATGGTTGCAAACTTAAAAAAAAGAATGCATTGACATTTTATTTTTATACCCCCTCAAACAAAGTTTGGGGGTATATATAGGAAACACCCTGTCTGTCGTGTCTGTCTGTCCATATAATTTGTAAGCGTGTCTCCTCCTTAACCACTTGATTATGCTGAAACTTAAAATGAAGGAAGTACATCATATGTAGATGTGCATTAAAAATTTTCATCGTACTCAGACATCATTCAGGGGAGATAATTGGACGTAGTCTTTTTAAATACATTATTCAATGACTTTTTAAATACATTATTCAATGGGAGACCTTGTATGTGCAACTTCTCCTAAACCGCTCAAAGGATTTTGATGAAACTTTACATGAAGGAAGTACTTCATGTGTAGATGTGCATGAAGAATTTTCATCGCATTCAGACATCATTCAGGGGAGATAATTGGACTTAGAATTTTTAGCTCACCTGACCCAAAGGGTCATGTGAGCTATTGTCATCACTTGGTGTCCGTCGTCCGTAAACTTTTTAAAACGTTAACTCTTCTGACACCATGAGTCCAATTGCAACCAAACTTGGTCTTAAAACATAGCCGCCATGGCTAAAAAAAGAACATAGGGGTAAAATGCAGTTTTTTGCAAATAACTCAAAAAATGGCTACAGATATCAAAATTCTGGCAGAGTAAAAGTGATCAGCATCTCAAGATCTACCCACCCTGAAACTTTGAAGAAAATCAAACAACCCATGTAGGAGTTATTGCCCATTTTGTGGATTTTTTGCAAATTTTGAACCTGTTTAGCTCAATATCTTGAAAACTATACAAGATATTTGAGAAATTTGAATTGCATATTGTTAAGCACGTCAAGATCTACAAAATATATGAAGGGTCAACGTTGTAGGACCTTTCCTTTTAGGAGTTATTGCCCTTAGAACGTCAAAATTGAGCATTTTAACAGCATTTCCTCATTACATTGAAAACGTTAACTCCTCTGACACTTCAAGTCCAATTGGAACCAAACTTGGTATAGTTGTTTATTAGCATTAGGTGTATAGAACTGATGTGGGGATATTTGATTGGTCGTAAAACATGGCCGCTGTGGCTAAAAATAGAACATAGGGGTAAATGGCAGTTTTTTGCAAATAACTCAAAAACAGTGACAGATTTTAAAATTTTGATGGAACAAAAATGATCAGCACCTTAAGATCTACGAGCTCTGAAATTTTGAAGCAAATCCAAGAATCTGTGTAGGAGTTACTGCCCTTTTTGTGGATTTTTTGCAAATTTTGTACCTGTTTAGCTCAAAATCTTGAAAAGTATACCAGATATTTGAGAAATTTAAATTGCATATTGTTAAGCACATCAAGATCTACAAAATATGTAATAGGGTCAACGTTGTAGGACCTTTCCTTTGAGAATTTATTGCCCTTAGAACGTCAGAAATGAGCTTTTAAAAAGCATTTCCTCATTACATTGAAAACTTTAACTCCTCTGACACTTCTAGTCCAATTGGAACCAAACTTGGTATTGTAATTTATTAGCATTTGGTGTATGGAACTGATGTGGGGATTTTTGATTGGTTATAAAACATGGCCGCTGTGGCTAAAAATAGAACATTGGGTTAATTGCATTTTTTTGCTAATAACTCAAAAAGGGTGACAGGTTTTTGAATTTTGGTTGAGAACAGAAGTGATCAGCACCTTAAGATCCACCATATTGTCAGATGACCCCCTTCTTAAACTTATGACCCTTTCAATGTCAAAAAGATTTTGCCTAATAACATTTACTTCAGGCACATATGTCAGGTGAGCGATTCAGGTTCCTGGGAGCCTCTTGTTTTAAAATGTTACTTTTAACACGCAATAGAAAGATGCAAAGGAGTAATGATGTGAGTTATAAATTTCGCATGCCAAAACTTGAAGGCAATGACAAATTCAAAAGATACAAAAGAACATTACGAGGAAAAATAGGAGGCAGGCAATGAAAAACAAAACAGTTTTAACAAACCAAAATAAGTTCGAATAAATTGCAATTAGCAATTCATTCAATCTTAAATGTTTTCCTTTGTATAAACAATTTTGTCCATACTAATTTCGGGGCTTGGAGTGATTATCGCTCATTATCCATTTCAATCTAATTTCTCTGCGATACCAATAATTTATTAGCTCACCTGACCCAATGTCATCACTTGGCGTCCGTCGTCCGTAAACTTTTTAAAACGTTAACTCCTCTGACACCATAAGTCCAATTGCAACCAAACTTGGTATGGTTGTTCATTAGCATTCGGTGCTTAGAACTGATGTGGGGATTTTTGATTCGTCGTAAAACATGGCCGCCATGGCTAAAAATAGAACATAGGGGTAAAATGCAGTTTTTTGCCAATAACTCAAAAACGGCTACAGATATCAAAATTCTGGCATATATTAAAAGTGATCAGCACCTCAAGATCTACCTACCCTGAAATTTTGAAGAAAATCCAACAACCCATGTAGGAGTTATTGCCCTTTTTGTGGATTTTTTGCAAATTTTGCACCTGTTTAGCTCAATATCTTGAAAACTATACTAGATATTTGAGAAATTTAAATTGCATATTGATAAGCACATCAAGATCTACAAAATATGTAACAGGGTCAACGTTGTAGGACCTTTCCTTTTAGGAGTTATTGCTCTTAGAACGTCAAAATTTAGCATTTTAACAGCATTTCCTCATTACATTGAAAACGTTAACTCCTCTGACACTTCAAGTCCAAATGGAACCAAACTTGGTATAGTTATTTATTAGCATTAGGTGTATAGAACTGATGTGGGGATTTTTGATTGGTCCTAAAACATGGCGGCTGTGGCTAAAAATAGAACATTAGGTTAAACTGCTTTTTTTTGCAAATAACTCAAAAAGAGTGACAGATTTTTAGATTTTGATTGAGAACAAAAGTGATCAGCACCTTTAGATCCACCATATTGTCAGATGACCCTCTTATTAATCTTATGACCCTTTCAACGTTAAATAGATTTTGCCTTATAACCTTTACTTCAGGCACATATGTCAGGTGAGCGATTCAGGCTCCTGGGAGCCTCTTGTTAAGTCCATGTAATTGAGTTTGAAATGTACAATGAAAAGGTAACAAAACAATAAGTTTTCTTTTAATTTTCAACGATTAATCGATTATCTATTTGCAACCAGTTATGATCTTTCCGACCGAATAACCGGTTAACCGGTTAATCGTTGCCATCCCTATTATTTATCACTTATTATTGTTTATAATACTCATACTTATTTAAACATAATGACATCTTTTACTTTAAAGGTGCAAAGTCACAGTTTTATATAAATGGAGTCTTCAAGATTGAGTAAGTTATGTCCACCTTAGATCTGTAAAAAATATTTATAATCCCTGCTTCAAAAGTGGTGGTTTTATTGTGTTGGTAAGTGTAGCTTCATTTTTCCATAGGCTAAATTTGGACATCAAGGTTGGTTGATATGACCAATAGGAAATTTATTTGTTCTGGACCTTTCTTGTATTTTCACATACACTATGATTGTCAAACCAGGAATGTAGTGCAAAATCTGCATTTTTAATGGTGTAAACTAGTACTAGTAATATTCAAATAATTTCATCGTAAATTTGAATTAAAATCAATGAAGCTTTATCATTCATTAGTTTTCCAGAGCGTTCATTTGTGTTCTGCATTCCAAACAGGAGGATAGTAGTTAACAATTTCTTATATATATACTTTTTGAATTTATTTCCAGTTTCATCATAGATGAGTTGGCCAGCAGTAATGAATTCCTCCTGTCTATGAATGTCAGTGTCTGTATGGAGATGTCTTACTGTGTCATTAACAGGACAGTAGCACAAAATGTAAGATTACCCAAACCTGTATGTAGCTGGGACAAGGATTACAACATTCCTGGTAAGATAGTAGAAAAAGTGAATGCAAAAAAAACATAAAGGGGATATAAAATGGATATCAATGATATTAACATATGATAAAGCTTATGAGGAAAGGAAGAAGCGTTTTAATTTTGGGGTCAAAAGTTCAAAGGTCATGGTCACAAGTATTGCCAGGAGAGGCATCCTTAAGCCATGCTATTGTTCTAATTAAAATTGTTCACACAATTGAACAGAACATCAAGAACCCTTTTCGAACAGTTTTTGGCCGGATTTCACGGAGTGAAAAATCCGGGTTATAAAATGGTGAATGTCAGGCGGGCGGGGAAAATTTTTCGTAACAGTTTTCTCAGCAACTACTTATTACAGCCACTTGATATTTGGTATACAGCATCGGGGTGGGGTCCCATAACGTGGGATACGATTTCAGGTCTGTCGCTCACCTACTTCCTGTTTAACGAAATCCGGCCATTTTTGACTTTGACAGATTTTTTTACTACCGGTATATGACCCTTGTTTTTAATCCTTAACCTCAATTTACCATTTTAGGCTTTTCCCTGAAGTCTTGGATGACTGACAGAGACTTTGTTCCAGGCTCTACCCTCCCAGAGTATGCCATCCTACAACTTGTCAAAGACCTTGGTGTAGCAGGATACCTCAAAGATCAGCCATGTAACAGGAGTGAAGCGGTGTATTCCCCAGTGGTAAAGGGATGGAAACAAGGTAAAAAAATGTCAAAAATTGGATCTTTAGAACAATTTATCCCATTCATACTATTATTAAACTCTATTCGGGATATTTCGTCCCTTCAAAGACACTCTCACACTGCATGCAATTTTCAATGTATTTAACTAATTTGATGAACACCAATATACCATGGAACATAATTGCATGTTTATGTTCTCATTACATTACAATTTGTTCTTCTTATATAACATCAAAAGCCGAATAAAAGGTAATCTTCCACAGAAGGCTTAATCTAGTCTTGTAATTTTAGATTGTCCAATTACCACCAGTAGACATGACCTACAGAATGGAATTTCCTGTAATCTACTGGATACATGTACAAGTGTGGACTGCTGTGTGGATGTAGAGGTCATAGATCACTATGTCAACTTTGTCATAGATCTTGACCCTTGTGATCAAAGATTGACCATTGGCATTGATAATTTGGTTTTGAATGTGTCGCTGTATAATTTTGCATGGGGTAAGATAAGTATTACAGTGGATTCAATTATTTTCGTAGGGAAAATGTATCAATTTTAGTAGTTCTCCCAAAAAATTTTGCATATCATATGATGAAATAAATGCTAGCTAGATCAACACTTTGCTGGATTTTTAATTTCTTGGCTAGCTGTTACCATGGAAAACCACAAAATTGGTACTGAGACAGAACGTTGATTAATCATCCTTTTTAGCTCACCTGGCCAAAGGCCATGTGAGCTATTGCCATCACTTGGCGTCCGTCGTCGTTGTCCGTTGTCGTCGACGGACGACAACGTTAACTTTTTTCAAACTTCTTCTCCTCTGAAACTGCTGCACAGATTCAAACCAAATTTGGTCTGGTGGTACTTAAGTGTATCCCCCACAGAACTGATGTGGGGATTTTTGATTCGTCGAAAAATATGGCCGCTGTTGCTAAAAATAGACCAGGGGGGTCAGACTACTGTTTTTGGCTTGTAAATCAAAAAGTATAAGAGATAGATGAAATCTGATGCCACCTTACTGCTTCAGCATCAAAAGTTCTACAAAAGTCTCCATTTGGTCCAAGTTGTCAGATGACCCCTTATAGGGGTTACAGCCCCTTAAAGGTGAAAAATAGCATTTTTTCATGTTTTTGCCCTATAGAATGAAAATTATCGCAGATAGAGAAAAGCTGTTGCTTGCTTAAATGTTCAGCTCATTAAGCTCTACAAAAGTCTCCATAGGGTCGAAGTTGTCAGATGACCCCTTATAGGGGTTACACAGCCCCTTAAAGGTGAAAAAAAAAACGGGTTTTTTTCATGTTTTTGCCCTACAGTATGAAAACTATTGCAGATAGAGAAAAGCTGCTGCTTGCTTAAATGTTCAGCTCATTTAGCTCTACAAAAGTCTCCATAGGGTCGAAGTTGTCAGATGACCCCTTATAGGAGCCCCTGAAATAATGTTTTTTCATGTTTTTTGCCTATGGAATGAAAACTATTGCAGATAGAGAGAAGCTGTTGCTTGCTTAAATGTTCAGCTAATTTAGCTGTACAAAAGTCTCCATAGGGTCGAAGTTGTCAGATGACCTCTTATTGGGGTTATGGCCCCTACAATAATGTTTTTTCATGTTTTTAGCTCACCTGACCCGAAGGGTCATGTGAGCTATTGTCATCACTTGGCGTCCGTCGTCCGTCCGTTGTCCGTCGTCTGTAAACTTTTTAAAATGTTAACTCCTCTGACACCATAAGTCCAATTGCAACCAAACTTGGTATGGTTGTTCATTAGCATTCGGTGCTTAGAACTGATGTGGGGATTTTTGATTGGTCGTAAAACATGGCCGCCATGGCTAAAAATAGAACATAGGGGTAAAATGCAATTTTTTGCAAATAACTCAAAAACGGCTACAGATATCAAAATTCTGGCCTGGGTAAAAGTGATCAGCACCTCAAAATCTACCTACCCTGAAATTTTGAAGAAAATCCAACGACCCATGTAGGAGTTATTGCCGTTTTTGTGGATTTTTTGCAAATTTTGCACCTGTTTAGCTCAATATCTTGAAAACTATACTAGATATTTGAGAAATTTAAATTGCATATTGTTAAGCACATCAAGATCTACAAAATATGTAACAGGGTCAACGTTGTAGGACCTTTCCTTTTAGGAGTAATTGCCCTTAGAACGTCAAAATTTAGCATTTTAACAGCATTTCCTCATTAGATTAAAAACGTTAACTCCTCTGACACTTTAAGTCCAAATGGAACCAAACTTGGTATAGTTGTTTATTAGCATTAGGTGTATAGAACTGATGTGGGGATTTATGATTGGTCGTAAAACATGGCCGCTGTGGCTAAAAATAGAACATAGAGGTAAATGGCAGTTTTTTGCAAATAACTCTAAAACGGTGACAGATTTCAAAATTTTGATTGGAAACAAAAGTGATCAGCACCTCAAGATCTACTAGCTCTGAAATTTTGAAGAAAATCCAACAATCCATGTAGGAGTTATTGCCCTTTTTGTGGATTTTTTGCAAATTTTGCACCTGTTTAGCTCAATATCTTGAAAACTATACAAGATATTTGAGAAATTTAAATTGCGTATTGTTAAGCGCATCAAGATCTACAAAATTTGTAACAGGTTTAACGTTGTAGGACCTTTCCTTTGAGGAGTTATTGCCCTTGGAACGTCACAATTGAGCATTTTAACTGCATTTCCTTATATTGAAAATGTTAACTCCTCTGACACTTTAAGTCCAAATGGAACCAAACTTGGTATTATTGTTTATTATTATTAGGTGTATAGAACTGATGTGGGGATTTTTGATTGGTCATAAAACATGGCCGCTGTGGCTAGAAATAGAACATTTGGTTAAACTGCATTTTTTTGCTAATAACTCAAAAAGGGTGACAGATTTTTGAATTTTAATTGAGATAAAAGTGATCAGCACCTTAAGATCCACCATATTGTCAGATGGCCCCCTTATTAAACTTATAACCCTTTTAATGTCAAATAGATTTTGCCTAATAGCCTTTACTTCAGGCACATATGTCAGGTGAGCGATTCAGGCTCCTGGGAGCCTCTTGTTGCCCTATAGAATGAAAATTATCGCAGATAGAGAAAAGCTGTTGCTTGCTTAAATGTTCAGCTCATTAAGCTCTACAAAAGTCTCCATAGGGTCAAAGTTGTCAGATGACCCCTTATAGGGGTTACACAGCCCCTTAAAGGTGAAAAAAAGTGGGGTTTTTTTTATGTTTTTGCCCTACAGTATGAAAACTATTGCAGATAGAGAAAAGCTGTTGCTTGCTTAAATGTTCAGCTCATTTAGCTCTACAAAAGTCTCCTTAGGGTCGAAGTTGTCAGATGACCCCTTATAGGAGCCCCTGAAATAATGTTTTTTCATGTTTTTAGCTCACCTGACCCGAAGGGTCATGTGAGCTATTGTCATCACTTGGCGTCCGTCGTCCGTCCGTCGTCCGTAAACTTTTTAAAACGTTAACTCCTCTGACACCATAAGTCCAATTGCAACCAAACATGGTATGGTTGTTCATTAGCATTCGGTGCTTAGAACTGATGTGGGAATTTTTGATTCGTCGTAAAACATGGCCGCCATGGCTAAAAATAGAACATAGGGGTAAAATGCAGTTTTTTGCAAATAACTCAAAAACGGCTACAGATATCAAAATTCTGGCATGGGTAAAAGTGATCAGCACCTCAAGATCTACCTACCCTGAAATTTTGAAGAAAATCCAACGACCCATGTAGGAGTTATTGCCCTTTTTGTGGATTTTTTGCAAATTTTGCACCTGTTTAGCTCAATATCTTGAAAACTATACTAGATATTTAAGAAATTTAAACTGCATATTGTTGAGCACATCAAGATCTACAAAATATGTAATAGGGTCAACGTTGTAGGACCTTTCCTTTTAGGAGTTATTGCCCTTAGAACGTCAAAATTTAGCATTTTAACAGCATTTCCTCATTACATTGAAAACGTTAACTCCTCTGACACTTTAAGTCCAAATGGAACCAAACTTGGTATAGTTGTTTATTAGCATTAGGTGTATAGAACTGATGTGGGGATTTTTGATTGGTTGTAAAACATGGCCGCTTTGGCTAAAAATAGAACATAGGGGTAAATGGCAGTTTTTTGCAAATAACTCGAAAACGGTGACAGATTTCAAAATTTTGATTGGGAACAAAAGTGATCAGCACCTCAAGATCTACCAGCTCTGAAATTTTGAAGAAAATCCAACAACCCATGTAGGAGTTATTGCCCTTTTTGTGGATTTTTTGCAAATTTTGCACCTGTTTAGCTCAATATCTTGAAAACTATACAAGATATTTGAGAAATTTAAATTGCATATTGTTAAGCACATCAAGATCTACTAAATATGTAATAGGGTCAACGTTGTAGGACCTTTCCTTTTAGGAGTTATTGCCCTTAGAACATCAAAATTAAGCATTTTAACAGCATTTCCTCACTACATTGAAAACGTTAACTCCTCTGACACTTTAAGTCCAAATGAAACCAAACTTGGTATAGTTGTTTATTAGCATTAGGTGTATAGAATTGATGTGGGGATTTATGATTGGTTGTAAAACTTGGCCGCTGTGGCTAAAAATAAAACATAGGGGTAAATGGCAGTTTTTTGCAAATAACTCGAAAACGGTGACAGATTTCAAAATTTTGATTGGGAACAAAAGTGATCAGCACCTCAAGATCTACCAGCTCTGAAATTTTGAAGAAGATCCAACAACCCATGTAGGAGTTATTGCCCTTTTTGTGGATTTTTTGCAAATTTTGCACCTGTTTAGCTCAATATCTTGAAAACTTTACAAGATATTTGAGAAATTTAAATTGCATTTTGTTTAGCTCATCAAGATCTACAAAATTTGTAACAGGGTCAACGTTGTAGGACCTTTCCTTTGAGGAGTTATTGCCCTTGGAACGTCGAAATTGAGCATTTTAACTGCATTTCCATATATTGAAAATGTTAACTCCTCTGACACTTTAAGTCCAAATGGAACCAAACTTGGTATTATTGCTTATTATTATTAGGTGTATAGAACTGTAGTGGGGATTTTTGATTGGTTGTAAAACATGGCCGCTGTGGCTAAAAATAGAACATTAGGTTAAACTGCATTTTTTTGCAAATAACTCAAAAAGGGTGACAGATTTTTAGATTTTGATTGAGAACAAAAGTGATCAGCACCTTTAGATCCACCATATTGTCAGATGACCCCCTTATTAATCTTATGACCCTTTCAACGTTAAATAGATTTTGCCTTATAACCTTTACTTCAGGCACATTTGTCAGGTGAGCGATTCAGGCTCCTGGGAGCCTCTTGTTGGCCTATGGAATGAAAACTATTGCAGATAGAGAGAAGCTGTTGCTTGCTTAAATGTTCAGCTAATTTAGCTCTACAAAAGTCTCCATAGGGTCGAAGTTGTCAGATGACCTCTTATTGGGGTTATGGCCCCTAAAATAATGTTTTTTCATGTTTTTGCCCTATAGAATGAAAATTATCGCAGATAGAGAAAAGCTGTTGCTTGCTTAAATGTTTAGCTCATTTAGCTCTACAAAAGTCTCCATAGGGACAAAGTTGTCAGATGACCCCTTATAGGGGTTACACAGCCCCTTAAAGGTGAAAAATAGCGGGTTTTTTTCATGTTTTTTCCCTACAGTATGAAAACTATTGCAGATAGAGAAAAGCTGTTGCTTGCTTAAATGTTCAGCTCATTTAGCTCTACAAAAGTCTCCATAGGATCGAAGTTGTCAGATGACCCCTTATAGGAGCCCCTGAAATAATGTTTTTTCATGTTTTTGGCCTATGGAATGAAAACTATTGCAGATAGAGAGAAGCTGTTGCTTGCTTAAATGTTCAGCTAATTTAGCTGTACAAAAGTCTCCATAGGGTCGAAGTTGTCAGATGACCTCTTATTGGGGTTATGGCCCCTAAAATAATGTTTTTGGCCTCTAGAAAGAAAACTATAGCAGATAAAGAAAAGCTGTTGCTTGCTCAAATGTTCAGTTCATTTAGCTCTACAAAAGTTTCAATAGGATCGAAGTTGTCAGATGACCCTTAATAGGGGTTACGGCCCCTAAAATAACCTTTTTCATGTTTTTGGCCTATAGAATGAAAACTACAGCAGATAGAGAAAAGCTGTTGCTTGCTTAAATGTTCAGTTTATTTAGCTCTACCAAAGTCTCAATAGGATCGAAGTTGTCAGATGACCCTTAATAGGGGTTACGGCCCCTAAAATAACCTTTTTCATGTTTTTAGCCTTTAGAATGAAAACTATAGCAGATAGGGAAAAGCTGTTGCTTGCTTAAATGTTCAGCGCATAAAGCTCTACATAAGTTTCCATAGGGTCGAAGTTGTCAGATGACTCCTTATAGGGGTTATGGCCCCTAAAATAACAGTTTTTCGTGTTTTTGGCCTATAGAATGAAAACTATAGTAGATTGAGAAAAACTGTTTGCTTAAATGTTCAGCTCATTTAGCTTTACAAAATATAGGGTTGACATTAAGACCAGGTGAGCAATTTAGGCTCCTGGGAGCCTCTTGTTTTTATAAGTACATTGATAATGATAAAAGTCAAAAGCATATATAATTATTGTTTTTAGAATTATTTAGTTTCAATCAAATTAATACCCTTGTTGTAATATACCCCTGGATCGAAGAAGAGAGGGTATACTACTTTACCCTTGCAATTCTGTCCGTAACATTATTTTCTTCACAGTTCTAAGTAACTAGTTGATACCAATCTAGAGGTCTAATATTGAATATTGCTATAGTACCATATGGTGTCTAGTGATTTTATGCTCCAAGGTTATCCACTTGCAATGTATAGTTTTGTGAGTATAAGTTCAAAGATTTATTTGTTATTTTGTGTAAGACTTGTTTCACTATTGTATGCATGTAGATTTCATGTGCCATGTACATCAATAGTTTATGCACATCGTATTATTATCTATTTCAGCATCACTGCACAGAATGTATATGGAGAAAGTTTTCCGAATTGAGTAAGTTTTTTTGAAAATAACAATCATGCTTAACTAAGTATATATCATGTTTTATCATGGAATAAAATTGATTTGACCTAATAAGGGAATTATTCTAAAGTGAAAATAAACCAGAAGTGAAACTGTCACATCTTTAAAACCATAAAAACAATTGTTATCTCCAATTTCAAATGGTATTGAATGTTCTGATGTAATGTTTCATTTGTTTCAGCTATGTTATCTATGACTTAGAGAGTGATGCCTTATCTTCCTGTTTAATGAGTTAATTCTAATTTTACATTATAGTTAGCTATTTGACTTATTTCAGCTATGCTATCTATGACTTAGAGAGTGATCATCAGTATCTGATCGATCTGAACATCAGTGTATGTTTTGAGTCAGCAGAGCCATGTTCATTTGTACAGCCAATCTTCACTAGCACCAAACTGACAAAGAAACCATGTGATTGGCTAACTGGATTTGTACAGCAAAGTATGTAATACATGTATCTATTTTATATTGAATTGAATTTCCTTGTTATAACATCAGATAAGGGTATCTGTTCTCAATGTTTCTGCTGAAACTCTTAGTCAAAATTTTCAAATTGATGTAACTGGAAAAAGTTTTTGACTTGAAAATGAAAGTTTGATTTGTGACTTATACCCCATTTACATATATGATATTCTCTTATGAGTTATGATTTCTGGCCGGATTTCACCAAGTGAAAAATTTTGGTCATAAAATGGTGAATGTCAGGTAGGCAGGGAAGAAATTTTTGTAACAGTTTCTCAGCAGCTACTTATCACAGCCACTTGATATTTGGTATGCAGCATCAGTGTTGGGTCCCATAACATGGGATTCGATTTCAGTTCTGTTGCTCACAAACTTCCTGTTAAACAAAATCCGGCCATTTTTTACTTTGACAGATTTTCATAACTAACAGTTTTACGAGTTCTTCCAACTTTTTATGGGCTATTTACGAGCTTTAATGATTTCTTCAGACATGGTAATTTTGTGTGTTTATGAGCATGTTACAGTGTCTTTACGAGTGAAATGTGATATTGGAAAGAAAATTGTAACTAAATCGCAAACCACTCATAAAAATGTAACATGTGCGAGTTCCTGAATTACGAGTAAACGCCAGTCATTTACAATCACGAGTTCTTTATGAGTGATATGTAATGTGTAGGTAAAATTATGACATTGTTGGTTTTTTTTCAACTCGCAAAAGTCTCCTTTTAAAACTTTCATGAGTTTGACAAATTCACAGGAGTTACAAAATCTTGTTTACCAATAACAAAGAGTTAATTACAAGCCTTTGCAATAATATATGAGTTGCAAACTTGTAAGAACTCATCAGGAAATCTTAAATATGTGAAGGGGGTATTAAGAATGAATGTTTTAGGGACTGAATTATACAATTTTGTATACATAGATGTTATCTATTAATGTTGATAAGTTTTTCACTCCATATCGTTTTTTTAACCTCAAATGTTATTTGCTTTCTTATTTTACAGACTTTTCTTTGAGCAAATGGAAGACAGATAGTGGTTTAGATGTGAACAAACAACTTTCTCCAATAGAGATAGCCAAACTAAAGGAAGTTCTGGGGATAGCTCCCTTCATCAGTGACACTTCTTGTCAACGATATAACCCACCCTACAGTCCCCCTCTGAATGGCTGGAGATCAGGTGAGTTGTAGTTATAGAAATAGCTCCTTTTATCAGTGACAATTCTTGTCAAAGATATAACCCACCCTACAGTCCCCCTCTGAATGGATAGAGATCAGGTGAGTTTAAGTTCTGGGGATAGCTCCTTTCATCAGTAAGACCTCTTGTCAATGAAATAAACCATCCTACAGCTCCTGTACCGTATTTTCCGGTGTATAAGCCGCTATTTTTTTCCTGAAAAGTTTTGGGTGCGGTTTATACTCCGGTGCGCCTAGTGTGTGTATTTATAAAAAGTTTTCAGGTGGACCAGTGTGAAAACATCGATGTTTTCAAGCAAAAATAAAGACTTCTTCTTGGTCATTCCCGGACTACTGCAATTTCTATTTCAGCTTCATTCATGTGATGTTTTGTTTGTTATTTTATGAAATAAAAAGTAAATACCCTGGAATGTGTTTGTTTATTATGTATTTCAGTTGTTTCGATCTTTTTTCTGCATAATCAGCCATTTTTATTTTGATTACGTAATCAGACAGAGGTGTGCCTAAAATATGGAGTTTATATAATAAATAAAATGCATGCAGTCCCTTTCCTTTCTCTTCCTTTGTTTTATATCTAATACCTTTGAAATAACACAAAATTGTGTGCTTAATATGCCCTTTTCTATGTTGGTAATGTCCACATTTTTACGTTGGTAAGTAATATTTACATAATTTGGACGGATGTGTTCATTTTCTCCCTACTTTTATACAGAGTTTTGTTCATTTTCTCCCTACACTTTTATAGACTGTTTTTTTCCTTTAATTCAAGAACAACTAGTCCATTTGTCGTTATTCTATCTATTTTAGAGCAAACACAAATCATTTTATAAAGTTTATTCAGTTAAAACTCGTGGGCAGGAAAATTAAAGAAAAAAACACCTTTGACATTTGACCTGTTGACATCGATCTACACAAGACAATTACACACCGTTTCATGTGTATTTTTACCAAGTGAATATCATGGATTTGTTTAATCAAGGAACCATTTGTTCTTGTGATTTTTATTTAATAAATAGTTAATAAATAATCAAGGACACACAAAAAATCTATTATTATAAATTGGACACATTCCCATACACAGGTATGCCATTTTGATTTTCTTTTCTTTTCCACCACGTGGTCAAGCTTGAAGCTTACTAATGATTAATCAACACAAACAGATCTTGAGTAATTGTAACAAAAACATATCAAGGTCAATAAACTTTACTTTCATTGCAATCAAAACAAAATCTGGAGAATCAGGTTGCCGACAAACGATTTAAATGCCAATCATAACACCTGTCAAGTGTCATACTCTAATTTGCAATTTACCGATATACACACATATACAGTTAAAATAAGTCAAAACACAAGCTTTTTTTATTCATTTGTATTAAGATCAAACACAATTTTATTAATAAATCATAAATAAATAATAATATAAAATGGAAACGATCTTCAACAACATCGGGGTCTTTGTGCTGAAAATGAAATAAACGTGACAAAAATCATTCAATATACGTTATAAGACTGAAGTAAGGGGTGCGTTTAGTACTCAGGTGCGCTTTATTTATGGATAAAATCAGATTTTCCCCTGAAAATCGGCCCTGCGCCTTAAAGTCCGGAGCGCTTTATTCTCCGGAAAATACGGTAAATGGATGGAGATCAGGTGAATTCTAGAGGTGTATCTGATATACCCCTCCCTGTGGTCCCCCTTTGTATGATTGTAGACCAGGTAAGTTTAAATTCTAGGAATCACAGCTCGTTTACATTAGTGACACTTCCTCAAAGATGTAACCAACCTACAGCCCCCTTCTGAATTGATGGCGGTCAATTTAAAAGTAACTTTTACTTTTTAAAAATTTCAGAGAAATACCTTGATAGCCTAAGGTGAGCAGTACAGACCCATTTTATTTTACAGAATGTCCAGATCACCTTCAAGAGTTACAGCCCTTGCCATTCAGTATAAGCTGTCACTTTCACCAGACTTATTTTATTTTACAGAATGTCCAGATCATCTACAAGAGTTACAGCCCTTGCCATTCAGTATAAACTGTTACATTGACCAGACTTGTACATCTGTCATGTGCTGTCATGATGTTGGAGAACTTGGAACTACAATGGAAGCTCAGGTCACCATAGACCCATGTGACTTTATGCTGATCATCAGAATAGAGAAACTTCAGTTTGAGCTCCCACTGTTTGAGTATCCTTGGGGTAAGGTTGAGTTGCTTGCATCCATAAAACTGAATTCATGTTGTTGTAAAAAAAAATTGTCCTCTTTCATGAATTTTTATCAAAGTAGTTTTCAGGACACTATATTTGTACAAAAGATAGCTCACATGCAAATGCATGCAGTTTAGCTCTGTTTTTGTGTCGCCTGCAACATGTTTCAAAGTGACATATAGGAGTCACTTTGACACTATCCTTTGTCAGCCTGCAGCATCACAAAAAATCTGCCCAGTTTTCCAGACAACTACATGACACAGCCTCTTGATATTTGGCATGTAACTTCCTCCTATAGTACTTTATGGTGTAAAGTGATCTAATAGACTTAACTCATCTACTTCCTGTTTACCGAATATTTTAAGACGCAGGCGACATACATCTTCCATGGAAGACCTCCATTCTAGTTTCTAATTTCCATGATTGGTAATATTTTTTACTAACATACAGATATTCTTTAAAACAATTTTTTGAATGGTTTAGTAGCATATTTATGTGTTTTATTTCCAGGAAAAGAGGAATATTTTGATTTGTATGGTATTATGATGATAAAGTAAGTACAGAGGATAGATTTATAGATATATGGGCTAAATGAATTAATTAAAGATTCAAGCAATTAATTTAGACTGAAATGTTTAACAATGAATTTAAAATTATGCCAATATTTCTGCTTAAAAATAAATTAATAATCTCTTATGAAACTTAAATTACAACAAAATACTAGGCAAATGTTGTCTATGAAATACTTTTCAGAGATGCTCTTAACTTCAAGCCTACAGTTGAATGGTTGAAGTAAGCTAGAAAAGAACAATATTCAAACAAAAAGTATCAAAGAATTAATTTTAACAGAGACACATGCCTGGAGGTTTTAAAGTTTTATTGTCTTTTAGATTTTCCATTGACAATCTGTATGAGGAAAGGAAATACCTGATCAACATGAATATCAGTACAAGTTTCGAGGCTTACCGACTGACAGACTCGGAAATTACCATCTTTACCAACTACCTACTGCCAAAGCAGACTTGCCCTTGGAAATCTGATTATTTTATCAAAGGTAAGACTGTGTATATATGATCTTATTGTTGTAATGGTAATGAATTTAATATGTACTTACATTTAAGTCAAATAAATAAAAAAGATATAACCAACTATATAGCTGCAGATGCAGTTGTATTAAACAAATACATAAATGAATTATCAATTCATGCAAACAAATTACACATTGAAATGAATTTTCATGACTAGATTGCTAATTTACTGCAAAACATTGCGATGATAATGTTTACTTAATATTTTTTTCAGAATTTTCTTTGTATGATTGGTTGAACAAGAGAAATTATAAGAAAACAGACATAATACCACAGTATCTACTGTACCAGCTTTATGAGGAGACAAACCTTGCCCCATACTTCTTAGATGACAAATGTGATAGGATTGTAGCACCATATATCAATGGATGGTCCCAAGGTAAATATATTCATACCTCTTACTGTAAAAAGACAAACCTTGCCCCATATTTCTTAGATGGCAAATGTGATAGGATTGTAGCACCATATAGTAATAAATGGTCTCAAGGTAGATAAATACATGTATATACTCTTTAAACCTTGATTTGAGTTTCAGATTTTTAAGGATATCAGCTAAATATAAAATGTACCAAAACAATGTTACTCTAGACAGGTTTATACTACCCTCTAATCTTGGCCAGGTTGAAGAAGTTGCAAATCTGTGTTTCAGCCTCTTTGTTTTGGGTACTATGGTTTCATTAAATTTTGTGGGTTATCAATTTTCATGGTTTTTATACCCCGCCACACGAAGTGGCAGGGTATTATGTTATACCCTCAGTTTTTTTCGGTGTCTGTCCGTCCGTCCGTCTGTCCGTCCGTCTGTCTGTCCGTCCCCCGAAGGTTTCCGACCAATAACTTGAAAACGCGTCAAATGATTTCAATGATATTTTGCACAGCTGTTTAGTACAATAAAATACAGGTCAAGTTCGATTTCCAGCATGATCCAAAAAACAGTTTTCGAGATAGGCCACTTTGAAAAATCAAATTTCATGAAATTTTGAGTTTCCGACAAATAACTTGAAAACACGTCAAAGGATTTGAATGATATTTTGCACATCTGTTTAGTACAATAAAATACAGGTCAAGTTCGATTTCCAGCATGATCCAATAAATAGTTTTTGAGATAGGCCACTTTGAAAAATCAAATTTTATGAAGTTTTGAATTTCTGACCAATAACTTGAAAACGCGTCATGGGATTCAATTGATATTTTGTGTAGCTATTGAGTACAATAAAATACAGGTCAAGTTTAATTTCCAGCATGATCCGAAAACCAGTTTTCAAGATAGGCCACTTTGAAATCAAATTTTATGAACTTTTGATATTATAACGTGGCGGGGTATCATTTAATGTCCCATTACATGCCCTATTTTTGTCAATGGTGTTCATCCAGGAAATTTGGTTTCCCAAGAAAAGCGAATTTTACATTGCTTTGCATTCTGCAAACTTCAGAACCACAAATTTAAAAAAACACATGAACTGGCATTTTTTTTAGCAATGCATGAATATTGATACCCTAGAAAATAAGTGAATCAATAGTATTCATCATTTGTGTCATACTATCACATTTCTTTGATGTTTTTGAAAAAAAACATGTTTACTTATTTTGACATGTGTTTATTTCAGATTGTGGAATGAACATGACACTTCCCACCTTATCACCAGAAGTTGCCTGCCATATCTCTGATACCTGTACTGGATTGAGTTGCTGTATAAACAATACGTTCTTAAGACAAACTTTTGAGTTCAATTTCCATCTGGATCCATGTGAAAACAGACTCAGTATGGGAATAGAAAAGACTGTGTACAATAAAACTCTGACTAATTTCAAATGGGGTGAGTTAACATTTAATTACATACAGAAAAAAGAAATCAAATCAAAATATTTTCAAATTTATTAATAAAACATGATTTTTCCATCTATGTTTTGGGTTGTCAGTTCTACGAGGTACTCTTTGTTGTCTAAATGCAAAATTTTTTACAAGGTTTTTGGCAATATAACTTAAACGACAAATGGCTTGTTTTTCGTCTAATCAAGGCTATTATTTTTTAAGGAGAAGATAACTACTTCAGCTTACAAGGAATAGCAAGAATTAGGTAAGTGTTTTAAAAAAATTTACATGGTTGATTGAATTTATTGCTAAAAAGAGATAAAAATGCACAAAAGTGGAATGCTAACACAAAAGCATGTTGTGTGTGTGTTTTAGGGTTTAACACCCTTTTTGACAAGCCTGATACAGGTGATCAGTTTTAATGCTAAAGGAAACCACAGACCTAGGGCATGTTGTTGAAAAACTTGATTACAAACTATTGGGAAAGTATTATTGTCCAGATTTCACGGAGTGAAAAATCCGGGTTATAAAATGGTGAATGTTGGGCGGCGTGTGGGCGGGGAAGAAGAATTTTTTTCATAACAGTTTTCTCAGCAGCTACTTATCACAGCCACTTGATATTGGGTATACAACATCAGGGTGGGGTCCCATAAAGTGTGATTAGATTTCATGTCTGTCACTCACTTACTTCCTGTTGAACAAAATCCGGCCATTTTTGACTTTTTTTTTGTAAATTACAATGCAGGATTTGATCCTCTTCCTGTGAGGTAATTTATAGTGATCAATTTTGTTGTATTTAAACCAGCATCTTAGACCACTCTGCTAAGGCCCTTATATTGCATAAATGTTTTGAGCTTTAAAAATGAAACTGCTACATGAATAAAACATGAGTAATAAGAGTAAAGACCTGTCATTGCAGCCATATGTTAGTTACTCTGTGGATTTTCTTTTTTACCTCTCTTGAAATTTTCCTTCTACAGATACAAGATAGAAAATTTGAACACAGAGAGAATGTACCTGATAAATATGGATGTGATGTTCTGTTATGAGACCTATGATCCTCAGTGTGACAGTTCTGATATATTCTCCATACTGAAGAACACCAAGCTACCAAAACAACACTGTGACTGGTCTTCTCACTTTGTATCGTCAGGTAACTACTACATGATAACAACACTGTGACTGGTCAGCTCACTTTAGATCCTCAGGTAACTACCAAAACAACACTGTTACTGGTCGACTCACTTTGTGTCCTCAGGTAACTACCAAAACAACACTGTTACTGGTCTGCTCACTTTGTATCCTCAGGTAACTACCAAAACAACACTGTTACTGGTCGACTCACTTTGTGTCCTCAGGTAACAACCAAAACAACACTGTAACTGGTCTGCTCACTTTGTGTCCTCAGGTAACTACCAAAACAACACTGTGACTGGTCTGCTCACTTTGTGTCCTCAGGTTACTACCAAAACAACACTGTGACTGGTCTGCTCACTTTGTATCCTCAGGTAACTACCAAAACAACACTGTGACTGGTCTGCTCACTTTGTATCCTCAGGTAACTACCAAAACAACACTGTGACTGGTCTGCTCACTTTGTATCCTCAGGTAACTACCAAAACAACACTGTGACTGGTCTGCTCACTTTGTCTCCTCAGGTAACTACCAAAACAACACTGTTACTGGTCTGCTCACTTTGTATCCTCAGGTAACTACCAAAACAACACTGTTACTGGTCTGCTCAATTTGTATCCTCAGGTAACTACCAAAACAACACTGTGACTGGTCTGCTCACTTTGTATCCTCAGGTAACTACCAAAACAACACTGTTACTGGTCTGCTCACTTTGTGTCCTCAAGTAACTACTAAAACAACACTGTGACTGGTCTGCCCATTGTCTTCAGGTAACTACCAAAACAACACTGTGACTGGTCTGCTCACTTTGTATCCTCAGGTAACTACCAAAACAACACTGTTACTGGTCTGCTCACTTTGTGTCCTCAGGTAACTACCAAAACAACACTGTTACTGGTCTGCTCACTTTGTGTCCTCAGGTAACTACCAAAACAACACTGTTACTGGTCTGCTCACTTTGTGCCTTCAGGTCACTTTGTATCCTCAGGTAACTACCGAAACAACACTGTTACTGGTCTGCTCACTTTGTGCCTTCAGGTATTATTTGGTACATCATTCAGGAAAGAATTTGGTTCAAGACTTTGTGAATTAATGTACAGGCAGATTTCTATAACAAAATTGTTTTATGCATGTTTTACTCGGTTCATAAAATTTAATTTGGTTCTATTCTGTTTTAACTAATGTTTGTAACTGCACAGGATTTTATTTGACACTTGGGAACTTCAACAAGAAATCTGAATTTACTTATTATACAGTATGATTTATCATTATAATCCCCCATAATTGAAATTGAAAAGTTTGGGACATAAAGTTATATTGGTGTGCATCTGTTAAACCTCAGAGTATCCATTTCTTACCCCCAATTTCAACTTAACCATTATATGGATTTTCATGAAACTTTTGCTCAAACTTTATGACAATGTAAATGCGCATCTCTTTAAAATTGATTTAAGGAGCAGGGGTTTTTATTTTATTGTTTTTCTATGTATTGCCTTTTTACAGGATTCTCTAATAAGCTGATACAGTGAGCATGGAGTTGAAATTCTTTATTTTTCAATGCTTTCTTTATAGGATTCTCTCTGACCAACTGGTACAATCAGTATGGACTAAGCCCAGGAGACCACCTAGAAGACTGGATGATATCCTACCTACTGAATGATCTGTCTATATCCTCATACCTCAACACACAGCAATGTAGACGTAGTGATAACATGTACTACCCCAGGACTGATGGGTGGAATAAAGGTACTGATGACATAAGATAAGTTACCGTACAAAAAATGAAATTCTTAAACACACACCAATGTAGACGCAGTGATAACATGTACTACCCAAGGACTGAGGGATGGAATAAAGGTACTGATTAAACATATGGTTAATTTACCTTGATAATATACTGAAAAAACTCAACAATGTAGACGTAGTGATTACAAGTACTACCTAAGGACTGATGGATGGAATAAAGGTAGTTAAAAAAACTTATTAAGTGAAACTAGACCAAAAAAGTAAAGAGAAAGTCACACAAAAAACCAATAGAAGATAATGAGATGTGGAAGAAGTGTACACAACACAACCTACAATATAAACCATAATTTGAAAATATCTACAATGGAAAATAGCCAGCAGGCTCCAATGTGACCAGTGGTTTCTGCTCACTGTTTATCAATTGGCCATGGATTGAAAATAAACTACATGTGATTGATCTAGCCCAATCCTAAAGTGCAATGAAAGACCATCTTCTCGACAAAAAAAACAATTAACATAAATTCGACTAAATACAAAGATAAGCTTTTATAAAGATTCCTGGCTTAGGACATGCACCTTTAAAATGAGGCAGGGTTAATCTATTTTTTTGGTGCCAACCCTCCCCTATTGATAATAAATAGCATATCACAAACTAACACACGAGTATACCATGCTTTTAGTTCACTGGATGTTTTCTTGATGAAACTTGTAAATGCATCAAAAGATTTTCAAATACCACTCTTCAATACAATCAACTTACTAACATATGGGGAAAATATTAATGCTTTTTATGCCCCGCCAACTTTGTTGGGGGGCATATAGTTTTTCGGTCCGTTCGTCCGTCCGTCTGTCACACTTTAGTTTTCCGCACTTTCTTTCGACATCCTTGCATATATTCAAAAGATTTTTGGTATGTGAGTCTACCATGATGAGTTACAGGTCAAGTTCCAGTTTCGTTCCGGTCCACTGATTTTGACCTAAATTACGGCCCTTGAACTTAGCAAATTTTGTAAAAATAAGTTTTCCGCACTTTTTTTCCACATCCTTGCATATATTCAAAAGATTTTTGGTATGTGAGTCTACCATGATGAGTTACAGGTCAAGTTCGAGTTTTGTTCCGGTCCACTGATTTTGACCTAAACGGCCCTTGAACTTAGCAAATTTTGTAAAAATAAGTTTTCCGCACTTTTTTTCCACATCCTTGCATATATTCAAAAGATTTTTGGTATGTGAGTCTACCATGATGAGTTACAGGTCAAGTTCGAGTTTCGTTCCGGTCCACTGATTTTGACCTAAATTACGGCCCTTGAACTTAGCAAATTTTGTTAAAAAAAAGTTTTCCGCACTTTTTTTCCACATCCTTGCATATATTCAAAAGATTTTTGGTATGTGAGTCTACCATGATGAGTTACAGGTCAAGTTCGAGTTTCGTTCCGGTCCACTGATTTTGGTCTAAATTACGGCCCTTGAACTTAGCAAATTTTGTAAAAAAAAGTTTTCCGCACTTTTTTTCCACATCCTTGCATATATTCAAAAGATTTTTGGTATGTGAGTCTACCATGATGAGTTGCAGATCAATTTGAGTTTCGTTCTGGTCCACTGATTTTGACCTAAATTACGGCCCTTGAACTTAGCAAATTTTTTTGAGACATCATACTGAACAAAGAGAGATAATCGAAACTAAAATTTTGAAAAATAAATTTATGCATATTATCAAAGCTGACAGCGGGGCATCAGTGTCATTCTGACGCATTTTTGTTTAACAGAATGCATCAAGACTGTTGATTTACCCAGCATTCCTGATCCTACTTCCTGTCACCTGAGTTACGACTGTACTGCTGTCGACTGCTGTGTTGACGTAGATTTCATTCCGAGATCCTTTGGACTTTACCTTCACATTGATCCTTGTTCCTTTGAAATGACAGTAGGGATAGAGAGGTTCAGAAGGAATATTTCCCTGACTAACTATCAGTGGGGTAAGTGACTAATAAAGCATATTATTTTTATAGAATGATTTTTTTAAGATACATTTGTTTGTCTGATATTTAAGTGCTACAAGGACATTGTAATGCAGGGGATCTACATGTTGTACCATTTGTTTGATTTTCAAACTTGGTTCACTCCTTTATGTCAAATTTCAGTGTATTACTTTGCACCTTAAATACCATCAGACTTCAACGAGTTCATTGACAATTTCAGTTAGAGTTCTTTCCCTTTGACCATAAAAACTAATTCTAAAAATTGGCCTGGTGAGTAATATTGCTTCTTAAGTGGTTCATTGTAATTTTTGAAATTTTATTTCTAGGAAAGCAGGAAGATCTTTGGCTTGTTGGTGTGGTCCATCTTTCCTTCAACATTGAGGATTTGCCAGGGGAGAGAACTTTTATAGTCAGCCTCAATCTGAGTATCTGCTGGGAGGACGGTCAGCCATGTAACACGACAATGATACTGGACAAGTCAAGGTTACCAAAAGATCTTTGTGTGTGGGATAACAGCTACTATGTTGCAAGTATGTTAATAATGTTTTTTTCATATATTTAAAGAAAGAAGAGAATGATAATTTTCCTAATTGATCCAACGTTGTATGGAACTCGTAAATCATGTGTAAATGTATGTGAAACAGTATAATGATGTCTCTAGATCTTAAGAATTTGCTGGTCTGTTTAACTTGATGTTATGATGCTTATAAATACACCTTAAATATGTTTTTCCAAGTTGAGGAAATAAATTGAAAGTATGCAGAAATTTTATTTTTAAAGTGTAGAAAGGAAAGTTATTTTATTAACTGTTGATGCGATCTTCAAAAATGTTTTTAATTACAGATTTCTCATTGAATGACTTCAAGGTGTCCCAAGATCTTCATCCCTATGACCCATTACCAGAGTTTGGACAGTCCTTGTTGTTTGAGAAGGCTGGAATGTCACCACATCTAAAGGCAGAACAGTGTGGAGGAAACACAGTGAAATATAATCAAACTTTCTGGACTAATGGTATGATTTTAAGTAAAAGTTAAAACAGAATCAATAGTATGTTAGATCATAGACCTGTATATTAAATAGATTTGCAAATTGGTGAAGTCTCACAATATCTCATGCAAATAAACGAGATTTGGTACAAAATAAACAATTTGAAATGTACAACTTTATACTGTAATATCGCAAAAACCATTTAAGATTTTTACATGATTCTTTTTTACAGACATTCTTAAATGTTTTGAGATTTCACATGTGTTAAAATAACTTTTATAACCTTTGGCACTAAAGAGGAGTATCAAAAGAGCCCATACTACCCTAGTTTTCATGAAAATACAATAATTTACCAAATTTTCGAAAAGTTTTCACTTTAAATTGTCATATAAATTTTATTCCTCAACCAAATTAAATGAAATTTTCACACAGATATTCCTTATTTTTTCTCTTTTTAATGCAATTTATTCTGATTAATTCCATAGAAAGGCATAAAAGTAGTTAGAAAAACAAACAAACTCTCATTTATAAACCAGTGATATTTTCACACATATACTGGACAATTAACAAGCTGCAAATCTATTTGATATACAGGTCTATGGTTAGGCCACGCCGAATTAATTACTTGTTCGTCGGACCGCCCGCATGTGAAATTGTTTCCTTAAGAATATAAATTTCTTCCGCCCGCATTTACCGGAAACCCGCCCGCGTCCGGAGCCGGAAGTTGTGTTCAAAATTTTTGTTTATCTCCGCCTTTGAAAAATATTTGTCTTTTGCAAAAGTAAACAACCAAAAAATTGCCGATTTTCAACCATGAACTCTTATAAATTGTCTAATCGCTTGTTAGTTAAGTTTAGTGCTCCAATATTGGAGATACATTCATGACAATTTAAGACATTAAACTTAAACGGTTGAAACTACGTTTCATTCCCCTCAAACAAAACACTCCGATGAAAACAATGAAATCTGTTGCCACCAAGTAAAAGTATTGTTACAAAATACGGCAATTGCATGTCAAATGGACGACTCTTACATTGATTTATTTAAAAACATTCATAACATTTAAAGAATCGGATGCCATATACGATGTATAGTCGACCCTTTTATTGATAGATTCAAGTTCCTGTGGTATTTTTCCTCGGATGACCTCAGTTAAACATGTAAAAACAACTTGGTTCAAATTGAAAACATTAAGGAAAATCCCTAATTTATGTGTTAGGACAATAATGGGATATTAATGACACCATCTATGAACATCCAATTCACCATTGACCAAGGATTGTTTTGTAATATTTTTTAATAAATATTTACAAATTGTTATTGTTGTTTTATGTTTTTTTTTTGTGAATAAAGATAGGAAGTTGTTTTTCTTTTTAATATTTTATCTTAAAATTATGCCTTGCCAGCAAGATTTTTGGACATAGTCATTCTTGTTTGGTGTAATTGACTGTCTCTTGGTCTGCTTGTGGCTATTGATAGAAAGCCAAGACAGCAACCCTCAGAGAAAAAAAAACAACTAAAGACAATCATTTCCTGCTTAAATAGTATATTAATCAATTGGAAAAGCCATAAACCACTGAGAACAAGCATTTGTTATACTTTAAATAGAAGTTTTTTAATATTTCACTTATTTTCTTCAAAAATAAAAATAATCGCTCGCTCGCCTCACTTTTACATTAAAAACCAGAAAAAAAACTTTTTAAAAATTTAAAAACAAGTCACTCGCCTAAAAAAAAATCAGTCGCTTCTAAAAATCAGATTTTCAGAAAAAAAATTAATAAAAATAATTTTGCTCGCTCGCTCCTTTTTTTAAAAGTCAAAATCCAAAGAACAAGAAATTAATTCTGTGTGGCCTTAGATACACAAAATCTTGTAGCATTTCTTAGATTTTTGCAAAAGTGATCTATTTGTCCACAATTTGTGAAAGATACATGTAAAACTCCAAAGATTTGTACCTATAGAAGGTACAGGTCTGCAATTTTAGAAAGAAATCAAGGATGTGCAATTTTTTTGCAAGTCCATCAAATGGTTATAGAAAAACAGTCTTAGATATGGGAATATTGCATGAAAATATACACTATGCAATGTTGGGTCATAGACATGACTCCATTAAATTAATGGGTGGATTTTATGATCATTGTACAATATGATTTTTGCAGATATATCTGTCCTTCACTGTCGGTATCTATTACAATGTAAGATTCTGATATTTATACTCTGGCTTCCTAGAAGCAGGGGGTATAGTCTGTCTATAGAACAATGGTGCTGTGGTTCCATACTTCCATAGTTCCATCACACTTGTTTATATTTTAAGAAAAGGCATAGTTGCAAATAGAGGGCTATTATCTTTAGTGAGCATAGGCTCATAGATTTCTTTTTTTTTTCAGCTTGCCCCCTGAACAATGGCCTGTCAGACGTATCAACCATAGATGTTGGTATCCCCTGCCATGTTTCATCTCTCTGTACTGGACTAGAATGCTGTCTTGATGCCATAGAACTTGGACGACATATTGAGATTAAAGTTCTGATCAACCCTTGTATGTTTGTGGTCAGTGTAGGAATTGACAACTATGTACATAATATCTCCCTGGCCAAGTTTGAGTTTGGTGAGTCAAATAACAAATATGCAGAATATCATTATTTAAAACCAATTTACATGTATTAAGCATGTTATGGAATTTGATAGAATTAAAGAACTAAGAAAAAGAGATTTGGTATCGATGACACTTTTATATGAGAAGATCTGTCAAAAAATGGCTGGATTTCATTTACCGGGAAGGAGGTGAGCAATTGACCTTAAATCCAATCCCATGTTATGGGACCCCACCTTGATGCTGTTTACTTAATATCAAATGGCTGTGATTAGTAGTTGCTGAGAAAACTGTTAAAAAATTTCTTCCTCTCCCACTGCCTGACATTTACCATTTTATAACCCCTATTTTTCACTTTGTGAAATGCAGCCATTAGACAATTTTTAAAATTTATATGTAATATCTTCTGTATTATTGTGACTTCAGGAAAACTAAAGGAATTTTCAATGGCTGGAATTATAAGAGTATCGTAAGTACATATGAGAATCAATATTTTTGATGCATAAATTATGCCAACCACCAAAAAAATACAAGAAGTGTTATTTTCACATTTATTCCTATAAGCAACATGAGAGAACTCACAAAATTTAGAATCCAACAAAATGTCTTATGGGTAAACCATCAAAATTGATACCCACAAAAAAAAATGAATCAATAGTGTATAAAATTAAACGCATATCAGAGTATTTATCACAATGATTTATTGATGTACATTTGGAAAACATCCAACAACCCTTGAAGTGATCAGTTACTTGCAAAAATGTCTTGAAGATAATTCAAAACCAGTAAACTTTGACTTTTGCTTTTGTTGCAGATTCACTTTAGCTAAAATTACTGAAAAACATTCCTATCTGATGTCAATGAACATATCAGTCTGTACAGAGAGCCAATATCCTTGTGAACAACACATGAAAGTTCTGCGTAATGTGTTACTTCCCATACTACAGTGTGATCTTGACAGTGAATTCAGTGTTGCCAGTAAGTAAAGCAGTGATAAAGAATCATTAAAAACACAATAAATATGGTCCTAAATTCAAGGGATGGAACAGGACATTTTGAACAGCGCAGGGGCATTGTTTCACCCAGAGTCTAGAACAGACATGACAAAATAGGAAGGAGTTGATTTCCAGCCTGATAGTTGCTTAAAATCTGGACTGTCAGGGAAGAAAATAAAGATGTCCCTGCATAGGGCCGAAAACAGGAAGTAAAGTCTGATGAAGTTTGTCAAACTGAACCACCCTACCAAATTTCAAATCATTCTCATGTCCAGTTTTTGAGAAAAACGTGAAGGAAATTTTCATGTAATTTTTTATGTATTGGCCAAGTTTTAACAGGAAGTAGAAGTTCAACAGGTCTGAAAGTGACTTGATTTCCAGATTAGGATATGTGTCAAGGGATTCAAATGATATTTTGCACAGCTGTTAAGTACAATAAAATACAGGTCAAGTTCAACTTTTAGTATGATCTGATAAATATTGAAGTTTTTCCACTTAATAAATTTTCCAAATTTGACAATGTCGATGACAAAATTTTCTGTTCTCAGAAAGATAACTCATTTCTTTCTCTCTATATATATATATAGAGCAGATGTATTGTATATACATGTATACAAATAGATTAAAATAAAGATTGATATCATGATGAGGTATTTAATGCCACATTACATGCCCTATTTTCCATTTAAATTTCATTTTATTTTTTAGATTTCTCCTTGACTGACTGGATGTCTGAACACAGTTTAACACCAGGACAACCCTTGTCAGAGAACATGGCCTCCAAACTCCTACAGTATCTAGGTGTATCCTACTACCTGAAGTCCTCAACATGTAGTCGAACAGAACATCCCTATTTCCCAGCTATTGATGGGTGGAATAAATGTAAGTAATAAAAATAAAGAAAAATTTTCTTTTCTTTGAAACCTTGATGCTTTAAAAAAGATCTAACAATGTCTTTCTACGTAAAGTCTCCACATAAGGATGTAGTTGATAAGAACACCTGTCCAAAGTATTGACAGGTGGAATAAATGTGAGTAAAAGAACATATCGTTAGAAAAAATATAGTTCTAATTTCTTTTCAACTACTATGGTATTTTATTATGGGAAATAGGTAAGATCTAAAAAATCCATTATCTAAAAAAAAAATTAGCTTCATGTACATATTATATTTATAAGGAATGTTTTGTAATTGTCAGCTTTGTCATAATGATCCTTTTTATACCCTGCCACCTCACACGAAGTGGCAAAGTACATGTATTATGTTATACTTTATAATTGTGGTGTTGGACACAATAAAATTGAAAATAATTTTTTCTTTGTAGTATGCTCTAGCAATGTGACCCTTGGTATTCTGTCTGGACCTCTAAGTTGTTACCTGGACTATACCTGTGCTACTGTAGACTGTTGTGTAGATATAGAACATGTGGACCGACCAATGATGGTGTCTTTATCCCTGGACCACTGTAGTCAGAGACTTACTATACAGATAGAGAGACTTACCAGAAATGTATCACTTGTAGGATATACATGGGGTTTGTATACAGATTTTTTTTTAAGGGAAAGTCAGGTTAAGTATTTGAGAATGTACTTGGATTATCAGTATGATGTTTTGTACTTTCAGCACCTTGAACAAAATTGTATAAGATTTGCTATTATACTTTTCTTTTATATTAATAAAACAATTAACTTTTAAGATTGATATTTTTTAACTAAAGTTAAATTTTTTGATATGAGATATTATTTTTTATGTTTTAGGAATTCAAGAAGAGCTCACCCTTCTTGGTGTTTTGAAGACAAAGTAAGTTGAATTATTCAAAATTGGTTTTGCTACGACAAAAAAATTACCAATATAAAACAATTTTAAAAACAAAATATTGGTTACACCTACAAAGTTTACCATAATTCAGTGCAGAAAATTGTAAGAATTCATCAGACCCATCTTTGAATTTTAGTTTGTCAATCTTTTGCTCTAGGATCTGTGTGTTATTTATAAGAAATTGTAACACAGAGTTTCTACTTGAAATTTGAATTTCTATATACATTAATTTTCTTTTAGCTTTACCATCGATGATTTAGCAGCAGAAGACAACTATCTGATTAACCTTGACCTTCAAGTCTGTTTTGAATCATCAGGACCTTGTGTTCTAAGTACATCTGTACTCGGTGATGTCAAACTGCCTAAAACCAGATGTGATTGGTCAGCTGGGCAAGGTAAGGAATGGTATATGTTTTAGTTTCATTTCTGAATTAGTAATTGCACAATTAATTTTACTACATTTTTTAAATCCCAGTCTATTTTTTTTTTCATACAAACCTTTAAATTCAAGTAAGAAAAAACCTGATTTACTAAGTACCATATTTTGCCCTAAATTAAGTAAATAACCAAAAATTTAATTTGCTTTAAATGACAGGTTCTAATATCCATATCTTAATTACTTTAAGATTAGGTCTAAGATGTCATTTAGTCATGAAGAGCTATTGAAATCTACAACACTAAACATTTGAATATTCAAAAGGTTGAAAAATAAAAAAAGGTAATTATCATCACAATGTTTTATTTAGATAGGTACATGTACATGAAGTTTAACTATTGCTTCTTGCTTGTGTTATATATTATTAATAGGCTACAACATTATATTCAAGACAGAACCATAAGCTAAAATTGAAAATGCAATGTTATTTTCAGATTTCTTCCTAAGCCAATGGCTAGCTGAGAGAGACCTTACAGATTCTGTTGATAATTTGACCCTACCACAGTGGGCTGTATACCAGTTGAGAGAGGACCTTGGTATAGCCAGATTTCTGTCTGATCAGCAATGCTATAACCAGACTAGTCAGTTCCTGATCAGCAGTGATAATTGGAATTCTGGTGAGAAGTTTTTCGTTATTTTCATTATTATTAAGCTTTATCTTATTAACACAAGCAGAGATAGAAAAGCTTTTGTTCTATGCTTGTATGATTTTACAGCTTAAATGACTTCATAAGGTTAGTAGTACTTTCATTTTAATTTGAAATCTCTTGTTTGTTAAACCCAATTGATATAAGACACATTACATTGCCTTTAATTAGTCACTAAAAAAACAATCACGACAGTTGTTTTTGAGAACTGCATAAAAAAATTTAATTTATTTTCTGCAATTTTAGAAAATTTTAAACTTTCCTAAACATTTTATTTTTATTTTTGCAGAATGCCCGAATGGAATAACAGTACCAGATCTGTCAGAGACCAGTATAATATGCTCCATACCCTCAACATGTACTGGGATCCAGTGTTGTATAGATACCCCTGTACTGGATACCTCTATTCAAGCATCACTCATTATAGAGGATTGTAGGAACAGTCTAAGACTACAGATTGGAGAGAGACAGACAACAATTAAGCTCATTGAACTGTCATATGGTAAGTTTTCAAGTGATGCAAGTGTAAAAAATAATAAATTGAACAATTTATCTGTATCAAAGGGATATTTTGAGTTGGCCTATGATTACCATACCAGAGTGTTCACCCACTTTTTACGTAATCCAGAAAGTATAGACTTCAGCTTTTCATCCTTTTTACATTTAAAAGCATAACTTTTGAAGGCCTCAGCAACATAAAATTTCATGAAAACCTACACACATTTAAACTTATAAGGAAAGGGATTGTTTTTAGGATTCAAAGGTCAAAGTCATAAGTTATGAAAATTGAGTTGGAACTTTTAAACACCTAGTTATACATATTTAAGCTTATGGGATTTGGAAGAGGGCAGGATCACAAGTTTTTAAACAAGGGAACTTTGAGTCATGCCTTCATAATCAGAGCTGGTTTTATCCCATGAAAACTCAATATCCATTTATGTGTTTTTCATTTTCTATAAGAGTCATATAGTATTTAAAATTTAAATTAGTATTTTGAGTTTATATTTGTTTACTTTCAGTTTATATTTACTTACTTTCAGACATAGAAAACACATTCAGTTTGTTTGGAGTTGTGAGAATGATGTAAGTAAATGGACTATTTCTTCAGGTAGCTTCCACTTATCTGAAACATATCTTGTGACATATTAAATTTGAAGTATGAAGTTAGATTTATATTGTTTTGATCAAAGCACGAGTGTGTATGTTCTTGTTGGACTTTGTTTGAATGCAATAATAAATCTCCCAATAAGCATAGTGTTTACACCATTTGAAGATTCACTAAGTGTGAGTAAAAAAAAAACTCCAGCAATGGTTATTTGGCTGGCATTTAGATTACTCCTGTCCTCCTTTTGTTGGAACATCTGTTCAAAATTTTTTATCAATCTTTGGCTATTAGCTTATATTAGAATGATTTGAAATTTGGCAGATTGATTAGATTTATGACAAATCAAATTTTCATACCTGTTGGAATTTTACTTCCAACTTACATCATGCACTTATAGACAAATATGGGATTTCGATCTCTCAGATGAGTGCAGATGTTGGTTTGTCATAGTGTGTTATTTTGTCTTCCTTTACTGGATTTGACACGCTGAATGGACTATTGGCAACGCGACGGGTGTGCTATAGCAAGCAGGAACTGCTTACTCTTCCGGAGCACCTGAGTTCACTCTTGTTTCGACTGGAGTTCGCGTTGTTGATTGATATTCAGTTGTTTTGTGTTTCCATGTTTTACGTGTTGTCTGTTTTTGTCCCGTTCTTGTTTGTGTTTACTGGTTTAGTCTCTGCCCTTTCGGACTTTTGACATTCGGATACCCCATTGGTACCTCTGCTTCTTGGATGCAGGGGCATCAAATGTTCAGGTTTAGGTTGTTTTTTTTTCAGCTACAAAATTGACAAGCTGAGCCTAGAGAAAGCCTACCAGCTGACTGTTAATCTGTCTGTCTGTTACGAGACTAATGGACCATGCCACCTCAATGTCCAAGTACTAAATGACACCATACTAAACCAAACTGTTTGTGATATGGCTGGTGGATTCCTTAATGATGGTAGTTATTTATTATCAAGTGAAAGGCCAAAAGATTATGACAAAAATGCCCACATACACTTTATCACCATAATATCTTTATAGCTTCCTAAAGTAACAATATATAAATGTTTAGTTTTTTATTCTATTCACTGATATAAAGTTTTGACATTATATTCAGTACTGTCAGTACTGTAATTTCAAAGCCTGTTAGATTAACAATTAAAGTTGAATTATTTTAACTGTGCAGATTTTTTTTCTCAAAAGAAAAATTGTATAATAATAAAAAAAAACATTATTTTTTTGTTTTTAGAGTTCTCCCTGACCACTTGGTTAGCTGACAGAGGACTAACATCATCTTCACCTGTTGATGATGTCACTGCTAATGACCTAATTATTGAACTTGGTCTGAATGATTACATGGGACCAATAGATAAATGTAACAGATCCATAGCTCCCTATATACCATCAGTTAATGGATGGAATAGTGGTAAGTCACCATAATATTTGCTTTTCATAAAATATATAATTTTTGGCCAGATTTGATGGAGTGAAAAATCTGGGTTATAAAATGGTGAATGTCGGGCGGGCGGGCAGGGAGAAAATTTCGTAACAGTTTTCTCAGCAACTACTAATCACAGCCACTTGATATTTGGTATACAGCATCATGGGGGGTCCCATAACGTGAGATTTGATTTCAGGTATATGCTCACTTACTTCCTGTTAGCTCACCTGGACCGAAGGTCCATGTGAGCTATTACCATCACTTGGCGTACGTCGTCGTCGTCGTCTGTTAACAATTTTTCAAAAATCTTCTCCTCTGAAACTACTGAACAGAATTTAATGAAACTTAGTATGAATGATCCTTAGGATGTCCTGCACCAAACTTGTGTTTCGATTTTTGATCCGTCAAAAAACATGGCCACCGTTACTAAAAATAGACCAGGGGGGTCAGACTACTGTTTTTGGCTCGTAAATCAAAAAGTATAAGAGATAGATGAAATCTGATGCCACCCTACTGCTTCAGCATCAAAAGTTCTACAAAAGTCTCCATTTGGTCAAAGTTGTCAGATGATCCCTTATAGGGGTTACAGCCCCTTAAAGGTGAAAAATAGCGTTTTTGCATGTTTTTGGCATATAGAATGAAAATTATTGTAGATAGAGAAAAGCTGTTGCTTGCTTAGATGTTCAGCTCATTTAGCTCTACAAAAGTCTCCATAGGGTCAAAGTTGTCAGATGACCCCTTATAGGGGTTACAGCCCCTTAAAGGCGAAAAATAGTGTTTTTGGCCTATAGAATGAAAACTATTGCAGATAGAGAAAAGCTGTTGCTTGCTTAAATGTTCAGCTCATTTAGCTCTACAAAAGTCTCCATAAGGTTAAAGTTGTCAGATGATCCCTTATAGGGGTTGCAGCCCCTTAATGGTGAAAAATAGCATTTTGCATGTTTTAGCCTATAGAATGAAAACTATTGTAGATAGAGAAAAGCTGTTGCTTGCTTAAATGTTCAGCTCATTTAGCTCTACAAAAGTCTCCATAGGGTCAAAGTTGTCAGATGACCCCTTATAGGGGTTACAGCCCCTTAAAGGCGGAAAAGTGTTTTTGGCCTATAGAATGAAAACTATTGCAGATAGAGAAAAGCTGTTGCTTGCTAAAATGTTCAGCTCATTTAGCTCTACAAAAGTCTCCATGGGGTCAAAGTTGTCAGATGACCCTTTATAGGGGTTAAAGCCCTTTATAGGCGAAAAATAGTGTTTTTGGCCTATAGAATGAAAACTATTGCAGATAGAGAAAAGCTGTTGCTTGCTTAAATGTTTAGCTCATTTAGCTCTACAAAAGTCTTCATAGGGTTGAAGTTGTCAGATGACCCCTTACAGGGGTTACAGCCCTTTAAAGGCGAAAAATAGTGTTTTTGGCCTATAGAATGAAAACTATTGCAGATAGAGAAAAGCTGTTGCTTGCTTAAATGTTCAACTCATTTAGCTCTACAAAAGTCTTCATAGGGTTGAAGTTGTCTGATAACCCCTTATAGGAGTTACAGCCCCTTAAAAGTTGAATAATAGTGTTTTTTGATTATTTAGAATGAAAACTATTGCAGATAGAGAAATGATTTTTCATGCTTAAACATTCAGCTCATTTAGCTATACAAACGTCTTCATAGGGTTGACATCAAGACCAGGTGAGCGATTCAGGCTCCTGGTAGCCTCTTGTTTAATGAAATCTGGCCATTTTTTACTCTGACAGATTCTTTTTTTGAGATACTTCGTGCTTACTTTTGGCTTGAATTGGATGCATAGTTCTGAATGAAAAAAGTTACCTTGTTGAATTTGAATGGTTTTGCATTGAAAATGTATGACTTTTAATATTGCTTAATATTTTGCAGGTAACAAAACTTACTTGACTATTATGATTGATATTAGGTATCTACACAATACATGTAACTATTTTTCATGATTTATGGCTATATGTTAGTTGATATTTTTTTCCAGAATGTACCAATATGACAACTACAGGAGAGCCCCTAACAGGACCTCTGGCCTGCCACATCCCTGCTTCCTGTAGTTCTGTGGACTGCTGTGTAGAGGTGGACCTTCTGAAGAGGTCCATTTATACCTCAGTGGACCTCAACACCTGTTTGTACACACTGACTGTAACCATAGAGGATCTCCAACATGAAATACAACTCCTCAATTATAAATGGGGTATGTAGTATAGATATACAGTGTACACACTGACTGTAACCATAGAGGATCTCCAACATGAAATACAACTCCTCAATTATAAATGGGGTATGTAGTATAGATATACAGTGTACACACTGACTGTAACCATAGAGGATCTCCAACATGAAATACAACTCCTCAATTATAAATGGGGTATGTAGTATAGATATACAGTGTACACACTGACTGTAACCATAGAGGATCTACAACATGAAATACAACTCCTCAATTATAAATGGGGTATGCAGTGTTGATATACAGTGTACACACTGACTGTAACCATAGAGGATCTACAACATGAAATACAACTCCTCAATTATAAATGGGGTATGTAGTATAGATATACAGTGTACACACTGACTGTAACTATAGAGGATCTACAACATGAGATACAACTCCTCAATTATAAATGGGGTATGTAGTATAGATATACAGTGTACACACTGACTGTAACTATAGAGGACCTCCAACATGAAATACAACTCATCAATTATATATGGGGTATGTTACTTAAAAAATGCATTCCTTAGAAACTGAAAAAGAATAGGGTTATCAGAATTATTGTAGTTGAACATATACTGCTGATATGTTGAGTATCTTTAAGTATTGCAAGGCATAAAAATTGAAAATTTGAAATGGAAAGTACATAAAATTTAAAAATAATAACTTTAATCCTGCTGATTTGTCTAAATTAGTTATATTTTTCTTCTAGGAACACCAGAGGAAATTCAACTACATGGTGTGTTCAGAGTCAAGTAAGGACCAAACTACTACAAATTTTTAAAGGACGTTTCAATATTACTGAATTAAGAAAAAAAGGAAATTTCAATTTGCTTTTTCCTCCATGTAATCGTCAGAAATGATGTTATAGACAATAATGAGACGTGGATGCAACATAACCTACATAAACAAAACACATTGGAAGACAGTGAACAGTCTTTAATGTGATCAGTGGTTGCTGCTTTCTGTCTTGCATTGCAAGATTTAAAGTACATGGATGAATTAGTTTTTCGGATTTTGAGAATTTTCGCCCCATTATAATCCTTAACAAAACTACCAAAATTTCCTGATTTTCGTTTTTTTGACAACTTTACACTTTCACCCATGAAAATATGATACATAAGATTCAATACCAATTCCCAAATTATCAGTGTGCTTTAAATCCCCCACAAACAAAGTTTGGGCGGTATATAGGAATCACCTTGTATGTCTGTCCACATATCTCATAAGCGCTTCTCCTCCTAAACTGCTCAATGGAATTGGATGAATTAAACTTTACATGAAGGAAGTACATCATATGTAAATGTGCATGAAGAATTTTCATTGCACTTGGGTATCATTCAGGTTAGATAATTGGACTTAGAACATTTAATGGGATACTTTGTAAGTGCAACTCCTACTAAACCACTAGACAATTTTGATGAAACTTTACATAAAGGAAGAACATCATATGTAGATGTACATTAAGAATTTTCATTGCGCTCGGATAACCTTCAGGGGAGATAATTTAGTTTAAACTTTTTTTTTATCCTGGAATGGGAAACAAGCTGAATGCTTCTATAAATCCATCTCCAGCCAGCAGTTTGCCAGTGAGGCTTTGTTAACAGCCCCTATTGAGCTTCCAATTATGGAACTCTACACGAGGGTCTTGAACGTGCATAGGGTATTGCTCTCCCTATACATGGGACAACCTTTTTTCCTTACTTCCAAAGGACTAGCATCATTTTTTAAGACCATTATGGCAAATGGTTTCAGGAGAGAGTTGGAAAATTGGTTCATGAAATTTTCACCCCTGACGAGGATCCAACCACGAACCTTGGTGTAAGTAGCCCAACACATTAACTACACCACCGGCTCTCTAATTTGATGATTTGACATAAGACTTTTCAAGTATAGTATTCAGTGGGGGACATTGTAAGCGCAGCTCCTTCTAAACCACTTGATGGATTTTGATGAAACTACATGAAAACAAGTTTTAGCTTTTCAAAAAGCTGGGGAAGCTTCGCTGTAGTGGCATTTAAGGGAAAGTGTATATCGGGTTATATTTAAAAATAACAAGTCACTGGTCCACCAGAACTTTATAGAATGTATCAGGAACATGCCTATCATTACACGAAGCAGAAGGGTAACGAACAACAAAATGCTTGCTATAGAAGAAATCCATACTTTGCAAATGACAAAACTGCGATGAGGAATTTTTGTGACGCCACAGCACCACTATGCAAGACGAGGGATATTGAAAAAGTCACTCTAATTTGTCGCTATATTTGCAAACATTGCAAGTGAATTTTGAAATAAATGAACATGCACAAGTATTGGTAACTCGCCCATAGTTGTAATTTAAAGCCCATGTGTCTTTTATTGGTATGCTGGAATAGTCCCTGCCAGAAAAAGACATATAACTAATATCCAAGAACATGGCTAAAATGTTTAGGCCCACGAGTCAGATGAAGATAAATGTGATTTAAAATGTACATGTGCTTAAAGAACAAATTAAGTAAATAACCATGAAACTACTATGGTTCTCATTATTATTAAAACAGACATGATTTGAAAGCTCGAGTATGAAAGTTCAAATATACTATTATGTAAGTGATTTCATATAAAGCCAAACTTTTCAGCATACATATGGGTGTTTATAGTCGTGACTATAGGCTAAAAGCCTCTGCAGCGATTATTAAAGATTCGCTGTGTACCATGGGTCGTCCAGGCCATGACACACCACCGCCAGTGTTGGCTGTTTCAGGTACATACGCATAATTGGAGACTGGGCCCGTCTCCCACCACACGGAGGTACTGGTCAGAATTCTGGAAGACAACTTTTCAGCACGGTGCATTATGCTTTTATTAGCCAAAAGTGTCGCCAAACAAAAAAGCTTGTAGTTGGATGAAAATACACATCAACAAAAGCATAAAAATAATCTGGACTTGAAAATCATATGATAAATCTGTTGATTACAACAAAATCATCTTGTTCAGCGATAAATAAATATAACGTGATCAAACTATTTTAGTTGATTTATTAAATTGTACCGTGTCCAGTTCTGCAGTACACAAAATAGCCTTATCATGATCAAATCGTCTCTTCTCCGTAACTGATTCACGATTATAGTTATTGGTTAAGCCAATGAAACAATCTGTCACTTTTGCAACCTTGTTAAACAGCCAATCAACGCGTTCATAAGTGATTGATTATTTCAAGATGGCGTGAATATCCTATGAAATTAATAGCTTCGCACCTTGATGCGAAGCAAAAAAGTATGCCACATGTAGATGTGCATGAGGAATTTTACTCTTGGATATCATTCAGGGGAGATGATAGGACTTACAGTTTTTTTGGCAGTATTTAGTCCAATATGAAGCAGTGGGTATCCTTTTGTGAGCTCACTTACAGTATTACTTGTTTTAGTTATAGACTTATATATTTATCTGGAAACAAGCCTTATGCTTCTATAAATCCAGTTTGCAGTTTGAGAGTGTGGCCTTAGAAGTGGTCCCCATTGAGCCTACTCTTATTGATCTTAATGCTGATAATAATTAGCTCTAAGTACCCAATCCAAGTTCTGAAAACTTCTTAACTATTAGATTAATCAACATTATTTAATATTATTATCATGTATTATTTATTTGACACAGGTTTGAAGTGAACAGTGTTCCTTCTGATAACAAATTTTCAGTAGATATGGAAATAAGTTTATGCTTTGAAGCAGGCGTATCTACATGTAGAAAGCCATACATCATAATGAAGGCTGCCAATCATGATCTCCTGTTTTCTTCTTGTGACATGCTACAGGATATTATGCCATTTCAAGGTGGGTTTTTGAAATACAAATGTATATGAATTCCCAACCCAATGATAATCAACCTTTCGTTTGCATCTATCTTTCATGCCAGATACAAAATTTACAAAAGTACTATATTTTTATATAATCTTTAATTTTTGAAGGGAAAACCTTCAGAACACCATCATATCATTTCATGCTGCTTTCATACATTGAAGCTTATAAAGTAAAAAAGTTGTTAAAAATATAGGGCTTAACTTTGTTTTGCTATTTTTATAGGACTATCCTTTGATTTCTGGAATAGGACAGAGTGCATAAGACCAGCTGATAATGACCCAATAACAGGTAAGAAATACTGACAAAATTATTGAAAAGGTTAAGAATAAAAACCTTTTCCTTTTATGACAACAGTTTAAGCAGGCTTTTGATATTTGTATTCCCCAACAAAGAAAGTTGCTGAACACAGTATATCTGTCTGTCACATTCCCAGTTAACTTTTGTGACTTGATTTTTTGAAAACCATGATATGGACAACACATTGCATGAAACAGTATTTAATTCAAACAAATATGTGCTAAGTGTGCCACCAATGTCTTAGGAGACTCATTAACTTGTTTCATTGCAATATCATCTTGCATTGTTGCTTTTGAAATCATAGGAAAATAAATGGTTAATATTAAGAATAATATTTGTTTGAATTATCCCTTTTTAGGCTGTCCTACTACAGATGTCACAGGTCAAACCTTTGAATGTTGTATGCCCTTGACCTTCAGATCTGGACAGAGGAATGTCAATGTCGTATTTACTGTCACCCAGTGTAATGAAATCAAGTATACTTTGGAGAGAAAGCAAACTACTAAATCTTTAATTCCAGGTTTGTTACTAAAACATGACCATTTTTTGTCATACTTTTTCTGCACTAGTCCATATGGAAATTTAAAACTTGATTACAGCATTTAACAGACTCAACAACTAGGTTGATTAATAAAATCCTTCTTCTTGAGTAATTGTCTGGGCAGTCACTTAAATTTCTGTTTGAGTTCTTTCTGCATGTGACAACATATACAGGGCTGTCAGCTAGCTTTGAATTTATTTGAGCTATTTCCAGTAAATTTTATGAAATAAAGGTTTAATGTATGAATAACCATCAGTAGATTGTTCAAAGTGTTGAAATGTTTTACTTTTAACCTCTATACTACCTTAACTATCAAAAGAGATGGTAATTTTATTGGATCTTACTAATGTAAAACATATGATAATTTTTGAAATATCAATTTACAATCTAAAGTATTATTAAATCAAATCTTGCAGGAATCCAGCAGACAGAACAATATGGAGAAGGCTTCCAATTAAACTTTACAATAAGTAACCTGGGTACATCTGTATCCTTAACAATGTCTCTCCAAGCATGTTACTTGGCACAGCAGGAGTTCTGTCACACCTACCAGCTAGCTAGTGATATAAATGTTAATAAACCGACTGCTTGTTCTAGCAGAAGAAGGAAAAGAAGGGAGATCAATGTGTAAGTTAAAAATAAGACAGAAAATTAAGGAAGAAAGTGTAATGCATAATTTGCAATATTAGGCCAACATTTTTTTATTATCTGTTTTACGGGAGCGCCGACCCGATTTTCCTCAAAAATGAAATAAAAATAAAAGTGATTGTGAACTGTTTTATTTTTATCCTTTCCGCCGACTCATCCTTTTTCTATGGAAAACCCCTGTGCTAAAAATAAAATTATCTGCGTAAAGAATCGGGAATTTTTATTGGACAATTGTGAAGTCGAATGTCCAATACGCACCGGCTTTACTTTCAACGCGCTATCGGAAACTCTCTTAAAATCGGCTTTAGTGTAGTTTCTAATGAAAGAAACCGAGGAGTTACAAATGAAGGCAATGTAGCATGGCCGACCACAATAACAATGTGGAGTCGGCCAATTATTTCCAAATAATTATAAACGGGAAATCGTCAATAAGAAAATTCAACGGTTACTCTCAATAAACGATGCCGTGGAGGAACTGTTGGAAGTTCCTGGAGCCATTACGAGAGTTACCTGTCTTGCTAAAGGGCAGTCGAAAGCAGACCCTAACGATGGGATAGAAGTTGATCCCTATATTTTGTTTGAAGTTTTAAAATCTTTTGGGTTCGTTGCTTGTTTTATATATTGTTTAACTCCAAACAAAACACTTTTTTAAAATATATTTAACCAGTTTCACACAAAAAAAAAACAAAAAAAAAGAAAAGAAAAGAGAGGAGATCCGAGATTTACCATTATCTATAGACTACACTAGCCTCCACGATTCATTCAACTCTACCACTGGGTCAGGGCCCACAACACAGGCATTTGTTACTACCCATAGTAATTATATGCAACAATTTTTGTCACACTTTTTTCTCAGGTACTACAATCATCAGAGGCTTGAAACTTTACACAAGTCTTCAAACCATAGTACTATACCGTGTAAAGCGATTTTATGCTCCTATGTTATCTACTTCCTGTTTACCGAAGACTGTAAGAAATATTCCACATAGTAGTTATATGCAAAAATTCTTGTCACATTTTTCTCAGGAACTACAAACAGCACAGGCTTGAAACTTTACACAAGTCTTCATACCATAGTACTATACTGTGTAAAACAATTTTGTGCTCCTACGTAATCTACTTCCTGTTTTGCGACTTAGTTAAATTTTCAACATTATGATCAATTGTAGAAAATTTTCATAACACTTTTCACAGGAACCGCTCATCATAGCCTCATGATATTTGGTATACGGCATCCTGGTGGGGTCCCATAATGTGGGAACCATTTTTAGGTCTTTTGCTCACCAACTTCATATTTAATGAAATCCGGCCATTTCTGTCTTTGTCTTTGACCCATTTTTTGTTGTTTTTTTTTCTGATATTAAAAAAAAATATTAAAAAATGCTTTTGTTCAAAGGTTAATATCAGGTTAGCAATTCAGGCCTAGCTGAGCCTCTTGTTAGCTCATATTGTATATAGATTTTAATACCGTAGAAGCACCCCCCCTTTATGTTTTTTTTTTTATAATTAATATAGATGCAATACTGTTGTCATCACTGTTAAAGATATTGGAGAAAAACAGAAGTCTGAGGAGAATGGAAAAACCGAAAAATCAATATTTGATGTCCTCATGAAGGCCAGAAGAAGTTATGATTTCTTTCCCCAAAACAGGTATGTAGCCACAGTAGGTCTCATACATTGAATATTCAGATAGCTGTCAAATGTGTATTAATTTTCAACCTCTGACATGATATATAATTGATATAAAATAAAATGTTTTATAAACTAGATATTTCTGGCTTGACTCATTTGAAGGAAAACCTCCATTTAAAATTTTGCCACAAAAGTTTTCATCCAATTTTTGGAACAGACCACCCATAGTAGTTCTTTCCAGTATTTAATATACAAGTCTATATCTTCTTTCATTGAATGATCTATAAAATATAGCCTTGAATACTCAATGGAAGAGTCTTTTATACATTATAATATTTTTTTATATTGCCATTCTATAGATTGTTGCTGTCAGATGAATTTTCTGGATCAGGATTTCCATGTCCTTTATTTTGTATGCATATTAATGTTTTGTTTCTACAGAACTGAGAACAACAAGAAAGATGGTCTTTTCAACGCTGTGGTGAACTGGATGAAAACTAAGAAGTGGGGCTTCACATCTCTGCAGGCACAAGCTTTAGGAAAAACAGTCGTCACTACCCTGACCGAGGTCCTTTGGTATTTAGATCCATTGCTAGAGCGATTAAAGGCAAGAGGAATCTCCCTACCTGATCAACTGAAGCATCTTACTGGCTTTAGAAACTTAAAGGGACAGCATAAGAAGATTCCCCAGGTTAGTTTGTGAACTTAACAAACACTCCTCTTGTAACCCTGATGCTTTTAGTCTAATAACCGTGTGCATTGCCTAAGTTGGCACTCCATGGCAAGTGGGGAGCAAGGGAGTACCTTCGTATGTTGTTTTATCAAGAATATCGCTTTAATATAATACATTATTGTCTTTGGTAAACACCTCTGACAAGATCTTCAGAGTGGAAACATGTGCTATGTGTTAAGAAATCTAATTATGTACATCCTTATACAGTTTATGTCACATGCAACTGTTGCAAAAGCGGCATATAGGAATCACGTTGGTACCATCTGTCAACACCAGGAAAACAGACAAAGAACATATCAAGAACATATCTGAAATTAAAAACACACTAGGAAATTAAATGAACGACTCACACTCTGGATAAAAACTATGAGTATGGACCAGGTGCACCGGTAGTTATGCAAATTTTACAATATGATAACATTTATATCATCTGATTTACCAATTTTTAACTCTTTATTTTCAGATTACTCTCGCAGAATATGAAGACAATATTGAAAAATTGTCAGAACTACTGATGCTTCCCTGGTGCGCTAGTGTCGAAAAGCAAGATTTCCGTCAAGTTCTTGAAAACACCATTCAACAGTTGAAAAAATACTCAAATTTTCTGAGGAACATGCAAGTCAAGTCATCTCAAAATCATTAACAAGTGGAACCTGTTCGCAATTTCAATGATAATTGGTCTATCAGTGTTATTAACTCCTCAAAGAATGTCAAGCCTCAATATGCCGCTATTGAACAAGCTGTCAGAGAAAGTCCTAATTACAAAACTATAGACTTGATCAATTTTGAACCTCAAGAGAAGGAGGCCCGTAGATGTTGGCTTAAGGATCTAGCATTATCTTCAACAATCAACCTTTTTGTCTTTAGATATGGAAATTATATGGGAAATTTAAACATAGTTTGGAAAATTCCTGATAATGCAAAAGATCGTCAACCTGTTGAAGCTGTTCGAATTGTAAATTTAGTGAAGGAAGACGTGTACAAGTATGCCACGAGACGCATGAGGAGAGATTTCATCAATACTTACAAGAAATGTAAAGTCCAACCAGTATTACTGAGGAATATGTTCCATTTTTTGACAAATTTTGAATATACACCAAACAATCCCAAAGAAGGTGAAATTGATGAAAGACTGATAAAATTCCTTCTGGAATCAGACGACTGTGAGGCAATGTATGATCTTAGATCTTGTAATGGGAGACCAAATGACCCAAAATTTGAACCATTTTGGGATGGTTTAGAAAACCTAATAGAAGAAAAATCTGTTGTCCATGAGAGAAGGCACAATGATCAACAGTATTTGCCATTTGCGATGTCAGTGGATGACTTGTGTGCTCAAGTAAAAAGAAAATTTACCACCGGGAACTCCAGTTCCATCTACATCCTGGGTTCGTTTAAATTTCCAACCCAAAAATCCATTTGATCAATCTGCCAAGAACTACACTGGTAGATTCAATCTTAGATATGCTGTTCAGCAAAGGATACTAAGAGTTCAACATGTTGATTCTGAATACTGCCGACAACAGTTCTTCTTACTGAAAGATTTTGCGGTAAAGTTTCGAGACCACTGCCTTTTCCTTAGTCTTGACGATAAGGCAATTGTTCCTGTTGGCAATCCTGATCACGCAGTATCAACTGGTGTTTGATCCCATCATGGTGCTATCGTTGCAAATGCGAACCAAATAGTGGCATTGGATCATGACTTTCATATTGCTGGTTTGGTTCCCTCAGTATGCTTGGTGATTGACATGCCTCAAACATCCAGAGATAGTTTTTACAAGGGACATGTCCATGTTGGAGTTAAGGACAAGGTATTCGAGCCATCGTCGGCAATACGGCATACATGTGAAACAATTAATATCATTAGACAAAATCATAGCGATGATGATGTCAGCTGCAATAAACCAATATTAATTTTGTATACTGATGGTGGTCCTGACCACAGAACCAATTACAAGAGTGTGCAAGTGGCTTTGATTGTTGAATTTCTGGCACTTGATCTGGATATTCTAGTTGCCGTAAGAACAGCTCCATCTCAAAGCTATTATAATCCTGCTGAGCGTGTAATGTCAACTTTGAACCTGGGTCTTCAAAACGTAGCCCTAGAGAGAACCAAAATGGCAGCTTCTTTTGAGATGCAGATAAAATCCATAAACAGTTTGAAAGGTCTGCGCAATGCTGCCGAAAAAAACAAAGGTCTCCGAAAAGCCTTCCAAGACTCAATGGATGCACCAATGACTACAGTAAAAGAAAGGTTCCGTAAGCTCAAATGGTCAGATAGTCCACTTACTGTTCATGATGCCGCCACTGATGAACAGATTGCGGATTGTAGTATGCTTCTCCAGTTGATAGATCCGGATGTCAAATATGATGACCCAACTACCTGGAGTTCCAGACTTTTTCAGACTTTCATTGAGAATCACAGTTTGAAAAGGCACTACATGTTTCAGGTAAATATGTTTGTAATTTATTATTATTATTACAATTTTAATAAAGCGCTAAATCAAATAAACTATTTCTCAAAGCGCTGTACATCATAGCCATAAAAAATAAATATATGAAAAGACATAAGTGACAAAGTCAATAATAAATAAATTGCACACAAGATTACAATAATATATGTAAATTATCTACAAAATAGTAAGAGTGAAAAATAGAAATAAATTATTCTAAAAATATCTATAGAAAAAAAATATATATAAATGTTATAATGGTTTTAGAAAGCCAAAATATATAAAACAAAGATTTCAAGGTATAAATATTGCAGAATAGTTGAATTTATGTAGTACATGTATGTTCTTTATTTTCAGTTGAAGAAGTGTGTGTCAGATGAGTGCCATTACTGCATGCTTTCACCACCTAGAATTCCAGAAGAGGATCTCCTACACTTTCTACCTGACCCAGTCATTCAGGATGGAGAATATCTCTCATTTGACGACCTGTATGGGAAAATAGAGACAGATGATGCAAATAGACCAAGTGCACAGGCACAGCCTAAATCATCTGAACAGGACAAATCCTTCAAAAGTGTACTAGTTGCCAGTAAGTTCATTCCAGATACCCCACTCATTTATAAATGATAAAAATATTGTCATGTACTATAAAGTTTCTTTGATATCAATCTGAAAATGACAATGGACAAAGGTGAATCTTATCAGCAGTGATAATTTTATGATAATGTATTTTGGTATGCCAAATATTGACATGTATGGCCTACTTGATCTTGTTTGTAATTGAAGGGTATGCAATTTTTGTTTATAGTTGAAGTCCCTCATGCAACATCAAGATAAAAGCCCTGTTTCTTGATAATATATTTTTTGTCTTTTATCATGACCTGTTGTCAAACGCACATTCACTCCATATCCTTCCTTTTCATATGTATGCGAATAATGAAAAAAATAAAACGCAAGAGATTTTTGTCATCAATTTCATTTTAATATAAATATTCAAAGAACATCTTGTTTTACAATATACATGTATATCTTTTTCAGCTAAAGTCAGAGCATTCATTATCTGCAAAGAATGTGGGAAGCGTCGAGTAGTTTACAGCCAGGCCAAATTGACAATGGAAGAACTACGATCAGTTACTCGGGTAGAAGAAGAACTTATCTATACATGTGGAAACCTTCTATTCCATGCAGGAAGATTCAAGGACAAGATACTTGTTAAAGAAGGCATCAGTTGTAGTTCTGAAATTGAAGCTGCATATTATGCAGGTAATGTGAAAATATGCAGAAGTAGGTCGAACAGAACCAAAGTTGTATCCGTTATTCGTAAATCAAAGTCCATTGAAACTTGCAACACATTGAAAAAAGACACCAACAAACACTAAACACTAAAGAACTAAAACTATTAAAAAAACAAAAATTCAAAATTGTTTAAAACACCAGGTTTCTTTCCTTGTAATGCACATTCGAACGTTTTGGTTTTGAGTACTTTTCGTTTTCAATAGTTTTGGTTTTCGATCTTCCAATGTTTTGATTCAAATGTTACTGGTGAGAGGTTACTCCTTGAAATATTGATATATAGCATATCCAAATTAACCGTTTATACCCGTTTTGGTATTTGTATACTAAAAACCACACAGAAACTAAAATATTAAATGAACGACTCAGACTCCACCAAAAACTGGGAGTATGGACCAGGTGCATATCTAAAACATTTCTTTTGAAGGTATAATAATATAGTATGAAACATGTGTCTTCCATGGTAACACTTTTAAAGATTATCTTGGTTTGTTTTCTCCATTTTTTCAAAGATAATTTGGTTTTTGCTCATTTGACAATATGTTCATTTGCAGGGAAAACCATGATATTTGACGATGTTTGCATTTACTGCGGAGATACAGAGGTTGTGGAAAACGACAAAATCAGACAATTGAAACAAGAATTTGGAATTGTCAGACCAATATGTGGAGAATGCTTTGAAACAAGACCAGTTAAGACAAGAAATGCAATCAAAACAAAAAGAAAGTGACAATACTCTTGATAATTTTGAAATTAACATTCTAGTCTATCAAATGATTTGTTGTATAAAAACTCAAAAATCTAGTCAATTATTAAACAGAATTTATTGAATGTCAATGCTTTTTTATTATTTTATGGACCAGGCATTTAAAATGTGGCACCCTATAGTTTTCACCTAGTCTGGCGTCCGTCTGTCTGTCTGTCTGTCCACATTTTTTTATATGAACACTATAAAAACTCAAAAACTTTACAAAATACATGTACATGCATTTTTAATATCTTTTTTGTTGGAAATAGATGCATGTCAAATGAATAATATTTTACGCTTTCATACTACTTAAAAAAAAAAAAATCTCAACTAAATCTAGTTTTATTTTTATTTTTTTCATCGACTGGAAGAAAAAAATACTTTTATTTTTTTTTTTTTTTTAACCCCCTCGACTCTATTTTTTTGAGAAAATTCCCGTAAATCAGATAATAAAAAAAGGTTGGCCTTAATTGTGCAAATGCCATCCACGCTCATCTTTTTTTTCTGTGACAGGGAATGTCTCTAAAGTTTATTTCTTTGCATTTTATTGGTTTATTGCTCTAGATTAAAGGACTAGAGCCACGGGCCCTCATATTTGGCCCTAAAAATTCACAAATATTGAAATTGGTTTGTTTTACTCAATTATTTGTGCATGCATAGCTGTAATGCTGTGTAAAATGAGAAAAGATTTGTTTTTGATGTATTAATCAATTTAAGAATACCATGGTCTAAATTTGTTATTTTTCATTTTTCGACCATAAATACCCAGTTTTCAGTCATACTTGTGTGATTTTTCATGTGGTGCCACCCCTCGCCATCAATTATTTTCTTGAAACTAGAAGAAAATAATGTATTTATCAAATTTAAGCCCCAAAAAATTTTGGCGAGGGGTGGTGCCACTATCATTTCTACCAATAACTGAAAAAAAAATGATGAAATTCTGCTGAAATTAGCATCTTTTCAATCTTAGGGTCACAATATGAGGTCACTCCAACATCATAATTACACAAAAGATGAAAAATCATTTTGTTTTGGGAAAAGCAATTACTCTAGACTTATTTGGCTTAATAGGCTTATCTGAAAAATGAATTTGAAAATATAACAGGATTTAGGGCCTAAATAAGCAGTTCATGAGCCTAGTCCTTTGTCTAACTGTTAACTTTAAAATTAATGTAGATATAATTATGAAATATAAAAAAAATTGCTTCTAACTTTGTAGACCAGATCCAGCTCACTTCATAGAAGGTATTAGGATATTAATAGATAAGAAGGCATCAGGAGATGAAATAGGGGCATTTGTTGATCAGGTCAAACAGTTTGAGGTATGTTTGCTTATGGAAACAATAGATGGAGTGTATTTTCCTTTTAATATGTCGCTTATATAATCAGAAAAGGGACAAAACAAATTTAATAACTAATGACAGTTTACAAGCACATGATTATACTAGTTTAATTTGTCCTTTTACTTAATCTGATGTAAAGCTTAAGCATTTTGAGATATGTATGTACTTTAAAAAAAAAAGCATAAAGATTTAACTTGCTTTAACGTACCAGAATGTGAATTTCCTTAAGAATAAATTGCAATTTTTTTCTTTAACAGCATGAACAGGTGCTAAACAATTTGCAAGATATTGAAATTTCACCAGGAGATAAAAAGATAGGTGCTAGATCAGCACTTAAAGCTCTTGGAAAGAACAACCCAGCGGCCATTGTGGCCTCAGGAGAAGTGGCAACTTTATCAACTATTGAAGGAGGTATTATAGTAAATTATGTTTATTAAGCTGATACATTTCATCTATGAAGAAGATTTTGTTTACTGTAAACAATGACTAATTTCATATATAAAAATTTGAAAAAAAGTCCTTTTATGTGTTTGTTTTCAAAATATAAATAAAGTCTGAAAACTTCAGAACAGGATATTTCTTAGATAAATTAAGATTGTTTCATTATTAAAAGGATATTAAATTATTTATTATATCTCTATATTTATAATAGACAGATATAAAAAAGATACTGTGAAAGTAATAATGTTCCTGGGGTACAAATTTTATGGGTCAGGTAAACCACAAATTTAGATTCCCAATAAACAGCTCTTAAATAGTCATATAGTATATTTAATAATTGTTCTGTAAATGATCATAACTACATGATATATCTAAGACACTGTAAAGTTACAAAGTAAATACATTATTTTTATTTCCCCACGACAACAAGACATTAAATCAGGTCCGTCAGTCTGTCTGGTCATATTTCCGTCAAGCTTTCCATAGAAACTGTACATGATAATGATTTGTGTCTTCTACTTCCTGTTTAAGGACAGCTGGGGCATCTATGTCCCATCGACATATTCCTTCTTTATTTTTTTTTCAATATTGCTTTTACAACAATTCCTTTAAAAAATATTATTATCTTTACCTTTTGTTCTTTTAGCAACAGAAATAGCTGCCATGCTGGGTGGTGTTGCGGACATCCAGGGACGTACAGATCAGACATTTGTTGTGGGCATGGGTCTGAGCAATGCTGGAGTGAGGTTACTTGCCAACAAACTGGCAGACATAACTATCGGTGACATGGCCTCAATGTTTGAGATGAAAAATATAGATCCATTACTGATCTATGAACTTGGCTTACAGTTAAAAGAATTGGCTAAACAATTGGTAAGGATTATGAAAAAAAATAGTTATAAAATTGAAGGCTGACAAAGCAAATAAATTAAATCACTATTGTTGTTGATTATTTCTAATTTCTATTGATGGTGTTTAGTTAAAAATGCTTAAATGTAATTAGCCAAAAAAGCTTAATGGTTAAAAAAAGCAATATTAAAAAAAATTCTGAAGCAAGAGTTCTCGAGATATACAAAATAAATAATAACAAATAATTTTTTGGAGAGTATAAATGGTTTAGTTATCAGTCAAATTAGTTTTTCTGAACATTTACCGGTAGCTTATTTCAATGTTTTTATTGCAGTTGTCAGAGTTTATAGACATCATAATCAACAATGGCATAGCCAGCATTCTGAAGACATTTGATGTTCCACTAAAGGGGGATTTCAGCTTCCCAAAACAACAAGTCATCTTCTTTCCCCCAATAAGACAAGAGTACCCTCTGGGAGGTTTCATCTTCATGACTTTTGGTATGTTTTATTCTTTTATGTTATTATAGCCCCGCTTCAAAGAAGAGGAGGGTATTCTGTTTTACCTGTGTCAGTCTGTAGTTCTGTATTTTCATGATTCCGTAATTCTGTCCCCCTTTTGGGCGCTTTTGTATTTTATACATGTTATACTTAACAGATTTTGTTCAAATTTTGCACAATAATAGAACCCTATGAGTTGTGGGTTCTAAGCATTTTTAAAGTGTAGTACCCCAACCCTCCCAGGAAGTGCCATGCCACTCCAAATATCTAAAAAAAAAAAGATATATATTTTTTTTTAATATCTCAAAACCATTGAGATCCATACCCTATAACCATATATATTCTTAGTCCTTATTGTAAGACAAATCATTTGGTACCATAGAGAGGATTCCATGGGGGTCATGATTGGGAAGTTTCATTTGGGAGACAGTAACAGTTTCATTGTTACAATTATTACTTGTTGGTAACAAGCTAGATATGATGGACATGATGTATTGTGGGATACATTTTTGAGCCCATCAAACATTTACTTCCTGTTTGCTTTAAACTTTATATTTTACACATGGGATAGTTGTGAAAGTGGATGTATCACTAGTGAGAATTGGCTCACAGATTTCTTGTTTTAATTTATTGGGTGTTATCCTCATGACTTTTAGGATGTTTTATTTTATTATGTTATTCTAATTTATTATGACAATTTTTTTTGCTATTGAGACAAATCCTTTTTAATAGTTTTAATCTGTTCAATTCTACAGGCAGTATTTAGTTTATATGGTGCATATTAATTGGTTTTAATAGTAGCTACTTGGGAGCTTTAGTTAAAAATTTGCTTTGAAAATAGCATGATAAAGAAATAATTCAGGGTAACAAAGTATTTTATTAGGATGATTTTTACAAACTTCTTGTTTTACCTGCATTGCCAAAGGGGAAAGCAGGTTTAGAAGTCAGGGGCTCTGTTAATGAAGCTGTTATAAGCTATGTCCTAAACTATATGTCTTAGGCCTTAAAATTGGATGTAGAAAGGACCATCCTTAGACACATCCTAGGATGTAAAATGAAACCATCTTAGGATTACTAAATAAAGGGCCATCCTTATATGAATTTAAGATAATCCTGAAAGCTGTTATATAATTTATTACATTTACACCAAAGTAAAAGCATTTGAAAGTATAGTTTTTGTTTTACATTTAAAAATATAAAATATATCTTCATGTTTTTTTTTATTTTGAAATCTTTGGGTTTTTTAAAGCATAAAATTAATTTATTTATTTATTGCATTATGATTTCTTAATTGGTTTCGTCTGCAAGTTGCTCTTACCACTAATAACCAAAAATATTGCTCTTACCACTAATAACCAAAAATAAACTCCTAAGAGAGGCAAATATCCATGTGCATGTTTATGCACCCCTTATTTAAAATTGTCAAAAGTCTACATATATTAGAATATTGTCAAAATGTAATTGCTTACAGGCGGACAAACAATATCCAATACAGGGTTAACAAATGGGTAGATTTTATTAATAGCAAATATCTTTATTTGTTAAATTTAGAAAATAAAACATCAAACATTAAAGGTGGGCCACATACAACCCTAATCCTGGGAGATAAAACAAAATTCCAACACTTTTTTGAAGTTGAAAGACACAAGGATGGTCCTAGGACTACAATTTTCACATCCTAGGACAAAAATTAGGATATGCCCTTATTTAGGATGCATTCAAGAACACGACTTGGGACTGAAAGATGTCCAAATACCATCCTTAGATATATCCTAATCCTAAGACACCTTCGTTAACATGTCCCCAGGTCACTCCATTAGACTGTTCGTCCATCACACTATATGGTGCCTGTCTTGTGTAATCAGAATCTCAAAAAACTCAAACACTAGATCTTTCTGAAATTTTACACAGTGAAACAGATACATGTATATTGAAGATGTACACCTCCCTTTTTGGGTTTATTTTATAACAGTTTAGAAACTAGGGGCAAAAAAAGCGACATTTTATATTGGTTTCCACAATGTTCTGGTTGTTGTAGTTGACCAAATGCTATGATACTTTACAGAAATGTTGCTTACCATAAAAGTATAAATTTGATTGATTTGTTTCATTTAAAAATAAGGGGGCCAAAAAAGGGGTTTTCCACATGTACTTTAGTTCTGGTTCCTAAATATCAAATGCTAAAGCTATTATACTTTTCAAGTAATAAATTTTCCACACAAGTCTTACAAACAGCTGCTGACCAAAATTTTGTCGTGTGATGAATGCCTGACATCTACTGTCCTTGTTTAAAAAGAATTTGAAGCAGTTGCTTGAGTGATAAGTTGGGAAACCTAAGATGGTAGAAAATATTGAAAAGAAAATTGATAAATATTTTAAATTCTAAATTATTTTATTAAAACAAGATTAATTGCGTTTTTTACCTTTTTTTTTAAAGAATTTGGAGCAGGTGCTTATTATGGAATGAAGTTTGAGATTGGTGCTAAGTTGATGAGCATGAAAGCTTATGCACAGATAATACCTTATGGAGGCATCTCGTGTTATGCTGAGTTGGGTATTGGGTTCCTGTTGTATGGTAAACTCAGGCTGGAAGGAAGAATCATGGACCTTAGATTCCCAACAAAAGCTGAAGTTGGGTTCAACAAGTTCCCTCTTGATGTTGGGTAAAGTTTAAATGAAATAAAGTTATAATTCACATTTAGAAAGCTGATATCTTTCATTAGACTTATAGTGTCTATTATAGAATTGATTAAAATTTTGGTTTCCATAAACCTTTTAGAGGGAAAATCACATTTGAAAAACCATTATATTTTAATTTCTACATATATATATAGTTATTACCAAGCCTGTATACACTTTAACAACAAGAAAGGAAATAAATCTAAAATAATTCTTTCATAATGAATCATAAAGTTTGAAATTTAACATCTTAATTTCAAACTTTATGCGATACAGTAGTTCAATAATTCTTTCTCAGCATATGACTTGTAACTTGTAAATGTTAAAAGTTTCTTTAATAAACAAGTCTTCTTAACACTAACATTCATTGATATTTTTACCCATCAGAATGTCCATGTACCTAGAACTCACTCCTGTTGAGATAAGGCTACTGGGCTTAGTCACTCTTGAGATACCAATTCCTTTCTTTGGTCCTATTAAAAAGACCTTGTTCCAGAAAAAGATCTGGGGCTACAGATCACCAACCATTAGAAAGAAAATGGTGGATACTATTCAGGAAGAAGAAGATTCAACTCCACCAGATATTGATAACTTTGTTGACTTCCCACCAGCAAGTAGGGTAAGTAATTTGGCTTATTTCATAGAATGAAAAATCTTGGCTATAAAATTATCAATGTTGAGGGGCAGGCAGACAGAGTGGGAAATAATTTTTGTAACAACTTTCTTAGCAACAACTAATCATATCCTCTTGATATTTGGTATGCATCGTTAGCATGTGGTCCCATACCATAAGATACAATTTCAAGTCTGTCACTCACCCACTTCCTGTTTAACCTTGTCAACTCATTTTTTACTTTGACAGATATTGTTTTACTACCCTTGTCTTTAGACTTTAAATTGCATTAAGTTACTGAAGCAACACCTATGCACACCTTTGTAAAATGTAAGATATCTTTAATGAAATGGGGAAAAAGCATTCGGGAAATTGAATGTCTTAAATCTGAAAAGTCGATAGACATAACAAAAAATCAAACCATGCACAAACAAGAACACATAATACAACCAAGCTGCAATCAGCAATGTGAACTCAAGATGAAACAAATGAACTTATAGATAGGAAGAATAAGCAGGACGACAGTTCTAAACCTCTATGTCAAACTATAAATATAAATGATATTGATTTTGAGGCCAAAAGAAGGAAATATATAACCCTTGCATACTTGCATTTCTAAATCTTATATCCTATGCAGAAAAAGAGAGGAACTCCCCCATGTGAAGTGCGACAGTTACCACTACTGGATTACACAGAGCCTCGTTTTGAGATTGCACTTAGAGCAGCAGACGACAGATGTCAGGTCAAGCTATTTTTAGATGTTGGCACAGTGCCAGGTGGAAGTGATGTTCTCAGTAGAAAAGAACTTGGAGGACCATCTACAATTGTGAAAGAGGTCTGAATTTAAGATATGGGTATTTTTATTACCTCAAACAATGGAGGGAAGATATGATGATTCATGTGATTCAAGTGATCAATTCATTACTCAATATTTTTAATGTTGCAAAATGAATGTAAATTGAAAGATTTTCAAACCATCTTTTTTTCACAGTTTTCAACATGTATACCATTTCAATCAAAAATTTGCTGCCAATATTGTAGCTTTTGCTCTCTTTTCATCAGTATATTGATCATGATATATAAAGGGTCCAGTATCAAGGATTTGGATGCCCTACACAGGCAAAATTTAGACATACGTCTGACGTACATTAATAAAACATGCGTCTGACGTCGTGCATAAACGTACATTAAACATACGTTTCTAACCGCTGTACGGTAAACGTACGTCAAATTATTGTAAAAACATATGTCAGACATACGTTTTTTAAACCTGCGGTAAATGTACGTTCACCATACGTCAGACATATAGTTTCCTAAAATGTATGAAGTTAGTAAGTTATTTATTTAGTGTGTTTTATTATGAAATAAAAATATTGCCAAGATAAATTTTTAACGTGCGTCAGACGTACGCCGTTAGAAACGCCAATTTAATATGCGTCAGATGACATGCATTTAACGTATGCCAGACGCACGTTAAACACAGTCAACATTTTGCCTGTGTATAGTATTCACTCTGTCTGTCCATTCGACAACAATCTTAAAATACACTAGGTACAGTCTCAGACTTGAAATTAAGTGATTGATTTTTTGAGGAATCTCATATTAAAATTTCCAGAAAATCCACCAAATATTTTTTGAAAAACTGCAGACAGGGCCTTTCCTGACTTCCTCAGTATTCTAGTATCAGCCTTTTGACATTAAGCATGGTATTTCATATTGGTGGCTTGTTTGAATAAACATACTTTCAACATTTATAGAAACTGAGATCTTCTGGTGTTCCCCTTTACTTCACTGTCATTGCTGAGAATGACTCTGGAGCCAAGTCCAGGGCAAGTTGTTACCTACCAACCTATGATGTGACCTTGCCAGGAGGTCGTTTCCAAGAGGAGTACACAACCTCTAGTAACCCTGATGTACTAAGAGCCTCTGTGACAGTGTATGAGGATTCAGATCTGACAGTCTCCAGAGTGGGAGTAGGATTTGGAAAGGATATTTATGGAGATCAGGTGGTCAGCTGGAGAGATGTGGCCATGAATGAACAACAGCATAACTTTGATCTAGGTACATTATACCAATTAAAAATGTCTGCAAAATTTGTATGTAGTATGTTAAATTCATTGATTATGAAAACTACAAATGGTTTTGTTAAAGAAGTTAAAGATATTTCTGCTTGTAAATTAAAAATTTGATGTGAAAGAAAGCTTGTGAAAAGATTTAATAATGGTTGACCAAAATCCTGGTAATTATTTTATTAATCAAAGGCCAACATTTTTTGTTTTTATAGGTTATGATCCTTTTAACCACAAAGTACTGACGATGATGTTCACAGGATCTCGTACAGGAAAATTAGTGGCACCAAAAGCTGGTCCTGACTCAAAGCAGAACTCTCCTGGGGACTGTGCCAGGGTGTGTGCCAACTTACCACACACTAAATGTATGAGCTTTAACTATGACTTTGGAAATGCCATCTGTGAACTTGTAGAAGGGATAGAGGGACACCATTACAAGAGATCACGATCTGGACTATATGAACATTATGAGAGATTAGGTGTTGGAAAGACGAAGCAGTTTGTGTATGAAGAGATGAAGCTGAAACATAACATGACTCATTATTTTAACTTCATGATGGTGAATGTGTTGGGGTATACAAGTATCATTACATCTCAAGGAGTCATGGTGGACATAACACCTCCATTAACAGGTAGGTTGTCAAATCAAGGCAACAACTAAATTCTATACAGGATAAATCAATCGCATACCAAGACAAAATATGGAAATTAAAAAAAAAACAAGAATATGTCCAAAAGACATTATGCCATTTGGGTCGGAAAGACAAAAGGATGGACAGACTAGAACAGAATACTTATGGCCCTCTTCTTTTGTAGATGGGGCATAGAAAAAATGCTCTGTCACTGTGTTAAATAATAATGATGTCATACTTTATTTTGCAAGATAATATTTTGATACTTTTTTATATTTTAATATTTTATTGGCATGATTTAATATTTAGATAGTATTTTTTTTTATTGTAAAATTTGGATAAAGTGTAATATATATGACACTTTGTACTTAACCTTGAAATGTGTTTGTCACCTAACAAAAAACTTCTGAAGGAGTGATACTCTTAATGACTTTGCTGGCAAATTTCACACCTCTCTGCATATCTAGGACAACCCCTACTTGCATTATATCCCCGTCATTCAAATTTCTGGTAGACCTCAGTATTAACACTTGTATCAAATAATTTTAATTTTCTATTTGTGATAGGTTTGATAAAGAATGCTAGTGCTGATTACTTGGAGACTATTTCTTGTATGGATTTGATTCCTGAACATAACAGACCTGACTGGATGGTGTGGTGTAAAGGGGTCAACCCTAGGATTAAAAATCACAGGTAAGTTGGGATATTGAGGGGTCAATCTAAGAAATAAGAAACACTCTAGGAACACACATACTGTTAAATAATTTTCACTATACTTTGATTTTAGCTCACCTTTCTGAAGGCAATGTGAGCTTTTGCCATCACTTGGCATCCGTTGTCCAACTTTTCAAAAATCTTCTTCTCTGAAACTGCTTAACCAAATGTAATGAAACTTGGTAGGGTTGTTCTGTAGTATGTCCTTCACAAAACTTTCTTTAGAAATTTTGATTGGACAAACCTTGCCGCCATGGCTAAAATTAGAACAAAGAGTAAATTGCAGTTTTTTGCAAATTAAATAAATAACATTAAATATGTAAAGATATTGCATGATTGTTGATACGTTAGTCGGAAAAAACAATATATATATATATTTTTACTACTTTATTGACGTACTCCATTGAAAAAATTGCTATTGTTTTGTTTTAGGCTTATAATTGATGGACAAGGATCACTGACTGTGTTCAATGGACCAGAACCAATGACAGATTTACTTTACACAAGGGCTAACAGATACATCTCATGTAAGTTTACTGACTAGAGATTACTAAAGCATTCAGAAAACATTTGTGGAGCTAGATACGAGCACTATACATGTATTAACATGTTGATTATCAAATCATCTGAGTTTAATGTGTTGTTAATACCTTAACATTTTAATCAATCAAACTTCATGCATGCATGATTATTTTGTGGATAGAAATATTTCATGAATGTGTATTAACTTTTTCTAAAGAATTTTTTTTTAATACATGTACAATGTAATACTGAAAACAATGTTTCGGGGTATAATAGGAATCCACCTACTGGTATCTCATAAGAAAAACTTCTCTTGAAGACATAGAACGTATCGTTTTGGCAATTTTTAAAAAATAATGAAATTCACACTATTTAAAGATAACATTGTAAAACCTTTGAAAAAAATGTTAAAATTAAAAAAAAACTACCAGAAAGTATTCTTTTCGATGGAAAACTGAAGAAAAAGATGCAGTGTCAAAAAAGAGGACAAACTAATTATAGAATGTAAACACTTGGGGGTGCCGATAAACTGAGAAAGGAAAAGTAACCAAACGAAACAGAGCGGAACAAAAACGATATCGGTAAAGAAGGAAACGTAAACAGTAAAATAAGCAACCCAATTCTGTAAAGAAAAGAAACGAAATCGAGCGAAACTGGTAAAAGAAGAAAACTGAATCGATTTTAGCCGACACCAGTCGTTTTTCTTAATTTCCCGATTTAGTTTTCTCTTCGCCTAGTTTGGTTACATTTCGTTTCTTAACTTAACAGTACCCAGTTTACCAAAAGTAAATATTATATTTATGATGGACAATACTTAATCAACGTGAATAATTAAAATAAGATTATTTTATAGAAAACTGCAAAACATTCAGTTTTTATGTTGGTTAAAGAAGGTTAAAGAAGGTTTTAGATAGTATATTTTTAATATATGTACTTTTTATTCAATGCTAAAAAAATGCAAAATTGATAGGTTCTATGTCTTTAAACAGTTTAAAATTTTGATGAAACTTTACATCATATGGAGGTGTTTGTCTAGGTATTTAAAAATGCTTTAAGTAAGTTTTTCTCTGTTTCAAATGTGTTACTAAAGCTATTTTCATTTTCTAGCAAACTGGGAGGGATTTAATGACAAGGAGAGTGGATTGCTGGGTTTTACCATAACAGTAGGGAGACAATATTGTGAAGATTTGATCCACCCCCATCATGATCCACATAAACATCTGTTTGACAAATCCCAGTGGACAAACTCAGCCATGATTAGTCCTATTCCAGCACCATTCACCATACTGCCAGGTATTATTGGAAATAGAATGGTTTTGATTTTAAAGTCTGTTCCTTAATCTGATGTTACTTTACAATCAGTTTCAACTTAGTAATGAGCTGATCTAAGTCTTTTTGGATCTGTCTGCCACAACTCAGAATAAATTTGTGTGACAGCTAATTTATGTTATTCTCCTGACTTTTGACCCATCTCCTGTTCTCCCGACTTTATGTGTAATCTCCCGCTTTATCAAGACTTGACAAAATTTTCATATATAGAACTTTATAAACACGAACCAGAACAGGATGAAAAACACAGAATACAAAAAAACAACAAAATAGCAATGAACAACACAAACTCAAGTCATAACGTGAGTAAACTCAGGTGATCTGAAAGATTAAGCAGTTCCTGCTTGCTATAGCACACCTTCACGCGTCAAACTGTCAATTCAGTGTGTAAAATCTGGTAAAGGGACACAAAATAAAACTCTATGACAAACCAACATCTGCACTTATCTGATAGATTGAAATCCCATATTTGTCTATGATCCCATGATGTCTTCCCTAAAATTTCTTGAGTGAAGACAACAACTGAGGAGCAACATAACCCCGTATAAGCAATTTATGTGTCAGATATAATGCTCTGCCAAGAAAATCGATGTAAAACCCCAAGCTCTGGAATAACAAATCAATTATGAAACACAAACTCCATAACTGGAGCGGACAGAATGTTGCTACACAAGAAAGTGAAGTTGACGATTTGAAAATTGAATTCATCATGTTTTTCATAGAGATTTGTTGAAAGTTTTCCTTGAGAATCTATTTGGAGATGTAGTTCTAGATATGAAAAAAGACTTCTTAGAATCTGTTGTATCCTCTTTCAAGTTCCTGAGTATATATAAGATGTAGAAAGTTTGTCTAGATGTCACCATTTGTAAGAATTCTGCTTCATATGAATGAATAAACAAATCAACAAGCAATGGTGCATAATTAGTGCCCATGGGAATCCCTATTATTTGCTGAAAAAAATGTCCACCAAACTGAACAAATATGATGTCTATAAAAAAGTTAAGCATGTCAATTATTTGGTCTTCTGTAAATTTGTTCTTTTTTTTAAGATTCGTTATTCAATAAATGAAAATATGTTTGGAGTTTGCTACTTTTAACATACTTTCAGAAAAGTGTCAGTTTATTTATTATACCCCCGCTTCGAAGAAGAGGGGGGTATACTGTTTTACCCTTGTCCGTCCGTCCGTTCGTTTGTCCGTCCGTTCGTTTGTCCGTCCGTCCGTAACAAAACTTCCGTCACAGTTTTCTAAGTAACTACATGAGATAGAGGTCTGATATTTTGTATACAGCTTTATCCTATAGTGCCATATGGTGTATACCGATTTTATGCTCCTAGGTAGTCTACTTCCTGTTAACCGAATACTTAGGTTTTTACACATAATGCACATAAATGCAAAATTTCCGTCAAAGTTTCCCAAGCAACTACATGAGATTAAGGTCTGATATTTTGTATACAGCTTTATCCTATAGTGTCATATGGTGTATACTGATTTTATGCTCCCAGGTAGTCTACTTCCTGTTTACCAAATACTTAGGTTTTTACACATAATGGACATAAATGCAAAATTTCCGTCAAAGTTTCCCAAGCATCTACATGAGATAGAGGTCTGATATTTTGTATACAGCTTTATCCTATAGTGCCATATGGTGTATACTGATTTTATGCTCCTCATTAGTCTACTTCCTGTTTACCGAATACTTAGGTTTTTACACATAATGGCCATGAATGCTAAATTTCTGTCACAATTTCCCAAGCAACTACATGAGATAGAGGTCTGATATTTTGTATACAGCTTTATCCTATAGTCCCATATACATGTAGTGTATAGCGATTTTATGTTCATAGGTCAACCACTTCCTGTTTACCAAGTATATTACCAACTTGTATGCATGGCTTAATTAGTTTGGGGAGCGGGGGTATTAGCTCACAGATTTACTTGTTGTATATTGTCTCAATTTAGATGTCAAAAAAGATTTGATTACATGTACTTTCTATTTTCTATTTGTTCAGATGGAGTTTACTACATCACAGTGAGAGCCCTGAATGATGTTAAGTATGGAGGGCCATTGGCAACAACTGTCTGTCATACCACACCATATACAGTAGACAACTCTCCTCCATTTGTCTATGAAATCTTTGACATCAACTACGATGAGGATTACAATATATTGACAGCTAAGCATAACTCAAGGTAAAGTATGGTGGGCATTTAGGGTCAGCATTACACTTTTGTTATAAAGTTTTGAGTATATTTGCATGTTACAGCATGTCATCAACAGATGATCACCTCATAAAAAAAAAGGAATTGTTGTGAGACTTGGCTGTTGGACATATTCGTGTTTGTGGAGATAACTGTGTCTTGGTATCTGAAAGACAAACATGTTTTACACATCAAACTTATGTTGGTTTAAAAATATCTATGGTTAGAATTCAAGCAAAATTAATTATATAAGTAAGCTTAAAATGAAAATTTTTAGGATAAATCTTGAATGTTTTCATATTCCAAAAGTATCAGAAAAAAGAAAATTTGATTTGATCTCATTATTAACTTAAATGAATTCCTATATTGTTTTACATTTAAACAGTGATCCAGATTCTGGTCTTGAATCCAATGATCTGTGTTTTGGTCACACTACAAGAGACTGTGATGAAATGGACTGGACTAGGTTGACCTTTAACCCCAACATAACCTATGAGAAACGTCTGACTGATGGAGTTCCTATCTGGATCAAAATAAAGGCTGTTAACAGAGGTAGACCATTGAAATTCTGATTCTCACATATTATACATCTAGATCTGTAGTGATTCATTAATAGTGAATGCATGCCTATTATCATGGTTAACACATATATGTCCTGATCATGGCTGAAATATTTCTGACAGGGCATTAAGAAATTAACGATCAATCATTCAATCTATTAAATATTCAATTTGGATATGATTTAATATAGAAGTAGCCTTGAAAATTCATGGAACACCTGTGCTTTTTAAACCAAATATCCCTTTAAAATTGTGATATAGGCTTTCTAAATTTTGTATTTGGTCTCTATATTACAGTGGACTTGAGGACTATAGGAATAGCAGACAAGGCCATCATTGTTGACAAGACTCCACCAGTAAATGGTACTGTCAATGATGGACCACTGTATGGAACAGACCTACTGTACACAAAAGACTATGACTCCGTATGTACATGTTACATTCAAAGTACTTTATCAATTTTCGTGGATTAGGTGTAAATTGCATATTTATAGTTTCATGAATTTGTAGTTATAATAAATTCTTTATAAAAACAATGTAAAATTCTTTGTTTGTCTATTTTTGTTGTTTTCCTGACCCGCAAAAACAACAAAAATTGGTTCCTAATGAATACTAATACTTTCATAGTATTTAAAAAAAAAACACTTACATGTATAATTGGTCTATTTTAGATAAATTTATGCATGTATCTATATAGCTATTTATTTTCAGCTCTGTGTTATATTTCCCAATGATAAACTTATTATTATTACTTTGTCTTTTTTGTAATACACCACATTTGATATGGTTTAACCATTTATGAAGTTGAATAAACATAGTATTAGATTAACTCTCTGTCACACTCTTAGTTAAGGTCTGGTTGATATTTAAGCACTAAGAGTAACACATTGCAATAATGGATTTCATTCCTTGTCTCATAGTTAAAGTTGCTAGTTATTGTCTATATTTTCAAGCTTTGCAACATTTTGCTGTCAAAAAATAATGTTTTTACTTTTCATTTTTATATCAGCTGTGTGCCAATTGGGAACACTTCTATGACCCAGAATCTGGTATTGACTTTTACATGGTCAGTGCAGGATCAGTTCCTGACATCAATGTCACAGACATAGCTAACCTCACACAGTATAACAGGAAGACACACGAAGCATGTGTACCTCTGTCACAGGGTCATTATCTAGAACATGGGAAGACATACTTCACAACTGTGTGGGCCTACAATGGAGCCATCAAACAGAGGAACTGTGTCAGCATATCAAATGGAGGTATATAAAGTCATTTTAATATCATATGATATTTTTAAGGCAAACATAGGTTTTTCAATATCTTGTTTAAACTTTTGTTAAATTTATTTGCATTAATCATACATTGCTACATAAAAGTGGAAACATACATTAACTAAATGTACTTATTCTAGTTTGGCCCAGGTGCGTCGATAAAGGGCGTAAAACACCAACACACACACACACACTTATTCTAGTTCAGTAATGATAAAACTGTCCTGTGGCATCACAAAAATTTCTTTATCACTAAATGAGTGCGTTTCTTTTTTTAGCAACAACATGTCAAAGCCTTTTGGTATTTGGCATGTAGTTTCCTTCTATAGTAGTTAAGGGTTAACTTATGAAGCATTTTCAGTACACATATTCATGTTTGTTAAGAAATGTTAAACTGTTATATCATTTTTTTTGTCAATAGTCACTGTTGACTTGACAATGCCAGTACCAGGGGTAGTAATCGATGGAAACAGAACTGGGTTTAATGACATCAAATACTCACCAAGTCCTGCTAAAGTAGAGGCCCAGTGGAGAAACTACTATGATCCTGAGTCAACCATCAAAGAATATGAAGTACAAGTAGAAAGAGCACTGTATGTATCAATAAAATAAACATTTTATGTTCATGTGTTTCAAGTTGAACATATAATGATAGTTGAGACATCTTCACTTTTATCCATTGTACATTTTTTTTTTTTGTAATTCTATAAATTTACATGGTGTAATAGCAGTTTTTATACGACCGCAAAAAATTTGCGGACGTATTATGGTATGATGCTGTCGTCGTCGTCGTCGTCGTCGTCGTCGTCGTCGTCGTTGTCTGTTAACTTTTTAGTTTTTCCACAATAACTTTAGTTCCAGTTATCCGATTGCTATGAAACTTTACAATGATGTTCCTTACCATAAAAGGATGCATGGGATTGATTTTGGGGGTCCCCCCATTTTTCGTTTAGAAATTAGGGGCCAAAATTAAAAAAGGGCCCAAAATACTACTTTTTTGTTTGTTTCCACAATAACTTTAGTTCTAGTTATCCAATTGCTATGAAATTTGACAGTGATGTTCCTTACCATACAAGGATGAATGGGATTGATTTTGGGGGTCCCCCCTTTTTTTGTTTCGAAATTAGGGGCCCAAAAGGGGAAAAAAATTCAAATATTTTACTTGTTTCCACCATAACTTTGGTCCTAGTTGGCCTATTGCTGTGAAATTTGTCAAGAATGTTTCTTACAATAAAAGAATGAACCTGATGAATTTTTGCGCCCCCCTTTTTCTCCGTTGTGTAATTAGGGGCCAAAAGGGGCCAAAATAAAAACTTTTTTATTTGTGGTCCGATTTTGAAATTTTTTTTTACATGTTTGTTCTTGTCAAATAGCGGATACAAAATTAAGAATTAATTTTTGCGACCCCCCCTTTTAACCCCTATTACGTAATTAGGGGCCAAACGGGGCCAAAATCGAAACTTTTTTATTTGTGGTCCGATTTTGAAATTTTTTTTTGCAAGTTTATTTTTGTCAAGTAGCGAATCCAAATTTGAGAATTTATTTTTGTGACCTCCACCCCTTTTTCACCTGTTACGTAATAAGGGGCCAAAAGGGGCCGAAATTGAAACTTTTTTATTTCTGGTCCGATTTTGAAATTTTTATTTGCATGTTTGTTCTTGTCAAATAGCGGATTCAAAATTAAGAATTAATTTTTGCGACCCCCCCCCCTTTTTCCCCTTATTACATAATTAGGGGCCAAATGGGGCCGAAATTGAAACTTTTTTATTTCTGGTCCGATTTTGAAAAAAAAATTTGCATGTTTGTTCTTGTCAAATAGCGAATACAAAATTAGGAATTAATTTTTGCGACCCCCCCTTTTTCCCCCTATTACGTAATTAGGGGCCAAATGGGGTTTTTTTATTTGTGGTCCGATTTTGAAATCTTTTTTTGCAAATTTATTCTTGTCAGGTAGCGATTCTAAATTTAAGAATAAATTTTTTGGGCTGTAATCATAATTTAAAAAAAAATTCTGGTTCGATTTTTAATTTTTTCCCCAAACATTATTCTTTTAAAGAGTAGAATACAACATTCAAAATTTATATTTTTAGCCCCTGGGTTGAAAGTCCATCAGAGAAGCATGTGTCAAAAACCTTTGTCAGTCCACCATGGGCTGCATGCATGTGTCCAGAACAATAGACTATCCATATTAGGCCTAAAACGTACAGGGTTCAACATGTTGCGGTCGTATCATGCTGCGCTCGGCGAAGCTTTTTATTGGGGTTTTTTTTAGTATGTGATTAAATTTGGAATTGTTAATAAAGTATCATGAAACCCTATTTTCATATTACAGCAACCAAACAAACGACTATGAAGTGATCAGAGACTGGGTCCCTTACTCCAACACCACAGACAGTGTCAAATGGTTGAACTTTCACCTTCATCACAAAGACAATGTCAAGGTCAACCTGAGAACCACTAATGGTGCTCTGAACTCTATAGTGAACACAACAGATGGATTTGTTGTTGATCTGACACCCCCTGTCTTAATTAGCCTTGGTGATGGACAACAGTTTGGAAAAGATACAGAATTTCAGGTAAATTTATTTAAATTACTAGGAGTTTAAGTTTGGATTTCAGTTTGTTTTAACTGGTTTTTGACTCATAGAATTGTGCATGCACTTCTTAAATTATGAATATCTGTTTTGTGCCAACAGATGGACTTCTTTAATTTGGTGCTTTGCAATTTGTTTCGATATACCTTTACATTTTACAATTGTACTTTGATTTCTATCAATGATTTTTGTCAAATGAAAATCCTTTACAAAAAAATGCAAAACTTTAATTTGGTTGTATCAAAACTGAGATTATAATGACTATATTACAACTTCATGATATTTTAATAACAACATAATTTCTTAAATAATTTTAGTCTAGTACAACAGCGTTGTCCAGTAACTTCAAGTTTATTGATGAGGAGTCAGGAATTGACCATTATAAGTTCCAGATCTATGAGAGACATGAAGGAATAACACAACAGATACTACCAGGTATTTCGCGCAAGTTAATTTATTATACCAAGCAAATAAAGTTTTTCCCTGTGTGTCTATACATATGTCCATGTATCTTGGAAGTTCAATTCCTTCCAAGTTGTGAGAGTTTTTCATGATAAGACTTAAGTTTTCAGGTTTTCAAAAAGATGAATGTTGGTTGACTGGCAGGCAGGGATAAAACTTTTGTACCAGTTTTCTTAGCATATAATTATTAATCACAGCATCTTTATATTTGGTATGCAGCATCAGAATATATATGAATCAAGTTTATCAGTTTGAATCTTTAGCATTTTCCAGTGTATATGAAAAAAAATGGGTCAAAGACAGAAATGGCCAAATTTCCTTAAACAGGAAGTATATGAGCCTCAGACCTAAATTCAAATCCAACATTATGGGAACTCATACTGATGCTGCATACTAAATATCTAGAGGCTGTGATAAGTAGTTGCTGAGAAAACTGTTACGAAAATTTTCTATATTTGAACATTAATGTCAAAAATTAATTAAGTCGGTAAACAGGAAGTAGGTGAACAACAGACCTGAAATCAAATCCCACATTATGGGAGCCCATGCTGATTACCAAATATAAAGAGGCTGTGATTAGTAGTTGCTATTTAAAGAAAACTGTTACAAAACTTTTCTATTTACTGAACATTAATGTTATAAAATTATCTAAGTTGGTAAATAGGAAGTAGGTGAGCGACAGACCTGAAATCGAATCCCACATTATGGGAGCCCATGCTGATGCTGCATACAAAATATCAAGAGGCTGTGATTAGTAGTTACTGAGAAAACTGTTAGGAAAGTATTTAATGCCCGACGCTCGACATTCACCATTTTATAACCTGGATTTTCACTAATGAAATCTGGCCAATAAATAACTGCTGATTTAAATCAAATAATCTATTAAAATGAGTTGAGTAGATGAAAAAATATGTTTTTAATTCATTCTAAAAGCTACAGGTGGAGGTTGGTTAGAGCTGAGAGATGATGTCCACAGAACAGTGTACACTGAGACAGGGTTATCCTTACAACAAGGAGGATTTTACAGTATCAGAGTAGGAGCTGTTAACAAGGCCGGGTTTGTGGCAGCATTTGATACCAGTGGTGTTGTCATAGATAATGAACCACCTATTGTAAGTCTTAATAAGTGCATTCTGTATTATTGGTGTAGAGTCCAAATAAGTGCATTATGTATTATTGGTGCGGAGTATAAATAAGTGCATTATGTGTTATTGGTGCAGAGTCTAAATAAGTGCATTCTGTATTATTGGTGCGGAGGTAATTTTTTGTTTTAAGATCATTAGTTCATGTATATAGCAATATAATTGATATGTTTAATGATTTGTATAATTGTATTATTATGTGTGTGGAATTATTGCATCTGGCATAACAAATTGAAAAAATGACAAAATTATAACATACATGTATATTTGTGCTTTGCAGCAATAGGTGTCATTTGCATAGTGGAAGACACATCTCTGATACTAAAACCATCAAAAACAGGAATCTGATAGCAGCAACAGTTCTCTTGCTTTTTAAAAGGTTAAAAAACTGTATAAATGTTGATTAAACTTAAACAAGACTTAGTGTTTCTTCAAGCCCATTTACCTTTTGATTTATCTTATAATTTAGATACATTGGCTGAAGGTTGGCATTCTCTCAGAGGGTCATGAGGAAGATATTGATGGATATGTGTGGCAGGCAGACGTCAGTGGCATCAAGGCGGCATGGGATGCCGATGATCACCAGTCTGGTATAATAGGATACAGAGTGGCTGTAGGCACAACTAAAGGTAAAATATGAGACTCTTAAGCTGAAGAAAACAGAGATAACATATTAGTTAATGCAATTCTGCAAAAAATTTGTGGTGTCACATGTGCACAATATAAAATACAGTGATATTTTCTTTGTGTAATTCAGTCAATAACACAGGCTAAAATATTTCTTCTATTGCTTGCTTATTATCTTTGAAGGTAGCTACGATTCTAGAAAGAATTGCTGGTTTTAACAAAATTTAATTTAGGAGAGAGCTTTTACCTTAAAAAGCAGAATGCTAAAAAAATATTATTTGCAGGAGGAACAAACATCTTGGATTGGACAAACTATGGAATGGAGACGGATGTTTACATCAAAGATCTCAGTCTGACCGTCAGTAACCAGACAGCTCATTACCCTGTGTACTATGTCAGTCTAGTGGCTATCAATGGAGCAGGGTTAGAGAGTGTCCCTGTCACATCTACACCCATCATAGTGGTTGATGAGGATTCTCCAGGTATGTTAGTCTGTCATAGTCGGTTGTCAGTTACAAAAAGTTTGTAAGTTTGTTCGCCATCAGTTGTAAGTTTTTATTATCTTTTGCTGTATTTTTTAATTTTGAATGTACTTTGTGTGCCATTTTGAACTTAATGTATTCCTGTTTAAGGCAAATATGATAGACTTTATGGTTGAGTTAGCATTTAAACATAGCATTAAAAAGAAAAAAATAAGTATGATGTTCTTTACTTCGTAGGCATAGTAGTTGATGGAGCAGACAAAACAGAGATCCCAGACATGTCTGACATTGGAGTGGACATAGACTACCAGTCAGACATGACCACTGTCACCATGCAGTTTACAGGCTTTGAGAGCCACCTCCACGGAGTTATGGCTTATGAGTGGGCCGTAGGGACTGAACCAGGAGGGGAAGATGTCCAGGCATACATGACACATGGAATCATCCATAATGAAGAGAAGGATGTTAAAGGAGATGGTAGGTTAAGTGTACATGTATATTTGGAATTTCTATACCCCTGCTTCAAAGAAGAGGGGGGTTTACTGTTTTACTAGTGTCCATATTCAATATTTAAGTCATATAAAGCAGGGGGTATTTTAGTGAGCATTGGTACACAGATTTTTTTGTTATGTCTCTAATATAAGGCAAACTTTGTGATATGATGATTTCTAATTTCTAATTTCAATTAATTTATCTGCAGAATTTTTTTGTTTTCAAGAGCAAGTGGCTCAGGTTAGGCTTATACCACTCCCGAAATGGAACATTATACCACATACTTGACAGGATGCGTGCAATCAAATGCTTGATATGCATGTAGCCAATTTTCTGTTTCAGGAGTCACTAGCTCTGGTTATGCTCAAACCACCCTACCACTAGAACCAGAGACCACTTACTATACAACAGTAAGAGGTATCACTAATGCTGGCAATGTTATTGAGGCCTCATCTGATGGATTCACTGTTGACATCACACCACCAAATATTTCAATTGATAGGTCAGTTATTATATTACTTTGAAATTATTATGTTTTGTTAGATACTTATTTCTGTTCCCATGAACAAGAACTATTATAGGGCTTTGTAAAATAAAAAAGAGACATTTCATTCCCAATCCATGAAAATTTATGCTTATGAATATGATAATCCAATAGACTCAATGTATTTTTAATACCAAATAGAGTATGAGCAAAACAGTTTTTTGTATCTTGCTAACAGGTTGACTGGTTTAAGTTCATCAGAGCATGACATCCAGGCTGGAGGATCTGTTTACCAGAAATCAGCTGATTCCCTGTCAGCCATCTGGCACTACAACGATACAGAGAGTGCTATTAAGAGGGCATGGCACTCTGTAGGAACGTATCCCTACGCTGAAGATGTGTCCCCACAGAAAGAAGTGGAGGTATCCTCTGTGCTACTCAGTGAACTACCTCTAGCTTCTGTTGCACCAGATCTGTCGGGTAAGGACCATATGTACCATATGCATGCATCTTAAGTTTACTTTAGACCAGCATATGATATATACAGATTCAAATTGGAAGGAAATTAAAATATGGGACTGAAAATCCAGTTTCATAGAGATGGGTTTTCTTTTTCATTTAGGGATGCAACTGTGCTAAGATACTTCTGGGCCTTATGCATATCAAGTTTCATCAACCTTTATAGTTCTCGAGATATGGAGGTGCTCGCAAAACCTTACCATTGCTTTTATATGTATTGAAAATTGTCAATGTCCCTCAACTGGAAAATCAAGTCAAGGTCAATAGATGGGGATGCAGATTTGCTACACTACTACTGGGCTTATGCATACCCAGTTTCATCAATGTAGGACTTATAGTTTTTGAGATATGGAGGTGCTCGCAAAACCTTACCATTGCTATTATATGTATTGAAAATTGTCAAAGTCACTCAACCAGAAAATAAGGTCAAAAGATGGGGATGCAACTGCGCTAAGCTACTACTGGGGCATATGCCTACCAAGTTTCATAAACCTAGGACCTATAGTTCTTGAGATATGGAGGTGCTCATAAAACCTTACCCAAAAAGTTAAAAGTCGCTGCAGGTGAAGTAACACCTATTGTCCCGATCTGCTTCGCAGATAAGACAAAAACTAGTCGCCTAGAAATGGTACAACTCATAATTTCACACAGAGAAAACCATTTGTGGATATGCATTTAAAAATTTCATGTTAATCTATTATATATCTTTTAAAGAAAGTTGGAATTTTTGTCTAACAGAACCCTTTCTGACTTAGTCATTTATCTAGTTAAAACTCACTAAAACTTAATCTTTCAACAGATACCAAAGCAACTTTTTTCCTTGTAGGTAAACCAAACATCATCAACATCTGGGCAGAAAACAAGGCAGGACTGATAAGTAAAGCTATGTCTGGTGGTGTCATCATTGATGCCACCCCTCCAGGGCCGGGTGTGGTTACATGTCCAGAGTATGTTGGGGTAGGTCTAGATATTGTTTTTGTCCAGTGGTGCCATCATTGATGCCACCCTTTCTGCACCAGGTGTGGTCAAATATCCAGAGTATATAGGAGTCATTTTACAGTTTATATGACAGGGGAGGATTCCATAAACATATAGTTTTATCAGCGAACTACATGTTCCTGTAATGTTTTATATATGATTGCAAAATGTTGTGTTTATGTACTCTGTACCGGTAGATTTTTTTTCATGATGTTTTTTTAAATGACAGACATGTCACCCAGATTAAGTGACCCCAAGCACCTGTAGTGATGCATGTATATGTTATTTCAGGTTGAGATGCCAATCCAATGTAAATGGACAGGATTCCTGGACAATGAAAGCCCAATAGAGAGATTCAATATTTCTATGGGATCATCTCAAGGTTCTAATGACATACTTGCAGGGTTAGAGGTGTCAGGTTATGCCAGTCTGTATTCCATACAAGGTCATTATTTAAGATAACGATACATTTGTTAGTTAGTTGTGGAATAAATTGAAATGACTCAACATTCAAATATGGTACCTAAACATCTATTAAGGAACAACAGACTGTAAACTTTTCATTTATTTGGATTTCTTAATAATAAAAGTGCAGCACGTATAATTATTGTACCCACAGTTTGCAAGTTTGTTTACCTCAATTTAACACAACCAAAGTTTAAAACTTATAGCTAGTCTCTTTATATTACATAGAGGCATATTTTTAAATTAATGCTTTTACCCTTTTCATACAGGAGTAAACAGAATGCTGGAAAATGGTAAATCTTACTATGTAACAGTAACTGCTGTAAATACTGTTGGCATGGAAACCTATGCTTTCTCAGGACCTGTTGCAATAGATACTACCCCACCTAAGTATGGCAAAGTGATCGACCTTCATACAACCTACAGGATTAATGTCAAGGACAATGAACTGACTGTCAAAATGAATGCCAAGATTTGTAGCAGTGATGAAGGTAAAATAAATTGTAAATCACAATAATACTACTAGTAATATTGACTTTGAAATAAAAGGCTCCTTCTAGGTCAAACAGATACAATATGTGGAGGCTTTTTATGGGTAACTTTACCGCCGTTTGGTTCAAACCAACCTACCTTAAAAATCATTTAAATGTCCTGAGAACTCACTGAAAATGTGCTTGAAATCAATCTAAGAGCTCTTTTTAAAGTGCTCTTGCAGCCTATTAGGAGGGTATCAATACTTAAGGGAGTAAAAAAACTAGTAAAAATCACCATTAAGCAAAGCATATCAAATAAGTAATACAACTTTCATTTTGTTAACTTTGTGTTGCAAAAGCTGTTCGACTGAACTTTATGTAGAGAAATTATACTTGTATATTTGAAAAGGTGTTGAAAACAGACATCATAAATTATCTTTTACAAATATACTTTATGAAAGTGTACATTTTCTTATTTTAGAATGTGATGAACTCGATGCAACCTGTTCTGAATCTCTGTCTTCTGTGACGGCCACATGGCAGCCATTCTCTGATGAGGAATCTGGAATTGAAAGGTTTTCTTTATTTAAGATAAATGTTGGAAATAATTGTCTTCCTAAGATGATACTTTTTTATAACCTTGCTTTATAAGTAACTCATTTGTCACACTTTTTGTTTCTGTTACTGATATTAACTCCTCCTAGAGGCTTTAATGGAAATTCTTCATATTTCACAATATATTATACAAGTATTATGTATTATGTGAATATGCACCTCCTATTTTTAAATGTTATTGGATTGGTTTCTGGGGGGGGGAAGGGGTGTTAATTTGATTTTCTATGTTTTGAACATGTGTACATCCCACAATATTTATAACATAAATGGATAAAAATATTATAAAAACAGCCAGCTGCCTTCAACATCAACCAGTGGTAGCTTCTTAGCCCCAGATGGTAAGGATTCAAAACCAGTCTTAATAAATATGTTTAAACTAATTGTATATATGACCCAGTATTTATAAAGAAGACCAAAATAATTATAAATTTTGACAGAGATGCTACTCTATCAAAGCCAAACACCCGACCTCAATGTTTTATTATGTTTTATGTAAAGATATATCTACTGTATTCTAGATACCAGATAGCCCTTGGAACAACCCCTGGTGGAGGACAGATCAAGCCATTCTTTGACATTCCAGCTGATGTCAAATATTATACCATAAGTAGACTAAATCTAATGGGACTTAGAAAGGTTGGTTTAGTTGTTTGCATTTGCAACCTTAATGATTTTGTCAAATTAAAGATTATGTATTTTTTTATAATATCAAAGAGCAAATATTTTTGAGTTTTTAGAATTTTTTCCCTTTCTTCAAAAGTTCTAAAATGAAAAGCCAGGAGAAACAATTTGATGCTAAGGGCTAAATTGTGATTGCACTGAAAATAAATCTTCAATGTTTTGCAATTTCCAGGTGTATGTATCAGTAAAAGGAACCAATGGGGCGGGACTATCCAGTGTGGCTACATCAAATGGTCTCTATCTGTCCTACCTCAGTCAAGGATTACCTCCCTTGTCCCATGTCGGCATCAGTGATGTTCTGAAGGGATCACATGGAGATGTGTAAGTAGACAATATCATAAAACAGATGTCAAGAAATTGTGTATTTTTAAAGATTATTTGTAGAATTTTTTTGTATGCTTGATTTTATATAAGCTAATATCTGAATTGTTCCTTTTTGATACAGAATTTGGCCATTTTTAATAGATGAGGGTAAGGTATTATACTTGTATTATAATGCAATACTATATATAAAGCCTTTATAGATATTGAATATATTTGCTCAAAAATTGATTAAATACATGCATTTAAACCAAAAAAATCAAATTTTGTTAACAGTAACTTCCAGGAGAGTTTTGACACTATCAGAGCATCATGGGATGTGTCAGGTGATCCATGTCCTGTTGTTAAATATGAATGGCAGATACAGAGACTTGATGGTCTGGTGGTTCAGAGATGGCTTGATGTGGGAGGTAAGTTTGCACTTTGTCTTCTTTTGATTTAAATGCAGATGAAAGATAAATCAGTTGTAATCAAGTCTTAATCCTTCTGTGTCTCAAAAATGTGTCTTCATAAGCTAAAACTGATTTATCAATAGATATGCTTTGAAGTTTGATAAAATACTAATTTTTAATCTTCAGTAAAGACTTCTGGAATGAATGATGCCCTCCACATGAAGAATGGTGAACTATACTACTCACTGCTGAGAGTGACCAATGCCCTGAACTACACTTACATTATCAGATCAGATGGTGTCACTATAGAGCAGGATCCACTACTACCAGGCAAAGTGTTTGATGGAGACATCACAGGATATGATCTTAACTATCTGCCATCTAAAACTATGGTGTCTGCCAACTGGGATGGGTTTGGTCTGCCTGCTGGGGCTCTGTTCCAAGTCGATGTTATATCAGGTGTGTATAGGGTCATTAATGACTTAATATTACTAAAGGGTCAACATTGAAAATCTAAAAAGCATATGAATTATTTACCATTTAAAACTATAAAATCTACTAATTGGAATGGGTTTGGTCTGCCATCTGGAGCTTTGTCCCAAGTTGATGTTATTTCAGGCAAGTACATGTAGAAGCTTAACAGTTTAATATTACCTGTAAACTTTCAAACTTTTCAATCAATTTAAAGTACATTCTGAATTGCTAAGGAGAGTATATTAGGGTATCAAAATAAAATGATCTGCTTTATTGCATTCTAGGTAACCCTGGTATCCAAGTTGACCAATCTGAAATAGATGAACAAGCAGATAACCAACAGGTGGCGTTCTATGAAGTAGCCGTTGGCACTGATCGTAGATTCCCTAAAACCAGAGACAATATTGTACCATTCACAAATGTAGGGAAGAATAAATCTGTGAACTTTTATGACCTTGATCTGGTACCTGGAACTGGACTGTATTACTTCACAGTAAATGCATACAGTGCATCTTACTCCGTTGCCACAGTAACCTCGAATGGCTTCCATGTTGGATTTGATGGTGGAGTTACACGTAAGTAAAATATCCAAGAGTAGAGCACTACATAAGGAGGGTATTCTAAATGCTGTACTTTTGAATTTTATGTTTGTATACCATCAAAAAAAGTTAGGATTATCATAGTTTCTTCAAGTTCCTTGGAAAGTCAGCCGAACTTGTTTTAAGGACAAAAACAACAAACAATAGGTTTAAAAGGGAAATTTTAAACTAAACCTTTGCTCAACTATAGATAAGTACCACAAATTTTAATGGTCTGTATATTTAAGCCCTGTCAATATTCTTTAGCCTTGAACGTATTGATAAATATAACTAAGTTCTTAAGATTTAACCATTCATGTTTTTGTAGCTGGTACTATTATGATGAAGGACTATATTAACTCAGCCACAGAGGTTGATATACAGTTTGAGGGCTTCACATCAAAGTTAGACATCTTAATGTACTATGTAGCTCTGTCTAATAATACAGATGCAGCAGGATCAGACTGCAAACTTTATGTAAGTTTTCTGATGATTAAGACAAAAAATCACTCAGCCTGTCTTATCATTTGAAATAGCTTAAAAGCTAATGATCATGATATGGGGGTAAGGTCATTTGAGAAAAAAGCAATGTGATGAAAAGGAGGTTTTATTATTTACCCTGGCCCCTATGCCACAAAACTTTTCCAAAAAAAAATTGAAGTCTGAGAATATTCTCAACTCATTGTATTTACTACATGGGAGTTGAGAATATTTTGAAACTTAATTATGTTTTCAACATTTGTGTTGTCGGGGCCAAAACGATAAAAAAATACAAAATAAAAACAATTAACAAAAAGTGTTTTTGCCAGTAATGAAATTCAATGTGTAGATGAGTATGAAGAAATTTACAATGTGTAGATAAGTATGAAGAAATTTACAATGTGTAGATGAGTATGAAGAAATTTACAATGCTTTCGGTTATCATTTAGTGGGAGATAATTGGATGACATTGAAGGGTATCTTTTTGTAAGCAGAATTACAGTATGATTCCTTTGTTTCAGATTGATGGTGGTAAAGCTACAGAAGAAGATCAAAAACACTTGTTTGGTGTCTATCCTGTGTCTAACATTAATAAGAATACTTTCTATACCATAGATAAACTGAACCTGGACCAGGGAGAGATGTACTATGTCTGGGTTATGGGTAAGATTTAGATTTCTATGGAATGATTTTGTGAAAACCCTTAAAACACTTATCAAATTGATGTATCTGGGCTACAATATTTATGGAAAATAGATTAATGTAATATTCACATTCCAGATACTGAAATATCTAAGCTTTGTCAACTTGATTTAAATGAGGATATCATGGTTATTTTTGTTTAGATCTGTGTGTTACTGTTGACAAAAATAGTTCAAAACTGAGATTGGTTTCTACAGACAAATTAATGGCATAACATTGTTCATATTAGTACAGGACATTTACTGGAATGTTTTCTGTTATAGGAACTGATAAGTCTGGAGAGTGTGGAATGACCTACCATCACTTCACAGTAGATATAACACCACCACAGACAGGAAAATTAAAGGCAGGACCTGATTATGATATGGTAAGCATAAAAAAAACTATGTGAAGGAAACGTGTTGAATTTATTGTATGACACTTAAGCCTTAAGACCTGCAATGTCATATTTGTTCATTCATTTATTTTTGTATATATTATTTATTACGGCTCAAATGTCATTTATTTTTGGTTTTTTACAGCCAGTGACTTACACTTCTGATAATTCTACCATCACAGTTACATGGAAAGGTTACATTGATGATGAGTCTGACATTGATACATTTGAGGTATCTTTGTGGAGGAATGGTTCTTGTTCTAACACTACTGCAGAGAATGTTGTTGAATGGATAGAACTCACTTCCAACTATACACAATACTCATTTGTAGAGCTTCAACTAAAGGTATTATAATGATAGGAAACTTGGCACACCAAATACATGTATTAAAACATGTAGAATACATGTATAGTGTTCATTATACATGTTATTGCTCTTTTAACGACTTTCATTTCTTGTTATTACGACTATTTTCTCGTAATTATGACTTTCATTTCTCGTTATTACGACTTGTTTCTTGTTATAACGACTTTTTTTCTCGTTATTACGACTTGTTTCTCGTTATTACGACTTTGATTTCTCGTTATTACGACTTGATCCTCGTTATTACGACTTTTTTCTCGTTATTACGACTTGTTTCTCGTTAAAACGACTTTAACCTCTCGTTATTACGACTTTTATTTCTCGTTATAGCGACTTTTACTTCTCGTTATTAAGACTTTCATTTCTCGTTATTACGACTTGTTTCTCGTTATTACGACTTTCAGTTCTAGTTATTACGACTATTTTCTCGTTATTACGAGGAATAAAAACAATTTCTTACATCTAAATTGGTCTTAATAGGCTTTCGTAATATTGTGGCAGCGTATCATTGAATGTCCAATTAGATGCCTAATTTTTAGAAATACAATGTTAAAAAAAAGCCAATAAAATGTAGAAAAGCTCTCTTCAATTATTTATTTTGTGATTTATTGTAGGAAAATGTGCCCTACACAGTGAAGTTTAGAGTTACAAACAAAGCTGGTCTGTCTATTGAACAAGAGACTTCACCAATACTGTATGATGTATCAAAACCAACCACAGGTAAAGTTGTACCAGGTGTTAACTTCCTGGAACCTCAAGTCTGGTTCAGTTCTACCACATCTGTGACTGGTTCTCTGTTACATCTGGCCAGTCCTTTTGGACCAGCCTGTCCTTCTGGACATATTTCCATGGTGACAGACCCGGACTGGACTGAACTGCAACAGATTGGACTAAAAGACCCCAGTGGAGAGAAATGGTCCATAGTCCATAGGAAAGAGAATGTAGATAGACTGATTTATGATGATACTGTTACCCTCAAGCTTGGAAGAGATACCCACAAGAATCAGATGTTTACTGGTGCCCTGTATAGATCAGCTGATTATGAAAATGGGGGAACTTATGAGGTAAGACTGAAAGAAATTTAACAGCATTAAATTCCGAGGATTATTTCAGGAAACTGGCTTGTCATACTCTAGCCCTGTTGGAGCTGTGCTGATTGCCCAAGTTTTATCATTAAGAATTTTGCATGGTAATAAGAAATTATTTAATTTAAGAAATGTATGTAAAGTGGAATATTTTAAAAAATGAAATCAAATTTAACAATGTTTTCCTTTCCTCTTATTTAATTGTTAGGGTTTTTTAATTTTGAAAATACTTTTTTTCTGGATGATGATTGAAATATGTAATTTGGCTTTGTTACAGATATCTATAAAGGCAGCTGGTGGGGATGGAATACCTATCACTGGTGTTATGCTGTGGGACGGTCCTGAAGATGGCATTGCCACTTTTAACTACAAAGAAGAGGAAGACTGGTCAGAATCTGTAGCACAGTGTTGTCTGGAGGACCCTATTCCACTGGTAGACATATAAATCATTTTATGCCCTCTTGCAAAAATGAATTTTCATGAAACTTTCACACAATCTTGATCTGGGTGACATAATATATATGTGCACCTATTTAAAAAGTTTATTTGATTAGCTTTTGTGGTGCATGGCCTATTTATTTGTGAGATGTAGCTCAAAGTTTTCTTGTTTTCACTGAGGTTTAAATGTTCCTTTGTAATTTCTCTCTTTACTAACACACAAAATTTCTATTTCAGGACTGTTGGAAAGTAATAAACTGCACACTTTACCTAGAGAGTAAATATTATAACTCAACTGTACCTGCTCCAGACATCTATACCACAGCAGAGCCACAGAATGTTACCACACCCCCACCCTATGATGTGGTCAATAAACCAGATGGAGGGGTGGTGGACACACCCATAGATACCAGTGTACCAATAGCTCAGTCATCATGTGGAATACAAATATTTTCTGGTAATATTGTTGTTTTAGAGCCCTGGATAGAAACATAGGAGCCCTATAATGGTTTCTTCTTCTTATATGTGTTCACTATCATTTTATAAAGGGTTACCTAAAGCTAAATGGGTACAAATCTGACATGTTAAACAGTGATTAAATACCATTTAATGATGAGGATATTCAAAATTTTCATTCCAATCTATTTTTGGATAAACTTAGATAATTGCCAGAAGACCTTCCTGACTTCTAGTTTATAACAGACAATGTGATGTAGAATTTTTGTTCATGTTAAACAGCTCAAAATCCATAAGACAGTCTTTTTCACAAAATTACTTAAATATATTATATATTACAGGAGACTCGCCACAAATTGTCACCTGGTGTAGAACTTTCAATGATACATATCAACCCCTGAAGACCTCTGCTCCTCTCAACTTTGACCCCTCAGCTAGTTTCCATAGATACAAGATCAAATTGTCATCAGAGAAAGAGGAAGCAGTTGATGTAAGCATTAGATATTTCTGGTTTTAAGTTTCAAGTTGTGAGAAAAAAAAACTTACTTTGTAATGCTAATTAATATTGTAGAGGGAATGATAATAAAAAGATTGAGGTAGTTTGGTTATTTTTTTCGGATCATTTTAATTTTCAAATGAAGATAGAAAAATGATGAAGTGTAAAAGATCAACATGTTCATTTCTGAGTGTAAAGAATTAGTTCTATCTGTTACATTTTAATTTTTTTACAGGTAAACTGGTGTATAACTGTAAATGTAGATGATGATGAAGTGGCAGAGATGTGTGGCATTGTACCAATGAGTACCTCCACCAAACTTGTCCTCCATGTTTGGAACAGAGACAATTTTGTACCAGATATAACAGATATCTTCAACATCTTTTCTACCAAGGCATACTTTACTGACCTAGTTATGCCCCCTGCCCCAGGATCTTTGTGTCGCTATGGTGATCCATTCAGAGGAGGAACCAATCCTGTGCTCCGTTATGAAGCTGGTTTAGGCAGTGAATCACTTCTAACAGACATAGCACCATTTAAACAAGTTCTCAAACCTTGTATTCCATGCTACAGTGAATGTTCTAAATATAACTGTGATGCAACATGTGACCCCAAGGAATATGTTGATATGGCCTTCACTTTGACAGACCTTGACCTCAAATCTGTTGGGATTGTGGCAAATGACACAGGTCACCTGATCAACAAAACTTTGGTATACTACTTCACAGGTATGTTATTTCTTTAATTGCTAAGGCTGTTAAGCAATTTTCACAGTTTTACAAATGCTTCCAAGAATTTACTTTTACTTTATGACTTAAATGTAATAAGCTATCACTGTATGTCCACGTCTAATATAGGCACAAACCCTCTCAAACTTCTTAATTGAATTGATGATGAAAGTTCACCAAACATACATGTAGATGTACATGTGAATGAAGGAATTTAATGACTTAAATATTGTTCATGTGATATTTCAAAAATTTTGATAGTTTTGTAAATCCTGTTGAAAAGAAAACCATAATTAATTGCTTTTACAGTAAAAGCTGTACTTGGCTCGGGAATCAGTGAAATAGCCTCATCTGACGGATTCTACATTGACGACACACCACCAGTGTTTGATGCTGATGTCATGAGACAGATATATATAGATGTGTCACAGGGAGAATTTACACCTGTAGTATACCAGGCATCAAACAATACAATCAAAGCTTTCTGGAGATGTCTGGATGATGAAAGTCAAGTAAAGGTAAGGAGAATTTACACCTGTAGTATACCAGGCATCTAACAATACAATCAAAGCTTTCTGGAGATGTCTGGATGATGAAAGTCAGGTCAAGGTAAGGAGAATTTACACCTGTAGTATACCAGGCATCTAACAATACAATCAAAGCTTTCTGGAGATGTCTGGATGATGAAAGTCAAGTAAAGGTAATTAGAATTTACACCTGTAGTGTACCAGGCATCAAACAATACAATCAAAGCTTTCTGGAGATGTCTGGATGATGAAAGTCAAGTAAAGGTAATTAGAATTTACACCTGTAGTGTACCAGGCATCAAACAATACAATCAAAGCTTTCTGGAGATGTCTGGATGATGAAAGTCAAGTTAAGGTGTGTAATTTTATCACATGCATAAACAAAAATAAAAGTTAAATAAATGTAATACTGGTATATCAATCCATTTTATTTGATCTTACATTCTGCACCTAAATTGGCTTAAAATTAATACATTTTAGAAGAGGATGGATAATCCCTCCAATTTAAAAACTAATTGAAGCAGCCATTCTGCATATCCCTGCACTTTTCTAGTGTTTGACATAGGTTTAGGACAATACAGAAAGACAGAAATGGGGAGCAGCAATGACCCACTAGCATGTTATTTCATTGGAATAAGAAAATGTATTCAGCACAATCTACATCTAAATTGCAGAGTTTTGTGTCAAAGGAATAATTTGCCCTTAAGCCATCTTTGTAGCTCAACCACTAGGGGCATTATTAAATTTATCAAACCTTTTGCACAATATACATCTCAAAAATAGATACTCAACAGGGGCTTAGAAAACTTTCAATAACTATGAAAAAAGACTGATGTTATCAATTTTTAGCTCACCTGACGCTCATGTGAGCTATTGTCATCGTTAAGCGTCCGTCCATCGTCCATCTGTTACTATTTCTTCAAAGATCTTCTTCTCTGAAACCACTGAAGGGATTGAATTGAAACTTTGTATACTTGATTTTTAGGATGTCCTCTACCAAGTATGTGAATTATATACATGTCGACAAACCAATATGGCCCCCGTTCCTAAAAATAGAACAGGGGGGGGGGGGTCAGACCATTGTTTTTGGCTTATAACTCGAAAAGTATAAGAGATAGAGAAAATCCGAAGCAACCTTCCTTGTTCATCATCAAAAGCTCTACAAATCTCTCCATTGAGTCGAAGTTGTGAAACAATTCCTTTTAGGAGTTATTGCCTTTAATCATCAAAATTGACCATTTTTGCAGTTTTTGGACTATATCTTGAAAACCCTTAGAGCTAGAGGAAAAGTTAGCATTGCAGAATTGTTAAGCTCATTGGGATCTACAAAAATGATTTCAGGGTCTAAATTGTCAGATCAGCCGTTTAAGAATTATTCCCCTTTAACTGTTTTTTTCCATTAATTTACACTGATTTTCAAAAATCTTTTTCTCTAAAACCACTGAAGGGATTGCATTGATACTTGGTACACTTGATCTTTAGGATGTCCTCTACCAAGTTTGTGAATTATATACACATCGACCAACCAATATGGCGGCTGTTGCTAAAAATAGAACAGGGGGGGGGTCAGACCATTGTTTTTGGCTTATAACTCGAAAAGTATAAGAGATAGAGAAAATCTGAAGCAACTTTTCTTGTTCAGCATCAAAATGTCCTTTAACTGTTTTTTTCTATTAATTTAAACTGATTTCCAAAAATCTTCTCTGAAACCACTGAAAGGATTGTTTTGCAACTTTGTATACTTGAAAGTTTGTGAAATTTATTCAAACTTTGGCATAAGAGATCAGGTGAGCGATTCAGGCTCCTGGGAGCCTCTAGTTAATTCTAAAATCTCATGAAAAATTAACATTAATATAAAGTATTCTCTTTGCTCTAAAATACAAAACTAAAAGCAATTTCTATAATTAATGTTTTTATTTTTGATAGGAAAATTTCTGGGCCATTGGAACAACAGTTGGAGGCCAGGAACTACAGGTCTTTACATCTGTAGGACAGAACGCCACAGCTATCAACACTACATTTGAGGGTATCCTAAAACACAACCATACATACTATGTGTCCATTATCTGTGTCAATGGTGGAGGTCAAGCAGCCCAGTGGAATGATAGTATTGGTTAGTCTGTTTTACTTAAAACATTTTGACAATATATGGCTACTTTTAGCACTGGTTAGATTTAACCAGTAAATGTAATTCTGTACAATTTAATTACAGGTACAAAAAAATGTACATATGATGGTCTCACTTCACTTGGCCTAAATTTTATATCCAATTTTAAGTAATTGAAACTTCTTTACTCCGAAAAAAATTATTTATCCTCAGAAAAGGTTAATGTAGACAACTTAAATTTATTTTTTCACAGGTGTGACAGTACTTCTGGAACCCCCTGTCGTGGAGGATATCAATAACACCCTCCCTGGGACAATAGACTTCCCCCACCCTGTCACCCCCTCTGATGCCAAGGAGACCACAGATCCCACCAGTGTAGGGTTTACTTTTACTGTCAGTGAGGATAAGTCAGTTACTAGATATGGTGAGTCCTTTACTGTCAGTGAGGATAAGTCAGTAACTAGATATGGTGAGTACTTTTACTGTCAGTGATGATAAGTCAGTTACTAGATATGGTGAGTCCTTTACTGTCAGTGAGGATAAGTCAGTTAATAGATATGGTGAGTCCTTTACTGTCAGTGATGATAAGTCAGTTACTAGATATGGTGAGTCCTTTACTGTCAGTGAGGATAAGTCAGTTACTAGATATGGTGAGTCCTTCACTGTTAGTGATGATAAGTCAGTTACTAGATATGGTGAGTCCTTTACTGTCAGTGATGATAAGTCAGTTACTAGATATGGTGAGTCCTTTACTGTCAGTGATGATAAGTCTGTAACTAGATATGGTGAGTCCTTTACTGTCAGTGAGGATAAGTCAGTTACTAGATATGGTGAGTCCTTTACTGTCAGTGATGATAAGTCAGTTACTAGATATGGTAAGTCCTTTACTGTCAGTGATGATAAGTCAGTTACTAGATATGGTGAGTCCTTTACTGTCAGTGAGGATAAGTCAGTTACTAGATATGGTGAGTCCTTTACTGTCAGTGATGATAAGTCAGTTACAAGATATGGTGAGTATAGAAATTATTTTTATGCCCTGTCTATGAAATTAGAGGGGCATATAGTGTTCGGTTTGGAGCTGTTTGTCTGTCCCAAATTCCCAATTCCTTCTAACTGATTATTGCCATACCAACCATAGTGGTATGGTTGGTGCACCTAGTATTGGTAAGCACAATGCATGCTTTGGATGCTGGATTTGACCTATATTTTATGCATGAATGGCCAATTACAGAAGAAGATCATGGTTAAAGTCCATGCCCTCTTACTGACAAATGCAACATCAACTATATTGGTATGGTAGGTGAACCTAGTGATGCTAAGCACAATGCATGCTTCAGATGCTGGTTGTTTCCTATATTTTCTGCATGAAAGAAAGGTTAAAGTCCATTTCTGCTAATAGGCAAATACCACATTGACCAAAGTGGTATGGTAGGTGCATCTAGAAATGCTTAGGAAGATACATGGTCCAGAAGCTGCCTAGCTGTGACCTTCTTTTTCTGCATGAATGTGCACTTACAATTTGTATTCCTGCTAAGTGATGATAATGTATAACGAGGTGAGCTTCTTAATTGATTGATTACCTAGCTGTTTGATAAATATAAAGGCAGGGCACTGTGTCTGTTTGACACATTTTCTTGTTATCAATTCCAAAAATTTTGAAATATGGAAGTTATCTTGCCTTGTATTTTTCTTGAATTCAGAGCTGATATTCCATCCATTATTTGTGAAAAAGCATTGAAATGTCAGAATTCAACATCAGCTTGCTAAATTTCCTTATCCACAAAAAAAAATGTTTTTATTAGTACTGAACTATTGACGATTGTTTATCATTCATGCTACATTCTTGATCATGAAAAAAGCAAAAATAAAACTGTTTGTGATATTTCATGGTTTACATGCACTATTCATTCCCCTAAATTTTATGGTTTATATGCAGTATTTGAATATATTTTTAGCAGGGTTGTATTGTATCATTGTGAAGTGGGAGCTTGTGAGCTCAAAATCTAGTAATTGTAAGTTAATTAATATAGATATGAATAAATACTATATTTATACAGATATGTGTATTGGTACATCTGAGGACAATGATGATATCTTCCCCTGTCTATGGATCAGCTACAATATATCTGGTTCTGTGATCATCAAACATGGTTGGCTTTATATCAATGACATTAAAATCCGACCTCTGTCAGAGTTCCGTGCTCCAGAGGGCAACACATCAGACAACAGTAGTAACGTCTTCCACATGGAACCTGGACGTACCCTGTTCATGACGATGAGACTATGTAACGATGCCATGTTGTGTAGGAACAAATCACTAGGATCTATCACTGTTACTGACAAGAAAGCCGTCCTGGAGAGCTCCATCAATGGGGAGGCTATAAAACTGGTCCATACCTTCCATACTAACTCTACAAGGAGAAGGAGGAGTACTGATGTGATAAGGCTGGCCACTCCTGATGGTGGGTTTGATTAAGTAATTGTTTGTGAGATGTTAAAAACAAATTATATAGGCTTCCAACTTGAAAATTAAGTAAGGTCAAGGTCAAACAATGCAGCTTTGCTAAGCTATTACTTTAGCATATGCATACCAAGTTTCATCAATTCAATCTAAACCTTATAGTTTTTGAGATATGTATGTGCTCATAAAGCTTTCACATTGAAAGTCAACTCCACCTCTGTAGCACTGCATGTTGCAGGAAAGACAAAAAATGAATAGGAAGCGCAATGCATGGAAAAACTTATTATTTTATTTTGCTGAAAATCATAAACGAAAATTGAATTTTGTGTTTTTGTTATAGGCTTACAACCAGGTCAGAGTATCATGATGCAGCCTTTAGACCACAATGATTTAACAACTGACTACAGATCAGACTCATCAACCCACTTCAAACCCTATATAGTAGACCCTGATACAACATCAGACATGGTGGAAAGGTTGCTCTATAGAAGGTAGGTATATCTTTAAACCTTGCATCGTAGACCCTGAGACAACATCAGATATGGTGGAAAGGTTGCTTTATAGAAGGTGTGTATATCTTTAAACCTTACATAGTAGACCCTGAGACAACATCAGATATGGTGGAAAGGTTGCTTTATAGAAGGTGGGTATATCTTTAAACCTTACATCGTAGACCCTGAGATAACATCAGATATGGTGGAAAGGTTACTCTATAGAAGGTGTGTATATCTTTAAACCTTACATAGTAGACCCTGAGACAACATCAGATATGGTGGAAAGGTTGCTTTATAGAAGGTGGGTATATCTTCAAACCTTACATAGTAGACCCTGAGACAACATCAGACATGGTGGAAAGGTTACTCTATAGAAGGTGTGTATATCTTTAAACCCTACATAGTAGACCCTGAGACAACATCAGATATGGTGGAAAGGTTGCTCTATAGAAGGTGGGTATATCTTTAAAACTTACATAGTAGACCTTGAGACAACATCAGATATGGTGGAAAGGTTGCTTTATAGAAGGTGGGTATATCTTTAAACCTTACATAGTAGACCTTGAGACAACATCAGATATGGTGGAAAGGTTGCTCTATAGAAGGTGGGTATATCTTTAAACCTTACATAGTAGACCCTGAGACAACATCAGATATGGTGGAAAGGTTGCTTTATAGAAGGTGGGTATATCTTTAAACCTTACATAGTAGACCCTGAGACAACATCAGATATGGTGGAAAGGTTGCTCTATAGAAGGTGGGTATATTTTTAAACCTTACATAGTAGATTCTATTTCGTCATCTCACTTCCGGTCAAAAATGAGATAGTGCTGCGCATGTGCTTAAATCAGTGTGCTGGCTGCATTCTTAGAGTTCGGACGTGGTTCGAACTGGAGAAGAAATTTTTTCTTTCTCCTAACAGTCAGTCATAAATTTTATTAAGTCAACGTAGTTGTCTTAGATATTTGTCAACGCGGTTGGCAAAATATATAAATAAATACAAGTTATTAGAAAGTCAACGAGGTTGGCTTAAAATATTGGTTTTGTTTATTGATCTTTACCATTTTACGACAGAATTACGACATAGCGTCGTAATTTGGCATTTGCCGTAAATCGGCCTTTGCTCGCCTCATGGTCAGGAAAATGGCTGAAAAAATGGTATCGAGTAAAACCAAATCATTAGACGAAGACGCTCTACTAGATTTAGATTTAAATGAGACCCCGAGTTCAAAGAAAAGGGGTAAAGCGCTCGATAAAGATGAGAGTGAAATTTCTAAACAAAAGGGACATAGTGACCCTCAGTCTTCGAAAAGTACAACATCTGCCCCCTCTACATCGGGTCTAGGCAAACGAACTTATAGTTCTAGAAGTAAACCAGTAACACCTTCTAGTAAAAATGTCAGTTCAGATGACAACTCAGCAATTATTGAAATGTTGCAAAACATACAAGCTGGACAGCAAGCTCAAAATAATAAAATACAGTCACTGTGTGATAGAATAGATAATTTAGAAACTGAGTTTTATGAGGGTGAAGAAGATGATATAGATGAGGTAGATGATATAGACGAAGAGTCTGTTCATAATGAATCTGAGAAAAGAAAAGCTGAAGATGATTCTGTTACGCCTAGTAAATTTAGCTCTATGTCTAAAAGGTTTAAGATTAAAGAGGTATGCTCCACTAAGGTTGATCAGACTTTAGCTGAAAATGTAACAGACCTTTTTCAAAATGGTATGGATGAGGTACAATACAATGAATTGACAAAGCAAGATGTTAATACTAGACCTGAAAATTGCACAGGCTTAACAGTGGTTCGTACAAACCCTTTAGTTTGGGATCTCATGACACCCACAACTCAGCAAACAGATAAAAAACTTCAGAACATTGAAAAGTCAGTTATCAAAGCTTCAATTATTCTTACCAAGGTTGTAAACACAATGGCTCAAGATGATCAAACTAGTAATGATATGATTGAAAACTGTAATGATTCTCTGGCATTACTTGGCCACTGTAATAGACAAATTAACCTTTTAAGGAAAGACTTGATTAAGCCTGATTTATGTTGGGACTATGTCCACTTATGTGCCCATTCTTTGCCATTTACCTCTTTTCTTTTCGGAGATGATTTGTCTAAGTCGGCTAAAGAAATTGAAACCTGTAACAAACTGGGAAGCCGAATTGTACGAAGGGGTGTGCGTAGAGGCTTTAGTACAGGCAGGTCACGATACAGTAGAGGTGGCCGTGGCAGAGGTGGCCGAGGCCGTGGCATGGTCAGAAGAAGCTACGACAACTCGTACAAGACGAGTGACAGTACCCCAGGGGGTTCAAAAAACCCCAAGAGGGGAGGCATGAAGAATTAGATCAGGTTAGTACTGACTTCCAAGCAGGTAGATTGAAAAACTTTATCTCCAAATGGGGTGAAATAACAGCAGACCCAAACATTTTAGATATTGTCGAGCATTGTCATATTGAATTTATTGATGGTGTATGTCCAAAACAGAAATATTTTGAGGCTCGAGTTAACTTTAACGTAAAGGAAACTGAGATAATTGATAATGAAATTTTTAATAATTTGATACCAAAAGGTATAATCAAAGAAGTTCAATATGAAAAAGACATGTTTTTGTCTCCAATTTTTGTCCGACCTAAAAAGAATGGAGAATTTAGAATGATTTTAAATTTAAAAAGATTAAATGAAAAAGTAGTATACCATCATTTTAAAATGGATTCTTTTGAAAAAGCAGTTTTGTTAGTCAAAAAGGACATATTTATGGCATCAGTTGATCTCAGGCATGCATATTATAGTGTTAATATTGCTGAAGAACATCAAAAATTTTTATGCTTTAAATGGAAAGATAAAGTTTTTCAATATACCTGCTTGCCAAATGGTTTAGCATCTGCTCCTAGATTGTTTACAAAGTTGATGAAACCTGTGTTTGCAAAATTGAGAAGCTTAGGCTATGTTAACATAGGGTATATAGACGATAGTTTACTTTTTGGAGACACAGTAGTAGAATGTCAAATGAATGTTACAGAAACTGTTAATTTAATGGGAGATTTAGGTTTTATCATTCATCCAGATAAATCTATTTTTAAGCCAAGCAAAACGATAACATTTCTTGGTAATACAATTGATTCGGAAAAAATGATTGTTTACTTGCCTGAAGAAAAACAAGATCTTATTAAGAAAGAATGTGAAAGTCTTTCATTCAAGTCTAAGGCTTCTATTAGAGAAGTTGCTAGAGTTATTGGACTGTTGGTTTCTAGTTTTTCTGCAGTAGATTATGGAAAATTGTATTATAGGATATTAGAACAAGCTAAAATTGTAGCACTCAAGAAAGCTTGTGGTGACTTTGATGCATTTATGGTTGTAACTGTTAAAATGAAAGAAGACCTTTTTTGGTGGGTAAATAATATACATGATCAGGTTAGAATAATAAATCGTGGTAATCCTGATATAACAATTAAGACCGATGCATCATTAACAGGCTGGGGTGCAGTTGTAGAAACAGATCAAGCAAGTGGTCATTGGTCAGTTGTTGAGAGGGAAAACCATATTAATTACCTAGAAATGTTATCCGTTTTCTTTGCTTTAAAATCTTTTAAGGATAAAGTAGTGAATAAACATGTACAAATTTTATGTGACAATTGTACTGCTGTGTCTTATATAAACAATATGGGTGGATGCAAGTCTTTAGATTGTAATATTCTTTCGAAGTCAATTTGGTCTTGGTGTATAGAAAACAAGGTATGGATTTCTTGTTCGTATATACCTGGAAAGTTAAATACTGAAGCAGATTTTTTGTCCAGATCATTTAATGATCAACTTGAATGGAAATTGAATGAAGGTGTATTCGAATCAATAGTAAAAATCTGGACAACACCAGACATTGACCTTTTTGCCTCCCGTTTGAACAATCAGATTGATCAGTATTGTGCATTTAAACCAGACCCTTTTGCTAGTCATATAAATGCTTTCCTCATTGATTGGGGAAAATTTAATTGTGTTTATTTATTTCCACCTTTCAGTGTACTGGGTTCCTGCACACAGAAGTTGATAACAGACAAAGCACATGCAATTATAGTAATACCATTATGGCCGACTCAGCCATGGTTCTCCGTTCTGATGCAAATGCTGATAGACACACCTCGTATTCTACAGAGGAAAACTCAGTTACTTTATCTACCACACGACAAGGTACGTCAACATCCTTTAAAAGACAAGTTAGTGTTGATAGCATGTTACCTGTCCGGGAACAGTTCAGACAGTCAGGACTTTCTAAAAAGACAACCGAAATACTTATGTCCTCCTGGAAAACAGGCACTAAGAAACAGTACTCATCTTGCATTGAAAGATGGATTCGATATTGTCGTGAAAGGAAAATTAATCAGTTTCAGCCACATATAAATGAAATTTTAGAATATCTTACATATTTGTTTGATCTGGGTTTAGGTTATAGTACTTTGAATACTACTAGAGGTGCTCTATCAGCTTTTGGTATTAAGATAGATGGCGTTTTAATTGGACAGAATCCTTTGGTTATCCGTTATTTACGAGGAGTATTTAATTTAAGACCATCAGTACCTAGATATTCATCTACTTGGGATGTGGATAAAGTATTGCTTGTGCTTCGTAAATTATCACCTGTAAGAAGTCTGAATTTGAAAGAATTAACATTAAAATTAACTATGCTTATTGCATTAACTGGAGCTGCAAGAACCCAGTCCATACACTTACTTTCTGTAAATAATTGTAAAAAGTTACGTTCAGAATACGTTTTTAGTTATGATGGGCTTCTTAAGCAAAGTAGACCCTCAAAGCGGGAAATGTTTGTTCATTTTAAGGCTTATCCGCCAGATAGGCGTTTGTGTATATACACTGTTGTTAAAGAATATTTGAAACGGACAAGTTTGTTTAGAAATAACTGTTCGAAGTTACTTTTAAGTTACACTAAACCACACAAAGAAATCAGTAAAGATACTATTTCAAGATGGATTAGAACAATCTTGTCGACAGCAGGAATCGACTCTAAGATTTATGGTCCACATAGTGTTCGCTCAGCTGTTACTTCTAAAGCAAGTATTAACTCCGTACCATTAGATGTTATTTTGAATAAAGCTGGATGGAGTAGAGAGAAAACATTTGCTAAATATTATAACAAGAACATTGAAACTGAGGACAAGTTTGTTCAAGGAGTGTTTAGACCTCACCATTAACAGATAATTGGTGAGTATATATTTAATCATAAGTTTCATTCTGTACGGTCACAGGCTTTGAAGTCTCATTTTTGACCGGAAGTGAGATGACGAAATAGAATTCCAAAAATTATACGAGACTTACCTTGGTTAAGTTGAAGTATAATTGGGATTCTATGAGTCATAGACTCACTGGAGGGCTAAAATGCCACCCGCCCTCCCAGCTTTTGTACGCGGTACATGTTCTAGGCAGTAATAATATATTATAGCAATCACTATTTCGTCTTTATGTGACCTAAATGAACCTCCTGATTGCTTTTAAGACTGATTTAAGCACATGCGCAGCACTATCTCATTTTAGCCCTCCAGTGAGTCTATGACTCATAGAATCCCAATTATACTTCAACTTAACCAAGGTAAGTCTCGTATAATTTTTGGAATTCTGAGACAACATCAGATATGGTGGAAAGGTTGCTTTATAGAAGGTGGGTATATCTTTAAACCTTGCATAGTAGACCTTGAGACAACATCAGATATGGTGGAAAGGTTGCTCTATAGAAGGTGGGTATATCATCAAACCTTACATAGTAGACCCTGAGACAACATCTGATATGGTGGAAAGGTTGCTCTATAGAAGGTGGGTATATCATCAAACCTTACATAGTAGACCCTGAGACAACATCAGATATGGTGGAAAGGTTGCTTTATAGAAGGTGGGTATATCTTTAAACCTTACATAGTAGACCCTGAGACTACATCAGATATGGTGGAAAGGTTGCTCTATAGAAGGTGGGTATATCATCAAACCTTACATAGTAGACCCTGAGACAACATCAGATATGGTGGAAAGGTTGCTTTATAGAAGGTGGGTATATCTTTAAACCTTACATAGTAGACCCTGAGACTACATCAGATATGGTGGAAAGGTTACTCTATAGAAGGTGGGTATATCTTTAAACCTTACATAGTAGACCTTGAGACAACATCAGATATGGTGGAAAGGTTGCTCTATAGAAGGTGGGTATATTTTTAAACCTTACATAGTAGACCCTGAGACTACATCAGATATGGTGGAAAGGTTGCTTTATAGAAGGTGGGTATATCTTTAAACCCTATATAGTAGACCCTGAGACAACATCAGATATGGTGGAAAGGTTGCTCTATAGAAGGTGGGTATATCTTTAAACCCTACATAGTAGACCCTGAGACAACATCAGATATGGTGGAAAGGTTGCTCTATAGAAGGTGGGTATATCTTTAAACCTTACATAGTAGACCCTGAGACTACATCAGATATGGTGGAAAGGTTGCTCTATAGAAGGTGGGTATATCTCTAAACCTTACATAGTAGACCCTGAGACTACATCAGATATGGTGGAAAGGTTGCTTTATAGAAGGTGGGTATATCTTTTAACCTTACATAGTAGACCCTGATACAACATCAGATATGGTGGAAAGGTTGCTCTATGGAAGGTGGATATATCTTTTAACCTTACATCGTAGTCCCTGAGACAACATCTGATATGGTGGAAAGGTTGCTCTATAGAAGGTTGGTATATCTTTAAACCTTACATAGTAGACCCTGAGACTACATCAGATATGGTGGAAAGGTTACTTTATAGAAGGTGGGTATATCTTTAAACCTTACATAGTAGACCCTGAGTCAACATCAGATATGGTGGAAAGGTTGCTCTATAGAAGGTTGGTATATCTTTAAACCTTACATAGTAGACCTTGAGACAACATCAGATATGGTGGAAAGGTTACTTTATAGAAGGTGGGTATATCTTTAAACCTTACATAGTAGACCTTGAGACAACATCAGATATGGTGGAAAGGTTACTCTATAGAAGGTGGGTATATCTCTAAACCTTACATAGTAGACCCTGAGACAACATCAGATATGGTGGAAAGGTTGCTCTATAGAAGGTGGGTATATCTTTTAACCTCACATAGTAGACCCTGATACAACATCAGATATGGTGGAAAGGTTGCTCTATGGAAGGTGGATATATCTTTTAACCTTACATCGTAGTCCCTGAGACAACATCTGATATGGTGGAAAGGTTGCTCTATAGAAGGTTGGTATATCTTTAAACCTTACATAGTAGACCCTGAGATAACATCAGATATGGTGGAAAGGCTTCTCTATAGAAGGTGGGTATATCTTTAAACCTTACATAGTAGACCTTGAGACAACATCAGACATGGTGGAAAGGTTACTTTATAGAAGGTGGGTATATCTTTAAACCTTACATAGTAGACCTTGAGACAACATCAGATATGGTGGAAAGGTTACTCTATAGAAGGTGGGTATATCTTTAAACCTTACATAGTAGACCTTGAGACAACATCTGATATGGTGGAAAGGTTACTCTATAGAAGGTGGGTATATCTTTAAACTTTACATAGTAGACCCTGAGACAACATCAGATATGGTGGAAAGGTTACTCTATAGAAGGTGGGTATATCTTTAAACCTTACATCGTAGTCCCTGAGACAACATCTGATATGGTGGAAAGGTTGCTCTATAGGAGGTGGGTATATCTTTAAACCTTACATAGTAGACCCTGAGACAACATCAGATATGGTGGAAAGGTTGCTCTATAGAAGGTGGGTATATCTTTAAACCTTACATAGTAGACCCTGAGACAACATCAGATATGGTGGAAAGGTTACTTTATAGAAGGGTGGTATATCTTTAAACCTTACATAGTAGACCCTGAGACAACATCAGATATGGTGGAAAGGTTGCTTTATAGAAGGTGGGTATATTTTTAAAACTTACATAGTAGACCCTGAGACAACATCAGATATGGTGGAAAGGTTGCTTTATAGAAGGGTGGTATATCTTTAAACCTTACATAGTAGACCCTGAGACAACATCAGATATGGTGGAAAGGTTGCTTTATAGAAGGTGGGTATATCTTTAAACCTTACATAGTAGACCCTGAGACAACATCAGATATGGTGGAAAGGTTGCTCTATAGAAGGTGGGTATATCTCTAAACCTTACATAGTAGACCCTGAGACTACATCAGATATGGTGGAAAGGTTGCTTTATAGAAGGTGGGTATATCATCAAACCTTACATAGTAGACCCTGAGACAACATCAGATATGGTGGAAAGGTTGCTCTATAGAAGGTGGGTATATTTTTAAACCTTACATAGTAGACCCTGAGACAACATCAGATATGGTGGAAAGGCTGCTCTATAGAAGGTGGGTATATTTTTAAACCTTACATAGTAGACCCTGAGACTACATCAGATATGGTGGAAATGTTGCTCTATAGAAGGTGGGTAAATTTTTAAACCTTACATAGTAGACCCTGAGACAACATCAGATATGGTGGAAAGGTTGCTCTATAGAAGGTGGGTATATTTTTAAACCTTACATAGTAGACCCTGAGACTACATCAGCTATGGTGGAAAGGTTGCTTTATAGAAGGTGGGTATATCTTTAAACCTTACATAGTAGACCCTGAGACTACATCAGACATGGTGGAAAGGTTGCTTTATAGAAGGTGGGTATATCTTTAAACCTTACATAGTAGACCTTGAGACAACATCAGATATGGTGGAAAGGTTACTTTATAGAAGGTGGGTATATCTTTAAACCTTACATAGTAGACCCTGAGACTACATCAGATATGGTGGAAAGGTTACTTTATAGAAGGTGGGTATATCTTTAAACCTTACATAGTAGACCCTGAGTCAACATCAGATATGGTAGAAAGGTTGCTCTATAGAAGGTTGGTATATCTTTAAACCTTACATAGTAGACCTTGAGACAACATCAGATATGGTGGAAAGGTTACTTTATAGAAGGTGGGTATATCTTTAAACCTTACATAGTAGACCTTGAGACAACATCAGATATGGTGGAAAGGTTACTCTATAGAAGGTGGGTATATCTCTAAACCTTACATAGTAGACCCTGAGACAACATCAGATATGGTGGAAAGGTTGCTCTATAGAAGGTGGGTATATTTTTAAACCTTACATAGTAGACCCTGAGACAACATCAGATATGGTGGAAAGGTTGCTCTATGGAAGGTGGATATATCTTTTAACCTTACATCGTAGACCCTGAGATAACATCAGATATGGTGGAAAGGCTTCTCTATAGAAGGTGGGTATATCTTTAAACCTTACATAGTAGACCTTGAGACAACATCTGATATGGTGGAAAGGTTACTCTATAGAAGGTGGGTATATCTTTAAACTTTACATAGTAGACCCTGAGACAACATCAGATATGGTGGAAAGGTTACTCTATAGAAGGTGGGTATATCTTTAAACCTTACATCGTAGTCCCTGAGACAACATCTGATATGGTGGAAAGGTTGCTCTATAGGAGGTGGGTATATCTTTAAACCTTACATAGTAGACCCTGAGACAACATCAGATATGGTGGAAAGGTTGCTCTATAGAAGGTGGGTATATCTTTAAACCTTACATAGTAGACCCTGAGACAACATCAGATATGGTGGAAAGGTTACTTTATAGAAGGGTGGTATATCTTTAAACCTTACATAGTAGACCCTGAGACAACATCAGATATGGTGGAAAGGTTGCTTTATAGAAGGTGGGTATATTTTTAAAACTTACATAGTAGACCCTGAGACAACATCAGATATGGTGGAAAGGTTGCTTTATAGAAGGGTGGTATATCTTTAAACCTTACATAGTAGACCCTGAGACAACATCAGATATGGTGGAAAGGTTGCTTTATAGAAGGTGGGTATATCTTTAAACCTTACATAGTAGACCCTGAGACAACATCAGATATGGTGGAAAGGTTGCTCTATAGAAGGTGGGTATATCTCTAAACCTTACATAGTAGACCCTGAGACTACATCAGATATGGTGGAAAGGTTGCTTTATAGAAGGTGGGTATATCATCAAACCTTACATAGTAGACCCTGAGACAACATCAGATATGGTGGAAAGGTTGCTCTATAGAAGGTGGGTATATTTTTAAACCTTACATAGTAGACCCTGAGACAACATCAGATATGGTGGAAAGGCTGCTCTATAGAAGGTGGGTATATTTTTAAACCTTACATAGTAGACCCTGAGACTACATCAGATATGGTGGAAATGTTGCTCTATAGAAGGTGGGTATATTTTTAAACCTTACATAGTAGACCCTGAGACAACATCAGATATGGTGGAAAGGTTGCTCTATAGAAGGTGGGTATATTTTTAAACCTTACATAGTAGACCCTGAGACTACATCAGCTATGGTGGAAAGGTTGCTTTATAGAAGGTGGGTATATCTTTAAACCTTACATAGTAGACCCTGAGACTACATCAGACATGGTGGAAAGGTTGCTTTATAGAAGGTGGGTATATCTTTAAACCTTACATAGTAGACCCTGAGACAACATCAGACATGGTGGAAAGGTTGCTTTATAGAAGGTGGGTATATCTTTAAACCTTACATAGTAGACCCTGAGACTACATCAGACATGGTGGAAAGGTTGCTTTATAGAAGGTGGGTATATCTTTAAACCTTACATAGTAGACCCTGAGACTACATCAGATATGGTGGAAAGGTTGCTTTATAGAAGGTTGGTATATCTTTAAACCTTACATAGTAGACCCTGAGACAACATCAGACATGGTGGAAAGGTTGCTTTATAGAAGGTGGGTATATCTTTAAACCTTACATAGTAGACCCTGAGACTACATCAGATATGGTGGAAAGGTTACTCTATAGAAGGTGGGTATATCATCAAACCTTACATAGTAGACCTTGAGACAACATCAGATATGGTGGAAAGGTTGCTTTATAGAAGGTGGGTATATCTTTAAACCTTACATCGTAGACCTTGAGACAACATCAGATATGGTGGAAAGGTTGCTTTATAGAAGGTGGGTATATCTTTAAACCTTACATAGTAGACCCTGAGACTACATCAGATATGGTGGAAAGATTGCTCTATAGAAGGTGGGTATATCTCTAAACCTTACATAGTAGACCCTGAGACTACATCAGATATGGTGGAAAGGTTGCTTTATAGAAGGTGGGTATATCTTTTAACCTTACATAGTAGACCCTGATACAACATCAGATATGGTGGAAAGGTTGCTCTATGGAAGGTGGATATATCTTTTAACCTTACATCGTAGTCCCTGAGACAACATCTGATATGGTGGAAAGGTTGCTCTATAGAAGGTTGTTATATCTTTAAACCTTACATAGTAGACCCTGAGACTACATCAGATATGGTGGAAAGGTTACTTTATAGAAGGTGGGTATATCTTTAAACCTTACATAGTAGACCCTGAGACAACATCAGATATGGTGGAAAGGTTGCTCTATAGAAGGTTGGTATATCTTTAAACCTTACATAGTAGACCTTGAGACAACATCAGATATGGTGGAAAGGTTACTTTATAGAAGGTGGGTATATCTTTAAACCTTACATAGTAGACCTTGAGACAACATCAGATATGGTGGAAAGGTTACTCTATAGAAGGTGGGTATATCTCTAAACCTTACATAGTAGACCCTGAGACTACATCAGATATGGTGGAAAGGTTGCTCTATAAAAGGTGGGTATATCTTTAAACCTTACATAGTAGACCCTGAGACAACATCAGATATGGTGGAAAGGTTGCTCTATAGAAGGTGGGTATATTTTTAAACCTTACATAGTAGACCCTGAGACAACATCAGATATGGTGGAAAGGTTGCTCTATGGAAGGTGGATATATCTTTTAACCTTACATCGTAGACCCTGAGATAACATCAGATATGGTGGAAAGGCTTCTCTATAGAAGGTGGGTATATCTTTAAACCTTACATAGTAGACCTTGAGACAACATCTGATATGGTGGAAAGGTTACTCTATAGAAGGTGGGTATATCTTTAAACCTTACATAGTAGACCTTGAGACTACACCAGATATGGTGGAAAGGTTGCTTTATAGAAGGTGGGTATATCTCTAAACCTTACATAGTAGACCTTGAGACAACATCTGATATGGTGGAAAGGTTGCTCTATAGAAGGTTGGTATATCTTTAAACCTTACATAGTAGACCCTGAGACAACATCAGATATGGTGGAAAGGTTGCTCTATAGAAGGTAGGTATATCTTTAAACCTTACATCGTAGACCCTGAGATAACATCAGATATGATGGAAAGGCTTCTCTATAGAAGGTGGGTATATCTTTAAACCTTACATAGTAGACCTTGAGACAACATCTGATATGGTGGAAAGGTTACTCTATAGAAGGTGGGTATATCTTTAAACCTTACATAGTAGACCTTGAGACTACACCAGATATGGTGGAAAGGTTGCTTTATAGAAGGTGGGTATATCTCTAAACCTTACATAGTAGACCTTGAGACAACATCTGATATGGTGGAAAGGTTGCTCTATAGAAGGTGGGTATATCTTTAAACCTTACATAGTAGACCCTGAGACAACATCAGATATGGTGGAAAGGTTGCTCTATAGAAGGTAGGTATATCTTTAAACCTTACATCGTAGACCCTGAGACTACATCAGATATGGTGGAAAGGTTGCTTTATAGAAGGTGGGTATATCTCTAAACCTTACATAGTAGACCTTGAGACAACATCTGATATGGTGGAAAGATTGCTCTATAGAAGGTAGGTATATCTTTAAACCTTACATAGTAGACCCTGAGACAACATCAGATATGGTGGAAAGGTTGCTCTATAGAAGGTGGGTATATCTTTAAACCTTACATAGTAGACCCTGAGACTACATCAGATATGGTGGAAAGGTTACTCTATAGAAGGTAGGTATATCTTTAAACCCTACATAGTAGACCCTGAGATAACATCAGATATGGTGGAAAGGTTGCTCTATAGAAGGTGGGTATATCTTTAAACCTTACATCGTAGACCCTGAGACTACATCAGATATGGTGGAAAGGTTGCTTTATAGAAGGTGGGTATATCTTTAAACCTTACATAGTAGACCCTGAGACTACATCAGATATGGTGGAAAGGTTGCTTTATAGAAGGTGGGTATATCTTTAAACCTTACATAGTAGACCCTGAGACTACATCAGACATGGTGGAAAGGTTGCTTTATAGAAGGTGGGTATATCTTTAAACCTTACATAGTAGACCCTGAGACTACATCAGATATGGTGGAAAGGTTGCTTTATAGAAGGTGGGTATATCTTTAAACCTTACATAGTAGACCCTGAGACTACATCAGACATGGTGGAAAGGTTGCTTTATAGAAGGTGGGTATATCTTTAAACCTTACATAGTAGACCTTGAGACAACATTAGATATGGTGGAAAGGTTGCTCTATAGAAGGTGGATATATCTTTTAACCTTACATAGTAGACCCTGAGACAACATCAGACATGGTGGAAAGGTTGCTTTATAGAAGGTGGATATATCTTTTAACCTTACATAGTAGACCCTGAGACAACATCAGATATGGTGGAAAGGTTGCTCTATAGAAGGTGGATATATCTTTTAACCTTACATAGTAGTCCCTGAGACAACATCTGATATGGTGGAAAGGTTGCTCTATAGAAGGTGTGTATATCTTTAAACCTTACATAGTAGACCCTGAGACAACATCAGATATGGTGGAAAGGTTGCTCTATAGAAGGTGGGTATATCTTTAAACCTTACATAGTAGACCCTGAGACAACATCAGATATGGTGGAAAGGTTACTCTATAGAAGGTTGGTATATCTTTAAACCTTACATAGTAGACCTTGAGACAACATCTGATATGGTGGAAAGGTTGCTTTATAGAAGGTGGGTATATCTTTAAACCTTACATAGTAGACCCTGAGACAACATCAGATATGGTGGAAAGGTTGCTCTATAGAAGGTGGGTATATCTTTAAACCCTACATAGTAGACCCTGAGATAACATCAGATATGGTGGAAAGGTTGCTCTATAGAAGGTGGGTATATCTTTAAACCTTACATAGTAGACCCTGAGATAACATCAGATATGGTGGAAAGGTTACTCTATAGAAGGTAGGTATATCTTTAAACCCTACATAGTAGACCCTGAGATAACATCAGATATGGTGGAAAGGTTGCTCTATAGAAGGTGGGTATATCTTCAAACCTTACATAGTAGACCCTAAGACAACATCAGACATGGTGGAAAGGTTGCTCTATAGAAGGTGGGTATATCTTCAAACCTTACATAGTAGACCTTGAGACAACATCTGATATGGTGGAAAGGTTGCTCTATAGAAGGTGGGTATATCTTCAAACCTTACATAGTAGACCCTAAGACAACATCAGACATGGTGGAAAGGTTGCTCTATAGAAGGTGGGTATATCTTCAAACCTTACATAGTAGACCTTGAGACAACATCTGATATGGTGGAAAGGTTGCTCTATAGAAGGTGGGTATATCTTCAAACCTTACATAGTAGACCTTGAGACAACATCTGATATGGTGGAAAGGTTGCTCTATAGAAGGTGGGTATATCTTCAAACCTTACATAGTAGACCTTGAGACAACATCTGATATGGTGGAAAGGTTGCTCTATAGAAGGTGGGTATATCTTCAAACCTTACATAGTAGACCTTGAGACAACATCTGATATGGTGGAAAGGTTACTCTATAGAAGGTGGGTATATCTTCAAACCTTACATAGTAGACCCTAAGACAACATCAGACATGGTGGAAAGGTTACTCTATAGAAGGTGGGTATATCTTCAAACCCTATAAAGTAGACCTTGAGACAACATCTGATATGGTGGAAAGGTTACTCTATAGAAGGTGGGTATATCTTCAAACCTTACATAGTAGACCTTGAGACAACATCTGATATGGTGGAAAGGTTGCTCTATAGAAGGTGGGTATATCTTCAAACCTTACATAGTAGACCCTGAGACAACATCAGACATGGTGGAAAGGTTGCTCTATAGAAGGTGGGTATATCTTCAAACCCTATAAAGTAGACCTTGAGACAACATCTGATATGGTGGAAAGGTTACTCTATAGAAGGTGGGTATATCTTCAAACCTTACATAGTAGACCCTAAGACAACATCAGACATGGTGGAAAGGTTGCTCTATAGAAGGTGGGTATCACTTCAAACCCTATAAAGTAGACCTTGAGACAACATCTGATATGGTGGAAAGGTTACTCTATAGAAGGTGGGTATATCTTCAAACCTTACATAGTAGACCTTGAGACAACATCTGATATGGTGGAAAGGTTACTCTATAGAAGGTGGGTATATCTTCAAACCTTACATAGTAGACCTTGAGACAACATCTGATATGGTGGAAAGGTTACTCTATAGAAGGTGGGTATATCTTCAAACCTTACATAGTAGACCTTGAGACAACATCTGATATGGTGGAAAGGTTGCTCTATAGAAGGTGGGTATATCTTCAAACCTTACATAGTAGACCCTAAGACAACATCAGACATGGTGGAAAGGTTGCTCTATAGAAGGTGGGTATATCTTCAAACCTTACATAGTAGACCTTGAGACAACATCTGATATGGTGGAAAGGTTGCTCTATAGAAGGTGGGTATATCTTCAAACCTTACATAGTAGACCTTGAGACAACATCTGATATGGTGGAAAGATTGCTTTATAGAAGGTGGGTATATCTTCAAACCCTATAAAGTAGACCTTGAGACAACATCTGATATGGTGGAAAGGTTACTCTATAGAAGGTGGGTATATCTTCAAACCTTACATAGTAGACCTTGAGACAACATCTGATATGGTGGAAAGGTTGCTCTATAGAAGGTGGGTATATCTTCAAACCTTACATAGTAGACCTTGAGACAACATCTGATATGGTGGAAAGGTTGCTCTATAGAAGGTGGGTATATCTTCAAACCCTATAAAGTAGACCTTGAGACAACATCTGATATGGTGGAAAGGTTACTCTATAGAAGGTGGGTATATCTTCAAACCTTACATAGTAGACCCTAAGACAACATCAGACATGGTGGAAAGGTTGCTCTATAGAAGGTGGGTATCACTTCAAACCCTATAAAGTAGACCTTGAGACAACATCTGATATGGTGGAAAGGTTACTCTATAGAAGGTGGGTATATCTTCAAACCTTACAAAGTAGACCTTGAGACAACATCTGATATGGTGGAAAGGTTACTCTATAGAAGGTGGGTATATCTTCAAACCTTACATAGTAGACCTTGAGACAACATCTGATATGGTGGAAAGGTTACTCTATAGAAGGTGGGTATATCTTCAAACCTTACATAGTAGACCTTGAGACAACATCTGATATGGTGGAAAGGTTACTCTATAGAAGGTGGGTATATCTTTAAACCTTACATATTAGACCCTGAGACAACATCAGACATGGTGGAAAGGTTACTCTATAGAAGGTGGGTATATCTTCAAACCTTACATAGTAGACCTTGAGACAACATCTGATATGGTGGAAAGGTTGCTCTATAGAAGGTGGGTATATCTTCAAACCTTACATAGTAGACCCTGAGACTACATCAGACATGGTGGAAAGGTTGCTCTATAGAAGGTGGGTTTCTTGTTAATTATGCTTCAGCTGTAGACAGTAGCTTAAGAGCAAATGCTCATCTTCAGTTCTACTGTGTTCATTTCTTACAAAAAGGGGTACATGTCATATAAAATCTATGACTATGTAAAATGCCAGAGAGAATAAGTGAATATTATTTTTTCCAGATCCTTACAGAGCTTCTACTCCTTTGCACTGATACCTATAGGTCACTTATCAATGCCGGGACCAGTCAACATCACCTTTAATGACATCGTAGGAGACAACACTAAGGAAAAGACAGAACTTTTACACTGGAATCCTGGTAATATATGTCATAAATAATAAGACATTATAGAGTTATTTACTGATTGTGAAAAGAAGAAAAAAATACATACATGTATGAAGGCAATTTTTGTTAACACCTACTGCCTTAAGCATATTTTATGATTATAATGATAAAATATGACAAAGCACCTATCACCTATAGAAACAAGAGGCTCCCAGGAGCCTAAATCGCTCACCTGGTCTTGATGTCACCCTATAAAGACTTTTGTAGTGGTAAATGAGCTGAACATTTAAGCAAGCAACAGCTTCTCTCTATCTACTATAGTTTCGTACTGTTGGCCCAAAACATGAAAAAAGTTATTTTAGGGGCCATAACCCCTATTAGGGGTCATCAAACGAATTTGATCCTATGAAGACTTTTGTAGAGCTAAATGAGCTGAAGCAAGCAACGGCTTTTCTCTATCTGCTATAGTTTTCATTCTATAGGCCAAAAACATGAAAACCCGTTATTTTAGGGGCCTTAATCCTTATAATGGGTCATCTGACAACTTCGATCCTATGGAGACTTCTGTAGAGCTAAATGAGCTGAACATTTAAGCAAGCAACAGCTTTTCTCTATCTGCTATAGTTTTCATTCTATAGGCCAAAAACATGGAACAAGAGTTAACACTAAAGTATGTCTCGCCTGCCGGCACCATCAGAAACAATTATTCTTTCTTACTTCCACTATATTTTGCATTTACATGGATTTTCAGTTTCTGAGATCAAAAGATGTTTAAAGAACTTAAACATTGCAAATATATGCAATAAAAATAATCAAAGTCACTCAACCGGAAAATCAAGGTCAAAGTCAAAAGATGGGGATGCAACTGTGCTAAGCTACTACTGGGGCATATGTATACCAAGTTTCATCAACCTAGGACCTATAGTTCTTGAGATACTGGGTATGGAGGTGCTCGCAAAACTTTTCCATTGCTATTATATGTATTAAAAATTGTCAAAGTCACTCAACCAAAAAATCAAGGTCAAGGTCAAAAGATGGGGATGCAACTGTGGTAAGCTACTACTGGGGCATATGCATACCAAGTTTCATCAACCTAGGACCTATAGTTCTTGAGATATGGAGGTGCTCGCAAAACTTTTTCATTGCTATTATATGTATTGAAAATTGTCAAAGTCATTCAACCGGAAAATCAAGGTCAAGGTCAAAAGATGGGGATTCAACTGTGCTAAGCTACTACTGGGGCATATGCATACCAAGTTTCATCAACCCAGGACCTATAGTTCTTGAGATATGGAGGTGCTCATAAAACTTTTCCAAAAAGTTAACGCCGCCGCCGGTAAAGTAACCCGTATGTCCTGCTCTGCTTCGCAGGCGAGACAAAAACCATTATTTTAGGGGCCGTGAACCTTATAAGGGATCATCTGACAAATTAGATCCTATGAAGACTTTTGTAGAGCTAAATGAGCTGAACATTTAAGCAAGCAACAGCTTCACTCTATGGGCTGTAACCCCTATAAGGGGTCATTTGACAACTTTGACCAAATGGAGACTTTTGTAGAGCTTTTGATGCTGAAACAGTAGGGGGGCATCAGATTTCATCTATCTCTTATACTTTTTGATTTATAAGCCAAAAACCGTAGTCTGACCCCCCCTGGTCTATTTTTAGCAACGGTGGCCATGTTTTTTGACGGATCAAAAATCGAAACACAACTTTTGTGCAGGACACCCTAAGGATCAATCATACCAAGTTTCATTGAAGTCTGTTCAGTAGTTTCAGAGGAGAAGATTTTTAAAAAATTGTTAACAGACGACGACGGACGCCAAGTGATGGCAATAGCTCACATTGACCTTCGGTCCAGGTGAGCTAATAAATATACACTGCCTTGAAACCCATTTATAGAGATTTTATTCTAGAACAGCCCTTAGTAAAAGACTGAAATGTTTTGTACAAACTTATCTTTTATGAAAATCTGTTAAAATTATTTGAATAATGACATTTTTAAAGTTTTTATTGAATTATTATTATTCACACTAGAGTAAAATATTATCTTTTATTTAAAAAGTAATACAACAATGGGAGATTACAAGTAGAACATGCGATGGACAAATATCAGAAACCAAGAACAGTGATAGCACTATAACTGTCATGGTAAGAGCTATTAAAAAAATATGTTTTTGAATTTTTTGTCACATGCTATTAAAAGATTAAACCAACATATAGGGAGTACATTGGCACATTCTGTCTTCCTTTGGATTTATAAAAAAATTGTCACAGTTTCCTCAAGACTTTTTTCACAGAATACATTGAAAATCTGGTGACCTACGTCTTCCTTGGAAGACCACAATTCTGGTTTTTGATTTAAAAAAAAATCATTTGTATAATTTGATAGATTATAGACTATAGTAAGATTTGTATTACACTCTTGAATAACCAGATTTGTAGATCTCATTGTTGCTGTTTTAGCCTTAGATTTTAATTGTGTTTGGATGATTATCCATTTTTTTTATTCCCACAGATTTGTAACACTTGGAGACAAGAAAAGTCAGAACAACATTCAAACAGGAAGAGGAGATCAGCTGATTCTACTGATACCTTTTTATCAACTGAGACCCAGTTCATAATGACCTCCCTTAGTAAGAGCATTCACAACTCTCCTCCCAGATTAACAAGTCCTGGTTCTGTTACAATGGATGAAGATGGTGGTAAGAATACATTAATACATATTTGAAACTGGGACAATAATTTTTACATTCATCCTTTTTGGCCGATTTCGTGAAGTGCAAATCTGGGTTATTAGATAGTGAATGTCAGGCGGTGGGCGGGTGGGCAGGGAAGAAATTTTCATAACAGCTTTCTCAACAACTACTCATCACAGCCACTTGTATTTGGTAAACAGCATTGGGGTGGGGTCCCTTAACATGTGATTAAATTTCAAGTCTGTCACTCACCTACTTCCTGTGAAAGGAAATCCTGCCATTTTTTACTTTTACATTGTCTTGCAATTTTTACAAAGTTATTTTTCGTTTCATGTGCCTGTTTATTTACCACATCTAGGTCTGTGCTCAAATGGATTCTTCTAAATCTTAAGTCCTATCAGATCAAATTTCTAAGCAATTAGAAACATATGAGAAATTTTTAAAAGTAGTGGTCCTTAACTAAATATGTCTAATTATTATATTGGCTTTACTTTTTATTTAACCTGGCTGGTTACAGGTTAATTATTTTGGGCGTTTTCAGTAAATAAAGGTAACAACAAAACTACTAAAATGATACCACAAAAACTAAGAAAATTAGGCTCCACCCAACCAGCTGAAATAAATAAGAGTAATACAATTGTTTAGTATGATCTTGTTAATACAAAGCTACCTTCAAAGACAGTAATAAAGGCTGAGGCATGAAATCAGATAATAATGAAATTGTGGTTAAAGTGTATGCCACACCGTTATAATATCCATGACAAATCTTGTTACCTTTTAGGAACTCTCCAGTACCAGCTAAAGGCTGTTGATGATGAAGGAGAAGAAGTCTTGTTTTTACTTAATGACAGTTTCACTGGTTACTCCATGGGTACACCGACACTGACTAAGGATGGGATGTAAGTTATGTTTAACAATAGCAGATTAATTTCTTCCTGTCCCCTACCAATATATGACAATTTGTTAAAGAGTATACAGGAATTGCCATGCCATTGCTTTTAATTTGTCTCCCTTTATACTGGTAAGTGGAATTAAGTGAAATTTTACCTGAAGGAAGTTCATTATATGGAGATTTGTATGCTGGTTACTGTGGTTTCATTATTATTGGTGGGATATTAATTTTCATGGGTGGCTTTGACCCATGAAATTTGATACCCCACGAATAGGAAATTTAACATTGAAATGTATGCTGCAGACTTCAAAACCACAAAATTAAGAATCCACAAACTGACTCTATTTCATCTAACCATGAAAATTGGTACCCACGAAAATAAATGAATCCACAGTATTTAAGATTCATTAATCATCAGGGAACATAATTGAAATTGATATTTTTCCCATTAATAATCTGAAATAAGGGTTTGGTATCTGTAATGAGCTTGATTCCAATTCTTATCTTGTTTCATTATATGTGTATGTCTAACATTGTGAAAGTATTTGCCTGTTCTTGTTTGCATGTATACCCCAAATTTCATGTCACAGATGTCAAAATGAAATAATATAAAACCTTTTTTCTATTTATAGATTATTGTACACTCCATGTAAAGATTGCTCAGGTGTGGAATCTATTCCTGTCATTCTGACTGAGAATCAAACAGACCCAGACATCCCACCTGCTGACACCCCTGTCACCCTGACAATAAAGGTCAAGGACATCAATGACCCTCCCACTGTATTTGTCACTCAGTATGGTAGTTCAGTGATGCATGCTGATCCGACAGAGCCCATAAAGGTACTTATATTATTTGTTTATATTTTTCTTAGTCCTTTTGTTATAAATTTGTAAGTTAAATTCATTCTTGGTGAGCATTCCAGCTCTTTAAAGCTAGCCTATTGTTTTTGATTTTTTTTTTACCTCTTGATAATTAGTCCTGGGCAGGGGTACTGGAATTACAGTTAAATTATCAGACATAAGAATGAAACGGTTTTATGGCATCTTGGTCTGATCATAAGGTAATGAATTGAGTTACAAAAATGTATATGTTATTATGTCTCCCCTTCCCAGAAGGGGGAGACATATTGTTTTTGTGTCAGTTCTTCTTCTTCTTCTTCTTCTCATACAAAGCGTGTCCGGGCTATAACTTTTTTATCCTTTGAGATAGGGCTTTGATATTTGGCATGTGGATGTATCACCATAAGACGATGTGTCGCTTACCAGAATGACCTTCGTATGACCTTGACCTTTGACCTTTAGGTCAAATTAATGCTAATTTTACATCCAAAGTGTTCCAGGCCATAACTTTTTTGTTCTTTGACAAAGGACTTTGATATTTGACATGTGGATGTATCACCATGAGACGATGTGTCGCATACCAGAATGACCTTCATATGACCTTGACATTTTACTTCAAGGTCAAATAAATGCTAATTTTACATCCAAGTGTTCCGAGCCATAACTTTTTTGTTCTTTGACAAAGGACTTTGATATTTGGCATGTGGATGTATCACCATGAGACAATGTGTTGCGAACAAGAATGAACTTCATTTGACCTTGACCTTTGACCTCAAGATCAAATTAATGCTATTTTACATCCAAAGTGTTTCAGGCCATAACTTTTTTGTTCTTTGACATAGGGCTTTGATATTTTGGCATGTGGATGTATCACCATAAGATGATGTGTAGAGTACCAGAATGACCTTCGTATGACCTTGACCTTTGACCTAAAGGTTAAATAACTGTTACTTTTACATGGAAAGTGTGTCTGTGCCATAACTTTTTTGTTCTTTGACATAGGGCTATAATATTTGACATGTGAATGTATCACCATGAGACGATGTGTTGCATACCAGAATGACCTTCATATGACCTTGACCTTTTACCTCAAGGTCAAATTTATGCTAATTTTACATCCAAAGTGTTCCGGGCCATAACTTTTTTGTTCTTTGACATAGGGCTTTGATATTGGCATGTGGATGTATCACCATAGGACGATGTGGTGTGAACCTGAATGACCTTCGTATGACCTTGACCTAAAGGTTGAATTAATGCTCATTCTACATGGAAAGTGTGTCTGTCCAAACTTTTTTGTTCTTTGACATAGGTCTATAATATATGACATGTGCATGTATCACCATGAGATGATGGGTCGCCTACCAGAATGACCTTCATATGACCTTGACCTTTGACTTAAAAATAAAATTAATGCTATTTTTACATGTTAAACATGTCTGGGCCATATATATTTTAATCCTTTAAACAAAAAGCTTTGAATTTTGACATGATAATGTGTCATCATGGGAACAATGTGTCACTAACGTTAATGACCTTGACCTGTGACTACAATGTCAAATAAATGCTAATTTGGCATGCAAAGCTTTCCAGGCCATAACTTTTTTATCCTTTGACATCGGGCTTTAGAATGTAGATGTATAATTATTAAACAATTTGTTGTACAATGTATGTCATTGTGACTTTGACCTTTTGACCTCAAGGTTGAATTTAAGGAAGGGGAGACATCAGTTTTAGTGCGCTAAAACAGTTTTTCCTAGTTGATCCTTGTAGAAATGAATTGTACTATGTAATATTTGTACACTATATACATACTGTTCAATTTACAGGTCTACCTTGAACAGATGACAGACTTTAACAGAGAGAAATGGTCAGATCCATTTATGGCCGTAGTAGGAGCTTATGATGTTGAAAAGTCAGATGTACACAGCATTGAAGTGTTTGAACCTAAATATGGGAACTATACATTAATAAACAGAGATACCACTCCATTGGATATTTCAGCATGTCCTGAAAAACCAAAGGTTACCTTCAAACATTTTTTTTTGTTGGTGTGGCATATTTGTTTTTGGTGTCACAAATATGTCAAAGTTTAGATTTAATTTAATTTTTTTTAAATCAAACAGCAAAAGCATTGGTTCATTCATCATTTGTTTCATATATTTCCACACAAAGGGTCATTCTTATTGAATTGGAATTGAATCTATTTATAGAATATAAAGCCATTATTTAGAATTGCAAAAATTCACAATGGGCAGTTAATATATACTGCTACAATACATGCAAAAATGATATGAATTAATGAAGACTTTTTTACAGTGTTGATATATATCACAGCATAAACAACACTATGAACCAAAAAAAGTACTGTCTATACCAGACACAGTCATTTTTTTACTGCCTTACACTGTTATTTACTGTGAAACTACTGCCAAACAACAGTAAATTACCATTACCACCCTATACAACCAAGGACAGTTTGTGACAGTGATTACCTTCCGCCTATAATGCACTGTCCTACATTGGCTTGCACTGTCCGGCATTGGTGCAGTTTCTCATAGATCGTGACAGACTTTACCTGGATTGTGAATCACTGTCCTAAATTGTTACAATTTTGGGCAGTAGTTAACAATTTTACTTGTATTGTTTATCACTGTCCTGGCCCTTGACAATTTTGCACAGCAGTTGACAATTTTTCTTGACCTATTATGCACTGTCCACCATTGCCATAGTAAAAGGCAGTTCTTGACAAGACATCCACCAACTGTTATGCACTGTTGTGAATTGCTGCAGGAAATATTAGGTCATGACAGATTTGTGTTTTCTGTCTTGAACTGTCATGAACTTAAGCAGGAAAGAATAGATTGTAACAGTTTATAATTGTTTATTATTTACTGTCCTTCATTTTGTTAGTTTTTGGCGGCGACAAGTATATTTTTATTAATGATAACCTAGCCTGATACAACGCATGCTCGAAGTTCTATGTATTTTATTTCCGCATATTTTTGTATCAGAATCTTAATCAAAACCACAAGTTTATAAGCAACCCGGAAATACTCCTATATTTAAAAAAACTAAAGGAACTCCTCTAACACAACTTTATAGAGCACACATGTAACCTCTTATCCTTATGCAAAACATCACATTAACGTTTACAGCTGACAAAAAAGATCTTCTATTTCAAGGTGGTGTCCATATACCATATATGAATTGAATTTCTATACAAATCTGTACATAACCCATGAAAGAATTTCGACACATTTGATTAGGCATGGACCATTTAATTTTCGGGTGGGTTGGAATTAAAAGAAATATTCTGGCTCTGAATTTTGGCCTAAAAAATAGTCTGGCCAGCTTATAGCGCAAAAAAAAAATAATCTGGCCCTCATTTTGCGCATTAGAAAAAGAGGTTTTCTGAACTAAATTTTCTAGCATTGAGTGTATGGGAAAAAATAAGCTGGCCCGCGCAGCGGTCGAAAAAAAAATCCCGGCTTGGGTGAAAATCACAGCCCCCCCCCCAGAAAATCAAATGGTCGTTGCCTTAGTTTCTCCACCAGCAACCACGTAAACACAATATTAAGTGCTACAGTTTCACCAATATAAGACTCGTAAGAGACGCTTGTACCCGAAAGTAGAAATTGAACAACGGATGCTAAGTGATGGCATTCCAGAAAACAGAACAGACGGACGTTTATATTTTCTGACACTTTCTACTGAGCGATTGTCAGTTCTTGGCCAGATATCTTGCTCTGGTACTCCTGCTTGATAGAGGACAATGGCCCGGGACAGTTGCACGCGTTCTTTTGCTAGTGAAATTTGTAAAATAACCTTCCAATCCGGCTTTTTACACTGAACTTAATTTATCGACTGATGACGGGTTTGAAACAATTTTTTTTTGCCTTTTGCACTAGGCCTTTTGTAGAATTAATCGCCATTCATTAAAAAAACTTTTGAACAAGACCTCATTTTGACAATTATGCTAAATGTTGACGCTTTAGACCACACAAAATAACCAAATTAAACAATAAGTTGAAATAACTAAATAAGACACTTTTTTGTAATAAAATCGACACGTCAACAAAGTTTCAAGCCACGTGAGGCCGATTTGTTTTTCTCGGAAAAGCGATGGCGGACCTCGAAGAAAGCACCTAGATTTTCAGAAAATGTTTTTTTTTCTCGGAAAAGCGATAGCGGACCTCGATTTTCAGAAAATGCATTCTTGGTAAAGCGATAGCGGACCTCGACGAAAGCACCTAGATTCGGAAAAACACTTTGCCTATCATGTGCCGGCCTATCAATCATAAACAATGAGATGTGGAATACATGTCGCGACCAAACCAACATTCATGATATATTTCGCTACTTTTCCTTGAAAAAGCAGTTCTATATTTTGCTCTTTCTTTTTTATTCAAATTGATTATTCATCACATGTGGCTCATTTGAAGGACTTTTTCATGTTAAAATATGATTCATGGTTAAGAAAATTTAAAAAAAAACTACAAATGCAGGGAGTGACAGATAAATCTCACCTTTGTACGTTTTGCTAGATCCAAGGCTAGATCACCTTTTAAATAATATGAATTTTCCGTTTTGATCCTTTGCAGTATGTTCCCGAAGCTTTCCTAAGATAAGCCATAAGAAAGGTTCTTAGACAGACTTACGGAAACATCTAGGAATGACTTAAGAAATACTTAGTGGTGTTTTCGAAGTATTCATAGTATTTCTTAACTCAGGCAATCCTAACTATAATTGGCCGGATTTCACGGAGAGAAAAATCCGGGTTATGAAATGGTGAATGTCGGGCGGGCGGGCGGGGAAATACTTTTCGTAACAGTTTTTTCAGCAACTACTGATCACACCCACTTGATATTTGGTATACAACATCAGGGTGAGGTCCCATAACGTGGGATTCGATTTCAGGTCTGTCGCTCACCTACTTCCTGTTTAACGAAATCCGGCAATTTTTGACTTTGACAGATTTTTTTAATATAAAACGGCAGGTATAAAGGCACGACTATGCATTTCAATAAATAATCAATTAATATAATATATTATTACTTGTGTTAGTTTTTGTTAAGAAATTAAAACTGTGAACATATGAAGAGTGAGTTGGTGTTTTACGCCCTTGCTGAACGCTTTATAGGTGAACATGATAAAATGAACATGAAATGATGATGAGAAAGGGGGATATCAAATTTTGAAGACCACACGAAAATGGGAGAGGTGGGTAGAAAAATTTAGCCTATGTGATGATCTTCTTGGCGGTCAACAAAGGGGTCTTTTACGTGCATGAAGCGTGACACTCTCACCAAACGTTGGCTCACTATGGTCAGCGGTCAGGATTTCTGTATTTATAGACCTGAAAACACCCGCGGACGATGGTCATCCTATTCACTCATCTAGGGTACACACTTTGTCGCACTGGCAGAATCAGAATCTCAAGACCCTCAGTCGCCTCTTACGACAAACTAGACTCTGCTGCGGGCCAATTCAGCTACCGGACCCAAACATATGAAGAAAAATAAAGTCAATGAAGAAATACTTACAGAAGATAATATATTATAATTTCCGACTATACAAAAAAAATATCTTATCTTATACTTCTATATAACATTTTTAATGTTATTTGATTTAATGATATAAATCCTTCAAAATCTTTCCCTGCCAAAATATTGGTGTTTCTTGCATAGGTATGACATCATTTCATCTAGATTCGTTTTTAAGAATTATTGATTTAGATCATTAATAGGGTTGAAATACATTTGGAACGTCAGGTGTCCTAAAGTAAGGAGAAAATTTAATACGGAGTATCCCAAATTGAGAGACCTTCGTAAACATGACTCAACTTAGGTCTTAAGACGGACTTGGGTAATGTCATACAATGTTTAATGAAAAAAATCTGATAAATGATTATGATGTTGTTCAATGATACAAATAAAGGCTAGATAAAGGATAAGAATTAAATTTTATAACTAAAATAGTAAATTTGGAATGACAGAATAAAAAGGATTATATATTATATGTACATATACCAGTAGTAGTTTGTTTATTTATTACGAGTTTTTAAATTCAGAAATATTTTAAATAAAAAGGGCGGTGGACAGGGGGGGGTCCTCTTCCACCGCTCCCCGCCCCCTCCACCCCCGTTCCACGCCCCTTTCATCCCCGCTCGCCGCCTTCTCAAACCCAGTACCCCTGTCCCCCCTGTCCACCCCCTCCACCTCCGCTCCCCGCCCCTCCACCTCGCTTCCCGCTCCTATCACCCCCGTTCCCCGCCCCTTTCATCCCCGCTCCCCGCCCCTTCTACCCCCGCTCCCCGTCCCCTCAACCCCCGTACCCCCTTTCCGCCCCTTCATAAAATGATTTGCGTACTTGGGTGCATTTAAGTACGGCTTGTTGATTTTGGTAGTTACATGTACCAGAGTTACAATAAACATGTCAAAACTTCTTTCACAATAAACATTTAAACTCATCATACCAATTCAAAAATATTTCACAAATACAATGTATCATCAGTTTTATAGATATTAATTCCTTTTATACAAATTCATTTTTACCACAGGACAATTTTTACAACAAAAGGAGCTAAATTAAAACAAAATGTTTTTTTTTTTTTAACGATTAATCAAACGCTCAAGACTGCGCACACGTATATTAAATGAAATTAATAAACCATTACTTTTTTTTTTCATTCATTGGTTTAATAAATAATAAACATTCACATATTTCAGTTCTTGTTTTTGTTTATGTGTTATCTAATTTTATTTGTGCGACATACAATTTTATGATACACATGTATGCAATTCGTATTCAAAATTTGCCTCCATATAACCCTAACTGTACATGTATTCGATAACTTTTAGCATTCAAACCGTTTGATTTTAATAGAATATCTATAGAATATGTCAAGTTTAAGTATATATAAGCTCTTCCACCATTCACGTTGAACTGGACTTTTTGTTATCATTGTTTCCCTTTACATATAGGATCAATTAATAACTTGTTTAATGCATTACGTATTCATAAAATTAATATTTATCTAACTAACTATCTAACTAACTATCTAAATGATTTATTAATATGGGGAAAAAACTTTGCAGATTTATTTGTAAATAAAAACTAAATTGCAATTTTATGAACACATTGCCACCTTAATCTTTTCATGTTTATTTTTGAATCTGGCTCAGGCCGGTCCTTCGATCTGCAATACACATTCTATAATACTGGAACGTTTGTCGATAGCTGGAAAGGTAAGATGTACTTTAATGTGTCGAACGAGCTGCATTGTTGCTATCCTTGTCGCCGACTATAAAGAAGATAGTCCAAAATAATATACCTGATCATGACTTGTAAAATTTGTTTAATGAAATGTACGTCTTCCGTTTACCAGCGGTAAAGCATAGCCGGTGACCCTTTCCCCAGAAATTTTAAGGTGGCACATTTTGCGGCGTTTCTGAATGGACCCAATGTTGCATTTGCCCCTTTGTCACAACTAATTAAAAAAAAATGATCAACATAACACATTTATTAAATTAAACAACATCCATGATAATGTTTCATAATCTTGATTTACCATGAAAGCCTCAGTAGTCTGTCTCTCGGGAGACAGATGTTTTCTCACCACCTGTCTTTGCTGGGAAGTTTTTTTTTCGCAGAAGCCCTAACCCACTTCCCCGGGAATTCTCAGCAGAGACATCTGCCGCCTGTTTATCTAAAATTGTTTAAAAATTAAGAGTTATTACTTGTTAATTGTTGGAAATTCTTGTATAGAAAAGTAATGAATTTTGAAGATCTTTAAAAATAAGTTTGTTAGACTAAACAACAAGAACACTCATACATGTAGAACGATTAACTATTGGTAGCGTCCTGATTTTATGCCTTGAGTTACGTCACTGATATTTTCAAAACAGGAAGTAGATGGGCGACAGGGATTTAGTTGCTAGATACATGCTTTAAATTATAATGGATTATATAGGTCATTGATGACGCATAATGCAACACGTATCTGTTTTTCGCAACATGTACAAAATATGGAGTCCAGAAAAATAAAAATGTTAATTAACCGTATGTGCGCTACAATCTGTAACATTTATTCACAACTCCTAATAGATCTACATCACACAATTAATTTTCATAAAACTTGCAATAATGAAGTGCATATGGAAGGGTCTGAGAGTAAAAAAAAAGGACTTTTAAAGAAGAAGAATATGAAATAAGAAAGTGTGTGCTCACCTCTCTCGAGAAATAATAATTTTGATTAGCTTATGTCTACTTAGATTTGGTATGATTAGATTGGAAGGGCTCTTATAGTATAGAACACGAAGATAGGTCGATCTTTCATGACAAGTTCTTAGTCATTGCATCCATAAAACATAATGTGATGTTTGATTGTATTAAGTGTTTCTACCACTTTTTAAATTATTGTTATACAAAACGGAACGCATAAACGGAACGCATAAAATACTTTCATTTCTTGTCAAGTGCATGCATTTTCCTGCGTTAAATGTTTAAAGTAAAACTGATGAATTTCTAAAACTGTAAAATCTCTCCTCTGAGCGTAAACTGCCTCAGGTACGCGTTAGGGTAATTAAACTGCTACCTAGACAGACATGCAGGTATTAAGTAATATACATGTCGTTCACAATAAACATCCTGTCTACTGCCTGGCCACACACAGCAGGATACCCATCAAGACATTTTCACGGCAGTATTGCGTAACTTGTTAATTGACAAATGCGTCTAAATTATGTTTAAATAATATAGACCGGGTTCAGGGGCGGACCATTTAACAATTAAACTTAATTTATATAAGGGGGTCATTTTATGTTTTGGTCGAAAAAAATATTTATTTTTAAAGATAAAAAGAGACAAAATACTTTATTATTTATTCTTTATTAGCATAATTTTAAAGTGCAGAAATAACCTCTGCTGCCAAAATATTTTTTTCAAGATAAATTTATTTCCCAGAAATAAATAAGTATACAAAGCGGAGAATATAGCGATCCGCTGGAAAATGGTAAAAGGCTTATGTTCAAGTGTGCATGTGGTAAGGATGTATTTTAACTATTGAGTAAGTCTTGGGAATTATAGACCCGTTTTGAACCATAGACCTGTAATTTTACAATTAGAAATAAAGGCTATAAATAAAACCATTAATCATATTGAAAGATACATTTAACACGGAAAAGAAGTTTTTTCATTGCTTTAATAGTTATGTATGTTGGCTAGAGCTATATTTTTACGCTTGTGCGTCCGTGCATCCAATCATCGGTGTATCTGTAACACTTTGGTGATCTTGAATACTACATAGTGGATGCCAATGATCATTGATTATATTTCAAAACTAGATTTGATTTGAATAGAAACTCACCACCCACTTGAAAATAGGTCACTGTGTCCTATATTTTACACATGAACAACTAGGGCTTGTTTCTTTGTTTACTTACTTACTTTGTTCGATGCATGTTTGGAGACAATAATATTTAAACACTATAGGTGTACACACCGCCCGCTTAAATTTAGGTCACTAAGAACTTCATGTTTAGGGGGTGGCGATATTTCAAGTACAGACGGTTCACCCATCGCTCATACACACATTTTCCTTCTAGTTTATCTTATTACTTGCAGTGGGTTTTTTCTTCTCCAATTATTATAATTGACATGAAAATTATAAAAATAATTATTTCCGAGTTTTAAAATTGACATTGAAAAGGTAAGTGTAAGAAAGGCATATTATATCTTATGCATGACGATGTTTAAACAAAATAGTAATTAATCTTAATTTTGAGCAACAAATATCAGCGATTTTAACAGCTTGTGTTAGAAAAGTTTCTTTCATTTTTTAAATAGAAGATTTTTCCAGGTGGCTTTATGAATGCATGTGACAGTTATGAATTTGTGGTTCTGATTTCTAATAGAAAAATATGTGAAAATAAAAATAAAACCCCCATAAAACTCGCGCATACGATGTGGCGGGCTAGGTTATAAGAAATTCTAAGTACAAAGTATTTAAAGCATAATAATTAGATAAAACTAAAAATAATCTCGTAAACTAACAAAATGAAGGACAGTAAATAAGAGACCGTTATAAATTGTTACCATCTATTATTTCCTGCTTAAGTTCATGACAGTTCAAGACAGAAAACACAAATCTGTCATGACCTAATATTTCCTGCAGCAATTCACAACAGTGCATAACAGTTAGTGGATATCTTGTCAAGAACTGCCTTTTACTATGGCAATGGTGGACAGTGCATAATAGGTCAAGAAAAAATGTCAACTGCTGTGCAAAATTGCTACGGACCAGGACAGTGATAAACAATACAGGTAAAATTGTTAACTACTGCCCAAAATTGTAACAATTTAGGACAGTGATTAACAATCCTGATAAAGTCTGTCACGATCTATGAGAAACTGCACCAATACCGGACAGTGCAGGCCAATGTAGGACAGTGCATTATAGGCGGAAGGTAATAACTGTCACAAACTGTCCTTGATTGTATAGGGTGATAATGGTAATTCACTGTTGTTTGGCAGTAGTTTCACAGTAAATAGCAGTGTTAGGCAGTTAAAAAATGACTGTGTCTGGTATAGACAGTACATTTTTTTGTTCATAGTGCAAGCATGACCAACATTAACTTCAAGTTGTTATTTGTCACTGAATCACAATTGTTTAATTTTTTGTTGCAGATTGACAACCTCCCTTGTGGAAACTTCAGCCATAGTTTAGATTATCATGGTCTGAATCTATCTTGGATATACTACACACTGTCATATGACCAGAACATGTCATTTTATGGTATAGATGAGTTGAAGTTCTTATTCAGAGATTCCCAGAATGCTACGTCAAATGTTGTCACTGTTCAGTTTATTGTAATGGAATCTCCATGTAAACACCAGGGAACATGTCAAGGTATGATTTGTATGCCATATATCACAACTTTCACTAGAGACAATCTCAGACAGATTTTAACCATTTTTAAAGTTTTAAAACATAAAAAACAAATACTTGATAGCAATGGTACCTTTTTCAACATGTTCAAAGCTTCAACTTTACTTTTAATTTTTTTATATTGAGTTCAAATCCTTTTTTTACAGGACGAAATGACACCATCTATCCCACTTATCCATGTGAAGACATCCACAGAGCCCAGGACTTTGACAAATATTACAAATGTCTTTGCCAGCCCGGCTACTCTGGCTTACACTGTGATACAGACATAGACGAGTGTGCTTCTTCCCCCTGTGGTGACCCCCATGTCTGTTATGACCAGATCAATGGATACAAGTGTGGGTGTCCTCAAGATAACCCACAGTGTGACTTCAAAGCTTGGATTGTGGTCCTTGGTGTGTTTGGTGGACTGCTGGTTGTCATCATACTTCTGATATTCTTGTACAGGAGGAAAGTCAAGAGGAGGTTGGTTAATCTTTGTCTGCTTGTATCTAAATCTATGAATCTTACCGGTATTTTTTTTTTGTAAACAATTTAATGCTAGATTTTGTTAAGCAATAATTACATTCCTTTTGTTTTGTATTTATAATAGCAATTTTGATTGGTTAATAGTACTTTGGTAATGAAGTTTTGTTTCTCTATGAAACTGACCAGAACATGGGACCTTTCAAAAAAGATAAACAATGCATTTGTTGTGCAAGCTTATCAATGAACCTGTGCAACACAAATATTTAATTAAATTTTTAATTGAATGAAATAACATACATTGATTGCAATACTTTGTAGTTTAATTGATGTGTAAAAGCATGGACCTTATTAATAAGTGCACATTTTCGACATAAAGCAATATCGTGCTTCATGAAAAATGCGCTTGGGTCCACACTTTTACACACCAACAAAACAATGCATTTAATGTTTATAAATTAAAGGTGGATTTAAAACTCATGTGCCTGGGTACGCCCTACCGTTTGACATGAAAATTTGGTTAAGGACTGTATGAAACAAGATGTGCCAGAAGATATTTTATAATTGCCCGCCCTCCAAATTTCTGGATCTGCAAAAGTAAATGAAAACATACCAGTAATAAAAACAACTACAAAATACTAAGCAAGAACCAACTAGAGACAAGTTCTAAGAAATTGCAATGTACTTGTTTTTGCTAGTGATCAAAAATTTAAACCAGAAAAAGAAACCATGATTAAATATAAAATTGCCAATATTTCCTCTCATTTATAGTTTTATGCACAAGTCACATAATCCTAAAATCTTCAAAAACTTTTCTGCTTATTAATTTATAACTTCGTTTTTTTAGTGGTCACTTCAAGTTTATAGAAAAATGGTTTAACAGAGGAAAAGTTGGTGATTCCATGGCTTCCCTGAACTCAGAATCATCTGGTGCCAGCGTGAAGGATATCAAGCTTGGAAGTTTCCTTGTTCCTGACGGTTAGTTGTTATGGTTATTGGTAGAAGATAATGAGATGTGGAATAAGTGTGTGCAACAAAACCTAATTCTATAAGCAACAATTTTAAAATCTACAATACAAAGCAGTCGGGAGCCTTCAGTGTGACCAGTGGTGAAAGCTAGCTGTTTTGCAATTGGCCCTAAAAAATTATAATGCACACTGTTAAAAAAAAACCTTTTGGACAAACAACTTCTTACATAAAGACGGCGAGCTCAAACATAATTTTTGATAAAGATTCCTAGCTTTTGACGGGCACCCCAACAATTCCCACTAATGATACCAGGGTTGACAACCTTCTCAATTTTCTTGGATTTTTATCAATTTTCAGGTCTTATTTTTATAATGATTATACTATTGAACATCACAGAAATAATAATAATGTCAAAAGTTGGAAGCCTTTTTATACTCTCTTACAAAGCATAAAAAAAATCTGAAATCCAATCCATAATAAAAGTTCAAATCAGCAAGAGAGAACTTGTGAATTTCATGAAACTTACACACTTTAAAGCTGTCAAGACCAAGCAGACACCTATTAAATTGGAAGTAAAAGGTCAAGGGCACACCTGTTTTGCCATGTTGGGGACCTTAAGCCATGCCCTTGTTTTGTGTAAGAAATGTTGCAAGCTATAATGAATATTTTTTTAGTTTTTAGTTTGCTTTTTTTCCATTTAGTTGGTAAAGAATTTTACTGCTTAACTTTTATGGTTTTCAACTTCTTCCAAATAACATATTTATCTATTTTAACATTTTCCTTTACAGATAAAGAAGATTTTGATGAAGAAATTACTAAACAGGTAAGAAAAAAAATACTATCTATATACCACACTTTTTCACATTTAATAAATTGCCCACTTTAGATTGAATTTCATGTCTCCTTTGTATTATACTTGATCACCTGTTGAAAACCATGGTCAGCAGTTTCTCCAGGTACTCTCGATTCCATCACTTATAAAACTGACTGCCCTATATAATCTCTATATATACATGAACATCAACAATTAAACCTACATATTTTTCTTACTGTAAAGTCTTGGTATTTTACAGATATCTATGTAAAAATTCTTAAATTTGTTTTGTCACACAGATAAAAATGTCAATGTCTTTGCAGGGCATGGTCTTATTCCCAGACAGAAAAACAAGTAGACCAGAGCCTCGGAAGGGACTAAAGAGACATTTAAAATCAGAATTCTCCTTATTCCAAGGGCCTGTTGCAACCAATCTTGAGGAACAAACCACTAAAGCTTTAGAAACTACAACACCACCTGAATCTTCCAAGAATTCTAAACCAGTGTTTAAACCAAAGAACCTGCTTGAAGATCAAATCATTGAAGACCCAAAATCTGACCTAGCCCCTGTCTTGGAGCCTCAAGTTGTTAGACCTGTCAAATCTGGAAAGGATCTACCACCTGTTAAACCACCAGCAAGATTGGAAAAAATCATCCTTCCTGAAAAACAAGAACAACCAAAGAAGTCTAAGGGGTCAGACAAGGTTGAAGATCCTGTTCCATTCCATGGTGAAGCATTGGCTCTACCAGATCCACTTAAGGGTGAAGAATGTCCTCCCAAGTTTGAACCGAAAATACCAAAAGGACAAGATCTGAAGGAAAGATTACCTGAGTTAACCTACCTTTCTTCTGTAACAGGAGATGAGGTATCACAGCTGGAGTATTTGAAGACAGAACCACAAGAAAGACCAATGTCCGGATCAAAATCTCCCTTCCGTATCATTGAACAGGAAGATGTCGAAATGGATGAGATTTCCTATAGCTTGTACCCAGAGACAAAGACCCCCATGTTGTAAACTGTACCCACATAACTAACGGACCATGATTTCTGTGATAAAGTGCAAACTGTGATTAGTTTTGTGATATATTTTTTTTTTACTTTTATCTTCTTACATTGTTATATGATCTGTGATTCCATTTATTCATTCTGTGATATATTAAGTTTTTTTTTCATTAACTGTTTTTTGTAACTTTTTAAAAAAAAACACTCACCTTGCTTCTTAATAGATGTATTTATTGAAAAAAAATTGAGAACTGAAAAGAAAATATATAATTTATACAGAATTTCTTATAATATTTTTAAAATATCTGCCAAAACTTCAATATTAATTTTCTTTCTTCATTTACATTCAATTTGGTATTTTGTATTCTTGAATCTTTGATTTAAAGTACTGTATTGTATTTAATGGATTCAATTTTGATACTGTAGAACTTTAACATCTATTATTTAAACTAACAATCACATATATTTTCTTTACATTTATATCTTTTAACATTTTTTTTCTCTTAATAATATCTATTTTCTTTACTTTAGAAATAAATCATTTAATTAGCATATTTATGTTTTCTTTTTGATCCAAATAGAAACCCAGGAAAGACTCTCATGACAAATGTGATGACTTCAACTTTCCCTTCTTGTGTAGTAGCAACATTCAGTACCCTCTAGCTAATATGCCATGGAGTTAACCTATCACATTGGTGATTCCAGAGCTTGTGGGATTGAAACCGAAATTATGTTGGTCCTTGGTTCTTGTCTTCTCTTCAGAATTTTATGGAAGACCTTATTATCATAATGCGCTCATAGACAAATATGGGATTATACAATTATCAACCTAGTTGGTGTGTGACCGGGTGTTTTCTTTTACCGAGAAAGTAAGGGCTTGCTCCGAGGGTGACCTTACTTTTTATAGGGGAAAGAAATGCCCGGTTTCATATCATCTAGGGTGATAACTGTTATATCATATCAAATATTTAAATGAAACAATTCAATATTAATTTCAAACATATTTCGGACATTTTAAATTTTTTCCATAGGAAAAAACTACAGTCAATACAATGTTGAAGAAAAATTGTGAGGCTCACATGCAAATTCTCTTGAGAGGGTGACCTTACCATGTGTCCCAAAGATTACCAGTTGACCCAGCAAAATATCACATGTCACGTGACAATGTCTAAGTGAATCACAATAAAGATTTTGATATGAGTATATTATATTTCTAAGTCAGATGAGTGCAGATTTTGTTTATTTCCTTCTCAACCAAATTTGAAACGCTGATTTGACCATAAGCAATGCAACAGGTGTGCTGTAGCAAGCAGGAACTGCTTTCTCTTCTTATTTGTTGTTAAGAGTCATGTTAATGATTGCTGTTCAGTTGTTTTTATGTTGTCTGTTTCTTTGTACTATTATTGTTCATGTTTACTGATTTTGTCTTTGCTCCATCATAAATGAACCAAAGTAAACTGATTTGTACCAAAGTAAGTCAGTCACAATATTCCTCATTTTGTCTTCCCCCACTGATGCTCAAATATTTGTGAGATTTACGGCCATTTGAATTTGAAATTTTTGGAAAATCCTCATTTATCATATGCATCTTGTCAGCACAAGTCCTCTAAAACTTCTCAACCCAATTCAAAGAAACTTGTTATCTAGGAAGGACACCATATGTAGTTGTTCATATTGCCAGTAAATTTTGATCCTCTAATTTTTTGTTGAGTTTATGGACCTTAGGAAATATTGGTGGAAAAAGGGGGGGACATCATTTTTGCAGGCAATAACAAACTTTAATTTGTACCAAAGTTATTCATTCCCAATGTTCCTGATTTGTACCAAAGTTATTCATTCCCAATGTTCCTGATTTGTACCAAAGTAATTCAGTAACAATTTTTCTGATTTGTACCAAAGTTATTTATTCCCAATGTTCCTGATTTGTACCAAAGTAATTCAGTCCCAATGTTGCTGATTTGAACCAAAGTTATTTATTCCCAATGTTCCTGATTTGTACCAAAAATATTCATTAAAAATGTTCCTGATTTGTACCATAGTAATTCATTCCCAATGTTCCTGATTTGTACCATAGTAATTTAGTCCCAATGTTCCTGATTTGTACCATAGTAATTCATTCCCAATGTTCCTGATTTTGTACCAAAGTTATTCATTCCCAATGTTCCTGATTTGTACAAAAGTTATTCATTCCCAATGTTCCTGATTTGTACCATAGTAATTCAGTCCCAATGTTGCTGATTTGTACCATAGTAATTCATTCCCAATGTTCCTGATTTGTACCAAAAATATTCATTAAAAATGTTCCTGATTTGTACCATAGTAATTCATTCCCAATGTTCCTGATTTGTACCATAGTAATTTAGTCCCAATGTTCCTGATTTGTACCATAGTAATTCATTCCCAATGTTCCTGATTTGTACCATAGTAATTTAGTCCCAATGTTCCTGATTTGTACCATAGTAATTCATTCCCAATGTTCCTGATTTTGTACCAAAGTTATTCGTTCCCAATGTTTCTGATTTGTACCAAAGTTATTCATTCCCAATGTTCCTGATTTGTACCATAGTAATTCATTCCCAATGTTCCTGATTTGTACCAAAGTTATTCATTCCCAATGTTCCTGATTTGTACCATAGTAATTCATTCCCAATGTTCCTGATTTGTACCATAGTAATTCATTCCCAATGTTCCTGATTTGTACCATAGTAATTCATTCCCAATGTTCCTGATTTGTACCAAAGTTATTCATTCCCAATGTTCCTGATTTGTACCATAGTAATTCATTCCCAATGTTCCTGATTTGTACCATAGTAATTCATTCCCAATGTTCCTGATTTGTACCAAAGTTATTCGTTCCCAATGTTTCTGATTTGTACCAAAGTTATTCATTCCCAATGTTCCTGATTTGTAATTCAGCCACAAATTCACAATGACTAGAGTTAACACTAAAGTGCGTCTCAGGCATGGGGTAATGCAAATGTGTAATGGTAATGCATTGCAATGCTACATTTTTCCAAGAAATTCAATGTAATGTGTAATGCACCATTTTTATACGACCGCAAATTTTTTGCGATCGTATAATGGTATGGCGATATCGTCGTCGTCGGCGTCGTCGTCGTTGTCGTCGTCTGGGGACATTTGGTTTCCGTGCGATAATTTTAGTAAATATTGACCAATTGTTATGAAATTTTGATATGATGTTTCTAACCACTAGAAGAAGGTTCCTATTGTATTTGGGGTTGGTGGCCCCTACCGTTTTGGAAAAAAGGGCCAAAAGGGGCTAAAACGGGTGTATTGACAAAACTGTTGTAGAATGTTTATTATTCATTTGATTTTTAAAATTCTTTTTTTATTGAATTCCTCATTAAATTCTGTCAACAAAATGTGTCAAAGGTTTTGATGTATATCGAACCGTTACATTGCTACAGGGGGCCAAAGATAGGCCACACCCAAAAAATCAACTTTTTTATTTGTGGTCCGATTTTCAAAATCTTTTTTTCATTGGAATCCTTGTGAAAATCCCTGCCTGCATTTTTCAATCAGATTTGCAATATCTCTTACTGTTTTTGAGATATTAGGGGTCAAAGGGGCAAAAAAACGCCATTTTTAAAAGTAGCTCAAGGCTAATGTTTTTACACAGGAAATTTAGCTGTAGTGGGCCAGCCAATTGATATGAAGTTTAAATATGATGATTATATCCACTGAAGGAAGCTTTTTATTGCATTTGGGGTTTGTGGTCCTAATCTTTAAAAAAAAGATGGCTAAAACGGGCCAAAAATGTCAATTAATATAGAAATAAGATTTTTCTATTAAATGTTTAAATATAAATATATATGTGTTAAATGTGCATTTTAAAGTCCACCATGGGATGCATGTGTCAAAAATCTTTGTAAGTCCACCATGGGCTGCATGTGACAAAAGCAATAGACTATCAATATTGGGCCTCCAACGTACACGGTTCAACTTGTTGCGGTCGTATCATGCTGCGCTCGGCGTAGCTTTTTATTTGCATTACATGTAATGGTAATTCAATGCATTTCTTTCTCAAAAATGCATGTAATTCATGAATTACAAATGAATTACATTGCATTACTATTACTAAATGTGAAAATGAAGAAGGTCAGTAAAAGTTTCATCATTTTATATCAGTGTTATGAAATTATGCAATCATAAAACATATTGTTCCAAAAAAAACAAGAGTTAACACTAAAGTATGTCTCGCCTGCCGGCACCATCAGAAACATTATTCTTTCTTACTTCCACTATATTTTGAATTTACATGGATTTTCAGTTTCTGAGATAAAAAGATGTTTATAGAACTTAAATATTGCAAATATATGCAATAAAAATAATCAAAGTCACTCAACCGAAAAATCAAGGTCAAAGTCAAAAGATGGGGATGCAACTGTGCTAAGCAACTACTGGGGCATATGCATACCAAGTTTCATCAACCTAAGACCTATAGTTCTTGAGATATGGAGGTGCTCGCAAAACTTTTCCATTGCTATTATATGAATTGAAAATTGTCAAAGTCACTCAACCAAAAATTCAAGGTCAAGGTCAAAAGATGGGGATGCAACTGTGCTAAGCTACTACTGGGGCATATGCATACCAAGTTTCATCAACCTAGGACTTGTAGTTCTTGAGATATGGAGGTGCTCGCAAAACTTTTCCATTGCTATTATCACTGTATGGAAAGAGCGAAAGGGAAAAACGGTTGATTTCTGTGCCCCGATGTAGTTTATTGCTGTGTTCAAAATGAAGTCGCCTGTTTTTTCTGCCTTTTTTACTTAATTATTGAATAATTACATATCCTGCATTGTCGGTGATTTCAACATTAGATAGTAATGATTTAGTCTATTCAAGTTTTACTTGCATTTTTATGTCATAAGCTTTTTTGATCACAAAAAGTCATCAATTTATAAATAAAAAACGTTTTTTTTGGAAAAATTACATAAATAAAACACTTGCAGATGAAATTAAAGTGAACAAAAACTGTTCATCGTGTATTTAAGTATATATAGAACTCTATTGTTGATCAATAAAGTTTAATTATGCAAAGGTTCAAGACAGATCGATGAAATAAGAGTAGGTGTTAAAATTTGCACCGCGAATGTATATTTCTGTGCTGATTTTCTACATGCGAATGTATATTTCAGAGCCCGCGGAAGTTTATTTGTGTGGTTGCGAATGTTTCGTTCTGAGTTATAAATACTTGGCCATAGAAAATCAGATCAAATAATGGAAATATAACTTTAGTTCTAACTCTAAACCAGGGGACAGGTTAATGAAGCTGTCCTAAGCTGTATCCTAAACAATGTCTTATGACTTAAAATGGGATGTAGAAAGGATCATCCTTAGACGCGTCCAAGGATGTTAAACGAAACCATCTTAGGATAACCTTAAATAGGACCATCCTTATACGAATTTAAGATAATCATGAGTAGTCATATGTCATGCATTTACGCCGATGTGAAGGCGTTTGGAAAAAACTTAAAGTTTTTTGTTTTACATTTTCAAATGCAAAATAGATTTAATCATTTTTATTGCATTGCCTTTGGTTTTTTTTTAGAGAATAAAAATAATGTATTGCAATATCATTGCATTTCTTCATTCATTTTTGTTCTGCGCGTTGCACTTATCACTAATACCAAAAGTAAATCCCTAGGTTTGGGAAGCAAATATCCACGTGAACTGTTAAATGTTAATTTCAAAAGTCTAGTACTACATATATTAGAATATCGTCAAAATGTAACTGGTAAAGTAACTATTGGGAAAATTTAATCAATGGCAAAAATATCTTAGTTTGCTAAATGTAGAAAGTAAAATATCAAAAATGAGAGTTGGGCCACATACAACCCTAATTCAAGGGGATAAAACCTATTTCAGACACTTTTTTTTTAAATTTAAAGTCACAAGGATGGTCATAGGACAACAATGTTTACAACCTTAATTACGGACCAAATTTAGGACGTGCCATTTTTAGGATGCCTTCAATAACACGACTTAGGACCGAGACATGTCCAAAGACCATCCTTAGACATGTCCTTATCCTAGGACACCTTCGTTAACACGGCCCCAGGATAATTTTAAAACAAGTGTTCATTTACAATTCCTGTCTAAACCATCTAATGTTTTACTATAAACTACAAAAATAATATATAAAGCTCTTTTAAACAAAGCACGACAAAATTAATTGGTGATAAAATCTATATTAATATACAGAATAGAATAGAATAGAATAGTATGTATTGAGTTATTTTTGTAGGCTGTAAACCTGGGGCCAGGTTAATGAAGCTGTCCTAAGCTGTGTCCTAAACCATGTCTTAGGACTTAAAATGGGATGTAGAAAGGATCATCCTTAGACGCGTCCTAGGATGTAAAACGAAGCCATCTTAGGATAACCACAAATAGGACCATCCTTATGCGAATATAGGACAATCCTAAATAGCCAAATGTAATGCATTTACGCCGATGTAAAGGCGTTTGAAAAAAGTAGTTTTTTTTGTTTTACATTTTCAAATGGAAAATAGACTTAAACGTTTTTTTTTATTGCGAGGCCTTTGTCTTTTTTAGATAAAAAAAAAATTATTGCAATATCATTGCATTTCTTCCATCGTTTTTTAGCTCACCTGACCCGAAGGGTCATGTGAGCTATTGTCATCGTTAAGCGTCCGTCGTCCGTCCGTCGTCCGTCGTCCGTCGTCTGTCGTCCGTTAACTTTTCTTCAAAGATCTTCTTCTCTGAAACCACTGAAGGGATTGCATTGATACTTGGTATACATGATCTTTAGGATGTCCTCTACCAAGTTTGTGAATTATATACATGTCGACCAACCAACATGGCCGCCGTTGCTAAAAATAGAACAGGGGGGTCAGACCATTGTTTTTGGCTTATAACTCAAAAAGTATAAAAAATAGAGAAAATCCGAAGCAACCTACCTTGTTCAGCATCAAAAGCTCTACAAATCTCTCCATTGAGTCGAAGTTGTGAAACGACTCCTTACAGGAGTTATTGCCCTTTAATCATCAAATTTGACCATTTTTGCAGTTTTTGGACAATATCTTGAAAACCGTTAGAGCTAGAGGAAAAGTTAGCATTGCAGAATTGTTTAGCTCATTGAGATCTACAAAAATGATTTCAGGGTCTAAATTGTCAGATCGGCCGTTTAAGAGTTATTCCCCTCTAACTGTTTTTTCCATTAATTTACACTGATTTTCAAAAACCTTCTTCTCTAAAACTACTGAAGGGATTGCATTGATACTTATTATACATGATCTTTAGGATGTCCTCTACCAAGTTTGTGAATGATATACATGTGGACCAACCAACATGGCCACTGTTGCTAAAAATAGAACAGGGGGGTCAGACCATTGTTTTTGGCTTATAACTCAAAAAGTATAAGAGACAGAAAAAATCTGAAGCAACCTACCTTGTTCAGCATCAAAAGCTCTACGAATCTCGCCTTTGAGTCGAAGTTGTGAAACAACTCCTTATTGGAGTTATTGCCCATTAATCATCAAAATTGAACATTTTTGCAGTTTTTGGACAATATCTTGAAAACCGTTAGAGCTAGAGTAAAAGTTAGCATTGCAGAATTGTTTAGCTCATTGAGATCTATTACAGTGCTTCAGGGTCTAAATTGTCAGATCAGCCGTTTAAGAGTTATTCCCCTTTAATTGTTTTTTTCCATTAATTTACACTGATTTTCTAAAATCTTCTTCTCTAAAACCACTGAAGGGATTGCATTGATACTTGGTATACATGATCTTTAGGATGTCCTCTACCAAGTTTGTGAATTATATACATGTCGACCAACCAACATGGCCGCCGTTGCTACAAATAGAACAGGGGGGTCAAACCATTGTTTTTGGCTTATAACTCAAAAAGTAAAAGAGATAAAGAAAATTGGAAGCAAATTTTCTTGTTCAGCATCAAAAGGTCCTTACAGTAGTTATTGCCCTTTAACTGTTTTTTCTATTAATTTAAACTGATTTCCAAAAATCTTCTCTGAAACCACTGAAAGGATTGTTTTTCAACTTTGTATACTTGAAAGTTTGTGAAATTTATTCAAACTTTGGCATAAGAGATCAGGTGAGCGATTCAGGCTCCTGGGAGCCTCTAGTTTTTCTGCGCGTTGTACTTATCACTAATAACAAAAGCAAATCCTTATGTTTGGGAAGCAAATGTCCACGTGAACTGTTAAATGTTAATTTCAAAAGTCTAGTACTACATATATTAGAATATCGTCAAAATGTAACTGGTAAATCACAGATCAACGATATCCAATATGTGAGTAACTATTGGGAAAATTTCATCATTGGCAGAAATATCTTTATTTGCTAAATTTAGAAAGTAAAATATCAAAAAATTCAAGGAGATAAATCCTATTTCAGACACTTTTTTAAGTTTAAAGGCACAAGGATGGTCCTAGGACAACAATTTTCACATCCTAAATTTAGGATCAAATTTAGGACATGCCCTTTTTTAGGATGCCTTCAATAACACGACTTAGGATTGAGACATGTCCAAAGACCATCCTTAGACATGTCCTAATCCTAGGACACCTTCGTTAACACGGCCCCTGGGATTTTTTTTTGCACCGTCTTTGCTTTTCCTGGAAGGACTACTGAGTTTTAGTTAACACAGTCTCAAATTTGCACAGTAATCGTATTGTCCATTAAGACTAAAATGGAGGACACATATCGCGCCGTGTATTTTTTTTCAATTTAGGTGCAGCAATGTCAGTGCGAAAATCGCAAAATAAAACTGTCTCGATAATTTCCTGCTATACAGTATTCGGTTTGTTTATGATTACATTTCAAAATAACATTTCCGAACAATAAAACTAACAGTTTTATACCCAACTTCAATAGACAATGGGGGTTCCAAAACATCATCAAAGTCAACAACGGTTATTGTAAGTTTTTTATTCATCTGGTAGAATGTTTTTTCCATATAAAATTTCATCTTCTGGTCTCAAATCAAATTTTAAATGTTTAAACTTGTGCTTTTTCTCATCCACTCTAATTTTGATATTTACTTTTTCCTTGGGATGGTTATGGACAATCGTTGAATATGCCAGAAAAAAATCACAATGTTCGCATTTTAATTTATCCATATTATATTTCTGAAGTTGAAAAAAAATATTTCCATTAGTGCCTCTAGCTTGTATTAACAAATCAGTTACTTATTGTAGGTTTTTTGTTAACCTTTCATAAGATATTCCATCAAATTAAGATTAAAAACGCAAACTGCTACTTAGAAATGAGTTTTTCTATAAATTAAAGGCTTTTTCTATTCTGATAAGTTTTATCAGAACACATAAATAAACTTTCGCTACTTTAAAAACTGCTCTCAAATAAACTACAGCGTGCACAGAACTTAACAGCAGCAGGGCACACAATAAACATTCGCCTCATAAGTTAAACACAGCTGTAAAATCATTTGAGAGGACAATTTCTAATCTTCGACAGTAGAATATGTTCTAAAATATTATAAAGAATATTTACACTTACTAATTGCTTACAGATGTACCAAAGAATAATACGATTTTCAACATTTTAACTTTTTGTTTTTTCATTGCGATATTTCTTACATTATTTATCTATTGATTTAAAACTTGTTAAAAAAACAATAAAGTGACAAGTAAGAAACTACAAATGAACCTTAACAACACTAGTATTTCTATTTTTCTACCTAAATGACATATTTTCGTCTTCCTGATGTTTACAATCGTCTGTTTTACCCACAATACAACAATGACACAGGAGTAAACTACACCGGGGCACAGAAATCAACCGTTTTTCCTTTTCGCTCTTTCAATACAGTGATTATATGTATTGAAAATTGTCAAAGTCACTCATCCGGAAAATCAAGGTCAAGGTCAAAAGATGGGGATGCAACTGTGCTAAGCTACTACTGGGGCATATGCATACCAAGTTTCATCAACCTAGGACCTATAGTTCTTGAGATATGGAGGTGCTCATAAAACTTTTCCAAAAAGTTAACGCCGCCGTCGCCGCCGTCGTCGCCGCCGCCGCCGGTAAAGTAACACCTATGTCCCGCTCTGCTTCGCAGGCGAGACAAAAATGAAGTGAATCCATACAAACACAAAATGATTAAATATTTTCTTGTGACACTGTTGTAAAAACGACTTAATCAGAGTGTAAAACAACTCTTCTGTCAAAACTAAATGGCTTCAAGTTAAAATATTAATTAAATTATTTATTTTTATTTATCATGTTTATATTATATATCTTTAACAGAAGAACCAAGAGAGTTGAATTGGCTAATAAATTTCAATTTACCCTACCCATCAGAATATGCTAAAATGACATATTCCCCATTAAGTTATTCTATGTTATCTTCCTTGACTAAAATGAAAAAATGCTTAAGATTCAACTTTACAACTGCTTTAACAATCTTATTTTTGTACAGATCACAAGCTGGCTTTTCAACAAAGTAAGCCTATTCATGATCTAATCTTCTTTAACATATGAGTTATGAACATATTTTTTTATGAATATTATTTTCAATATCATGAACAATATTCTTTAATATATGAGTTATAAACATATATTTTTTAACTCCTATTTTTCTATACATTTGTTTTGGTCTTGGCACGATGTATAAAAATATACATTGAACTAGAAAATGTGTCTATGAGCCACAGGATGGCCCTCCCGTTCTTCAAATATCATTGACCCGAAATATGTATTACCTGGGATATGGACCTTTACCAAGAAATTGATCAAAAGTGTCCATGTGTAAAATATAGGTCGATGTGACCTTATTTCTGGTGGGTGGTGCCATGTTACCAAGACTCATCGAGTAGTGAAATATTATTGACCCCTAACATGTAGTATTCAAGATACGGACCTTTACCAAGAACTTAACCAAAGTCATTCATGCGTAAAATATAGGTCACAGTGACCTCATTTCTAGTGGATGGTGTCACCTTATCCAAGACACATCTAGTGGTGAAATATCATTGACCACCAACATCTAGTATCCAAGTTATGGACCTTAACCAAGAACTTAACCGAAGTCGTTCATGGATAAAATATAGATCACAGTGACCTAATTTTTATTGGGTGGTGTCATGTTACCCAAGATACATCTATTGGTGAAATACCATTGACCATCAACATGTAGTATCTGAGATATGGACCTTAACCAAGAACTTAACCAAAGTCATTCATGCGTAAAATATAGGTCACAGTGACCTAATTTCTAGTGGGTGGTTCCACCTTACCTAAGACACATCTAGTAGTGAAATATCATTGACTCCCAACATCTAGTATCCAAGTTATGGACCTTAACCAAGAACTTAACTGAAGTCGTTCATGCATAAAATATAGGTCACAGTGACTTAATTTCTAGTGGGTGGTGTAGCCCTACTCAAGACCCATCTGGTGGTGAAATATCATTGACCCCGAACATCTAGTATCCAAGTAATGGACCTTAACCAAGAACTTAACCAAAGTCATTCATGCATAAAATATAGGTCACAGTGACCTAATTTGTAGTGGGTGGTGTAGCCCTACCCAAGACCCATCTGGTGGTGAAATATCATTGACCCCCAACATCTAGTATCCGAGTAATGGACCTTAACCTAGAATTTAACCAAAGTGTTACGGGCGGACGGACAAGGGTAAAACTATACGTGGTCGGGCCATAAAAAGATGTTTTAGTTGAGTTAAGTTCAAACAAACTTTTTTTACTTTTTTGTTTTGTTTTTGTGCCAAGACATACAATGTATCAGCGTCCAAAAGTTTATGAAGTTCTGACTGAGTTTTTATCAGAAATCTTTTAAAACAAAGTTAACCTAGGTATGATGGATGTTGCAAACAAGTTAACGGAGCTTAAAAATGTAATGGTAATTCAATGCATTACTTAGCCAAAGTAATGGTAATTCAATGCATTTCTTTTTAAAAATCCTTGTAATGGTAATGGTAATTCAATGCAAGTTTTCTCAAAGTAATGGTAATTCAATGCATTACATTGCAATGTAATTCGCCCCATGCCTGGTGCGTCTCGCCTGTGAGCACCTTCAGAATACATTGTGGTTTCTCAAACACAATTAAAGCTACTATTTTACATATGCATACCAAGTTTCATCAATCTAGGACTTATAGTGACATGGAGGTGACATTGCTATTATATGTACTCTTAAAAATTGTCAAAGTCGCTCAACTGGAAAGTCAAGGTCAAAAGAAGGGAATGCAACTATGCTAAGCTACTTCTGGGGCATATACATACCAAGTTTCATCAACCTAGAGCTCATAGTTCTTGAGATATAAAGGTGCTCGCAAAACCTCAACATGGCTATTATATGTATTCAAAATTGTCAAAGCCATTCAAGCGGAAAATCAAGCTCAAGGTCAAAAGATGGGGATGCAACTGAGCTAAGCTACTACTGGGGCATATGCATACCAAGTTTTATCAACTTAGGACATGTGGAGGTGCTTATAAAACCTTAACATAAAAGTTAACGCCGACGCCGGTAAAGTAATATATATGTCTCGCTCCGCATCGCATGCGAGACAACAGTTGTAGAGCTTCATGACTTTAACAGCTGTTTTCTACCCAGATTATTTAATGATGCCCATTATACATAGTTGTTTTTGAAATCAAGTCACGAACGGATCCAAAATCTAAGAGCTCTAGTTGTTTATATATCATGCATATATAGAATGGAAAAGTATAACACGCAAATTTGTCTTAAACATGATCTAGTTTTTGCCGACTTCTCTGTTGTTGCTTTTTTATACCCCGCCACACGAAGTGGCAGGGTATTATGTTATACCCTCAGTTTTTTTTCGGTGTCTGTCCGTCTGTCCGTCCGTCCCCCGAAGGTTTCCGACCAATAACTTGAAAACGCGTCAAAGGATTTTAATGATATTTTGCACAGCTGTTTAGTACAATAAATTACAGGTCAAGTTCAATTTCCAGCATGATCCAAAAAAATAGTTTTTGAGATAGGCCACTTTGAAAAATCAAATTTCGTGAAATTTTGAGTTTCCGACCAATAACTTGAAAACACGTCAAAGGATTTCAATGATATTTTGCACAGCTGTTTAGTACAATAAAATACAGGTCAAGTTCGATTTCCAGCATGTTTACGAGATAGGCCACTTTGAAAAATCAAATTTCATGAAATTTTGAGTTTCCGACCAATAACTTGAAAACGCGTCATGGGATTCAATTGATATTTTGTACAGCTATTGAGTACAATAAAGTACAGGTCAAGTTCAATTTCCAGCATGATCCGAAAAACAGTTTTTGAGATAGGCCACTTTGAAATCAAATTTTATGAACTTTTGATATTATAACGTGGCGGGGTATCATTTAATGTCCCAATACATGCCCTATTTTTCATTTTTGCTGTCTTAAAAAGTGGTCATTTTTTAGGGCTATCGGCACTATATTACTCAAATTATTGGCAATTAATATAAGTAGCCCCCCCCCCAAGAAAACATATCACATGAAATATTATACATAACAAGAACAGATGCTAAAAGTACTGCTATCACCTCCTTAGAACTCAAGCTCTTTCTATACCTCAGTTCTTGAGATAAGAAAAGTATCCAAGAAACATTAACCTAGTCACCGAACCATTAACTCAAAGTCTGGAGTAAATGATGGGTCTTGAGAACAAGAAAAATTCTGGCATCAAAAGATTCATTCACTAATGACCTGCTGTAGTTCTTGAGTTGTTAAAAATATTTGGACATGAAATTCTTGACGTCAGTTTCTGAGCTCTTATTTTGGACATGAAAACAAGATCAAGGTCACTTGCAAAGACTGAAAATGTATAGATTCTATGTAGCTTTCGCAAGGCCTTCCTAGACCCGATTCTTGAAATAAGAAAGATTATTCTTGCTATTATGTAAAATGTCTAAGTCGCTAGTCCATTGATTTAAAGTCTATGCGTTGAATGATGGGGCTTCAAATGTCAGATATAATAATAAAGAAATTTTGGGCATAAAAAGTTTCATTCACTAAAGACCTGTTGTAGTTCTGGATTCGAGATTTGCAATTGTATGACGTGAAATTCTCGACGTCAGTTTCTGAGTTGTTGGGACATGAAAATGAGATCAAGATCACCTGCAATGATTATAATGTTAATATTCCATGTAGCTAACGTATCAGTATTTCAAATGTATTATGCGTGTCTATAGGTAAAATGCTTTTTAAATATTCATTTCTAAAACGTAAGTTCAAAATTCAGCCAAGGCATTCAAACGGAAAATTAATGTCAAGGTCAGGTGACAGAATGACATTCACTTGTGAAAATGTAAATGGATTTTGGTCAGATGCATACCAGGTTATATCACCCTATATATTATAGCTCCTGATATATGAAGATGCGCATAAAACTTGAAAATTGCTATCAAAATGCACCGTTAAACAGCTGTGGCATTCAATAATAATCATATTATATCATGAGGCAGCTAATATAAGGCGTTCCATATCAAAATTTCTATGTCTTGCATGAGTATCAACGGTGGCATTCTAAACTACATAATATATGTCGTGAATATGCAACTTTTGTAACTGATATACTCAAATGAGCCCGAATTGAAATATAAAAACATTTTTATATGCGAGTATTTAATAATCATAAAGCAGCTTATAGCGTTCCATTTTAATCAATCACAAAGCAGCCTTTGGCGTTCAATTTTAATCATTAGTATTCGAGTATCATAAAGCAGCTTTTGCGTTCCATTTTATTTATCATAAAGCAGCTTTGGCGTTCCATTTTATTTATAATAAAGCAGCTTTGGCGTTCCTTTTTATTTATCATAAAGCAGCTTTGGCGTTCCATTTATTTATCATCAAGCCGCTTTTGTGTTCCATTTTATTTATTATAATGCATCTTTTGCGTTCCATTTTATTTATCATAAAGCAGCTTTTGCTTTCCATTCTATTTATCATAAAGCAGGTTTGTCGTTCCATTTTATTTATCATAAAGCAGCTTTTGCGTTCCATTCTATTTATCATAAAGTAGATTCGGCGTTCCATTTTATTGTATAAGCAGCTTTTGCGTCCCATGTTCATTTACATGTATATATTTGTATCTAAGTGTAAAAAGACAGCTGCGGTGTTCCATAGTAAGGATTTGCACGGAAATTAAATGTAATTCTTTAAGCTTGAAATTATCCTAAATGACTTGTTTTGGATACAGATTTCTTCATTTTCAAGGTATTGAGAAAAAATAACTGTGAGTGAGTGAATTGGTGTTTTACGCCCTTGCAACGCTTTATGGGTTATTCAAAGGCGATGAACATGAAAAGGATGATAAAATGAACATGAAATGAATGATGATAAATAAAAATGGGGTGGGACGAGAAACAATTGAAGAACCACAGGAAAAGGGGAGAGGTCGGAAGTGGCGGAAAATTTAGCCCTAATGGTGCACTACCTGGTGGTCCACAAAGGGGTCTTTTACGTGCATGAAGCGTGACACTCTCCACACACATTGGCCCACTAATGTCAGCGGTCAGGGTTTCCGTATTATAGACCTGACAACCCTTGCGGACGAGGGCTACCCTATTCCACCACCTAGGGTACACACTTGGTCGCTCTGTGGGCTAAGCACTGACCCGACGTCAGAATCCCAAGACCCTTAGTCACCTCTTACGACAAGTTAGGCTTTGCTGCGAGCCTATTCGCCACCCAGGCCCCACAAGGGACGAAAATAAAAAAAACGTTGAAAAGTCATCATTGATAAATACATTACAGCTAATGCAATGCACCGTTCAAGTCCTGTGGCCAAATGTAAAATTACAGCGTTGTAAAAATTGTAGTACTGACCTGTTGACTGAACATATTTGATAATTTATCTTTGACTTTAGGCCCTCCTTTATCTGAACTAGTGGCTACCCGAACCTTCTGCTTATACTATTGAAAAGATGTTACATGCCCGGGTTACATGCAAGAACCACCTAAAATAGACAAATTTTCAGAATAAAGAATTGTAAAGATATTGGAACTTGCTACTGCGTATTAACAAAATGGATTAAAGGCTCCTGTGAAGACTTGTGAGGTTAGATAAAAACAAAGCACAACTTGTTACTCCGTCTTCAGAATTTTTATTGCTGAGGACAAAAACACAAACAAGTGTGACCACTAAAAGGTTGTCTCGCGTAATGGCACCATCACAAAACGCATTTTAAAAAATTTACCAATGCCCTAAGTTCTTGAGATTAGAAGTTAAAAAGTCATGAGTGAAATTTAACCACCAAGAGGAATCTGTTGACCAACTCAAGTGAATCTAGATATCACAGACATTGAGAAACAGACTTAAAAAAAAACAACAGTCATTTAGTGTAACTAGACGCTCCCAGGAGCCTGAATCGCTCACCTTGTATTCGATGATACTTATAAGTTGATTTTTTTGCAAAGGACTGCTACTCCGTGGAATTTTCAATTTTAATGTTCTAAGGGAAACAACTCCTATCAAGAAAGGTCTTACAACTTTGACCCCATTACATAATTTTTAGATCATTATGTGCTTAACCATATGCAATTTAAATTTTTCAAATATCTTGTATAGTTTTCAAGATATTAGTCAAAAAGAGCAAAATTTGAAGAAGAAGAAGAAGAAGAAGAAGAAGAAGAAGAAACAAGAAAAATGGCAATAACTCCTACAACAATTGTCAGATCTTCTTCAAAACTTCAGGACAGGTAGATCTTGATGTGCTAATCATTATCACTCAAGCAGAATTTTAATATATGCTACCATTTTTGAGCAATTTGCAAAAAAACTGCAATTTACCCTATGTTTTATTTTTAGCCATGGCGGCCATGTTTTTTGTCAAATCAAAATTTCGAACGATAAGTTTGTAGACAACATACTACAGAAGAACCCTATCAAATTTCATTTCATTTGGCCAAGTGGTTTCAGAGAAGAAGATTTTTGAAAAGTTGAACAAAAAGCTGTGAAAATGGTCAGTTTTTACGATCCAAAGGGTATAACTCCTAAAGGAACGATCCTGCAACTTTGACTTTGTTACAATTTTTGTAGATCTTGTTGTGCTTAGTCATATGCAATTTAAATTTTTGAAATATCTTGTATAGTTTTCAAGATATAGGGCTAAAAAAGTAAAATTTTGAAAAAAATCCAGAAAAAGGGCAATAACTCCGACATCGGTTGTTGGATCTTCTTGAAAATTTCTGGGCAGGTAGATCTTGAGGTGCTAATCACTTTTACCCTATGCCAGAATTTCGATATCTGTTACGGTTTTTGATTTTGCAAAATAAACTGTTAACACAGAGACATGTCTCGTCTGTCGCAACTGGACACAGTATAAAATGAAGTAAAAAGCCTCCTTGAACTGATCTTAACTGATGCTTAAACAGCTGCATACCAAATATAAATGGTGAACCATAACTGCTTTATATAAAACACTCATGACATAAGTAAAAAGTTAAAAAGTGTAAAATCTCAAAGTCAGTAGACTGTGACTGCAGGAGCATACAGATAAAATACTTTTGAAATTGATCTGTAATGATGCTAATGCAAGTGCATACCCAATATCAATGATGTACCATAACTGCTTCATGTTAAACAGACGTAAGAAAAAAGGTTAACCTCGGCCAAATCAGTGTAAAATTTCAAAGTCAGTAGACCGTGACTGCAGGAGCATACAGATAAAATGCTTTTGAAATTGATCTGTACTAATGCTAATGCAAGTTCATACCCAATATCAATGGTGAACCATAACAGCTTCATGTTTAACACACGTGAGAAAAAAGGTTAACCTCGGCCAAATCAGTGTAAAATTTCAAAGCCAGTAGACCGTGACTGCAGAAGCATACAGATGAATTGCTTTTGAAATTGATCTGTACTAATGCTAATGCAAGTGCATACCCAATATCAATGGTGAACCATAACTGCTTCATGTTAAACAGACGTAAGAAAAAAGGTTAACCTCGGCAAAATCAGTGTAAAATTTCAAAGTCAGTAGACCGTTACTGCAGGAGCATACAGGTGAATTCCTTTTAAAACTGATCTGTACTGATGCTGATGCAACTGCATACCAAATATCAATGGTGTAACATAACTAGTTCACACAAAACAGACTTAAGCAAAAGCTTTAACCAATTGTGGACACCGCCGCCGTCGCCGGAATCACCATACCTAAGTCTCGCCTTTTGCGACATTCGTCGCAGGCGAGACAAAAACTGCAATTAACCCCTTTGTTCTATTTTTAGCCATGGCTGTCGTGTTTTTGTCGAATCAAAACGAACAATAGTTTTGTAGAGGACATACTACAGAACAACCCTACCAAGTTTCATTACATTTGACTAAGCGGTTTAAGAAAAGAAGATTTTTGAAAAGTTGTGAGCTAAAAATTAGGTGAATGTCTAAAGACGCAAAGAATATAATCTCATTAATATCAGATGCCTATAGCTATTATACTTTTCAAGTTATTCATTTTCCACAGGTCTTAAAAGAAGTTTACGACCAGAAAATAGAACTAAGTTCACAGAGTCAAATGGGGTCAGGGTCACGCGGCATTGTAACAGTTGCGTAGACCGTAACATCAACTGTCTGTATATAAAATATCAGATGCTATTATACTTTTCAAGTCGTGAAATGTTTTATTAAAGTTATTGCCAAAAATTAAAGTAAACATTAGTGCTGTATTAAAAGGTTATTTATTTGTAACGCGTGTAAACAAGAGGTTCCCAGAAGCCTGAATCGCTCACCTGAACTTCACAGATACAATGTTTATATATTTTGTAGATATTATTGTGCTAAACCATATGCGATTTAAATTTCTGAAATAACTTGGTTAGTTTTCAAGATATTGGGCTTAATAAGTGCAAAATTTAGCAAAAATTATCAAAAAGGGCAATAACTCCCACATCAGCAGTCAGATATTTTCCGAAATTTCAGGACAGAAAAATCTTAATATGCTGATCACTTTTGATTCTTGCACAATTTTGATATCTGAAACCATTTTTGAGTTATTAGCAAAAAAATGCAATTACCCCTATGTTCTATTTTTAGCGATGGCGGCCATATTTTTTGACGGATCAAAAATCTGAACGATAGAATTGTAGCATTTATGCTATTAAACAACTGTGCAAAGTTTGGTTGAAGATGGATGTATGGTGTCAGACAAGTTAATCTTTGAAATTCAGGGGAAAAGTAATGAAAAATGGTAAATTTTGACACTTTAAGGGCCATAACTCCTAAAAGAAATGGTTCCACAGCTTTGACCTAATTACATGAAATGTAGATCTTAATGTGCTTAATCATATGCAATTTGAATTTTTAAAATATCTTGTATAGTTTTTAAAATATAGGGCTAAATAAGTGCAAAATTTTGAAAAAAAAATCCAGAAAAGGGCAATAACTCCTACCTCGGTTGTTGGATCTTCTTGAAAATTTCTGGGCAGGTAGATCTTGAGGTGCTGATCACTTTTATCCTATGCCAGAAATTTGATATCTGTTACCGTTTTTGAGTTATTTGCAAAAAACTTCAATTTACCCCTATGTTCTATTTTTAGCCACAGCGGCCATGTTGTTCATCTAATCAAAAATCCGAACGATGGTTTTGTACAGGACATACTCTAGAACAACCCTACCAAGTTTAATTACATTTGGCCATGCGGTTTCAGAGAAGAAGATTTTTGAAAAGTTGAACGACGGACGACGGACGCCAAGTGACGTCAATAGCTCACATGACCCTTCAGGTGAGCTAAAAAGGTAAAGAAACACATAAGTACTGCTGTAAGAAAATGGGGTTCAAGCCAATTTTCAAATACATAACGGTAAAACTTTTTCATTCCGAATCATCAACAACCTGTGTTAATCATAATAAAAATATACTATAGTCGCGTGTTCATTGTGGTGACTGCCAGAAACAATAGGCCACATAAAGGTAAGGGTTGATCTGCCATACGCTCAAGACAAAACTTGTACGGCAACAATACCCCCTCCCAAAAGGAGGAGAAAATATTTTTTTGAAGGTAGAAAATGTGTCTATGAGCAATAGGATGGCCCTCCTGTTCTTGAAATATCATTGACCCTCAATGTGTATTACCTGGGATATGGACCTTTACCAAGAAATTTATCAAAAGTGTGCATGTGTAAAATATAGGTCGCTGTGACCTTATATTTGGTGGGTGGTGCCATGCTACCAAGACTCATCGAGTAGTGAAATATTATTGACCCCTAACATGTAGTATTCAAGATACGGACCTTAACCAAGCACTTAACCAAAGTCATTCATGCGTAAAATATAGGTCACAGTGACCTCATTTCTAGTGGATGGTGTCACCTTATCCAAGACACATCTAGTGGTGAAATATCATTGACCACCAACATCTAGTATCCAAGTTATGAACCTTAACCAAGAACTTAACCGAAGTCGTTCATGCATAAAATATTGATCACAGTGACCTAATTTTTATTAGGTGGTGTCATGTTACCCAAGACACATCTATTGGTGAAATACCATTGACCATCAACATGTAGTATCTGAGATATGGACCTTAACAAAGAACTTAACCAAAGTCATTCATGCGTAAAATATAGGTCACAGTGACCTAATTTCTAATGGGTGGTGTCACCTTACCTAAGACACATCTAGTAGTGAAATATTATTGACCCCCAACACCTAGTATCCAAGTTATGGACCTTAACCAAGAGCTTAATAACCGAAGTCGTTCATGCATAAAATATAGGTGACAGTGACTAATTTCTATAGGGTGGTGTAGCCCTACCCAAGACCCATCTGGTAGTGTTATGTCATTGACCCCCAACATCTAGTATCCGAGTAATGGACCTTAACCAAGAACTTAACCAAAGTGTTACGGACGGACGTACGTACGTACGTACGGACGGACGGACGGACAAGGATAAAACTATATGTCCGATCCACATACGTGGTCGGGCCATAAAAAAAGATATAAGCGTGAACTGTATATTACTTTAAATGATATTGAACATTATATTTATATACTGTTGCAAACGTTCCATAGACCTAATGCAAAACGAATAGTCGAAGTAACATCTTTGCTGAAGAACTTGAAGCAAGCTTGCATTCCGTTTTTCACTGCGTTCCAAGAATGTACTTGCTGATTTCCGGGGACATAACAGTTTAGTGAATTAAGCTAAGTTACATATAAGTAATCTAACTTTAAATGATTCAATCGTTCCCTTTCAAGTTAATTTTTAAGCTGAAATTTAGGAAACTGTATTTTTAGTAACTTAGCTACTGTCCCTAACTGTTTGAGTTTGAAATTAACATCAGTAGATGTGAAATTTGGTATAAATTGGAAGGTACTGTAGTCCTTTATTACACGTGACTTCACATTATTTTCATCCTTTCCCCACATGGACTTGCTCCGCTCTATCAATATTTTGTCAATATGCGGTACGAAAAAAACATCACAAAGGGCCAGCATTAAATAAATCTTTGTTTCCCCTCCCCGACAGGATACTTTTAGGGAGGGGTAGGTAGGTAGGTATTGCCTTTATGTCACATAAGCAAAGAGACCTCAAAGCAAAGACAGAAACTTTAGAACAACAGGGTAAAAGAATTGGCCTTCACATAAACCATGGAAAAACAAAAACAATGAGAATCAAAGCTACAAATTCAGCCAAACTTGAAATAAGTGGAGAAGAACTAGAGGATGTTGAACAATTTACATATCTTGGAAGCATTGTGAGTAGTGATGGGGAACAGATAGAGATATAAAGAGTAGGATAGGAAAAGCGCTGTCTTTAAAACCTTACGACCAATTTGGACATCATAAAAATTTCGAAAAACACCAAGCTCAAGATTTTTAATTCCAATGTTAAGTCTGTATTGTTACATATATGCATCTGAGACCTAGCGTACGACAAAACAGCAATACAAAAGCTTCAAGTATTCACCAACAGATGCTTGAGAACAATACTAAAAATCAAATGGCAAGACAAAGTAACAAATGAAGAATTTTGGAAGAGGACAGAACAACTTCAATTGATACACAGATAAAAAAAGAAAAAATGGTCCTGGATTGGTCATACACTTAGAAAGCCAAAAACCACCGTAGTGAACCAAGCTCTCATGTCGAATCCACAAGGGCAGAGAAAAAGAGGTACACCAAGAAACTCCTGGAGAAGATCAATAGAACAGGAGGCAAAACACCTAAGAAAGACATGGGGTCAAATCGATAAGATAGCCCAGGATAGAAACAAATGGAAATCCTTCCTCGACGACATATGTCCTGCCAAGGATGAAAGGGTTTATGTCAAGTAAGTCAAAGTAAGTAAGTAAATTATTTCATTTTTATGCCCCGGCGACGACATGTCGGAAGGCATTATGTTTTACTTATGTCCGTCCGTTCATCCGTCCGTACGAATTTCCGTCAAGCTTTTTTCAGAAACAAAACATGACAATCATTTGAAACTTGGTAGGATGGTTCAGTATGACAAACTGTATGTTCTTAGCGAATTAGAGACCTGTCGAACATCGACTTCCTGTTTTGGACTTAGGCCGATATGAAAATATGTAAACATGACTATGGAAATTTCCGTCAAGCTTTTCTCAGAAACCATAGATGACACTGATTTGAAACTTGGTAGGATAGTTCGGTATGACAAAATGTATGTCCTAAGGGATTTTTATATACCTGTCAGACATCTATTTTCTGTTACGGAAGACATCATGCACTTGTAGACAAATATGGGATTTCGATCTCTCAGATGAGTGCAAATGTTGGTTTGTCATAGGGTGTTGATTTGTCTTCCTTTACCGGATTTGACACGCTGAATGGACTATTGGCAACGCGACGGGTGTGCTATAGCAAGCAGGAACGGCTTACTCTTCCGGAGCACCTGAGTTCACTCTTGTTTCGACTGGAGTTCGCGTTGTTGATTGATATTCAGTTGTTTTGTGTTTCCATGTTTTACATGTTGTCTATGTTTGTCCTGTTCTTGTTGGTGTTTACTGGTTTTGTCTCTGCTCTTTCGGACTTTTGACATTCGGATACCCCATTGGTACCTCTATAACAAGGTATTATGGTTTCTAAAATCCAATTTATTTGACAATTTACAGCAACGGCTTGGAACTAGCCTTTTTTTAAATACAATTTCTCGCGTTTATATACATTTACAACTTCCTAATTTCATAATCATAGGTCAAACTTTTTACAAGGTTAGCCTCTGGTTATAATACATATCCTTGTGCCACATGTTTGCACATTTTGGCCCAAGGCACAAAACATACATGCATAAAATTGAATTGATAAAATTTCCAACCATAATGTCACATGCCTTTTCCGCAAAGATACAAACTCTATTTTTAGAGTTTGTAAAACATGTCGTTTCAAGTAACATTCTGGTTGGAAAAGAAAAAAATAAGACAACGAAAGAAACAAACGCAACAACAAAAAAGAAAAAAAGAAATAAAATAAACACAGCTTAAAGTCCATCACTAAAAATGTACGCAATTTACATGTTCATCTGAAGGTCCAACTCTGTCCTTGTGAATTATTGTCCAAAACCTCATTGCAAACGGCCAAAAACAAATGTCCAAAAGAAGTTAGTGTCCTCAATTTAGAATTCCGTATTTTGTGACTCGCCAAACCGTCGTCGGGAAATTGACCATCCACGCCTCCGTTGTAGACATCTGAACATCCGATCCGTTATCTCCAATGTTGTGGTAGTACTACGAGTACGATGGTATGTTCCTCCGTAGACGTCGTCCCAGCTCACTCCCTCGAAGATTGGTAGCACCTCACCAAGGCAACAACGAACTCCTCCCCCGTTTCCTCGGCATCTGCTACGCCATTATTTCCACCGCTCTTCCGTCCACACCGTCAGCGCTTCCGGCATCCCCTTGCTTGGTCTGGCTGGTAAGTTTCCGGATTCTGTTGGTTTCTCCGCTGTGTGATGGAACTGACATGGCTACCTGCTACCCCATAGTAGCGCCTTACCATGTGAACCCAGTTCCATGTGCCGCATCTCCGTTTATCCGTTCCAGGTCGCGTCCGGTCACCCATCTGGCTATTCCGACCGTTATTTTTTCACCGACACATCCAGAACAGGATACAGCATTTTATTCTGCCGTTCATCTAGTAGTGGTGCGGAAGCTAACCTCGCTTCCTCGGTTGTGACATCACCTCCAACATGTGTTGACACCACCCCGCGACAATGGTTCGTCTTTTGCGTGAGTACTGTTAGACCTTCATTGATACTCCGTTCTTTGACGAAACAGTTACCCCTAACATTCCTACTACGTTTACACAAGATTACAATAAATATCCCTATAACGAGAGTAATAAAAAAATAAATACATAAATACACCCAATTTGGCAATACAAAATTTTCTACTGAAGGTTCAACATTCTTAATTTCACTGATCAGATTGTCCATTGGTATTTCTTCAATTTTCTTCAATTTGTCTGGTAACTGTGTGTTATTAAATTTTGGAAAGGTTCTTTTAAATGAAGACCACACAGTGCTATTTACAAAACTGTAATTTTTGAACAAATTTGAAAAAAAATTCAGCATGATCTAAGGTAGTTTCTTTATGAAAAAATGGTAAAAGTGTCATGTGATCGTTAGTAGCAGTACATGAATCGTTAAGGTTTAAAATGTCTATTGGTGGTTTAACATGACCTATAGAGGTCGTTCTTTTTCCTTGAATTTTGCAGACTTTGATGAATTGCAACTCTGTTTTTGATGTTATGACCCATGACCCTGAAGCTATGTATTGTGCTGTAGGTAATATGGATGTCGGGTTGACAGTAACCCTACAATTTATTAATAGAAGAAAATGAGATGTGGAATAAGTGTACGCGACACAACCTACATTATAAACGTATATTTTAAATATCCACAATGGAAAACAGCCAGCAGCCTTCAATGTGACCAGCGGTCGCTGCTCGCTGTTTTTCAATTGGCCCCTGGATTAAAAATAAAATACATATGATTCAAGCCCAATCCCAAAGTGCATTGAAAGACCCTCTTCTTGACAAAAAACAATTAACAAAAATTCGACTAAATACAAACATAAGCTTTGATAAAGATTCCTGGCTTAGGACAGGCACATTAAAATGTGGCGGGGTTAAACTAGTTTTTTGGCGCCAACCTTCCCCCTAATGATAATCAATAACAAAGCACAAACTAACACACAGTAAAAATCAAATCGATAGAAGTTCAATTCAACAAGAGAGTATCTGAGACAAAAGGACAACAGGTAATTAACGGGACGTAAAGATACTCTCTTGAGAACACTCGAAGTTACTGACAGCTAGCTAAGAAGCATCCATCGACTGATGTAAAAAAATAAAGTATGTCGATTTTAAATCCGACACAACACGTCAAACACTTGATTTGATGATACATCATCACACAAAACCGACACACTTGACCGCTGTAATGCTCAAAAATGACATAAGTATAAAAAGGCAATTAACATTTTAAAGTAAGTATCAAATTATCAATATTTTTACCAAAGAAGACTAAATTCAAAGATTTTACTAAAATATCCATTTCATAACCTTTATTTAATAAAGTTTTAAGCCAATTTTGCATTCCCAAGGGATTGTTTTTGAATTTATTTGCTCTATAAACAATATTACCGTAGAAATCTGGATGGGATATTCCCTTTACAATCAAAAGTCGTCGTGTACAGTTAAATTTTCCAATAAGGCCACGCCGAATTAATTACTTGTTCGTCGGACCGCCCGCATGTGAAATTGTTTCCTTAAGAAAAAAATATAAATTTCTTCCGCCCGCATTTACCGGAAACCCGCCCGCGTCCGGAGCCGGAAGTTGTGTTCAAATTATTTTTTTATCTCCGCGTTTGAAAAATATTTGTCTTTTGCAAAAGTAAACAACAAAAAATTGCCGATTTTCAATCATGTACTCTTATAAACTTGACTATGTTTTGTCTAATCGCTTGTTAGTTTAGTTTAGTGCTCCAATATTGGAGATACATTCAGGATAAAAGACGTATTAAACTTAAACGGTTGAAACTACTGTCTGTAAAGGATACTCTGGAGAACAGAAATTCTTAGAATTTTTCTTTATGTCACAACTAGCACCTTTCAAATGTTTGATATTTTTAGTGTTGCACAAAAACGTAAGTAAATTTACAAAAAAGAGTGAAAGAAAAGCTTACCTCTAAGACAATGTATGGAAGGTGCGCTGTGTAAAAACGATTGAGAAGTACATACGTCATAGTTGACTTGTGCAACCTAGAAAACCGTCTGCCTATTTTTTGGCTTTTTCCATAAAAAAGACTTGTAAGCAGCCATTCCTTTGAATTTAATTGGCACCTTTTTTTACTATACTTTACATTGTCCTATGAAATGACATTCGTTTTTAACTAAAATCAATGGCCGTCAAGTAAGAATAAAAAAGTCGAACATTTTGTTCAATTTTTGAAATAAAGTAGCCGCTGCATGAAAATGGGCTAACAAACAAAATAAAACATGTATATATTGTATGCTTTAAACAATTTCCTCAATAAACATATAATAAAATAGATGAAATAAAGGTATTAAGCAATGCTACAAATCTATCTTTCAAAGCAAGTAAAATATTTCATGTTATAGTTGTGAAGTACAACTTTTTTGAGAGTGCACTAGTTGAATAGTACACAAGCACAAGTTGAATAGTACATAAGCTTAAGTTTATCAGTGCAACAGTGTACTATGTTTATACACATTTGAACACGAAAAATACTAAATTTAAATAAAAATCGGCAATCACCTTAAACAAGAAATTTACTTAAGGATTTATTCTTTAAAAGGGTCATATCCATACTCAATATTTCCCGACCCGACAATACAGAGCGCTGCGAGAACTTTGCATACAACGCGATTGAAAACAGATATTTTGCGAGAGCGCCTCTGATAAGTTATGAATAAAGGAAACGCGTATCAGGCGTAGCAAAGTCACTTACCTTGTTTTCCCAGTATCAGGTTTCAAAGTGTGCCTAATTTATACAAGAAAGGTCAAAATATTTGCATAAAATATGTTCTCAAGAAAAATTCTATCAATATGACCTTTTTTCAACATGTTCTGAATTAAAACTATAACACGCTAGACTTCGACTTAACTCTAGCTCATTGAATTATGATCTGTTTTTACGCAATATTGTCCAATCTCCTAACTGTCGTTGCGGAAACATTGAAACCACTAAACACTTTTTGTTTGATTGTCCATTTTGTACAGAAATACGCCAAGAAATGCTAAACTCACTTACCGCTGCAAATTATAGAATCGTTGTTAATGTTTGGATCAAAATATTTAAATAATAATGAAAATGAAAACCTTTTTCAAATTGTACAAAATTATATTATTAAGTCCAAAAGATTTAATTAAACATTATGCCTACAGCTTATCACTTGCATTTCATCAAACTTACATTCATCTTTTACTCATATTTTTTGCTATTGCATTGTATTATCATATGTTGTAATCTTTTATCGCTCATCATCTATTGAAACCTCTTTCCTTTTTTCCTTTACTTAACTTTATCGTTGTATCCTTGCACTTCTTCATATTGTCTATAAGTTATTGTATGTGCACCTTGATTGTATAGATTGTTGTTAATATGTGTATTAAGGAGACAGATTAACATAAGCATTCTTGCTTGTTTCTGAATCCTTTTATAATATGTGTTGAAATATTCATCTTGTACTATATATGTTGTACAATGTCTTTTCTTTATTTAATAAATATGTTTATACTAAAACTATAAAAAGTGGGTCACGTGCTTAAAATTTTGCCAACATTATAATCCTTTGAAAATTTTGCCAGTTTTTGTATGAATTATTTCTTTGAAAAAAAAAATGTATTTACATGTATATACGTTTGATTGAAGAGTTTGATAATAATTAAAAAGTATTCCTAAACTTTTGATATAAAAAAAATGTTTTGCCTAAATTTTATTCATATTTAATGACATTTGCACATATTGTTGCACTTTTTGCTTTTCGCGGTCACATGACCAGTGTCAGGCTCCATCTTAAAATATATGAATTCGAAATTTTGTTGAAAATGACAACGATTTTAGATAAAAAAAAGATAAAAAAGAATGTGTCCATGGGACGCGGATGCCCCCGTTGGCCCCAAATAAAAAGTTGAAAGTCCTACAGATCTGAGAGTCGCTTATGGCTTAGGATGCGTTGTTTGTCATACTGAACCCTCCTACCAAATACAAACTCATTTCCATTTACGGTTTCTTAGAAACGCTTTGCGGAATTATACATATACGTACGGACGTACGAGCATAAGCAAAACCTAGTGCCCCCGACATGGAGTCGCGGGTGGCATAAAAAGACAATTTTCGCATTTTTTGGGACCATAAAAATCACTGTATTTTACAAATACATGTAACTTGAAAACCGTATATTTCGCTACAAAATTTTGTCTTGCAGTTTGCGAGCGTGAACGTTGTAGTGGCACAATTGAGCCTCCTCTTATCGAACTATACAAGAAGACAAGAGACACCAATCGGGCAGTCCGAAGCCAAAAGTCAAGAAGAGCGAAGGCAAAATCGGTCATTACATAACAAAACAAGCACGAACAAACAAGAGAGGACTTTAAAGTTTTAAAGAACTTTTAAAGCGAACATAAGATATTCCTCTCACAATATTAAACAAGAGGCTCCCAGGAGCCTGAATCGCTCACCTGGTCTTGATGTTGACCCTATACTTATGTAGAGCTAAATGAGCTGAACATTTAAGCAAGCAACAGCTTTTCTCTACCTGCAATAGTTTTCATTCTATAGGCCGAAAACACCATTTTTCACCTATAAGGGGCCATAACCCCTATAAGGAGTCATCTGACAACTTCGACCCTATGGAGACTTTTGTAGAGCTAAATGAGCTGAACACTTAAACAAGCAACAGCTAATCTCTATCTGCAATAGTTTTCATTCTGTAGGCCAAAAACATGAAAAAATCGCTTTTTTCAAGGGCCGTAACCCCTATAAGGGATCATCTGACAACTTCGACCCTATGGAGAATTTTGTAGAGCTTAATGAGCTGAACATTTAAACAAGCAACAGCTAATCTCTATCTGCAATAGTTTTCATTCTGTAGGCCAAAAACATGAAAAATCGCTATTTTGCAAGGGCCGTAACCCCTATAAGGGGTCATCTGACAACTTCGATCCTATGGAGAATTTTGTAGAGCTAAATGAGCTGAACATTTAAGCAAGCAACAGCTAATCTCTATCTGCAATAGTTTTCATTCTGTAGGACAAAAACATGAAAAATCCCTATTTTTCATAGGCCGTAACCCCTATAAGGGGTCATCTGACAACTTGGACCCTATGGAGAATTTTGTAGAGCTAAATGAGCTGAACATTTAAGCAAGCAACAGCTAATCTCTATGTGCAATAGTTTCCATTCTGTAGGACAAAAACATGAAAAAACGCTATTTTTCAAGGGCTGTAACCGCTATAAGGGGTCATCTGACAACTTTGACCCTATGGAGACTTTCGTAGAGCTAAATGAGCTAAACATTTAAGCAAGCAACAGCTAATCTCTATCTGCAATAGTTTTCATTCTGTAGGCCAAAAACATGAAAAATGGCTATTTTTCACCTTTAAGGGGCCGTAACCCCTATAAGGGGTCATCTGACAACTTCGACCCTATGGAGAATTTCGTAGAGCTAAATGAGCTAAACATTTAAGCAAGCAACAGCTAATCTCTATCTGCAATAGTTTTCATTCTGTAGGCCAAAAACATGAAAAAATGCAATTTTTCACCTTTAAGGGGCCGTAACTCCTATAAGGGGTCATCTGACAACTTTGACCAAATGGAGACTTTTGTAGAGCTTTTGATGCTGAATCAGTAGCGTGGCCTCAGATTTCCTCTATCTCTTATACTTTTTGATTTATAAGCCAAAAACAGTAGTCTGACCCCCCTAGTCTATTTTTAGTAACGGCGGCCATGTTTTTTGACAGATCAAAAATCGAAACACAAGTTTGGTGCAGGACACCCTAAGGATCAATCATACCAAGTTTCATTCAATTCTGTTCAGTAGTTTCAGAGGAGAAGATTTTTGAAAAATTGTTAACGGACGACGACGACGACGACGACGACGACGACGACGACGACGACGACGGACGCCAAGTGATGGCAATAGCTCACATGGACCTTTGGTCCAGGTGAGCTAAAAAGGACATCTTTTTGCCCATTTCGAAGGATTGGGCATCGTTCCTCGCAACCACTCTCACAAATGGTGTTGAGAAGAGAGTCGGAAAATTGGTTCATGAAATTTTCACCTCAGACGAGGATGGAACCACGAGACCCAGTGTTAGTAGCCCGACACGTTATGAACTTTACCGCCGACTCCCTTTTGTTTGATCAATGATCAAACCATATGGTCCAAACATGAAAAAGCTAATGATTTTTTTTTTTAATTGACTATTTCATTTCGATTTCGTCTGGAAATATTATTATTAAAACAAAAAGTCGTATTTGCAGATGTAAAAATGGGTAACTCAGAAAGATCAAAGACGAATCTAGCAAACATAATGGGATAACAGAAAACAAAACACACTTACAAAACTGAACCGTGAGAAATTGAAAATCCACCAATGTGACTTAAATCGTAACGAGGTAAAGCAAAAAATAATATCTACCTATTGGTACTTTCAACTCTTCGTTGTACTTCTCAACTAAAGCAGTTGTACATCTCAACTGTCGCATTTGCACATCTCAACTTTCGCCAATCGTTAAACGATGTACAATTCAACTTGTGCGGGTGTACTAAAAAACTTTCGCATATGTACTTCACAACTTGTGCACCGATGTCGTGTTTTATCGTTAAAGGGCACAATAAAACGACTCACTACCTTTCAATATATCGTATTTAGGTAGCTTATCTTTAGGATAAGAAATAATGTTTTAAATACTTATGATGTTTTATATACGTGATTTTCGGAATATTTATGTATAAAAGTATTTAATTTGTATTTTTAAGAACTAAATTAAAGTCAATTTTAAGTCATTAGTAACATAAATGCCTTAATAATAGTTTCCAGTTAAAAAAACATTACTATTAGGCATATTTCTGGCATTTTAGATGTAAATTCCCAATTTCGGGTGTCTTTTTCGTCTGATTTACCCACAAGCCACTATAAAAGCACTAATCAATTATAGCGGGTGTACTTCTCAATTGTTTTTACGCAGCGCACCTTCCATACATTGTAAGATAAATGAAGCAAAATCACTTTGACCCCTTGTTTTTCCATTGTAAATGGCAGCCATTTTTGGAGATGCCAAATTTTCAAAAATCACTATTTCATAGAATTATACAATATCACTTTGACCAAAGAGGTTATTTGTCATCAACTTGTTTTTGTTTACATCAGGGAGTGCATTTTGACGTCATATGACGTCACAATAGAAATTTGAGATTTTTTCCCGTACTTTTTTACTATGAGAATTTCCCATTCAAATGTAAATATCTAGATTTTTATGAAATGTATTTAAGTATTTTAAAAGGTTGTTATATTTTTAGTTAGGTCTTTTTGATACTCCTAAGATTATATGAATAAATAAAGGCTTATGTTTTTGAGAAAAAATTAGTTTTGATTTTTTCATTCTCCAGACTACCCTTTACAGACAGTACGTTTCATTCCCCTCAAACAAAACACTCTGATGAAACAGGGATTAAATAAAACTGACATCCCTGGATGAAAACAATGAAATCTGTTGCCACCAAGTAAAAGTATTGTTACAAAATACTGCAATTGCATTTCAAATGGAAGACTCTTACAGTGATTTATTTAAATACATTCATAACATTCAAAGAATGCCATATACGATGTATAGTCGACCCCTTTTATTGATAGATTCAAGTTCCTGTGGTATTTTTCCTCGGATGACCTCAGTATACAATATTACATGTAAAAACAACATGGTTCAAATTGAAAACATTAAGGAAAATCCCTAACTTATGTGTAAGGACAAATGGGATATTAATGACACCATCTATGAACATCCAATTCACCATTGACTAAGGATTGTTTTGTAATATTTTTTTAATAAATATTTACAAACTGTTATTGTTGTTTTTTGGTTTTTTGTGTGAATAAAGATAGGAAGTTGTTTTTCTTTTTAATATTTTATCTTAAAATTATGCCTTGCCAGCAAGATTTTGGGACATAGTCATACTTGTTTGGTGTAATTGACTTTCTCTTGGTCTGCTTGTGGCTATTGATAGAAAGCCAAGACAGCAACTCTTCAGAGAAAAAAAAACAATTAAAGACAACTATTTCCTGCTTAAATATTATATTAATCAATTGGAAAAGCCATAAACCACTGAGAACAAGCATTTGTTATACTTTGTATAGAAGTTTTTTTAATATTTCACTTATTTTCTTCAAAAATAAAAATAATCGCTCGCTCGCCTCACTTTTACATTAAAAACCAGAAAAAAAAACTTTTTAAAAATTTAAAAACAAGTCGCTCGCCTAAAAAAAAATCAGTCGCTCCTAAAAATCAGATTTTCAGAAAAAAAATTAATAAAAATAATTTCGCTCGCTCGCTCCTTTTTTTAAAAGTCAAAATCCAAAGAACACGAAATTAATTCTGTGTGGCCTAAGGTAGAGATATTTATGATAAAACTTAGTAAACGACTTCACTAATTTGTGGTAACGATATCCTTGTTTTAGTAATTTTTTTGTAATACACCGGTTTTTATCATTAAAATCAGACACACCACTGCAGATCCGAGCATATCTTACCAACTGTGAAATATATACTCCGTAAGACGGAGCAAGTGGTACATCTCCCTCTAGAAAAGGAAGATTCGTTTATCATATATTTTAGTGTGTAATTTTCCATTGATTATACTTAAATCTAGATCTAAAAATGGGCATCTATCACCAGTAAGGTAAGATTTATTCAAAGTTAATTCCTTGGGATAAATTTCCGTAATAAAATTAGAAAATGTCGGATTGTTTAGTGAAAGAATGTCGTCTAAATATCTGTATGTATAATTAAAAGTTTCAATGAGATGTTGTCTGTTGGGGTCTTTTTGAAGTTTTGCCATAAATTGGGATTCATAACAATACAAAAAAAGGTCAGCAATAAGTGGGGCACAATTAGTTCCCATAGGGATACCAATGACTTGGCGATAAATTGTTCTCCCAAAACGAATATAAATGTTGTCCAAAAGATAATTTATAGCAGTTATCATTTCTGCATCAGTCCAATTGACGTAACCTTTATGAGTCTCGTTGCTAAAAAACGATTTATTAAATAATTTAGAAACTTTAGAGCAGATATAGTCACTTTTAGATTTATCGAAACACCATTTAACCAGATATTCAAATTGTTTTTTAATAAGACAGTGAGGAAGGTTAGTGTACAAAGTAGAAAAATCGTAGCTATCAACTGTATGGTAAGTACCTTCAAAAGCGCGAAGTTTTTCTAAAACATCGAGCGAATTTTTCACACTCCAAAAATGATTTATGCCACTGTTTTCAAATACCTTTTCGCAGTATCGAATAATAAATTCTTTCATAGTAGTCAAAGCAAGTGATAAGACTTTAGAAATATTAGTGAGAGAACACTTACTTGAAGCAGATATGAAACGAGATTTGTAAGGATTTTTGTGTAGTTTAGGGATCCAGTACATTGTAGGTAGTTTATTGTATGTAGGAGCGGCTCGTAGTGATGTGGTATTTAAAATATGGTCCTCAATAATACTACATTCTGTAAATTGTACGTGAATAAAAGTGTTGGAGCTTTTAATTTCTTGCATCAACACTTCAAGGTAATATTTTCGTCATACAATAACGACATTATTGGCAGCTTTGTCTGCAGGAACGAAAACGTATTGTGAACCAAGTGAACGCATTTTTGTCTTAATTCTTTTTAGATATGTATTTGGCCGAAATTCTACAAAGGAGTTTTGAAAATGATTTATTCTGAGTTTAACAATTGACATGAAGTTATTTATAAAATTGTCAAGAGATTTAGTATCTGCTTCTTCTCTCTTGATCCAAGATTTACAGAAAGAGAGAAGTGCAGTTTTGATACAATCGAAGCAAGAATTCCAATTGATCTTTGAGGGGGGGGTCTAAATTTTGGGCCCTTTTTCAGAAAATTTATTACCTCTGGGTCCTTGACGATGGTAAGGTCACCTTCCCTTTTTTTGTAAAAACAGAGTTGTAATGCAAAGATTACTCAAATTGATTGGAAAGACAGGGCTATCTACTGCACAGAAGGGTAACATGGGGTTTGTGCACCGAGTAATTTCTGTTTCGTTCAGAAGAAAGAATTGCGACCTTTCAGCATTGACTGCTATATAATTAGACTCTATTTGATACGTAGCTACCAAGTCGTTTTTACTGTCATTAGTCTGCATAGGCAGTGGCAGGTTATATACCTTGTATACTTCAAATTTTCTTTGAAAATCTACTAATGGCACAGAAACAACAACAAATAGTTGTTTATCATACATGAGCGTCGTACAAGACAAAAACTGATAAATTACCCATAAATTCTTAATTGGATCTTGTGGAAGTTTCAGAAAATCTGGTAGTTTCAAACTAATATCTAATAACAAATTCCTTAATTTGGTAGGAGTTATAGTGCTAGGCGAAAGGTGGCCTAAAGATAGCATGTTTAATTTAGAGCCGAGATGATCATAATAGTCTTTTGCCCTCTGGATCATAAGCTTTAAATCGCCAATAGCTAAGTCAAGTTTTGTGTATAAGTTCATGAAAGTTTTAACATCCTCAATTTCTTTTTGTAATATTTGAGTTATGTTATTCAAGTTTTCATCAATATTGTGTAAACCAGTTGAAAGCCTATTGATAGCTTGTTTGTTTTGGGAAACTTCTACCCTTGTGATATTTACTATTGTAAGACTTTCCTTAAGGACATGTGTTATTCGGACTTGATTTTGTGATAGAATGCGGATTGTTTTGTATTGAAGATAAATCTGAATCAGACACCGTTCCGAACAAGAAGCTCATAATTTGGCCTACAAAAGGCAGTACAGCTCTTTTATTTTTTGAATGTAGTGTTTGGTAATCTTGTAGCCCTCCAACAACTTCAAAATGCAAAGTTCTTAAGACTGTCAATTCATTTCTCATGGTTACAAATATGTTGTCATGCTCACTCATTCCAGGTTTTTTTTATAGGATTGTGATATTTTGTGAGATAAGAGTGACATTTGTGCAAGATCTTCGGCTATCCTGCTCAGAAAGGTTTCGAAAGGTTTAAGATCTATTACAAATGTCACCAACCAGTTGGACCTAGTAGTAGAAATTTCGTTTACTTTATGGAAAACAACATTTTCATAAACTAAGCTTGAACTAGACGAGACAAAGAAAAGAGTAACGAGAAGAGCCAGTAACAGAACAGACGCCCTCATCTTGTAGTATCTGAAAAATACAATAGTATATTTAAGTAATCTTGCTTAATAACAATCGTCAAGGTATGAGTGATCGAATGAGGCGATTTGAAAGCTTTTGATGACACGATGCTGCTGAGATTAGCAACCATGATATACCTTATAACTCTAGGTTCTTCGAGAGTGAAGGCCTGTCGTTATGAAGTAGTGAGATATATGAAATATGCATGAGTAATGAGACAATAAGGCATTAATTTTTATTTGTGGCTAGCATCAAAATTTATCCTTTCTACATTTGGTACGGGTGGTACCGTTGGTACCTCCCGCTCTTTTAATATTTCACTATTCTTTTAAGCCGGCTGGGCTTGAGACAGGAATGCTCTGTTAGCTGGAGCTCCCAATCCAAATCATTCCCAAACTCTATGACCTGTCTTATCTCTTCATGCATAAGGTGCTTCTGGCCTATATATTTGAACCCCTTTAGGGATGGAGACCTGATCTCCAACATAGCCAGGAGGGACATCAGGTTGGCAATATACTGGAACATTCTGTTTATGCTGATTTAGTGATTGATGAATTAAACTGTCAGATGAGTGATTTGGGTGATGGATGATAAGCTGAAATACACAAATACAAAATTCATTTTACATAAATACTCATCACCCAATTGTGAGCGTGGAAGCCCTTTCTCCATATGCAACAGTCCTATCACAATCACAATGTCAAGTAGTTACTTAGATATATATATGTTACAGGGCAAATTGGAATCCAGGGCGATCCGGAATCCTCCTAGGACAAATTGGAATTCTAATTTGCCCTGGATTTAATTAACCCAGTGTAAATCGGAATTCCAATTTCTCCTAGGACAAATTGAGATATCCAGATTTGCCCTAGGAGGATTCCGGAACCCCCCTGACTGAACATTGAAAAGTTATATATTACAATAAATAAAATTGATTGAATATTCAAAATTACATTGTCTTAAATTCAAAACCAAAAAATATATATTTCAAGAATGAATCAATCTAAGGCTTTATTGTCATAATTTGAATATCAAGCCTCAGATTGAGAACAATTCTGATGATATTCTTACTTCTGAACAATTTGTAGCTTGGGCTATATATAGTTGATTTGCCAGAGTCAAGACATAATGCTATTAGGGATAATGCAACAGTGAAGCAAAACGCCGTTGCGTTCGTCACAACATGCAACTGTAATGGCAAATGCAACACACTCAGGTGTTCCTGTCGTAAAGCCAAAGTGCCATGTTCAAGTAAATTTCATTGACACAAATTAAATAGATGTTGCAACAAATAATGCCAGAGAAATGCTAGTTTTTATTAGAATTGCTACTTTTGCATTTGACATATTTCAGTACTTTTGCACATCTATTATATTGTAGAAACTTATTATTTTTATAATATGTAATAATTGTATTTAATTTGCTATTTGTCAAATAAAATTATTCAATTTGCATTTATTTATATACATGTGTTATATATTCCATTATTATCCAGAATTGCCCTGACTTAAATTTCTAGTGTGATTCCAGATCCTACTAGAATTTCAGTGGGATCCGGAATCCTCCTATGGCAAATCAAGATATCTCAATTTGTCCTAGGACAAATTGGAATTCCGATTTACACTGGATCTAATCCAGGGCAATCGGAATTCCAATTTGTACTAGGAGGATTCCGGATCGCCCTGGATTCCAATTTGCCCTGTAACATATACATATATATAAATTTATTTATTTTTTTTTATTTATTTTTTTTTTAATTTTTTTTTTATGGTTTCTAAAATCCAATTTATTTGACAATTTACAGCAACGGCTTGGAACTAGCCTTTTTTTTAAATACAATTTCTCGCGTTTATATACATTTACAACTTTCTAATTTCATAATCATAGGTCAAACTTTTACAAGTTTAGCCTCACGTTATGATACATATCCTTGTGCCACATGTTTGCACATTTTGGCCCAAGGCACAAAACATACATGCATAAAATTAAATTAATAAAATTTCCAACCATAATGTCACACCTCTGCTTCTTGGACTTAGGCCGATGTGAAAATATATGAACATGACAAGGAAAATCTACGTCAAGCTTTTCTCTGTAACCGTACATGACAATGATTTGAAACTTGGTAGGATGCTTAAGTATGATAACTCTACGTCCTTAGCCATTTTCAGACCTGTGGGACATCTACTTTCTGTTTTTAACTTAGGCTGATGTGAAAATAATGAGTTTGACTATGAAAATTTCCGTCAAGCTTTTCTCAGAAACTGTACATGCGATTGATATGAAACTTGGTAGGATGATTTAGTATGACAAACATTACGTCCTTAGCGACTTTCAGACCTGGTGACATCTACTTCCTGTTTGGGGCTAGCAGGGGCATCTGTGTCCCATGGACAAATTAATTTCTTCTTTATTTCTTAAAGTAATAAAATGTATTTTGCTGGAGAAATCATCAAAAAAAGCACTCAAAATAACCATAACAGAAATTATGATCTATATTGAGCAATAATATTTTTTTGGGTAGGACCCTTTTTGACTGTGTAGGTAGGGGAGGGGAAAAAAACAATACATTATTTTTGGCCAATGGGGTTCTACTTTTACCTCCCCCTTTTCTTCAATTCGTTTTTGTCTCGGCTACGAGGCGGAGCGAGACATAGATGTTACTTTACCGGCGACGGCAGCGTTAATTTTTGTGTTAAGGTTTATAAGTGCATCCATATCTCAAGAACTATAAGTCCCAGGTTGATGAAACTTGATATGCATCCGGCAGCGGCGGCGTTAATTTTTGTATTAAGGTTTTATGAGCACATCCATATCTCAAGAACTGTAAGTCCCAGGTTGATGAAATTTGATATGCATATGCCCTAGTAGTAGCAGCTTAGGAAAGATGCATCCCCATCTTTTAACCTTTACCTTGATTTCCGGTTGAGTGACTTTGACATTTTCCAATACATATAATAGCAATGTTAAATTTTTATGAGCATCTCCATTTCATAACAAGAGAGAAACTTGGTATGCATATGCCCCAATTAGTAGCTTAGCAGAGCTGCATCCTTGTCTTTTGACCTCGACCTTGATTTTCGAGTTGAGTGACTGACAATTTTCAATACATATAATAGCAATGTTAAATTTTTATGAGAACCTCCATTTCTCAAGAACTACAAGTACGGTTGATGAAACTTGGAATGCATATGCTCCAGTAGTAGTTTAGTACAGTTGCATCCCACTCTTTTGACCTTGACCTTGATTTTTCAGTTAAGTGGCTTTGATAGTTTTTGAGGAATAACCTAATTTGATTAAAATATCACATCTATCAATTGTTCCCTACTGTCACTGCATGGTAGATCTGAAGACATCCTATTCTACTTTCTGTTCTGTTCTGTTTTGAATTGACCTATCAGATTGCAGCTTCCAAGAGTTTAGAAGCATTACCTCTAATGATAAATCCAAAGGATTCCGAAAAAGGCCATTAGATCAGTAAGTAAAATGGGATGTCTTCATATCTACCATGCAGTGACAGTTCAATGTTTTCAATTGATAGATCTGATTTAATAAGAATGGGAATAACCAGATATTTCGATGGTGCCGGCAGGCGAGACAAACTTTAGTGCTCATGGATAATTTTTCTTTCTCATGTTTCTAAAACGCCCAAATATATTTTTACAAAATTGCATAAACAAATGACTGAAGCTATATTGGGATGTGTTGGAAAGAAAATCATCCATGAAATGAATCATAAAGGAAAAATGAGACCAGTGATATAATAAAAGAAAATCGTATCGAAGAAAAGGGGGTTGGTGAAAGTATATGTTGTATCTCACTGTGTTTTTCTCGTACCGCACATTGACTCTAATAAAATATCGATAGAGGGGAGCTTAAGTCCCTGTTCTTTCATATTGGATTTTTTTTTCATTTTTCCTTTCGTAAAATGTAAAAAGAAATGAAAATATAGCGTGAGGTCCAATATTGTAGGACTATAAGGTACTGATGGAAGTACTTTAAAAAATGAAAGAGAATATCGAATGGAGTTTTCCCTATTAATTTCCCCGATAGTCGCTCTTATAATCTTACCTCATGCTTTGTTTCAGCGAGCTCGACGACGAGAATAAATAAAATGAATTCATCAATGAAAATAATTAAAACATATCAGGTCCTATATACATGTATATAACAACAAACACAGTGTCGTCCATCTGATTAGTGCTCACACGAAAACACTCTGCATGAAATGGAAAAAAAAAACAAATGGCGGGAAATCTAACCATATTTGAAAACGATCGCATGTGATTTCAACTTTATACCCTTTCCGTAAAATAAGATGTTAAAGCAGTGTTTCGCTAATAATTATGCATACATTTTGTTTACTTCCAGTAACTGACAGTGAAAGAAAGTTGAAGTAGGAGAGTGTATGGTTTGGTGTATGTACATTATTTCGTAAAGACATTGTCTCTCCGTCGCGGACAGGGCTTACTCCCCATTGCCTTGAAATATTTTTGTTAGAGTCATTGTATCATGCAAAAAGGCACTCGAGTAAGATATACTACCTTAAAATAGTCTATTTTCTCTTATCAAATCGTTCATCTCATATTCGAGCCTATTTATAATTCGTTTCATGGTCTTTCACGATCAGTTTGACTTCTTCCCCAAAACACTCACATTGCATCTCGGCGTCTAAGTCGGGCTCTATTTAGGCAATTTTGTAAAAATACATCCACTTGACAAATGTTTCTCAAGATGCAAAAACGTGACATCATCCCCCACACTGAGCACCACTATATTTCCTTTATTGTTTTCATATCCCCGGCATGCAAAATGACAGGCCATCCCATTCAACCACACTGCTTGGCACACGCCACGTCGCTCAGTGGATAAGGCGTCCCGATTCGATATCAGGGTATTAGAAGCTCTTGAGTTGGCTGTTATGGACCTTCTTCGGCACGGGTAAACAATTCTTTGGGTATGAAAAACTGACGTTGTTTTTGAAGTTAAAAGTATTAATGAAACATTTTGAATTAATCTTTGAATTTAGTTTTCATTTTTTGTGTGTAGTAATCTACATTTGGCATCTGTCTTAAAATTCTATTGCCTTTTCTACCTTGTTTTAGTTTTTTAAACAAACATAGCACTGTGGGGTAGTACATTACAACATTACTAACTGTTTTATCAAGAATCGATATATTTTATCCCTTTACATCAGTCAATAAGTGCTTCTAGACAGTAAATTACTGTCAGTACAGTGAATTTTGTTCTAAGACTTGTTGTCTTCTCGATCTTTATGTCTTCGGTCTCTTAAGTTGAGTTAATTTGAACTAGTATCAAAATCATCTTCAAAGTGTGTTTTTGTGTGCTTGAATATTATAAATAAGTGGGACGGATTGTTCCAGCAAAACTATACAACATTGTAGCATACGTGCCAGCCACGAATCATTTTGCTGAAGCTTGCATTTGTAACTGTCGTCTTTGATTCACTTTGTTCTATTCCAGAAGAGGGTCCACATGGACTTTCTCCCCTCTTTCAATATTTTGTTTAAGTCAATATGCCATGTTTCGTATTTTACATTGACTCTTAACATTTTTTTTTCGTATGGAGCATTGACTCAACAAAATATTGATAGAGGGAAACAGGTCCCTATAGTGGGTCCTTCATTGATAATTCAAGGATTTGTAACCATTGATCTAAGTCGTTGGCGAAACTTTGTTTTTCATTTATTAACTTTTAGCCTATTTTCCAATAACTTGTCCGTCTACTTTTCACACTGAAAATGACGGGGAAAAGATAAAAGCCGGCTTTACTCTTTATTTTAAGACCAACCTGTGAGAAAATCTAATGTTTTTTTAATTAAGGTCATTGAGAGTGACATGCATTTCAATTAGACCATTGGCCAATTTCAGAACAACGAGCAGCGCCTACTGGCCTTGAAGGCTGCTGGCGGTTGTCCATTGTGGTTTTTCTGAATTGCCGCTTGATTGTGGGCTGTGCCGCGTACACTTATTCCATATCTCATTATTTTCTATAGAAACATATTTAAATTGTCAATAAGGAAAAAGATCCTGTTCATTTTATCATCATCACCGTGATATCATTTCAAACACGCCAACACAGCAGAAATAACCAGTACAAGCTACCAGATATGACCCGTTACTTCAGATTTTCAGCCTCTTAGATTTTTTAAGTTCTAGTAGCCTCCAAAAATGAATGAAGAATCAGTCGAATTTGAAATAGTTTTGACTCTTTCTCACAGGTTCACCATGAGTTAGCTGTAAATCTTTGATTATTATTCTTCTGCTGCATGTCTGTATATATGGTGGCATATTTCTGCCAACACATAATCATATACATAACTAGTTAATTAAGTAGATATCTAGTTATCTAACTAGATAAATATCTAGTTATTTAACTAGATAAATTATCTAGATATTTAACTAGATAATTAAGTGGTTATCTAGTTATTTAACTAGATATTTAACTAGTTAATTAAGTAGTTATCTAGTTATTTAACTAGATATTTAACTAGTTAATTTTAATATCATAACGTGAAAAAATGCATGTTAGCGCTTGTAACTGACATTTTTATATTATTATTCACCTCTATTTTGAGAGGTTATCTAGATATTTAACTAGATAACTACTTATTATCTAGATATTTAACTAGATATTTAACTAGATAAATATCTAGATAACTACTTATTATCTAGATATTTAACTAGATATTTAACTAGATAAATTATCTAGATATTTAACTAGATAAATATCTAGATAACTACTTATTATCTAGATAAATTATCTAGATATTTAACTAGATAAATATCTAGATAACTACTTATTATCTAGATAAATTATCTAGATATTTAACTAGATAAATTATCTAGATATTTAACTAGATAACTACTTATTATCTAGATATTTAACTAGATAAATTATCTAGATAATTAAGTAGTTAACTAGTTATTTATCTAGATACATGTAACCACTTATAACTTATCTATAAATAGCATTGTTTTTGCGCCGCTGCAATGAGGTTGGACGGAGCAGGAACTGCGAGCTTTATATTGATAAAACAGCGCATTATAATTAGAACAGGTAGGTAAAACTAATTTGGTGAAGATATGTTAACATGTAGTTTGCTCGGGGGGGGGCTACTTGGATTCTTTTTGATAGAGAGGCGCCGCTGGTGTTCTGGAACCCCACCCTATTCATATATTTTGTTTTTTAAAAATGTATTTTTTCGGCAAATATATAATGGATAAAATACTTGATTTTGTTTCCTCTATAAAAGTGACAATCAGTGGCGATTTCAGGGTGAGTTTTCAGAATACGAAGATTAGCTCCTGATGTTGACCAGAGGTTCATATTCTGTGCCAAATTTAAGGCCTATTCATATATATAACCCCGGGTATATAACATAACATCTTTTATTTCCAATCAGGAGCCCACTGGGAGCAAGGAGAGTTGTACACATATATATGAGCGTAAATTTTATTTTTTTTCCTTGATTTTCCGACCTAATCATATATTTTCAAGCTGAAAAATGTCACCTTTTCCAGCCCCCCCCCCAGGTAGTTTGCATGGTCAGCGAGGAGCTACCGTAATTTGGACATAAGTTATCCCCCTTTGTACATAGATCGCTGTCATTTGATACGGAATTGTTCCGATATTGATTTTGTATATTTCGCTCTCTCTGTAAATTTGTTTGAAGGAAGAAAGACGTAATTTTATTCGCTTGAGAACACGTTATAATCATATCAAAATTGAAGGATAAACAAGGTAAAGGTGAATGGGGACGAGTTTGGACTGCCACTGGAAAACGGGAGATGTGGGTAGGGGCGGAAAATTTAGCCCTCCATACGGCCCCCAACAGGCCACAGGGACTTGTTACGAAAAAAAAAATTAAATATCTCTATATAAAAAACCATAGAGATATTTAATTTTTTTTTCGTAACAAGTCCCTGTGAACAGGCCTGCTCTTATCGAAGATATAGAAGGGATCTTTATACTGCATGGAGCGTGACATTTCTCCACACAGTTTTTCTACTATGGTCCACGGCCAGGCTTTCCGTATTATGACCTGACTACCCCACAACGACGGCAGCTCTGTAGACTGAGCCCCTGGAAACCGATCAAGGTACCGACTCCTTGGTTTTGTATGTCTACTTCCAAAATTGTATCAGTCTATGACCACAATCAAAAAAAAATATGGCCACCGTTTCCAAAAATGGAACATGAACAGCAACAGTATTTTGTGAATACTGGTAAATCAAAAATAGACAGATATCAAAATTCTGGCAAAGGGTGAATGGGTTCAGCTCAATGAGATCTATCTATTATCTTGGCTACTGTAATATTTTGTTCATGAAAATGATATATAATTTTGCAGATGGAACCTTCAACAAGTGAACATGATGGATTGGCTGTCAAGGTCATGTCCTTGGATGGAAACGTGAGGCATGGGATTGTTTCCCACAATTATGAGGATTTGGTGAAGAAATGTATGTATTCACCTAAATGTGCCATATGTGATATTGAGGTTATGTCCACTGAAATCAGTTGCATTAGCAATCAATAAAGATCAGATTCAGCTTCAAACCATGTATATACCTCCACAGTTACAGTCCACTGACATTGAAAAGCTAGCTAGGCTGTAGACAGAAACCCCTATAAATGTCCTAATAAATGCCAAAATTCTGAAATTGATTTTTTAGCTCATCTGACCTTTCAGCTATTTATTTATTTGAATAATTTTTTCCCAAAATGTAGCTCAAATTTAGACCTTTCCGTAGTATGTAAACAGATTTGAGCTATCTTATACTGTTTTTGAGTTATTAAGTGGCAAAAGGGGCTGAAAAAAATAAATATATTATCAAGGAACAGGGCTTTTATTCCTGTTCTGCATCTTGATGCTGCATTAGGGTCTTCAACAATGAACAAAAAGTTCATACCCTCAAACAAGATCAAGAAGGCCCCTGGCGTGCACTTGAGCGGAATTCTTGATAAAAACCAAGGTTACTCTCTTGATCCCCACCTGCCATGGAGTGCCAACTTGGGCGATGCTTCTGGATAACCAACAAAAGCACCAGTGTTACAAGAAGACACTGGTTATCTTGAAATACATCGATCGCTGCCAAAATATTTCAAAGAAGCTACATGATACTTCGGGAGCGGTCAACGAAAAAGTGTTTCACGGGCGAGATTTGATTACAAATATTTATCATTTATTTCCCAACAAGGTATAAAGCATAGAACGATACATGTGAAAAACAAAACCAATACAATTGCTCCCACATGAAACATGAAAACATATAACATTTAACATAGAGAACTAGACCGGGTACTTCAAATGTAATCAAATCTAGCAGTGTAAATAAATCTGAAAGGGCAAACAACCAATAGGCAGATCCATGCAAAATTAGTACAAAAAATTGAAAATATTTAACTGGCCAATATTTAAGTATGAACTTAATAATGAAGTAGTACCAATGGGAGATATGCTCACATGAACAAACACACCATAAGTTCTGCATCTTGATGTTTGTTTTTCGCTTTATGTATATATAAATATCTTTAAAATCTGTGAAACTACTGAGCCAAATGGTTTGCAACTTCGCATAAATCTATTGTGGGGATTTTTGATTTGTCGAAAAACATGGCAGTCGTTACTAAAAATAGAACATAGGGTTAAATATGCAGATATTACTTGTTTTTCACAAACTGTCACTATATTGTGAAAAAGTAAATGCAGTGTTCCGAGATCAATGGTGATGACAATTTTTTTTCTGGGCGGCCACTTTCAAAATAGCTGTCGAATGTTACCGATTTTTATGTTTCTTTGATTTCACTATAATTTAGTTTACATGGGTAACATGGTATCCTGAGGTGATTGGTGATGATGAAATTTTTTTCCGAGCGGCCATTTTAAAAATTGCTGCCAATTTTTTACTGATTTTTTTTTAATTACTCTGATTTCAATGAAATTTGATATATTTCTGTAACTTGGAATTCTAATTGGTAATGAGACAAATCAAATTTGGACATTTTTAGCATTTTGCAAGTCATAAAAGATTCTAATGTAACTCTGTATGTAACATCAATTTAGATTGGACATAGCATCAATTACACGATTGATGCTGTGAAAATTACAATGCATGCGCACTTGTATTTTGCGAAGTTTAAAATCGATTTTTCAACGTCTTTTTGAACAGTTACATTAGAATAGAGATAACAGTATTGTATTTTAAAATTTCACGGCATCAATTGTCGATTTGATGCTCGCAAATATCCGTTTACTGGCTCCGCTGGCGGTCGCCAGTAAACTCAATTTGCGACCAGCAAATCTCCAATTGATGCCGTGAAATTTGAAAATACAATACAGTTATCTCCTAATTCTATTAAACCAATTGCAAACTTTTCACTGTTGCATGTAGAAATGCTTTTAATCACATTTTGTTCCAGCCCAAAGGTTGTCAGGTGAACGATTAAGGCTAATCTGAGCCGCTTGTTTTTTAAATGATGAAATATTTAACATCTAAAATCATCAGTATAGATCAGATTCATCCTCAAAGCATACATATACACCACAGTAACAGTCTGACTTTGAAATTTCAATCTATTGACTTTGAAATTTTTCATATTAGAATTTCTGCTAAGAAAGTTACTTATGCCAAACCATTGATATTTGCTATGCAGTTGCAGTTAGCATCTGTATAGATCAGATTCATGATCAAATATTGCATATACCCAGCAGTCACGGTCCACTGACTTTGAAATTTTTCATGTTTAGTGATTTTGTTTTAGTCTGTTTTACGAACTACTTTTTTTGCCATACAGTTGGTTGTTCAGGAAAGTCTTAATTTGGCCAGAAATTTCAACTTAGAATTTGTTACATTGTAATTGTTAAATATAGTCCTCCATATTATGCAACACAATAGAACAGACCTGAAAGTGACACCAAAAAAATAAAAGTACTGTGATCAGTTTGTATATTTGCAGGCAGGAAAAAATTTCAATTAAATGCTATTGAGAATATCAAACTTGTCATCGAAGAGGATGGTTTCGAAATTGATGAAGATTTCTACCCTAAACTGACACACATGACTGAACTAGTTCTACTACTCGGGCAGGAAACATGGACAAGGCCATCAGGTTTGTATGATATGCTTTTCGTAACCAATCTTTTGTGTGTGTCTCAATCATTACATTGCACATTCCTATTTTTTTGACAGAAGGTAGGATCCATACAAGCAGTGATAGCAGATGTTTAAAATGGTCCCGAGTTTAATGTTTATAAGAAAGTTTGATGGCGTAAAGGGAAATCACTCATTTTGTCATTTGTTTGTTGGTCAGTAGTCCATCGAATCTTTTATGTTACAATTTTTTAAAGTAATCTTCTTCCATACTTATTGAGCGATTGGCTTTACAAGATGGAACATGTCAATACCATTTAGTGTAGATGTGCAAAAATCTCAGAATTTACTGACCAAATTATATGCATAATTATGTCTTAAAAATATCTGTTAATATATCTCAACAAATTCTGCTACTTACTTATGAATTTTTATACACAGCCGACTAAAGTAGATGGGTACATAGTGTTCTGGCCAGTCTGCTCCATTCATAATGAAATTTTACACCCATAAGCATCAGCAGCTCTTTTCACAAAAATATTTAGGAGAAAAATCACTCTTAAATCTCTACATAACCCTTATCACGTTAGAGTGATTTTATTCCTGAGATTTGATGTGGCAAGGGCTGCTAGGGTATGGGCTACTAAAAATCACAATGAAATGGGACATCCAAACATAAATTTTACTGTTGAATGCATGATCTCAGAAAAAGGGGAATGTTATACAAGTTTTTATAGACAGAGTTGCTAGATGGCTTGGGATCATGTGGATATCTGCTGGACACATTATCTTGACAAGAATTCTTTGATATTCTCAGATTTAGATACACAATGTATTCCTAAACAATCATGATTGTTACAACCCAATGTTCATTTTTAGTGCTATTCTTTGTAAGAGTCGGGCAAATACTGTACAAGTGGCACATCAACATCATTTACACAAAAAGTTTTTGATTAAATTAGATTCAGCATACCATACATACTCCCAAATAACAGGCAGATTTGATGGTCGAACTTGGGTTTGTGAGATACAAGGCATAAAAGTTTAGTTGCTTTGTTCATGGAAATATGAGAAAAAATACGGGAAAATTTTACCCCCATAATTTTTCCTTTATAACCAGTAAAAAATTATCTAAGAGGTATAGCATCCATATGAGTAAAAATTGTTGTAGGTTTGTTTTTATGGTCAAGTGAATGCATTAAAGCCAAAAAAGCTTAAATCCCTGGATGTCGACGTGCCACCACCTGCCTGATTTCTATGTGGAATAGTACTTAAAGGATCAAGTACAATGTATTTTCATTAATGTCAAAATTAATGCTTTTTTAGGAACCAAAGTACATACAGCGGGTAGAACAGGTATGTACAGTTTTCAATATAATCTTTTTTAAAGCTCACTTGATCTTTGGTCAGTGAGCTATTGCTATCACTTTGTGTCCGTCGTCTGTCGTTGTCTGTAAACTTTTTTAAAATCTTCTCTGAAACTACTGAACGGAATTAGATGAAACTTTGCCACAATCATGTCTACTTTCAAAATTAATTTTTTATACGACCGAAAAAAATTTTCGGTCGTATTATGGTATGACCCCGGCGTGTGCGTGCGCGTCCGCGTCTGTGGACACCGTATCTTTGGATCAAGCAAACGGATCATTACGAAATTTTAACACAAGGTTCCTAGGCACATCGGGGTCATGGGTGCTAAATTTGGAATTTATGGCCCTGCCCCTTTTAGAATTAAGGGCCAAAAAGGGGCAATTTGGGGGTATTCTGCGTCCGTGGACACCGTATCTTTGAATCGAGCGAAGGGATCATTACGAAATTTTAACACAAGGTTCCTAGGCACATCAGGGTCCTGTGTGCTAAATTTTGAATTTATGGCCCCGCTTGTTTTAGAATTAGGGGCCAAAAAGGGGCAATTTGGGGTATTTTCGCATATGTATAGAATGTTTATTGTTCATCAGATTTTGATGCAGTTTTTTTTTCATTTTGTTGCTAATAAAATTATGCATCAGTAGTATGTCAACAGATTTGACCTCGCATTTACCGTTTACGAGCTAGGCGGGGCCGAAAAGGGGGCAATTCTCAAAATTTTTATTTTTTTTATTTCTTGTCCGATTTCGATGCAATTTTTTTAATAGACTCCTTATAAAAAATAAGCTGAAGACATATCAGTCAGATTTTTGATAACTGGTTCACGAAGCGAGATATAAGGGGCCATAGTTAATAAGTTTTATTTTCTTTTTTCCAGAGGAAGCAAAATCTTCATTAGCTGATTTGGTGACTAATATCAGGAAGAAACAGACTAGTCTGGTACAATCTATATACATTTTATCCACAGAAAATCTTAGTATCAAATTTAATTCAGTTTAATATAGTATTTTATGAATATTATTTTAAACCATTAAAAAAGTGTAAAACAAACAGATAAAGTTCTTACCAGCAATGGTTTTTCAATAATTAACCTCAGCAAGATTTAAGTGAAAGTTAAAACGTTTTTAGTTTGCCTTAACAAAGTAATACCTCCATGTCCGCGTCTGCTCTGTTTCGGGGTCTACATGTATGTCAACTATAAAGAGAAAGGATGTGGTATGAATGTGTATGTGACAGTAGATATCACGATACATTGAAAAATATAAACAATTATCAAGGGACAGGGCTTTTATTCCCGTCCTGCATGTTGATGTTGCCTGAGGGTCTTCAACAATAAACGAAAGTTCATACCCTAAAACATGATCAAGAAGGCGCCTAGCGTATACTTAAGCGGAATTCTTGATCAAATTCAAAGCGACTCTCTTGTTCCCCACCCTCCATGGAGTGCAAACCTGGGCGATGCCTAGGGATAGCCGGCTAAAAGCACCAGGGCTACAAGAAGAGACTCTTGAAATGTTTAATATTTATATTTAAAGTTTATATTTAAGCAACTACACATTGTAGGATCATCAAACCTTGTACATGTATTCATCGTGGATGTTAGGTCAGCGTCCAGGTTAAATTAGGTCACTGTGACTTACATTTCCTGCTTACCCGACTTGCATTCAAGTTTACATCAAAATTCATATCTAAGCAACTACACATGGTTACGGAACATACATGCATCATGGATGGTTAAGTCAGCATCAAGATGAAATTATGTCACTGTGACTAACAATTTCCACTTGATGATTGATTTATTTAAGATGAACATACATCCTCTGACAATATAAAAATGAAGGCCAACTTTGTAATAATTGATTACTAATGTTTTTATACAGGGCTATTGTAAGAGCTGTTAATCATATTTAAGTTAATGAACTATGTTATTATCATTTTTCATATAATAAATATGATATCTGTATGTTCAGAGTATTTCTTTTAAAGATATTTTATGCTTTTAGTTTCAGAAAAAGTTGAAAAAGAAACCAAAACTTCATGTAAAGTTAAAATTTGGATGGCTTTTTAAAAGCAGTGGGAAGTATACCCAGATCAGATGCCAGACAGGTGGGGGAGTGCATGACATCGAAATGTCATCAGACAGTACTCCTGAAGAATTGCTGCTACAGGCTAAAGAATTGTTTTTTCCTAATGGCAAGTTTAGCTAGTCTTAACCCTTGCAATGCAAATCCCGTAGATTTATGGTCAACATCATGATTTTCACCGTGCTACAAATGTATTTATGGTTTGTCATAAAAATAGCACTCTCTGTTTTTGATCAGGGAAAAGCAATAGAAACAAATGCTAGATCAGTTTGCAAGTTTACTGTGGTGGGTAAAGAGTCTTGAAAATATATTTTTCAGTTAATGGCTTCCAAATAACGTATAGTGGGTAATTTTCATCAAACCTTACCCGTGGATGCACCATGGATGGTACAGGTCAGCATGCCATGCAAAAATTGTTCACTGTGACCTACATTTTCCCCTTAAATGGCTTACATTCCAGTTTACATCCAAGTTCGTATCTATACATGGTAGGATCATCAAACCTTGGAATGTATGCAACATTGATGTTAGGTCAGCATCCAGAGAAAGTGAGATCACTGTGACCTACATGTTTGCTTGAATGATTAATTTGCATTAGGTTAATAAAAAGTTGAACCCTGTAGCATCATTTAATGATTAGAAGGTTAACTTTGTAATCGTTAATTTTCTATGTTTAAGACAAACCATTCAAACTTTATTCAGGTGAAAATATGTGTAAAGGATTATGGAATCAGTTCAGTCATGGAATTGGTGATTTTAAGCACAACGTTTTCTCCAACGGCTCACTGTCTGAATACCTGGAGAAGTTTCCACAGAGCCAACTTCCAACCAGGCTTTATCTACTGAGCAGGAAAGTGCAGGTAATTAATCATCAATTTTCAGTGTTAAACATTTTTACACCCTGATCACTTAAGTTGCGAAGAATATAGATTGAACACAGCCCTTAGTCGATACATCCCAATCTTGGTTAAATTTTGTTTCATCTGCGACAAAAGTCGCAGAAGGCAAGGCCTAGGTAAAGTGATTCTACAGACAGCCGTAGCGGTGGCGGCATCCACAATTGTTAGATTATCGTCTTAAGTCTGTTTTCCATGAACTACTATATGCTCGAGTTGTAGACCATTGATATTTTGTATGCAATTGAATTAGCACCAGTATAGATCAGATTCATCATCGAATCAGGCATATATTAGCGACAATAGGTGAAATCAGGCATTAAACTGGTTTGTTCAGGTACAAGGGGTGGGGGTCATGTGAAACTCTTGAACACCTTAAGTTTGGTTATGGGTATGTGTATTTTTCTAGAATGGTACTGGCTGCGTGTCCAGGCTATTTGTCCACGTTTCCGGTTTAATGAATAAATACGGGCATGGTGATGAAAATATCCGGATAATACGCTAAATACGTACTATGTAGTGTATATATATAATATTGCTTTAGGACATTAAAGATTTAAAAATAAAATCAATACTTTAATAACACTAGAGCTTTCTCACATTCAAAATGGCCGCCATTCAAGATGGCCACCATTTATTTGGAGCTTCTATTTTGGGAAAGTTTTCGGTTCGTCAATATTGATAATTGAGTAATGTTTTATTGAATGTTATGAATATTTGGATTTTATATGAATTATTTTGTATTATTTTCACATTCAAAATGGCCGCCATTTAAGATGGCCGCCATTTTTCAGAAATTTTAATTTGGGAAAGTAACCAGTAGGTCAATACTGATTTTTGAGTAAGATTGTAGTGCATTTCATGCATGTTTGGATTTTATATGAATTATTTTGTATTTTTTTTCACATTCAAAATGGCCGCCATTCCAAGATGGGCGACATTTGAAAAAAATCAATTCCAAAAGGCACCAGTCCTAGTTATGACGGATTTTTGTGTGAAGTTTCGTTAAGATTCGCTGAGAAATGCTCTCGTAACTGTGCGGACAAAATTTGTTCAGAAGAAGAAGAAAAATTTTAAAAAAAACTAGGTATAATTGTGTTGGGATGCCAACACACAAGTCGCCCAAAATCGCCTTGGATAGAGTTCCATTCAAATCAGTGCATCAAAGTAAGTCTAGAAATCAAATTTCGTTGAAATCAGACAAAGTTGACGTTTTTAGGGGGGCGGGTGTAGTAAAATGGCCGCCATTTTGAAACCGTAAGTCGGATTCCAAATCCGGTCGCAGATTTGAGCTCAGCATACCCGCTTTACCCAGATGACCAATTTTCAAGACGATCCGAAGAAAAAAAATTTTCCGCCCACTTTTTCCGATGGCCGCCATTTTGAAACGGCGGCCATCTTGAAAATTTCAAAACTTGATTGCACGCCTTTAGGTGACCCACTATCCAATCCAACAAGTGTTATTCAATTTCCTTGAACCGTTTTCTTGTATTAGGGAGGACAGCTTTACGATTAAGAATCAGAAGAATAATAATAATAATAATAATAAGAAACGGTGCAAAAACAATAAGTCTCCCAAACTTTGTTTTGGGCGACTTAATAAGAAGAAACGGAGTAAAAACAGCATGTCCCCTCGACCACTGTAGTGCTTGGGGACATAAAAATAATAAGAAACGGAGTAAAAACAGCATGTCCCCTCGACCACTGTAGTGCTTGGGGACATAAAAATAATAAGAAACGGAGTAAAAACAACATGTCCCCTCGACCACCTAGTGGTCGGGGACATAAAAATTCGAGGAAAATCATTTCATAAACTATATAAAAGGAACAGTCAAACTGTGGAAAATGCACTTAAGAGAAACCCAAACAGAAAGACAAAAAAATAACTGGAATATGTAGAATATTTTATTCTTGTAAGCATGGAGGTAAACAGTTCAAATCGGTATCTACGGTATCTGGCTGACATGTCACGTTTATCTTATAAAAACATGCAGATGATAAAAATACTTCACCCATGAAAGGTGGCTGGAACTAAAAAAACTTATTACGCAAAAGAGGGGTGAATGAGAATATTTCTGTGCCAAATGCAATAAAGACTTGCACGTTCAGGACTTAGCGTTAGCGTGTGATGGCTGCTTAGAATGGCAACATCTAAAATGTGCTGCCCTGAAGCAAGCATCCAAACAAACATTTTTGATGTGCAAAAAAGCATGAAAATTCAAATCATCTTATAAACTATTACCTGGTTATCTTCACCTATTTCATTCTTTGAGGCCTTTCTACGCTTGAACCTGGATGTGGATTCTCCTTTTTTGAAGATCCTGGTGTGATCCTAGATTGTTTCTTACAGTTTTTTTTATATATAATTGCGTTTGTATTCATCATAGTTTCCCATATCCCTTCTCTTTCTTTTAATCTTATTTATAGATAAAAGTGTATTTTAACTTCATGATATTGGATCGTTTTTGTCATTTATAAATCGTTTTAATGTATATCGTAGCGTATTGTCATGATATTTCGTCACTGCACCCGTAATTGTTCATAAAACCGGAAGCGTGGACAAATAGCCTGGGGGCTATATGTCCCCGCCTCGTGGACACGCTGTCTAACAACTCTAGAATAATGTTTCAGTTCTACGTCAGGAAAGATGACCAAGGTCATTATATCTAATTTGTGTTCAACTTAACTTACTGAAGAAAAAGGATATTTAATACTGATACTTATTCAAATTATTTAGGAAGAAGAATTGGTGTTGCCGGAGATTGGCAACATCTCCGATATATCTGATATTTTGAACACAGATGAAGATATTTTGGTAAGCCAACAAAAACTTTTTAAAATATTTTAAAGGCAAAAAGATGTGTTCTGTGTACTAACAGATGCAAGGTAGAGTGAGTAATATTGTAGATTAAATTGTCTCGCTGCATTTTGTGCTTCAAAAGAATCTGTGTTCAGGTTCTTTTAGTTTGAGTGCGTTGTGGTCAAGAATATAAGTCTTCACCTTGTTCTTTGTGTCCATAAAAGATTATTAAATATTATTATACCACTGACACTCCTAACTCTGCTTCATCTCGAAATTGATGACAAAGGACAGATAAAATCAAAACTCTATGACAAATGAGATGACTTCAATTTTCCCATCTTGAACTTTCCGTTCATATGCAATAACATTCCAGCAGCACCTGCGTATGGAGTTTACATCTCCCAACTCATACGCTATGTTAGGGCTTGTTGTGATTACAACGATTTCCTAACACGCACACGATTGCTGACAACGAAAGATTTATTGTTCACAGATTGAAGTCATCACTTCAGAAATTTTACGGTCGTCATCACGAGTTGGTAGACCGATATGGTGTGTCTGTTTCCACCAAGAGAACAGATCTTTTTCCTATGTCATAGACTTCTGTCCTTTCACACCGGATTGACTTTTCCTGGATATGACCATGAACATCACGGCGGGTGTCTTGCAAGAAGCAGGAACAGCTTACCCTTCCGGAGCACCTGTGTTCACTCCCGATTTTTTGTGGAGTCTGTGATGTTCATTTGTTTTTAGTTTTTGGTGTTTGTTTTGTCCTTTGTGTGTCTTCGTCGTTTTTGTTGGCCCGTTCGTGTTTTTTGTCCCTGGACTATCCGTTTTGTCTAACGCTTCGGTTATCTCTCGCCTTACTTCAGAAGAAAAAGTCTTAGATAATTAGAGTACTTTATTCCGGCATATTTTCATGTTGTCCGACTTTTGCAATAGTTTTCATTTCTATTGCAAGTACTATTGACTGATTGATATTTGCACGCGCCAAAGAGGCGGGGTTTGATTCAAATAGTCATTTGTGCGCTTTAACGAATGAGTTGTCGGTATAATAATAACAATAATGTTGAATAAACACTGACAATTTTTGCATAGTCAGTGTTGTATTCAACATAATTGTATAAATAAGTTCCTTAAAGCAGTTTCGGTTGTAATGTCATATATGAAATGAATGCATAATTGTGTGATAGTTGCAACCGCATGAAACATGCACATTAAAAGCAGTAACTTTAATAAAAATAAAAAGTAACATTTATAAGGAACATGCAATTCAACAAAATATAACAAAAAACTATTCTGAACTATATTTTTGCATCTTTAAACCCCATTCTTTTAGTTGTCAATCACTGAGCCAACACCAGCTGCAGAAACAGCACCTTCACATACCAGAGTGGAAACTGATTCTTTGCCATCAATTCACAATCCATCATCATCACATACCAGAGTGGAAACTGATTCTTTGCCATCAATTCACAATCCATCATCATCACATACCAGAGTGGAAACTGATTCTTCGCCATCAATTCACAATCCATCACCTTTACAGAACAGAGTGCCATCAATTCAAACTGAAAGTGCCTATGAACCAGCTGGTACACCAAACGTCCAGTTTAGAGTGGGAACAAGGCGCACACTATCATTGGTTGGTATTTTTTTGTGTTATTATGTACTTTACTATTTTTACCTGCGTTTCCAAAGACATAATGAGGTCTAGGAGTCATATTTTTACCAGCATTGCTGAAGGCGGAAGCAGGTCTATGAGTCGGGTCACTCCTTCCGTCCGTCCGTCACAAAAAGCTTAGCATCGTAACTCCTCTGAAAACTGCTTAACCTATGATTATGAAACTTGGTATGTGGCAAGAACAGTATTAATAGTTGTGCATACTAAAAGTAGTTTTTGATTCATAAATTTTTATGCAACTTTCTCCCCTTTTGGACTTAGATACACTACAATCTTGTCATCGCAACTCATCTGAAACCGCTTAAATAATTTTTCGAAAGTTTGTGATTTCATTTGAAAATGTTAGGTGTGCAAAAACCTCTGTCTAGAGTATGTATTTGGAATATCAAGATACATGTATTATGTTCAATGAGACACATGTTCACCATTTTACACACCTATTGTGAATTTTAAACTAAAGATGTCAAATAAATTTTATTACAGCTAGATGAACTGTAGACATGATAAAGATGTCAATAATTGAAACCAGAGATAATGAGTCAACTCATCACAATAAAATACATTTTTTTGTATATCTTTGAAATTGTGCATGCAGCAATATCAAAAATTCTCCCGAAAATAAAGGTGATTTCAGCCTTTTGAAGTAAAATGTCTATATTTTGGTATTTGAAAAATATTATCAATTCTATAAATAAAACTGTAATTTATCAGCATATTTCTTCCATTTAAGTTGTCTATAAAAACTTCTACAACTAAAATATGTCAGGGTGAGTAAATAATATTTCTGTTCTTACTTTAATAGAATAGGCCAAACAACCAAAGATCACGTTGCAGGTATTTTTGTTGAGTTATTATTCAGTGAACAATGATGGTTTTATTCTTTGTTAAATTAAATGACCAGTTGTATTTTTACTCCTAGACGAGTAGCCAAGTACTTAAATACATGTATTAATGGCTATAACTTAAGTTAATCTTTAATTAGCAGCTGCTCAGTCGAGCTGTGTTGCAAAATTTAGTGGTACATGTAGGTAAAAATATTTCAAAGCCTTTATGTTCTTGTTCTATAATTCAAAATGCTGGTCAAAATAATGTTAAAGCGGAATTAGGCCATGATAAATAAATTCCTAGATTTTCAAAATAGTGGAGAGAGCGAAAATTTATTTTCTCACAATGTTTCAAGAAAAAAGAAAAGTATACAATTTGAAAGAAATTGGTCAAAATTGAGAAAAAAATAATCACAACAAATTTTTCAGTGCAAATAAGGAATTGGAACAGCAGAAAGGAATCAATTTTTTTTTGGTGTTTACACTGACTAGCATTTTGATGAAAATGTTTTATGCTTGTTATGGATAGTTATATAATTTATAAGTTGTACCGTATAGCGAGAAATTTTCGCATCTCAAATTTTTGCTATATTCGCGACCATTATTCAATCCTGAAAATTAGAATCCGTGTAAATTAGATTCAGCATTCATTACTATGAAACATATCAATCATTGCGAAATTTAGTGTTCGCGGAAATTAAAACTATACTATTTCTGACAAAATCACAAAATTTGCGAGCATCGAAAATTTCCCTCTATACAGTATTTCACCCTTCCTTTATGGAGTCTGGATAATAAATCTGTTGTAATCTTGGTATGTTATATGACATAAGCTTTCAATTATACTCCGTAAATGGTGGATAAAGCTTGTATCAATCAGTGTTGCCACGACATCCTTGAATTCAAGAAATCCTGGAAAAGTCCTTGAATTTCAATTTGATGCTCCAAAAACATAGAAAAGACCTTGAATATAAAAACAAACAAGAAAATATCCTGGAAAACCCCTGGAATTTTATAATATTACTTGATATCAGGAGGTCGTGTCTATTCAAATCTAAAAAAAAAATTGTCGCGGAAACTGTTTGATTAAATAATGTTGCCGTCCTTGAAAATAGCGAAAATATCCTTGAAAAGTCCTGGAGAAACCCTTGAATTTTATGTTACAAAATTAGTGGCAACCCTGATCAATCAATTAATGCATCATATCTACGTATTTAATATTTTGGCGATTGAAATCATGATGATTCATAAAAATATAAAAAACCATTGTCAATTTATATCAAATTTTATTCAATTCAGAAAATATCCAAAGAAATGTGATTACGGTACACTGACAAAAGCTACGTACATTTTTTGAAGCGAATCAGTTAAAAAATGTTTTTGTTATTAGACTTTTTCGAATAATTTGGTTTTGACTGCTTCTCTCATTATTTTTTGGTCTCCCTACCTTCCTATTGTATAGATTTAATTCTTCGAAATAGTACTATACTGCATATCTAAATTATCAGTGTTAACTTCGCGATATTTTTATATTTTGAACAACTTATAATTGATTTAATTATTTATCTCAAGAGACTGTTCACTTTGTCAAATTCAAAATATTGCACCGCATCGACTTACAGGTTTCAAGACGGGTGATATTTGTGTCTATATGTTAACTTTATTTCCTTCATATAGAAGATATTACGATACAATAAATGTACATGTACATCGGAAAAAAAATAAGATGCAAAGAAATTGAGAATATTCCAGCAATGTCAATTCAACAAAAATAAGAAAACGATACATGTATATGTGATGAAAAGGTCAGTTATAGAAACCGGTGCTAGGGGCCGTCTTGAACTCGCTATGAGGTATGAACAAAGCTCATTGTGGAAGGCCTCATGGGGACTTCGAGATGAAGAACAACAATTAAAGCGTTGTTCCATTGCTTGATTTTTACAATGTATTTGTAGAGACTTTGTCTCATGTGCATTTACTCCATATCCTTCCATAGCATAATTCCTACATGTTTGGTCGATGATACTATGGGTATTTCATTGTCATATAAGATTACTGTTTGCTTCAAAGTTCCCATTTTAGTGACATTAAAGTTCAACACTTCACTCTTCTGTGCAGAAAATTTAAATCCCTACATCTTACTGTTGTTTTCACATATATGTACTAAATTTCTCATTGCATGTGACGTTGTGGCGAGTAACGCAATATCGTTGGCTTGTACAGCACTTGACACACGAATGTTTAACAATGTACAGCCAAGATTTGAGTTTTCTATTGAACAAAGCAAGTCATTTATGAACACTAAATAGAAGATGGCAGATAGTATTCCACCTTGTCGTACACCTCTACTATAAAGATTAAAAATTCTTCAGTTTCTGAGTATACTGAATATTGGTCATAATATTCATTTGTGATTTCAGAGACAGTTTTTGATTTTTATTGAGGCTCATTTATTGTAAATCCAGAGTATAAAAAGAAAGGGATAGTATTGTTGGGGGAAAACTTAGGTATTTGAGTGGGAATCACAAATTTTGAAAATCATATTTTGTGAAAAAACCATAAAGAGATATGTGTAGATGTGCATAGTAAAATTTAATTTTAATGAGAGCATACTTTTTTGTATAATAATTAAGTTTATTTGTGTTTAAGTATGAGAAGTTTTTGTCCCTTGATTGTTGATTATTCTTTACAATTAAAAGGTGTTTAATGTATCAGGTAGAAATTACTACCTCCGAAAGTTGTTGGACTTAACATGTCTGACTGTCACACATTCCCTTCCACCATGTAAATCTTATAATACTTTGGGGAGTAAACTCATGATTCACTAATTATACGATGTAGCATCATGAAGGTGACACAGGTCCTGATATTTAATTGGTCTTGTTTGTTTGTTTTTAGTCCACAAGCCAGTCCAAGTCTCATTGAAGTCATTGATAGTGAAGATGAGGAGATTGCTTTGGCAATTGCAGCAAGTCTTGCAAAAGATGAATCTAGCAGTGATAGGTGAGAAATGCAAATTATACTTCGTAGGTGTTTCTATGTTATAATATTTGTAATACTAATATGATATGCTTAAAATGCAAATCAAAGAGACCTGCTATATATTCTCTAGTTTAAGGTTACACAGTGTGTGCAATACCGTGCATGGGTAGTCGATTAATTTATGTCTATATTTAGGGCCCTGTATTGATAGATGCAGGAGGCCTATAGTTTTCACTTTGTCCGTCCGTTCGATCCTCCGTCTTGCCGTCCGTCCGTCTGCCCATCCACAATAAGTTGTGAACACTAAAACTTAAAAGCTATAAGTTAACTATAGATCTGAAATTCTACACAGTGATTTAGCACCATTTGAAGATATGCATATTAAAATTTCTTGAAATTCATCACATTTTTGGGGGGAAGGAAAAGTAGGTTTTGAATGGCAAATCACAGATTTTTAGGATTTACATTGTGCACGCTACAATTCAAAAACATACTATGAGAATTTGTATGATAGTGAATACACTGAGAGACATTTTCACCAACCACCAAAGAAATAACAATAAAAGAGAGTTCCTAGCCCCTTTTGCCCTTTTCATTCACTGAAAAGACTATCATGAAAATTATAATATATGTCCTTTTGGTGTCTATAAAAACAGGGAAAATAATTCATTTAAAATCAGTTTTTCATCCGATGTATTTAAATTCGCTTCAAATACATATTGTGTAAAAAATTTCCTGTGCAAAAAATATGTAAAATAAAGATTTTTTCCATTATCCTTAATGACAGTGATAACATCTCAAGTATAGGAAATCTTTCTAGCCCAGAATAAGAAGAAAAATTTGTCCCCAATGGCCACTTAGTGGTTTTGGACATAATTAATGTCTATTTTTAACTTCAATTTTAAAAAGTCACACAGAAACAGCCAGTCTGGAAACTGTCCTTACTGCCTTCCAAAGAGAATCTATTTGTGGACCAAAGTCAACAGTGATTGTGTCTAGGGGAAGGATCTTGCAGACCGTATTTGCATCAATGTTAAGGCCCAAATTTTCTGCAAGGGGGACTTTGTATGTAAAGTTTAGTGGAGAAATTGGTGAAGACTATGGAGGTCCTAGACGTGAATTTTTCAGGTATGTTTACTATTATTTCTGATCAGAGTTGCCTTATTTTTTACTGATGAAAATGGTCACGCCTTAAATTGTTGAACTGCAAAAGGTGCCAAGCATTTTGAGAGAATAAATGCAAAATAACCAAGAATAATATAAGTCGGTAAAATATGGCAAACATTTACATTTTTGTATGAAACTAGAACCGATTAATGTAATAGATAATGGATCTGTTCCAGTCTACCAACTGTAATACATATTCAATTGCTGATTCAAGCCGATTGCACACCACTAGTAGTTTCAGTTTGTTTATGTTTCTTAATAGTTAAGAGTGTGATTATTTTAGACTTGCTATGAAAGAACTTCAGCAGTCCAACATATTTGAAGGACCAGAAGAAAGCCGTTATTTCTCACATGATGTGCAGCTACTTCAAAAGAAACAATATTTCTTAGCGGGCCAGCTGGTGGCATTGTCATTGGCACAAGACGGCCCCAGTTTATCAGTTCTGAACGAACATCTTTATGACTTCATGGTTGACAAAGATGTCCTATTTGATTGTACAACCATTCTACCATTCGATGTTCAGAATATTATCACAGAGGTAAGTGTATATTTAAGATTAGAATAGCCAACCTTGATTTAACAATCGGCTAATACATATGAAAAAATACCGACATTTGATGCCCCTGGAGAATGAATATTTGTTATTGAGTTTGTCTATGTTCAGTCTACTTGTCCTGTCAACACAGGGTTTGTCTAAAACCACATAAACATGCCAAGCATATGGCAAAAATTACATTAAAAAAGAAAGTACCAAGATGTTAAATATATATTTCCTCTAGTTTTGTTTATTATACCCCTCCAACACAGCGTTAATAAGAGGGTATATTGTGATCCATAGAATTCATTTCTCTGTCCCAAATTCCCTCCTGCTACTCATGAACATTTAAACTTGTCACACCCTTGCCAACAAAGGTGTGTGTGGATTAAAAACACCCACGTCCTTCATTCTGAAACATTTCTCGTACACAATCTAGAATCAACATTCATCAATGTATTTTTACAATATTTGGTATGTTGCTGCTACTTTTAAAAATATTGTGGATGTTGTTAATGTCATTGAATATGTGGGGTATAGTAGTCCCTCCCTTATAAGGCCACCCTTAATGCATCAACTTTCTGGCCTTATATTAGAGATGGCCTGTGGGGGGTACATTGATTAGAAAGCACTAAGCTAATGTATTATTTCATATCTGGCATTTATAGAGGGTGTGGCCTCCTCTCCTGGGAGGGGCCTCATAAGAGAGGGACTACTGTATAACGAATGTTTCAAATGTTATTATCAGATTTTTTTTGTCGAGCCTGCGACGAAAGTCGCGAAAAGCGAGACTTAGGTATGGCGTTTCCGTCATAGTAGTAGTAGTAGTCGGCGGCGGCGGCGGAGTAAACAATTGTTTAAGTTTTTAGTCAAGTTTATTTAACATCAACCACTCATTGTAGCCCATTGATATGTGGTATGCAGTTGCATTAGCATCAGTGCAGATCAGTTTTATCAGCATTTTGTGTCAATGCCCCCGCAGTCACGGCCCTCTGACTTTGAAACTTTGTTATATTTATGTCAAATGTTCAAGTTTTTAGTCAAGTTTGTTTAACATCAACCACTCATGGTAGCCCATTGTGTATGCAGTTGCATTAGCATCAGTGCGGATCAGTTTTATCAGCATTTTGTGTCAATGCCCCCGCAGTCACGGTCCACTGACTTTGAAACTTTGTCTTTCTGACAACTCTTGTTTGTCTAGAGTCCAGGTATTCATGCTTTCATGTTTTAGTACCGGGTCTATGTGAACATACTGATTTCAAGTACAGACGAGACCTGTGTGTGCAACATTTTTTTCATTTCAGCTGAGAGCCATTAATAGTGAGCAGGAAAGGGAACAGTTTTTACATACGCACGGAGACAGACTTATGGACCAAGGATTAATAAATATTTATAGATTGTCAATCAGCACAAAGGAAGAGTATGCTCTCCTCATTCAGAAACAACATATCTGTTACAGGTACATGTTCAAACTTTCAAATTTTGCAACAATATGTACAAAATAATTAAACAATTTCTTCTTTCGGTATGTTTATGATCCTAACAAATTTTTTTCATCAAATATAATCTGATATTGACTACATTCTCACAATGTATAGTTCCAAAACTTTTTCAGCCTCGCTGTGCTCAGCATCTGTCATTAATATTTATCAAATACTTGGGCAGCAAATTTTTTCTGGACAACAGGAAAGATCAACAATGACAGACAAATTCAAGGACAACCCATTCACCCACCAAAAAAGCCCAAAACTCCATTCACAGAAATAACACAAATAAAGGACAACAGACAAACAATAAAAACGATAGGAACTCGGGATAGCCGGTCTCTAAAATTTGTAATTTTTGTTCTAATTTAGCCCTGAAAAAGACAATATTAAGTCTTTCGAATGCATTTTGTCTTTATTTTAATTATTCTATAATAAGATGTAAAAAACATGAAATGTGTCTTCAGTATCGTTCGATAACACCAAAATAAATCGGATCATAACGCTCTCTTTGAATAGCGTGACAACGTTACGTCACAATTTCCCTCCAAATGACTTCTGTGCAAAAGTGTTACGGTTTTTCCGGGAATTTTCATTGTTCTTCTTTGTGACGTTGGAAACATTGCAACTTGTAAAAAGTAGTCCGGCCAGGAGTTATCAAGAAGAAGACCCGAATGCACTTTTCAAATGTCTTTTATATCTACGACACAGTACTTTAAAAGAGGCAAATGATTTTAATATGAAGAAAATATGCAATAGCTTTGATTGACACTAATTTCGGAGACATTGAGATAGCTCACGCTTTCATATTTACGGCCAAAAGTTAGGAGAATTCCTTGACAAGTTGGGGTCAAATTTTGATAACTTCGGGTCAAACTCGTCAGCACGCGCAAGCTATGATACAACTTTTACTGAACGGGTCAACAGGCTGATATAGCGAGAGGGAATGATGATAATGCCTGATGACGTCAGTCTGATTTTCTTCAATGAAATAAACACAATAGTTACTTATAATGTCGGGCATTACCATGATAAATTGACAACCATCGGAACTGTGATATTGCCCTCAACCCATGATAATGTCCTCGACTACGTCTCGGGCATTATTGTGGGTTTCAGGCAATATCAATATCCTCGGGTAGTCAATTTATCATGGTAATGCCCTCTCTATAAGTAACTATTGTGATAATAATGTTTTATGGATTTTGCAGTATCATTTATCAGATAAATCTTTTGAATACAATTTGCATTTTCGATATTATTACATGTTATAGCTTTAAAACATCTAAGCAATGTTTTCCTCTCATAGATAAGATGCAGATAATTTGGGATATATAATAAAACCAGCAAACCTCACATTAATACATTAATAACTGTCTTACAAAAAATATATACAAATTAAGTTCAATGCTATATTTCACAGAACATCTGCAGAAATATCACAGTTCATCCAAGGAATGGACACTTTGGAAGGGTGGAAGATGGTAAAGGGCAATCCAGACATTTTCAGGCCCTTGTTTTGTACCAAAAAACAGACTGTGACAAAGAAATCGGAGTTTGATACGCTATATAAATTTGTAAGGTCGGAAGAGGGGTCAAACCTGTTTTTGGCAGAGGAGGAACCAGTGTATGGTTGGGAGGTTTTCCTTCAGGACATTGAAGGTTTGTTTATATATGAAATGAAAAAGATTTATAGTTTTGATATTTAATGGGACCTGTAAGCCTTTTGGACTGTTGGATGGTGCGAGACATGCATTTGGCTATGCGTAGCGATCTAATTATGGGTGTTCCATATTGACTCATCTGAAACTGCTGAACAAAATATGTTTGCATTTGCAGGATTGTTTAGTCACCATTTGTAGTTGATCATACTAAAATGCCATTTTGATTTGACAAATTTTCAGAAGTTATAATTTTTTTGGACTTCCAACTTTTTGTAGAAGGAGGGGACAGGTCGTGAATTTATAATAGTTAAATATTATACCCCCACTCTTTAGAGAGGGGGCTATATTGCAGTCAACTTGTCCGTCAGTCAGTCAGTCCGTCCGTCTGAACAGATATCTCAGCTTCTATACTGAACGGATTTATTTGACATTTTGTATACAGCTTCAACATGATGTTTACTCAATACATCTTATTTTTAAGGTTGATCGGACACCTACAATCTGTTCATTAGGACCAACTTTTTATTTTTAGGATTTAAAATGTGAAATCCAAAACTTTCGTAACAGATTTCTCAGCTTCTATTGCAGGGATTGATTTAACATACAGCTTCAGCATGGTCAGTTGTACCGTGCCTCCCCTTTCCAGGTTTGTCGGACATCTACTTCCTGTTTGTTGACACAACCTAGGGGATTTTTAAGGGTAAAATTGACATTTTCAAATTATCGTAACAGATTTCTCAGCTTCTACTGAATGGATTTATTTGAAATTTGGCATACAGCTTTAGCATGATCAGTTGTACTGTGTGTCCCCTTTCCAGGTTTTTCGGACATCTACTTCCTGTTTTATGACACAACTTAGGGTACTGCAGAGTGAGCACTCAGCACTATTATGATGTTTCTGGGTAGAGTGGGGGTATACTTAGCACGACATAGCGTGCAATTTATTGTTGTTATAATTTTTCTTCTTCCAAACCGCAATGCATTATTCAATGCATTTATATATATCTAGATCAAGCTTGAAGCTTTTAAAGCCTGCACTGACAGGTTATTTAGGTAACATTCTACAATAGGTTGGAAGGTATTAAATGTGAATATATTTATATTTGTGGAAACAATTTTTGTTGATTAAAAAATAATGTGATTTTTCCGTTTTTGACTTATATTTAGCCATTTTATGTCACCTGTTTTAGCAGAGACTGCATATAGTGATTACTTTGGGTACTATCTGTTGTCTTGCATCATATTTGCCCGGTGTCGTTGCCGTCACAAACGTTTGTCACACTTATTTCTCAGGAACTACTCATCATGGCCACTCGATAATTGGTATGCAGCCTCAGTCATTGGTCCTATACTGCGTTATGCAATTTCAGACCTTTGCGACCCCTACTTCCTGTTAACCGACTTTGTCGTTTTTTAGCTCACCTGGCCAAAGGCCATGTGAGCTTTAGTCATGAGTTGACGTCCGCCGTCGACGGTAACACAGGTCTAGACATGTAATTGGTATTGTTGTTGGAACAAAATTTCATGACTTACTCTACCCAAGAAAATCGTTATCCAATGAGCAATAATACTTTCACAGTATATGAAGATTATCAGGATCTGACTGAATCTGTTTTAATCTCAAACCCTTGTATTTTTTTTTGTAGATGAAGCTGTCCCTGTCACTTTTGAAGAGCTAATGGTGTTTATTACCGGGGCAGACACTGTACCAGTTTTAGGCTTCTCTAAGAAAATTGAAGTCCTATTTTATATGCAGGAAAATGGGCTGTGTAGGTTACCCTACGCATCCACGTGTGCGTTACAAATTTGGATACCAAGACAAACAGGCGCTATATCGGACTTAATGGTACGAGCTCTAAAGGATTCTCACGGGTTTCATAAAATCTAAATCTAGATAAATACTATTTGCCATAGGCAGAAGGCAATAACTGCTATTATTATACGACGACAAACTTTTGCGGGGAGTATATTGTTATTGTTATTGAATGATTTTTTTTCCATATTGTAGTTCTCGATGAGAATTTTCAGAAATATGTCAACAATTTTGAGCTAGCTTTTACTGTTTTATCATCTTTTCTTTCATTTATTTCAGATTTATTTTTTAAGAATGTTAAGAAACATTAGGACTTCTTATTATTTTATGAACAAATACTCTAGAATATAAGTTTATTTGAAGTAAATATTTTTGACCTCTTTTTAAACTAATGCGTAGAAGCAGACCACATACATCGTTATTGAAGAATCCATATACATTGTAGTTAATCCCCCCTTTTTCACTATGACATACAGGGTATAATGTAATGCCTTTTTATACTGTTCTCATGTTATGGTAGGAGTTTGAGAACCATGAATGACATTTACTTGAAAGATATGTTGTATTAGAATGCTTTATTATAAGAAAAAGTGACATGATATACATGTTTATTTTGTATAATAAAGTTTACAAAGAAACTATTGAGAATTTTTATATCGTCTTATCAAAGTTGAGGGAGACTATTATTGGAGTAATCCATATTCTGTTTTATGTTCATATATCATCAACTATACATGGTAGGATCATCAAACTTTGGACATGTATTGATTATTGATTGATGGACAGCTTCCAGGCATAATTAAATCAAAGTGATTGACCAGAAAGACTTACATTAAAGTTAATATTTGAGTTCAAATCCCAGCAACTTTACTGTAAACCGCAAACTTTCGCGGATTTGTATAACCGGACCTTTCACGATTTTCCTCAGTCAAAAATAAAAATTAGTAATTTATAACAAACTAGAGTTGTCGGCGACATATTCGCGGCTATAAACTTTCGCGAATGCAAGACATACACGAATTCCGCGAAAGTTAATTGGTTTACAGTATTTTATTGTAGGATCATAAGTAATAAACATGGATTTAAAGTCAGCATCAATTCAAAATTAGGTCACTGGAGAAAAAACACTGACCTGTTTTTTTTTCCCTCTTGAATGACTTATTACATCCAAGTTAATACCTTTAAAACTTTACATGGAATAATTGTGCAGACATCTTGGCCCTGGATTATAGGTAGACATCCTGGCTAAAGTATGTCACCATGACCTACATTTTACTCTTCAATGGGTTACATTAAAAGTGAACTCGCAGACCAGATAAGAACAAGCCTTATGGTGAATTTTGCAATCGTTGATTACCCATGATTTTGCTTACTGAATGTGAAGAATATAGTCATCGCTTTGCCCTCCTGATCGTTCCACATGGTTTGTCAAGCTTTAACTCTTGCTATTTTAGAAGTTTTTCCATCATAATAAAATGGTATACCTGATAAAATAGGGATATGAGCAGAATGACCTGTCTCCTTACCTAATGGTCCTATAACACTTCTTCAAAGAAATGGTTCAGTCCGAAACAAAACGTTCCTCACAGTTTCTTAGTAAATACAAGTCACAGTTTTGGTTTATAATTCCGATCTAGTATGGGACTTCAGTATGTTGTCCCACATCACACTATCTAATATCACGCCTGCCTAACTAAACTTCCTGTTTACCAACTCATTCATTTTTGTGCCCCAATCACTAAACTAACAGGGCATATAGATTTACCCTTGTCCGTCCAACGTACGTTCGTACCTCATTATCTTGGTTACATGTTTTTGGTTACAGTCCCTTTGTAAGCAACAATACATGGTAGGTCCATGATACTGGGTATGTAGATAGCTCTTAGTTCTCTTAGTTACCGGTAGTACAACACGATTGACTGTGAATTAGGTCACTTTGACCTACATTTTTGGCTTGAGGGACTTGGTATTTTTTTTGGTTTAGGTCCATTTCTAAGCAACCTTACATGGTAGGTCAATGATATCTGGTATGTAGACATTTAGTCACTATAACTTATGTCACCTTAACTTACGTAATTAGCTTAAAAGGCTGTGTTATGACTTAACTTCACGTGATGAACTTGGTCACTGGTCATCGATGTTAAGGATCCAATGGTAGAGTGTGTTGTGTATGTGAGCGTGCTCACTAGGTTCTTTCATTATACCCCCGCTTCGAAGAAAAGTGGGTTATACTGTTTTACCTTTGTCCGTCATTCCGTCACATTTTCTGTAACAGATATCTCAGTAACTACTTAAAGGATTCTCTTCAAATTTGGTATACAACATCAGCATGGGATTTCATTTGGTGGGATTTAATTACAGGTCTCTCAAACATTTGCTTCACAGTGTACAACTTGGCCAAAGTTTGGCCTTTTTTCAACAATTATTCAAAACGCACAATTTTTAGTCGAAGTTTTCTCAGCAACTGCACATCATAGCTTTATGATATTTGGTATACAGTATCAGTATGAGGTCCTATATGGTGGGATTTAATTACAGGTATCTCCAACATCTGCTTCACAATGTACAACTTGGCCAAACTTAGGCACCGGCCATTTTGTTATGGTGGGGGCCTGGGATTTTAGTCTGAAATTATATTTTTTTACAACTGTAGTTAAATTAATTTATTTTTTTGCGCGCTTCGCGCGTTAATATTTTTATCTCAATTTTAACATAGGCAAGTATCCAGACCAGTGCTAAATAATTTTTTTTTGTCAAATTCAAGACATTATTTTTATACCCCCCGCTCCGAAGGATAGGGGGGTATACTGTTTTACCCTTGTCTGTCCTTCGTTCCGTAACACATTTTCCGTCACAGATTTCTCTGCTTCTGTTAATCAGAATGATTTGATATTTGGTCTGAAGCTTGGTTATGATGAGTTGTACGATGTCTCCCCTTTTCGGATTTGTCGCTTAACACGATGACAGAAGGCGGGGGTTTACTTTGTGGCCCATTAGGCCACAGGGCTCACTTGTTTTTTCAGAAAAATTGGAATTCATATTTTTTCCCAAAAAATCCCAGGCCCCCTCCACCATAAGAAAATGGTCGGTGCCTTAGGTCCTTTTTAGCTCACCTGGCCTAAAAGGCCATGTGAGCTTTTGCCATCACTTTGCGCAAGTCTGTCGTCCGTCGTCTGTCCGTCGTCCGTCAACAATTTCAAAAATCTTCTCCTCTGAAACCACTGGGCCAAATGTAACCAAACTTGGCATGGATCATCACAAGGGTATGGCTTCTCAAAATTGTGTCCGTCGGCGTCGTACGTGCACACCTATATCTTTTCATCTAATGGACGGATCATTATGAAATTTTTAGACAAGGTTCCCTGTCACAGAAGGAAGCCTTATAATGAATAAGGAAATTGGGGCCCATCCGTTTCAAAATTAGGGTCCAAAAAGGGGCAATTTTTGGTGTTTTCGCATATATTTGTTGATTAACTTCTGTTATACATAAAGGATCATTAAGAAACTTTTAAGACAAAGTTCCCTGTCACAAAGGGAAGCATTTTACTGAACCAGAAATCTAGGGACCCTCCCGTTTTAAAATTAGGGACCAAAAAGGGCCAATTTTTTGGTGTTTTCGCATATATGGTTACAGAACTTTTAATTTTCGTCCGATTTTGATATGGTTTCTTTTATTTTGTAGCTTATTTAATTACGCATCTGTAGTGAGCAACGGATTTTTTGTAACTTCTACTGTTTCCGAGCTATTAGGAGCCAAACAGGGCCGATATTGCAAATTTGCAGGAGACCTAAAATTTTTATTTTCATTGGATTTCCATGGGATTTTTTTCTTTGGATTCCTCTTGATATATTTTTTTTTATTTGTATCTTTTTGATATAGTAAGCCTCCTCGTTTCTTACATATTGTGGCTCTAAATATCTATATCTACGGTCTTTCGTCTGCTTTTCCATTTTGAGTGTTGTTAATGTTGTATATGCAGAAAAGTCAAATGTTTTATGCTGACAATTTTTTATCAGATCATTTGAGGTATTTAGTATCCATGTCTGGTTTACGCATTACTGGAATAACTTGTGTCGTGATACTTCTGAAGACCTGTTTTGAAAGCTGTAGTTAATGATTGTAGTTAACAGTTTGGAGAATGGTTTGATAAATGAAACGCTGTTTTAATGGATTTTTACTCGGAAGTCTTCGGCTTCCGAGTCTTGTCGGAGAAAAGATGAAATGGAAGAAGCGCGGCAAACTGTTACAACTCGTTGTCACGTCGCTAACTCTCGTAGAAATAAAATATAGGACCAGACGAGAAAAAGCGATTGCTTTGTAAGGTCGTAAGCGGCAAACATGGCGACGGCAGTCTATCTGAGACTGATACCAAAAAATATCGACATAACAACTATAGAAACTGAATTCAAACCTGACGATCTCGGTTTGTATGCATGCCCAGGAGTCTCGACAGAGGGAAATAGTGATTTTGTTATTGAAAAACTCGCTCCCAATGATCTCGTATGGTTCTGTGATGTATCAATTGCGGAAGTAAAAGTTGACGTGACAAGTAAGTCTTGCATTTATGTTATTTTAAAGAGTTTTGTTTAATTTACGATTACATACATTAACATCTTGTACATTGTATATGTATATTGATTGTATCACCATGTTGTTTATTGTATTTTATGTGTAATCTATCAACATGATCAATTATGTTCTTTTCCTCTACATGTACAACAAATAATAGATACAAAAAAGGACCAAAAATGTCAATTTGAAAATACATGTATATAAATAAGGCTTATTTTTTGTATTGGATCATAGATGTTAAAGTAAGTACATATGTGTCAAATATGCATTTTAAAGTCTACCACAGGATGCATGTGTCAAAAAGTTTTGTAAGTCCACCATGGGCTTCATGTGACAAAAGCAATAGACTATCCATATTGGGCCTCCAACGAACAGGGTTCAACTTGTTGCGGTCGTATCATGCTGGGCTCGGCGTAGCTTTTTATTATATTTACAAAAGCTCTTTGCAATGTACATGATGTACATACTTTCACTTTTCACTCGGGGGCTATATTCGGATTCTCAATCTTCGGATTTCCATCAAGACAATATGGCCGCGACCAGTAGATTATGTGTTTCGCTTCGGATTATATTTTAGTCAGTGTAGCATATCTTGCGTAGCTTTAGCGTAATGGATATTTGATTTTGGATTGCGAAAATTTACTTAATTGAATAAAGTTTAAAGGACAAAAATACTATTCGGACACCAAAAATAAGTTAAATCTTGCAAAAAAGTTGTACACAGCATCTTCGTTTTTCATGCTTTTATGTGGCGGTGTTTTAAAGCAACAATGCGATTCAACTAGATCATGTAGCGTACATGGCGTAGTCACTTTATCAGGTTGTGCACATGTTTAAGCGTACTTTCTTATAAATTTTTGACTGCAAAATGTTAATTCATTGAATAAAGTTTATTATCACAGACAGAAATAATGCTTATGCAAAATAGGTCAATCAGACACACACAATTCAAGCATTTTATTGATTTTTAGAAAATGACAAAATAGCCACATTGGGTCATTTGTCTGTCTTGATCTAGGTCATTTTAATAAGGATAAATAATTTTATCTATTTCTCACAAAGCTATTGCCGGATCCGGAAAAATAAACTTATTTGTCACAAGTTGTTGGTTGTTTGAAAATGTTATCAATGCTTGATAATTTTGTCGATTCACCACACAGAGACCAATGTCGCCACAACTACATGTACAAACATGTCAGAAAATAATTTTAACTGTGCAGAACCACAGGGGCTTGGATTATAGAGTAGGGGGGGGACTTAAAAGTCAATATAAATGACCAGAATCCAAGCCCCTGTGTGCAGAACATGGATTGCAACGTTCGTGTATAAGTTTGCTTTAGTCTATATCATAAAGGGAAGGACAATCTTTGAATAGGTGACAATCAAAAATATATGAAAGAAGCAGAGGTACCAATGGGGTATCCGAATGTCAAAAGTTTGATAGGGCAGAGACAAAACCAGTAAACACCAACAAAAACAGGACAAAAACAGACAACATGTAAAACATGGAAACACAAAACAACTGAATATCAATCAACAACGCGAACTCCAGTCGAAACAAGAGTGAACTCAGGTGCTCCGGAAGAGTAAGCAGTTCCTGCTTGCAGTGGCGGGACACCAAAAATAATTGTTGATAAAAAATACATTATTGTAAGCTGATGTTTATTTTTATAACATTATTTATTTGCAAAATATCAATTTAAATGTGGATTTATATGTGAATTGTGTCCTACATTGTATGTTTAATATGTGTGTGTATTAGCAAGTTAAGTATAAATGTTTTTTTTCTTTCAGACAAAGAGCCATATAAAGCTAAAAGTTGATAAAAGTCATCAGCATCTGCAATTTCAAGATATGGATAAATGCTGACTGTGCATATATAATTCTCACTGAAACTGGATATATCTACAATGTAGCATCAAAAAAGTTTTACCTTTACAGAGAGCTTTATTCTTCTAACTAAGGAGTCCAAAAGTCTATAGAAATTATGAAAATTTGTTTTGAGCAGCTACAAAATATATAAACATCCTAGGATGATGTGAAAAAGATTGAGTAAAAATCATGAATTAATATGTTGTGTAAAAGAATGAGTTCAGTGGTGAATTTAATATCAAGTGAAATATTAAAAAATAAATGTGATATAAGAACTTTTTTTGTTTGTTACTCTATATATTTTCTATTGATGATGGATCCACACAACATCATATCTTCATAAACATCAAGGCAAATACAGAGCAGAACAATACATTAATGAAGAAAGCTTTGTCTGGACCCATATTGGACATACAAGTATAATAGTTGACTAGACACACAAAGAAAAAGAAAACACATGCATGCAAGTGTCAATGCAACATACCATGTGTAACAGCTCAAGTGCAAGAAAGAATAAAATCACATAGTTCCAATTTATTTGCCAAATGAAGTCTATAAAAAAATGATAAAAGACTAACAAAAGTTGAAAGCAGTAAATGCTCCATAAGTTTTTTTTTTATTTCATGTATTTAATAAGATTTTGTGGCATGCATATTTACTCAATTCACTGTCATGACTGTAACAAAGTATTTTATAAATTATCCTTTCAATTCATCATAGTACAAGCATCTAATTCCTCAGCTGTTTACAATAGATATATATTACAAGTTATCCGATGTAAATAGATTGACTGACAAATATCATAAGCATTGATTATACTATTTGACATGTTAAAGATTGTCTACATGTATTTCAATATATGTTATAAGTTTCAATTATGAATGTAACCTTGTCAATGAAATGACATTTGACCAATTAAGATTATTTAGAGGCAGGTTATGCCCCCTATCATTTAAAAAAATCACTAGTAATTGTTTAGTAAAAACAAAACATTGGGTTAAATAATATTTACATACATGTATAAGTCCAATAGGGTTATTTTTATCATTGTACCCATTTTCTTTGTACATTTGTACATATAACATGTTGGTGACATTTTTGATGCATTTTAGTGAATCAATATGTAATATTGATATGATGATTGCTATGTAATGTTATAAAGATTACTTTAACTAATTATTGAACAATAATAAACATGCTACCATTGAAATGGTATTAATGTCTAAAAATATTGTCCAAAATACCAAGTATGTGTTCAATAGAAAATGCATATTTTCAAACATAATTGCTGCTATAAGAATATTATGTCTGTAAAAATGTTAGTTATTCTACAAAAGTAATAATAAAAGATAACTTGTTTTGTTATATCAATCTATTTCCCACACAAAAAAGTTGCAGAGCTTTATGTCTCTGGTCCATCAATCAGTCCTACACATCACTTTTTTATAATAAAAATGACAAAGTTCCAGACAATAAATATTGCTCCGCCTGACGCACCAAGACTCATCAGAGGCGCTCTACCCAAAAAATTGAAAATGCCAAACATAATATAATTATGATGAGCATAAAACAATAAAACCAAAAATACCAAACATGGGGAAGAAAATTATTACTTAATTTATCTAACAATGTCTGGGGTAAGAAGAATCTAGGGGTTTAGACAATATTGAAAATTAAACATATAATTTAAAGCTATAAATGAAACTCCACTTATACTACTGAACACAAACAAAACATGGTTTGCAAGAACTACACCAGATATAGATATGCATGTTACAAAAAAATCTAGAAAAGCAAAGTTTTGTCGGACTGTTGACCCAATATTTATGTTGAAAACCCTGATAATAGTTCATGAACACGTAAACGGATATTTCTAAAAAGTACATCATATGTTGTGCTTTCTACCAGGATTCCATCTGCAAATTATAGTGTGAATAATCACCCATTAAACTGAAATCCTGATATACATGTACAAATGGTGATAAGGCTGTCCTCATCTGTTAGTCAAGTTAGTCAACACAACCCTTAAACATCTGAACAAAATTTAACGAAACTTGGTATGCAAGAAGTTCATCATATGAAATCGTGCATAAATTACCATGTATTCATTAGCCACAAATTTGGGACACAATTAAATTTACCAAAATACCAAGAACATTGAACAACAAAACAGAATTCCATAGAACTTGGAAATGAAGAAGTATAACACTTATAGTTGTATCTGTTGCAACAAATCATTAATTTACCAGAGTACATAATTATAAAGCTAATTTTTTACTCCAATACCATAATATGAACTACACACAAGGGTTATATCATAAATATACAGCCTTGTCCAAATACACAAAACAGGAAATGCTTTCCAAAATTAAGTATGAAAAAAGATATAGATTAAATGTGCAACATACATGTAAGACAAAGCCCCACAAAACAGGAACTGTTTTATCAAACACCAGATTAACGAAATCTCCATCCTTGAAATCAGCATTCAATAGAAACTAAAATGTGTCGCATTTATTTGCAACAGAATACCCAGCAGAAATAAACAAATTTATGCAACTCAAAGACATGCTACAAGAAATCCTTAAAATATTTTTAAGATATGAAATATGGTACGCTGCCTAGTTGAGTCATTTAAAGAAAAAATGGTGGGTTAAACCATATTATATGGTGACAAACATTCTTCATCCATTGGATATAAAGTTCCATTATAAAAGAAAACATTCTGACTTCCGAGTTGTCAGTACCAACGGTACTTTGATTATGTATTCATTGAACCAAATACAAAATATAGATGTCATGATCTGTTTCTGGAAAAGTATAAACAATTGAACACTGATTTGTGGTTGTTTAGGATCTCCTCTCTAAAAAAATAGTGTTGTAGTTGTGCAAGTATAATTGCCATCGGCAAGACCCATTCCAAACACCTTCACTAAACACTAAACATATTGTTTGCTTGCAGGAAAAAGAACCAAAATTGTCAGGAGACTGATCTGCAGGAACTACAAAATATTAGTTATGAATCTTGGAAAAGATTTTTACAATTTTTAGGTTTCTGAGTGCCGATGTAGTTTTTTCGCAATCTGCTTTTATATTGACATGCATATTAAAAGAATATGTTGTAAATGTACACGAGAAAAGGTCCCAATTAATACATGGTAGAAACCTACTGAACAACTCTTCTTGTGGTTTGAAACAAGGATTATATTTAGTTTTCTCCTAGTATTGTAGTGTGGAGTTTTGGTGTATATTTGTTTCCCAATTATACGTGTATAAGGTTATAAATTTATTTTATACCCCCTTGAAAATAAAACTAGTGTTTTGTATTCCAAATCATCTTCATTATTTGTGCAGTAACATCCAGAAAATATAAGCTTTCTGTGGATATTTGGAAGATTAATTTCAAGAGAAGATGAATGCTGTACATGTTGACTATATAAACCAGAGGCTCGGTAGGGCTGAGCCTGAATCGCTCACCTGTTTAAAATGCCCTTGAAACAAAATGTTCAACTATGTACCCTGCTGCAGCCATGGTTTCAGCAGTTCAGAAAATTTCCATAATCTTAGTAAAGACCTTAATCATTTATGTCTGTTTCTTGTTTCTGCTGTATGTGTGTTTTGGGGCTTGGCTTGGTGGGTGGTGTTTTGTTGGTGTTTTTGGTCATTGCGGGTGTTTACTGTCATCCCTTCTCTACAACTTCCATACATGTTTTTGCAGATCAGAACACTTTCTAAAATTTATGTAAATGATTCCTATAAAGTTTGGTTAAATTCGCTTTAATCGTTTCAGAGCAGATAGTTGAAATTTGCCATTTCCATAGGGTCTAATGTTAAACTATGTTCGGGCCTGGCAGCCATGTTTTTTGGCGGATCGGAAAACTTTGGGAAATTTTAGTAAAGGACCTTACATACATCATTCCTGTAACGTTTGGTTAAATTCGCTTCAATCGTTTCAGAGGAGATAGTTGAAATGCGCTATTTCTATAGGGGCCAATGTTAAACTATGTTCGGGCCTGGTGGCCAGGTTTTTTGCCAGATCGGAAAACTTTGGGAAATTTTAGTAAAGGACCTTACATACATCATTCCTGTAACGTTTGGTTAAATTCGCTTCAATCGTTTCAGAGGAGATAGTCAAAATGTGCTTTTTTCCCATAAGGTCCTATGTTAAACTATGTTCGGCCCTGGCAACCATGTTTTTTTGGCGGATCGGAAAACTTTGGGCAATTTTAGTAAAGGTCCGTCCATACATCATTCCTGAAAAGTTTGGTTAAAATTGGCCCAGTGGTTTCTGAGGAGATAGCAAAAATGTGAAAAGTTTACGGACAGACGGACGACGGACGCCAAGTGATGGCAAAAGCTCACATGGCTTTTTAGGCCAGGTGAGCTAAAAATGAACAACCCCTACCATTTCTACATATAACAAAAAGTCAAGAATGTACATTTGTAATTTCGAATGAGGAAGTATTGAGTACATGTATATCTGTCATTATTTCAAAAATTCGTATTTCACTGAGACATTTTTTATCCCCAGACTGTGGTTAGTCATGATGAGTAAACCGAGTGATTTGACTCTGCTTTAACACTGTTTTCCTCCTTTATATATATTTTTTTCATGAACATCGAATATCCCATATCCCTAAAAATAATTTCAAATATCCCGTATCCCATTAAATTTTGCCTTAAATATCCCATATCCCATTAATAAAAAGGCCCAATATCCCGTATCCCAATATATCCTAAACAAGCCTCATAGATTACGCTTTTGTCTCAAATACAACATAACTGCAATAATTTCATTATTTATGGTATAATTAAGAATTGAATGCATTATTTTGAAGTTTCATTGGGGTATAAAAGCGTTGACCGTACGTAGCACATTAATGACGGCGCTTCATGTTGAAAATGTGCGTACGGTCAATGCTTTTATATCCCTATGAAACTTCAAAACAATGCATTCAAAACTTATAATTACATTTACCGGCTGAAATATAAATAAATAAAGTCGTAAGAAGGAAAGTCCAGTGGGATTATTTTTTGCGATTCATCCGCTTAGTGTAACACGTGGTCAGTTGTCCTTCATTGGGCTATGAAGCTTCACATTGAAATATCACGTGATAGCTGTTAACTAATCAACATGACGGAATACCAATGAATATTCATGAAATGTAATTACAATGTATATCCATAATAATAATGAACTGGCAGGGCACGAGAGTTATTTTTATGTTGCGATTTACGATTTTCTGGAAGTAATCACAGAAAGAAATTTTTTGCCGATGAACGGCGAATTGCTTGAAAAAATATGTGTAGTACGTATGAACGCGAATTGTTATGATATTTATTATATTCTGACATTACATTTGTTTCTCAATCCTTTGCAGGTGCTATTTCCTTGATTATTGTGAATTTAAAAAAAATATATATATGACCGACAGTCAACAGTCTAACAGGACAATGTATGCATGCCGCGAGTCCTTTTGTTCTTATATTCCATCGTTTGATTCAAGCAGAGACCGTTTCATGATTCAAGTATATCAAACCTTTGAAAAAAAAAAAAAGTGACAAGCATTTAATACACTGTATCATATTGGTTGATCCCTCAAACATTTTTTTTTCACTCATTTAGTTTATTTCAATTCCTCTTTAAAAAAATACCAGAGGCTCACATGAGCCTGTATCGCTCACCTGGAAACAATCAGCCTGTTTGGAAAAATATTTAAAGAGGAGCACCCAGGTTTCATTTGACTAACTGCAAAATTTTGGTGTAAAAATGGCAATAACTCGCAAACTCGAAAATTGCAGGGCATGTAGATCTTGAGAAAACAAACATTTGATCAATTTACACTTGACATCTATCTGTAATAGTTTAGGAAATAAAAGACGAAAATCGTAAAAAATTGTAAAATTTTGATGAATAAAGGGCAATAACTCCTACACGGGTTCTTGGATTTTCTTCAAAATTGCAGGGCAGGTAGATCTTGAGAAGGCAAACATTTCATTAATTTACACTTTACATCTATCTGTAATAATTAAGGAAATAATAGACGAAAATCGTAAAAAATGTAAAATTTTGATGAATAAAGGGCAATAACTCCTACACGGGTTCTTTGATTTTCTTCAAAATTGCAGGGCAGGTAGATTTTGAGAAGGCAAACATTTTATCAATTTACACTTGACATCTATCTTTAATAGTTTAGGAAATAATTGATGAAAATCGTAAAAATTGTAAAAATTTGATGAATAAAGGGCAATAACTCCTACACGGGTTCTTGGATTTTCTTCAAAATTGCAGGGCAGGTAGATCTTGAGAAGGCAAACATTTTATCAATTTACACTTGACATCTCATCTATCTTTAATAGTTTAGGAAATAATTGACGTAAATCGTAAAAATTGTAAAATTTTGATGAATAAAGGGCAATAACTCCTACATGGGTTCTTGGATTTTCTTCAAAACTGCAGGGCAGATAGATCTTGTCATTCTGAACAATTTTACTCCCTGTCAGATTTTTTGATATCTGTAACCGTTTTCGAGTTATTTGCCAAAAACTGCAATTTACCCCTGTATTCTATTTTTAGCAACGGCGGCCATGTTGGTTTTTCGATCTGCACCAAAATCACAAACTTTCATCCTCTCATGACAAGGAACATTTGTTTTAAGTTTGGTTTGATTTGGCCCAGTGGTTTCAGAGAAGAAGATTGAAATGTAAAAGTTTACGGACGACGGACGCCAAGTGATGGCAAAAGCTCACATGGCCTTTGGCCAGGTAAGATAAAAATCATATTCGGATCGGTTCCTCTAAGCCCTTTCACGTCAAAGCATCAACTGCAATTTAGATCAGTTGTTGGTCTCAAGGACAGTTAATGAACGTAATCTAGATAAACGGAAAGCATAAACGTTCAACTTTGCTGCCCATTATATGACAATTTTGCAGAACGAAATTATAAAGGAAAACTTTTTTACAACTACGTGTATTTCCGTCTGCCTTCTCTTTTGTATAAGTTGATGATGACAGGGTATTTTAGCCTTTGACAGGTACCATTTGATTTTCGAGGGGTTTGGGAGTGTTGTCTGAAACAAATACTCTGACCATGGTCCTGGTTTTTGCCGAGGAAAACCTTGCTGTCACCTAGGCATTATAAAATAAAATATCAAAATGTTCTAGTGTTATGTGTATGTAAAACTATTGAGTAAATTATGTGTTTATCCCAGCTTCCCCTATCCCTCGTAAATCAAAAGTACCAATGCACCTTGGAGGTTAATCATGTCAAGTCTGGCCAACATTTTACACATCGGTGAAATTAGTGATGGTTTGGTTCTGACCTCATATACCTAAGGCACGCAACGTGGAGGTTGTCTGTATTGAGTCAAAAGAACATAAATATTTTATAGCTAGGTCATAAGGTTAAGGTCAACATTCAACAGTTACTGTCCTAAGACCGATTTTTTACGGGGCGGGGGTATATCCTTCCTTTCATTTGAAGAAGAAGAGAAATGATTGAGTGAGTGATTGTTGTTTCCCGTCCTACCAAAACGATATAGGGTGAACGTCAATAGCTTGATAAAATGAACATGAAATGATAATGATTAAATGGGATGGGACACAAGGGATGCAGAAAAGGCAATTTAGACTGCCACTGGAAAACGGAGAAGTGGGTAGGGTCGGTTGGTAAATTTTGACTGTTGAAGCGGCCTATTTGATTGGACTGCAATGACATGTGTTACTTACAATACAAAAATGATATTATTTTTCATTTCAATATTTCGGGGAAAAACAGAAATAGAAAGGTATTTTATTTTTTTCAAACTGATGAAGCTAAGTCAAAGTAAGCTGGATAAACAATCCAAAAGTCAGATACATATTTAGTTTTTTATAGTACTGTATAATACAATTCGTTTTTACAAGCTATCAGCATAAGCAGTAATAGCAATGAACATTTCGGTGGCTTCATGTCTGTCTTTGGGTGGGTATTCCATATCGAACTCTATCAACACGTTCCTGGCTAAAATAACAAATTCTTCAGATACACCATTCTGGGATGGAGTCTCACAGAACCTTTCTTTGACTTCTTGCAAACCATTTACCATGGGAACTTTAAAGTCTACAGCGCCGAAGAGTTCCGGTTGATAATACAACACGTCAGGTTTGCCACCTGGACTATCAGCAAAACGACACTGTCTAACCCGATGCGAATTCCACACCCTCGTTACATCACTGAGATCTTTTCTTATTAGGGAAAGATAACAATATCTAACACATTCCAAGTGAAGGTTATCAGTAGTATCTAGGATCCCCATATCACACAAATCTTTAAAAAAATTCATCCATGTATTTCCGCACATGTCCCGCAAAGACCTCCAAAACCGTTCTATCCTCACATTCCTGGTGGATGACACATAAACAAAACTACTATACCCCAAATACTGATGCGGGTCAATCAAATGCAAGGCCTGTTGTATATCACGGACGATAACATTTTCTGTGCCTCGATCAGCGTACACGCGCAGTGGGAAGCCTTGTATTTCTTCAACATACTCCAAATAGAAGTGACCAATAAATTGGGGTTTTTTGTTTGAGCTACAACATTTTAACCATACCAGCCGTCGTGAAAATCCGTCAACACCGCCATGAACTGATATGCCATATGGTTTAAGCTTGTCCCATCCATCTAAATGAATAGCAAAGTTAGGGCCAGCATTTCTATAGACACGACGTGTAAGTGTGTTAGATCGTCTAAGCATTACACCGTTTGGGTCAATCACATTGAGAGCAAGCCTTACAGTTTCACATGTTGCAACTATACCATGGTTAACTAAAAGTCTTTGTCTCATTTGTCGATATCCGGCATTTTGTCCAGTTCCAGAAAGTTCCAATAATATTGCTTCAACGACATCAGGTAACCCGCTTTGGTTCGACCGTCTATATAATCTTTGGCTTCTCAATATCCTGTGCACTGTTCGTTCACTTATTAATGTATCGTGTTGTAATATCATAAAACCAACTATCTCCTTGATTGTAAAGCCTCTGTGGTAGTACATAGCAACCCTCTCGTCCCGGGTTATAGCATCAGCTTGCATCTAAAGGAAAGCATATATATAATAATGAATGCAAGCATACTATTCAGGCCTTCTACTGTTCCATAAAATAAGCTAATAAAACAAAAATCAGAAATGCACACACTATATTAACTACATACCAGGAGATGGCAGTCACCTCGAAGGGCCCCGCTGGTTAGGGGATATATATACTTAAAGGAAGTTTATTAAGCTGATATTGTCCCAGATGGATGCAACTCATCATGCTTAACACATATGCAAAATATCAGCTGAATATATCCAAGCCAATTTTTCAAAGTCCGAGGGTTGAAACTCACCAAAAATCACTCAACAGAAACAAAACATACATTTGACTTGTAACTCATCATACTTAACCCACATGAAAAATATCAGATGAATATCTGCAAGTGTTTAGAAAACTGTACTTTTGGTCAATTTTACAAAGTCCAAGGGGCACAACTTGGCCAAAAATTAATCAACAGAGAAAGAAACTTGACCTTGATTTGTAACTCATCATAGTTAATACACATGCATATCTGGAATTGTGTAGTAAAAGTGCGGAGAACTGTAAATTTGGTTACTGATTACTATAGGTCGTCCGCTTTGCGGGGCCCTAATAACACATTTCGATAACATATTTTCGCACTAAAACACTGTTTGTTTGCCAACCGGTTTAACTGCTCCTGTAGATAACGGGTTTCATATATTTATAAAATGTATAATTTTGTGAATCATTATACAAAATTTCATTGAAATATCTTAAAAAATACATTTTCTACATGCATTATAGATTAATACATGTACATGTAATTGTCTTATTCGCACTAAGAAAAGTGCAATTGATCCCTTTTGAAAATGGTACATAATAAAGTATATGCCTGCTATATTGATCCATACTTGCAACTTTAAAAGTGACTGTGTATTAGTTTACATATCTTTACAGAATATTGAGATATTGGAAACACATTTCGAAAAAACAAAGATATTTCCATCAATACTAGACTTGACTTTTTTTATTATAATCGTATCTATTCGCATATTCGAATAGATAGATTTATCATGAAGCGACTTGAGTTATTCCGCTTTTCATGCATGTGTAGAAAATCAATATATATTTATGTGAATTATCTCCCTTACATAGTATAAATAGCAAAAATTTTAAATTTCCGGTCCCTCTCATTCCTGCAGTCAAAAGGTTAGCATCGCATCACGCATCTTATTTGAAAAATCTTCAACATCGAAAATCCCACCCATGCATATACCCCCCCTTTTTTTATTGATCGAATAGATACTGCTTTTGTGTTCATGTAATTTCAGGGCTTGCTGACAATAATGTTAAAACGGCGCGGCTGATTAGATGCACAGTGTGACTCAAGTCAGACAGAGATCTCAGTTTAGACGATTTTCAACAGACTGGATGAAGGCGAAAGCGCGGCACAGTTTGAACTTTTGGTGTCTTGACTACTGTTCCCAGGGTCAAGTACAACACGTTAAAATATATAGACGTCGTGCTTTTTAAAAGAAACATAATTATTTTATTTGAACTTTGAATTCCAAAGATATTGGAACATAATTTATGCTTGGCTTGTGTGCCTTTAAGTGAACACTGAAAATTAAGTTCGTTTGTGCATTATTATTTTAACATTCTTGAGTGCCTTTGCAATTTAAATTTAAAATATCTTGTGTGCCTCAATGACATCGAAAATATCTTGTGTGCCTTTGTATATATCTTGTGTGCTTTTGTATATATCTTGTGTGCCTTAATGACATTGAAAATACCTTGTGTGCTATGGACATTTCTTGTGTGCTTTTTCCAGATTTGCAATTAATTGAATTTTAAAGAGATTTGTACAGCCGCGACCAAACATCGCCAAATATGTTCATTCAAAAAATAAATATTTCATTATATATATTTTTTCTTTAAACAAGAAATTAATTGAGCGAACCAATGTCTTCACTTAGTATACGTTGTCAATTGCAAAAAATTACACCGGCAGTGCAGTGTGGTATATGTCGTACGTTAAGCCATTCAAAAAAAAAATTAGTTGGTTGTTGTTTGTTTCGATTTCTTTGATAATCAAAGTATATATACTAATGGAAAAAAGAAACTGTGCATCACTTTGAAAAATCACAAATTCAAAATTTTATTTAGTATTTTATACATTTTATCAAAAAAGTATTGCAAAATCATTTTTCTCAAGATCTGGACAAAAAAATCATTTTTAGACCCCTAAAAGATGTTTTGTTTGCAGTTTGAAATCAGGTAGTGTCAATTTGAAATTCACAAAATCACACTTTGGAAACAATGCACAGTTTTGAAATTAAGTTTTCTCAGCTGATTTTCACCAAAAAAGTTTCTCCTTTTAGTGGTTGAAAGTTAACAGTTTAAATTTTGAGTGAAAAACTTGATTTTTCATTTTTGGGTTAAAAAAGTGGTTTTTTGAATCTTAGAAACTGAAATTTAAAAAAATTCGGATTTTTACCCCAAAATGATCTGCATGATCCACTCGACATTCAGTGAAAATTTCAATTCGAAAACTGTATTATTTACGATTTTCTGATTTAAAGAAATATGGGTACAATTGATTTCCAATAGACATGCACAGTTTCTTTTTTCCATGAGTATATAACATTATTACAGTGCATCCACTGAAACATTTCAGGTAAAGTCTATACAAGACCTCAAGGAAATCTACCTGTTTGGTTAATGATTTGCTTCTGCTGATTTATATCAAAAAGTTTAATTTGATTAAACTTCATAGAAAATAATCCTTCTCCTATTGTTATGTCGTTAAATAACAATAGATAGACAATTTATCTGGGAGCAATTTCAATCAAATTAGAAGATTTTGATATGGTTACTTTACCTGCATTTTTGGTTGTTAACTAATCACCTAAGGAAAGAGGAATTATAACACCCGAAAACTTACAGTGGATCGACTGCAATACCTTTAAGCACATTTCGTGTACTACAATTGATACATAGTGCCCTATAATTAATTTAATACGTAAAAAATACAGTTTAATAGCTGCTCCACCCCTTCATTGAAAACGTTATATTACCAGTGATTTTAATTCCTATGTCCATTTTGAAATGCCCTTAATTGTATAAATATACATTTTTTGTACCATGTAAAAGGTGAACTACACTATCCTAATGTTATTTAGGTTCGCAAATTCATGGTAACAATAAAACGTAAACTCTGTACAGCTTTTCAAACCGACATAATTCTTGGGTAATTCCTCCATTCAGTGATGCAGAACTATAAATGAGAGATGGGTAGGGGTCGGTGTCAGTTCGTTGGTCCGAAGGGGCGATAGTCCGATATACAACTCGTACCTAAAGACACTCTAAAGAAACGAGATAACGAAAGGGATATCATTAGGTACGAGACCACATTTAATTTTCCCTCTTTGTTCAATAAAAGAAAATTTCATTTTAAAAAAATTGCACCTGCTCAAACCAAATAATTTTAAACACACTTTCTCATTACCACAATTGCAAACAAATAATGCAACAAATTCTCCTTTCACAGATATCAAACTTTTTTGACAGTTGAAAATTCTGGGGTCCTAGAGGCGATAAAATCTGAGAGCTTCCGAAAAGCAAAACTCCCCCCTTTTTGTGCAATAAAGAGCTACCTTTCCCAATTGAATTTGGATTTTTAAGGATGTCATTAAATTTCTTCATTACTGTGACATCAATTTGAGACCAAAATCAACCTCTAAAAGTGAATAGAACACACACACACGATACTTGTTCATAGGTACTATTTTTAATAGAACTATATTCGTGGACAACGAAAATCCAAGGGCGATAATTGTGTACTCGTACCATATAACCGGCTAGTGTTTGTACTGAGTTCCAATTCTTACGCGTTGTTGCTTATTAGACGAGATGACAGTATAAATAAACACCCACAACTAGGTTTTATGTCTGGAAACTAGGGTTTAGCTCTGGAAACCCATAGTTTCCAGACAGATGAACCGGATTTTCCATAGTTTGGATTACTTTCGCTTGCCATAAGTATGTGTCTTATACGATAGGAAAACGGGATAGAGAAAAGGGGAGAAAAGGGAGGTTTGGTACCCAAAAACCGGTTTAACCCCACCGCTGGCGTTTGCTAGTGCCGGGATCAAGCCCGGCTATCCCGAGTTCCTATCGTTATTTTTGTATGTCTGTTGTTGTTTTTTGTGTTAAGTCTGTGAATGGAGTTTTGAGCTTTTTGGGAGGTAAATGGGTTGTTGTTAGATTTGTCATTGTCGAGTTTTCCTGTTTGTTTTTCTTTTTATTTTTATGCTCCCGCAACGACGAGTTGGGGACATATTGTTTTACCCCTGTCCGTCCGTCCGTTCGTCCGTAATTCCGGCCGGTCGTCCCATTTATGTTATTTCGGATAACTCCTCTCAACTTTGCGTAGTGATTAGGCAAAGATTGAGGATGTGCAAAGATTATAAAACACTTCATGGTTAAGTAAATTGGGGTTGTACAAACATTTTTTTGAACCAATGTAGTTGAAAAATTCAAATGAAAACATGTATTCCGTCTGAAAAGGGGGTGAGTTTTTTGCATGGGGTCTGTATGGCACCACTTGGGAATTTTTTTAAAAAGCTTATGTACAAGCCAAAATTCTTTCCGGGTGTGATATCTATGTACCTGTGAAATTCTTTCCGTGATGTTAGTGATGATGCAAAGGAAAATATTTAACGGATACTCGTACTATTCTATTTCTATTTAAATATTTATATTATAAAATAATATCCAGCTTACTCCGTTAAAAATAGTGTGGATACTATTTAATGGCGGTTACAATTGAATGTTACACTTTAATACACCCTAAGCTGTACTTTGATATCAACGTCCCATTAACAGATAAATGCTGAAGACATCGGAACTATACGCAAACAAAGTATTTCTTTTGTCAAAAACGACAATTATAAAATTTACGTTAGTAGGGTTTAAAAATCAGATAGTTCCGTGCAGTTTATGCTCGTGTTAACATGTTTTATTTTGAAGAGGGGACATAGGGGAACATAGGGGGATTAAAAAATGGTCCTGATAGGAAGTGTGGGGTGCACGGGTGTTATTTCAGCGCATGGACTATTGGGGAATCTGTATCAGTGAGAGACCAGTACAAATTTCAAATCATCAGGTCATTGGAGCTCAAGCTAAGGCTAGTCGAACAGATTTGCAAAAAATACCCTGACGCTATGACGGACACTTAATTCGGATTACCGATCCTTCGGACTATTGACCCTTCGGACCATTGACCCTTCGGACTATTGACCCTTCTGACTATTGACCCTTCGGACCAACGAACTAACGAACTGTAATCAGGGGGTCGGGGGGGGGGGGGGGTAACTGGGGGATGAGGGGTGCAAACCGGGAGTGGAAACTGTGCATTTATAGGGTATTTCTTTTGAAAGCAAAAAAGGATGACGGGTCCGGAGAGCAAAATAGACCCGGTTTCCGAAAAATATTATGATGGGAACCTAGAAATGAATAACCTGTCCAAATAGTCTTGAAACTGTTAAATAGAAACTCTTAAAACACATAAAAAACTTGCTAAAGACTTGATACACTACTTACCTTTATTTTCGCCTTGTAATGTCTAAGTCTGCGACGACTAATGTAGACTGATGAAGGCCGTGGTGCAAAACAATGCTATTTATAGATAAGTTATAAGTGGTTACATGTATCTAGATAAATAACTAGTTAACTACTTAATTATCTAGATAATTTATCTAGTTAAATATCTAGATAATAAGTAGTTATCTAGTTAAATATCTAGATAATTTATCTAGTTAAATATCTAGATAATTTATCTAGTTAAATATCTAGTTAAATATCTAGATAATAAGTAGTTATCTAGATATTTATCTAGTTAAATATCTAGATAATTTATCTAGTTAAATATCTAGATAAATATCTAGATAATAAGTAGTTATCTAGATATTTATCTAGTTAAATATCTAGTTAAATATCTAGATAATAAGTAGTTATCTAGTTAAATATCTAGATAATTTATCTAGTTAAATATCTAGATAAATATCTAGATAATAAGTAGTTATCTAGATATTTATCTAGTTAAATATCTAGATAATTATCTAGACAATAAGTAGTTATCTAGTTAAATATCTAGATAATTTATCTAGTTAAATATCTAGATAAATATCTAGATAATAAGTAGTTATCTAGATATTTATCTAGTTAAATATCTAGTTAAATATCTAGATAATAAGTAGTTATCTAGTTAAATATCTAGATAATTTATCTAGTTAAATATCTAGATAAATATCTAGATAATAAGTAGTTATCTAGATATTTATCTAGTTAAATATCTAGATAATTATCTAGATAATAAGTAGTTATCTAGTTAAATATCTAGATAATTTATCTAGTTAAATATCTAGATAAATATCTAGATAATAAGTAGTTATCTAGATATTTATCTAGATAAATATCTAGATAATTTATCTAGATAATTATCTAGATATTTTTATAAATATCTAGATAATTATCTAGATAAATATCTAGATAATTATCTAGATAATAAGTAGTTATCTAGATATTTATCTAGATAAATATCTAGATAATTTATCTAGATAAATATCTAGATAATTATCTAGATAATAAGTAGTTATCTAGATATTTATCTAGATAAATATCTAGTTAAATATCTAGATAATAAGTAGTTATCTAGTTAAATATCTAGATAACCTCTTAAAATAGAGGTGAATAATAATATAATAATGGCAGTTACAAGCGCTAACATGCATTTTTTCACGTTATGATATTAAAATTAACTAGTTAAATATCTAGTTAAATAACTAGATAACTACTTAATTAACTAGTTAAATATCTAGTTAAATAACTAGATAACCACTTAATTATCTAGTTAAATATCTAGATAATTTATCTAGTTAAATAACTAGATATTTATCTAGTTAGATAACTAGATATCTACTTAATTAACTAGTTATGTATATGATTATGTGTTGGCAGAAATATGCCACCATATGTATACCAGCCTTCGTATTTTATGTTTTTTATTTTGTTGTTTATGTTATGTTTTTGTTGTTGTTTCAAATTGGCTTATTTTATTATTTCTTGTGTGCCCCTCTACTGCAAGTGATGTAAATATAATTGTACATGATTGTGTCCATCTGTCTTGATATGCTTAATACTCATTTCGTTTGTTAGCATGTAAATGTATCGTTTGTCTAACTACAGCTTATGCAAGTCGATATAAAAGCTCTTGAGAGTTTTTTTTTTATTTGCTAAAATATGCATGTACTGTTCGACTCTTACTAAAATTCCATATTTATTACCCTATTTCATTCACAAGGTTGGGCGGAGCTTAAAATTCTCAGGTAAGATTTAAACAAAGAATCCCGAAATAATTGACCCATGACCAACCCGGTCAATTAAATATAGTAATAATTGCATCGAAAGGACAGTCCGAAACACCATTATGCCTCCTGCAACTTTTATTTCCAGACAATAAAATGTAGTGCATGAACAGAAATGTACTGTCTCTTCTGCGTGTTTACCAGTTTTGTCTTTGTCCTGTCTGACTGTTTGCATTCGAATTTTACATTAGTACCTCTCTTAAAACGGGCAAAACCTTTATCAAATGAGGTCCCCTGTAAGCCATCTTCTGTAGCCAAGTATTACGATCTGCTATCTCTCATCTTCATGAGAAGATCAGTGTTAAGGGATCGTAACCCTTGGCCAGCGAAGATGACTGCGAGCATGCATTGCTCTCCTTTATAGCTAGCAAATAAAAGAAATCTCTAAAATGTACAATTCAAGGACATTAATCTTTGATAAACATGATACAACTTTAAAACACAAGAGAAAAACAGCTTTTCCCCATCTGTAAACTTCGACCCAATAAAGACTTGCAGAACTGACTAAATTGCACCTGAATTCACTCTTGTAACGACTTCACTAGGTAAACGCTGTCCGCGAGAGAAATGATATTTCGCGTTTTTTCTGTACTGATATTTCATGTTGTCTTGTCAACTGGCATGAATGGCTCATTAAACATGTTATTTCCGTGAGTTTTTACCTTTTTAATACTGCTTGTTGTAAGAATTTAAATCATTGAATATGTATCTTGGACAAATTTGGTTTATCTTTAAAAACATCCGCATAAAACAAAAGAAAACTAACCAATAAAGCATAATTACTAGAAAAAACAGTGGAAACACAGCTAAAACATCTGAAAAATATACGGTTTGAAAGAAAAGCTAGTGCAAATGCTTTTTGATAAAATCTTTAGTCAGTATAATTCATAAAATTAGTAATTTAATAGATTATTAACTGAAATTCAGCAATCTTAAAAATATTGACTGTACTGTTATTCTGTGTTCATGAAATCATTCTGTACTGTTACTTCGTGTATTAATCTATCAACACTGTACTGTTATTTCGGGTATTAAAATATTTTTAGAAGTAGAATACAGATCCCTCTTAGAAAATAAAGAGTTATGTTAAATCCAAATTCAAAGTAATAGGTAATTAATCTAAAAGTATCGAAAACTATTACCTTTGCATTAAAATAGTTCACCTGAAAATGTTAGGAAGTCAGCCACAAATAAAGCCATAATTATTGTTTAACTATGTAATAAATAGTATAACTAACTTAAGATATATTCAACTTGTGACCGAACAACAGTTAGATAAATAAAAAGTAACGACGCACAGAATGATACAACCGTGTTTAACCCTGTACGGAAACAAAAAGTCTACAGACAAAACATCGCCACTAAGGTCGTATAAGAAGTATACAATTTGTCTAAAAGTTCAGATTTGTGAGCACAAATTGAAAAAGTATCCTGGAAATATTCACTTTTGGTTAAAAGCTTAATAGTGATGCGTTTTGGAGACCAGGCGGTATTATGTATTTTCACTAAAGGCATATGTGCTATAGGGACCTATGTGCTACATCTTGAGTTGAACTCTCGCATTTGCATATGCAGATTTTATACGTGCAACATTAAATTCCCCCATAGAACAATTGTGAAGTACATGTAGGTAGATCAAGAAATATTCAATCTAAGGGGGCAACAATTTGTAACTTATGAATGAATGGGGTTTGACATGAATTTCATTTTGTTTGTTTTATATGTACGTGAACGTAGTATTATGCATGGAATGGGGTTGAAAAGTAAATACATAGAATAACAAAATATTTTGTCGATTTTCCACGTAGTTTTTTGTATGCCCCCGCGACGACATGTCGGGGGGGGCATTAAGTTTTACTCATGTCCGTCCGTACGAATTTCCGTCAAGCTTTTCTCAGGAACCATACATGAGAATGATTTGAAACTTAGTAGGATGGTTGAGTATGACCAACTATATGTCCTAAGCGATTTTGAGACCTGTCGGACATCTACTTCCTGTTTGGGACTTAGGCCAATGTTAAAATATGTGAACATGACTATGAAAATTTCCGTCAAGCTTTTCTCAGGAACCTAACATGTGAATGATTTGAAACTTGATAGGATGGTTCAGTATGACAAACTTTATGTCCTTAGCTATTTTCAGACCTGTCGGACATCTACTTCCTGTTTGGGACTTAGGCCAATTTTAAAGTATGTGAACATGATATGAAAATTTCCGTCAAGCTTTTCTCAGGAACTGTATACCAGAATGTTTTGAAACTTGGTAGGATATATCAGTATGACAAACTGTATGTCCTAAGCTATTTTCAGACCTGTCGGACATCTACTTCCTGTTTGGGACTTAAGCCAATTTTAAAGTATGTGAACATGATATGAAAATTTCCATCAAGCTTTGCTCAGGAACTGTATACCAGAATGTTTTGAAACTTGGTAGGATGGATCAGTATGACAAACGAAATCTACTTTCTGTTTGGGGCCAGCGGGGGCATCCGTGTCCCATGGACACATTCTTTCTTTATTTTTTTTTGGGGGGGGTATAAATAAGATTGCAATGTTGTTTAATTAAAAAAAAGTATCTATTTAAAAAAAACCTTAACTGTTAGAATAGTTACTTGCTTATCTGGCTGTTATATGATGGTATTGTGTAACAAGGTGCTGCACCAAGTCGTGCTACGGATACTCCAACTCGACCATTCGGAAAACAGGAGGTAGTATATATTACAAGTTCCAATGCCCTGCATGTGTATATGACAGTAAGTCAATCTTGCAATTTGAAGTCTGTTTTTATATACGAATGAAATTTTCAAGAACACAGAATATCAGTACAGTTTAACAGAAATAACAGTACAGTAAGATTTTGACAGCCAAATCGGAACAGGAAATAACAGTACAGAAGGTTCTCTGTTACGAGCATTTTCTGCGATTTATAATAAGGAAGAATGGGTGTGAATGCATTTTGGGTAAATAGTAATCTTGTTTTGAAGTGATTTGAATCACCGTTCATTTACAATATTAGAAAAATAGGTAAATTATCGAATTTTTTTTTAAATCATACATCTGCTAAAAAAATACAAATATTGTTGATAAAGTACCAAATAATTTCATTAAAACTGAACGGATATTGGAAATGTATATTTTAAAAAGTCATTGGATCAGCATATACAATTCCATGCTTCAATTAGTAAAAATAAACACCGATTTTAATCCTGGTGTCCAATGTCAACAACAACCCGAAATATCTGTACAGTGAAAACGCGAAATATCTTTGCTCTCGCGGACAGCGTTTACCTAGTGTGGACTTGAGTTCGCGGTGTTGATTTCTGTTCGGTTTATTTTGTGTTTTTTTTATGTTTTGTATTTCCTTGTGCTGTTCTTGTTCGTGTTTACCGGTTTTTTTTTTCATTGCCCTTTTGGACTTAAGACACTAGAATGCCCCATTGGTGCCTCTTTGCTTCTATCTTGCTGCACATTTAAATGCAAGCAAAAAACAGCTTTTCTCATTCTGAAAACTACGACCCAGTAAAGACTAAACTGCCTTGTAAAACTTATTTGCTGAATAAACATTAAATGTAAGAAAGAAAACAGCTTTTCTCTATCTACAAACTACAACCCACTACAGACTGTATCTGCAATAATTTTCATTCTTTATGTTTTACGCAAAACGTGTAAATGAGATAAAACACAAAACTTGGACCAATTGATGACTTTTGTAAAGCAATTTCCGCTGAAAGTTTAAGCTGGCAAATGCTTTTCTTTATCTGCAATAGTTTTTTTTGTTCTATTAAAAAAATCATAACATAACAATATTTCCTAGTTGAAAGGACCATTACCTCTTTAAGAAGTCGTCTGGCAAATTTGACCCAATTAGCCGTTCATAATTCTCGAGATAACCATTTTACAATACTAGATGGATCGACAAGCCGGTAGATTTCTCGGATACTTACACGTTTTTATTTTCTGGGGGAAACATTTTTCTTTCAAGGGCCATAATCAATAATCCCTTCATCTGATTAAAACAAGAGATTTAAGCGGAAACCTATTTCTGACAAATTATACCATTAACTTTGGAAAGCAAACAAGGAGCGAAACACAGCTTTTGTAAAACACACTTTTTACCTTTTAAAGAACTATAACCACCATAATGTTTATCTGACAACTTTTACTCAATCGGAATGTTTGAAGAGCTGAATGATATGTAGCTAGCTTTAAGGAAGCAACATATTTACTTTATCTGTAAAATTTTCCTTTCTATACCTAGCTACAGGCAGGAACATAATATCATATTAAAATTTGTTTAAGTTGTGTAACCCTGGCCTTTCATCTCAAAATCAATAGTGCTCTTCCTTGCTCATAAAAAATATGCATAAGTTTCATGAACTATTAAGATATTCAAAGTTACACCCCATACAAAATCTAATTTGATAAAATGAGAAACAAGTCTTATTGAAAGTCAGTGTATAGAACATACTATAATTAATATACCTTTAAATGGTCACCTCCAACATAACAGTTCACCTAACAACTGTCACCTAGCTAAAAGGGGCTTTTGCGGAGCTGAAACAGCTTTTCTCAAAGTGAAATTGTCTTCTTTTAATGTTCATCTCCCTGATATAGCAGAATTTGCACTGATTGGGAGTAAAGCAACAACTAAAACTACTTAGTAGATTGTATTGTTTTGAATATGAAGATTAACTAGTAAAGTATTGTTGCAATATGGTAACTTTGTTATTGCCTCTATTTTGGATTTAAACTAAACACATGCATATGCTAATTTATTGATTTATTGTTAAAAATATTTCATATTTCACAAAAATATATCTTGGCAAGAACATATTAAATGTAAAGTTTGTAGACAATAAACATTTTTTTTTGTAAATATCAAAATAAAAACAAAATCTTGATACAGAAAAATATATCTTGGCAAGAAAGATAAATGATAGACAAAAATTTGTATGTAAAAATATCAAAATAAAGAATTAATAAAAGATCCTTCATAATTGTTTGCTGAAATTTTTTTTTCATAATAAAAGTCCAAGTCTTATAATTTGATACATTAATATCACAGACATTTGAATCACAGTTGGAATTTATTGATCACAGACAAAATGTAAAATTGTCAAAAAAAAAATCACAAAATTAATCACAGTATAAATAAGCACTAGTAAATCATAGTCTGTCAGACATTCAGTTTATAACATGGGGGTCTTTGTCTCTGGGTACAAGCTGTAGGAAATCTCATCCATTTCCATGTCTGCCTGCTCTTTGACACGGAAGGGAGATTTGGATCCAGACATTGGCCTTTCAGGTGGTTCTGATTCTGGATTCCCTAGCTGTGATACCTCATCTCCTGTTTCAGTTGTGGAGTGGGAGGAAAATTCAGGCACCCATTCCTTCAGATCCTGTTTCTTTGGAATTTTCGGTTTAAACTTTGGAGGACGTTTTCCACCCTTTAATGGATCTGGTCTAGCAAATACCTCAGCCAGTGACGGAATAACCCAATTCACATCATCTTCAAACTTTTCCTCAGACTCCTGGGACAACTGGGGTTTTCTGGGTTTTCCTGATTTTTCAGGGAGGACTAGCTTCTCCAGTCTTGCAGGTGGTTTAACAGGTGGTAGGTCTTTTCCAGATTTGACAGGTCTGACAATTTGAGGCTCCAAGACAGGGGCTGGGTCTCCAGTGGTTTTATCGTCAAGCAGGTTCTTTGGTTTAAATACTGGTCTTGAGTTTTTAGCAGATTCAGGTGGAGTTGTAGTTTCTAGAGCTCTAGTGGTTTGGTCCTCGGGAGTTGGTGCTACTGACCCCTGGAACAAGGGGAATTCTGACCTCAAATGTCGCTTGGTTCCCTTTTGTTGTTCTGGTTTTCCTGTCTTGTCTGGGAAAATGATCATCCCCTGAAAAGATAAATATCACAGTTTTTAAAACTCAGATAATTTACCAAAACAAACCTTCAAAGGATGAAACATCATCTACATCAATATTCTGAACATAGAAAAATAACCCCATAACTTTAAGCAGTGAGCCAGAAATGGTTATAAAAGCTATACAAGATTAGTTTTGATCAAAGTGACATATTTTACTGCATATGTTTAGGACAATATACTGCTAAATCTAACTTGGTCCAATAAGCAACATATTAGTCAAAACAAAAGTACACATGCACTAAAACATCTTAAACATTATGGTGTCTTTTAAGCTGGAATAGCTATTTTCAAAATGTAAAGTTTAATCAATTTAAACCTATAACTATGACATCTTTTGGTATTTGAAGTACTTAAAATATGTTTATCTTTCTTCACAGTTTAGTACAAATTTTCTGCCCTTTTTAATCCATTTTGAGTAATTTTACAAGTTTTAAGGTTTTCTTAACTTGTGTTTAATATTTCAAATTTTTATTCCTTCTTACCTGTTTAGTAAATTCATCATCCAAACCATCTTTATCTGTAAAGAAGAAGAAAAAATGCAATATAAATCAGTAGTTCAAGAGGTTAACCTATCACATTCTAAAACTCCCTCCCCTGAAACATTTACTGGTTATTGTGCACTATAATTAATATTTTTAGTTGTTTTTTGTTTTGTTCTGTCAATATTAGTTATTTCAAGGTCAAAATAAAAAAAAATCTTGTTTAAATACACATTAGAAACAACTTTATTAATTATTGATTTCAATATTGACTAATTGGTTTTACCAACAAGACCAATCGATGTCTGGCCCTGCGTCGCACGGCAAAACGTTGAACCCTGTACATTCTAGGCCGAATATGGACAGTCAAAATATTTTGACAGTTGCATCCTATGGTGGACTTACATTTTTAGCATATTTGTCACATGCCACCCAATATTGTAAAAATAGACAAAAAAAATAATTTCTATTTTTTTTCCCCTTTTGGTCCCCTTATTGCTCAACAGAAAAGGTGGGTCAAGAAATAATTGTATCCTCCATTTTGTATCCAATATATGACCAAAATTAACTTGTAAAAAAAAATTTCTAATTCGGACCATAAATAAAAAATGTCACATTTTTTCCCCTTTTGGGCCCCTCGTTCCTAAACAAAAAGAGAGGGGACCCCAAAATCATCCAACCCTTTAATTTATGGTGAGTAACACTACTGTAAAGTTTCATAGCATTTGGTCAACCAAAACAAGTTATTGTGGAAACAAATAAAAAAGTCGCTTTTTTGGCCCCTTTTGAGCCTCTAATTTCAAAACGAAAAAAGAGGGGACACCCAAAATCAGCCCAACCCTTCCTTTTATGGTAAGTAACATTCCTGTAACGTTTCACAGCATTTGGTCAACCAGAACAAAAGTTATTGTGGAAAAAAATTAAAAAGTCGCTTTTATGGCCCCTTTTGGGCCCCTAATTTCTAAACGAAATTACAAAATGACCCCAAAAGGGGAGGTGCACATCTTCAATATATCTGTAATCACTGTGTAAAATTTCAGAAAGATCTAGTGTTTGGTTTTTGAGATTCAGATTACACAAGACAGGCACTCCATAGCGGGACGGACGGACAGACGGACAGACGGACGGACGGACGGAGTGACCCGACTACTAGACCTGCTTTCGCCTTCGGCGACTCAGGTAAAAACAAAGAGAGAACATCCCCTAAATAACCCCCATACTAACCATTAGGAACAAGGAAACTTCCAAAGTTGATATCCTTGATACTAGCACCTGATGAGTTCGAGTTGAGGGATACCATAGAATCACCAACTTTACCTCTGTTTAACCATCTCTCTATAAACTTGAAGTGACCACTGAAAAATTTAAATGTTAGTAGTCAGCTTGAAGTGCTGTTAGTAGTAAGCTTAGGTTACCACTAAAAATGTAAATATTAATAGTAAGTTTGAAGTGACCACTAAAAATGTAAATGTTTATAATAGTAAGTTTGAAGTGACCACTAAAATAATATGTTAGTAGCTTGCTTGAAGTGAACTCTAAAACATAATTTTTTTATGTCATTTAGTAGCTTGGAGTGAACACTTAGATATAAATGTTAGAAGCTTAGTGACAATTAAAATGCAAATGCTAATGAAAGCTTGATGTGGCCACTATACATATACAGTTAGTAGTAAGCTTGAAGTGACCACTAAAAATAAAATGCAAGTATAGTAGTAAGCTTGATTAGTGACCACTAAAATAAAAATAGTTAAAAGTAAGCTTTAAGTAACCACTGAAATTAATCGTAAGTTATAATCTTTAAGTGACAATTAAAAATGTAATGTTAGTAGTAATTTTGAAGTGGACACTAAAATAAATTGTAAGTGGTAAGCTTAAAGTGACCACTGAAATAAATTTTTACAAGTATGCTTGAAGTGAACACTAAAATAAATTGATTGAAGTAAGCTTAAAGTAACCACTAAAATAAAACATAAGTAGTAAGCTTGAAGTGACCACTAAATAAAATGTTTTTAGTATAACTAATGAGGGGTGGCGAATATCAATTTTAATGTCACAAGTCTCAAACAATGCCAGGATTCAACAAGTGCACAGAACTTGTTTTGGAAAGAGTTGAATCCCCTAGCGTTATTCGACACGAGTCGATATAATATAATATCATACTCAGTTGATTCAGTTACATCTAGTTTTAAATGTGCATCATATTTTTTTTTACTTTTACAGGAATCATTGAAAATGTTTCATTGGAACCTCCCCCTTTTTTTTTTTTTACAAATTTACAAAGATAAAATATCTAAATTAAATCTGAAAATAAGTTAGGTAGTAGGATTATTTTATGGTCAAGATTTACAGAACACAAATAAATTTAAATATTTTACTCAAGAACAAAACAAAAATGAACAATATATACATTCAAAGCAATGAATTAAGAGGTTTCCAGAAACCTGAATCCTTCACCTAGTCGTTAAGCCATAAGGGTCTCTTGACTCTCTTCTACATGTATGATCTATAACCATTATAACAGCTCTAACTAGTAAAGACTATTGTAAAGGTTAATGAGCTGAAGGTTTAATCATGGAACACATTCTCTGCTCCTAGGAGCCTGAAGTGCTCACCTGACTTAAATGTGTGTATCTTCAGACCATAAGGCAAAACACCTCTTTTAAAATATTTAAAGAATCATAAATATACAAGTTAAATAAGGGACGGACAATTTAACTTGAAGGGGGGGGGGGGGCTATGTTTTTTGTTTTGGTCAGAATTTTTTTTTCCACATTCTGCCTAGAAAAAATACTTATTTTCCGAAGGCATCACAACAGAATGTTTTTTTCATTATTAGCATTTTTTTATATGGCAAAAATCCTTCTTCAGAATATTTTTTTTCTTACCTTGAACTGCCAAAATATTTTTTTCTTCATAAATAATTTTCAGAATATTTTTTTAGGAAAAAACTAAGGTTAAATGGTCGATTATCTGAAAACATTGATATGGAATGCAGTAAAGTGTAGAGTTCAAATATGTATCAGCAATCAAAAGCTTTTTATCATTTTCCCCTTTTTGTTTGTTTAAGGGCTCATAACTGCTTTAACAGGCCATTTGAAAATTTTGATCCAGTAAATTTTTTTTTGTAGAAATAAACTAAATACACAACACTGTAATCAAAAATGTGTACCTGACAATATGCAATTTAAATTTCTCAAATGCTTTCTATAGTTTTCAAGGAGCAAAAATGGAGAGAAAAAAATCAAGACAAAGGGCAATAACTCCTAAATAGTTTGTTGGGCTTTCCTCCAAACTTTCAGGGCACTTAGATATATATATTGTGTGCTGATAACTTTTTCTCTCCACTAAAATGATCATATCTGTGACCATCTTTGAGGTATTTGCAAAATTCCCTACAATTTTCCCTGGTCATCTGACAACTTTGACCAATTGGAGACTTTTGAACAGATAAATGATCTTTAGGTTAAAGCTACTGGTTTAAGCAGGCAACAGCTTTACTTTATCTGCATTAGTTTCCATTCTATAGGGTAAAAACATGAAAAACACATTTTTTTTAAAATTCAAAGGGCCATAACACAGTCATGTCAGAGGTTATCTGAAAACTTCAACTTCATGGTGACTTTTGAATATCTTAATAAGCAGAAGATCAAAGTTTGCAACAACATTTCTCTATCTGCAATAGCATATTCTTAAGGACAAAAGCATGAAAAAAACATTATTTAGACCTTTAAAGGGTCATAAACCCTGGTCATCTGACAACTTCAACCCATTGTGACTTTTATAGAGCTTTTGATTCTGAAAAGCTTTTCTTATCTGTTAAATCTGCTGAGTAACAAGCCATTTATGTGATTTTTTCAAAAACAACAGCCATCTTATATTTGAATCCTTAGACGAGAATCATTTGTTGCAGGCATTGTCTTATATAATTTTATAAAGTTTCAGTCAAATTGGTTCAGTGGTTTTAGAGACAATTTTTGAAATAGTTTATGGATGACAATGGGCACATAGTGATGGCAAATGCACACCCAATGGCCTAGGTGAGCTTACAAACATAACACATCATAGTTCAAAATGAACACAAAAATAAAAGAAAACTACATCGTTAAAAATGTCAAAATACCAAAATATTATCAACTAGATACCAGGGAGATGATAGCCATCTCCAAGGGCCCCGCTACCGGCCTCATATTTCAGTCACTGGTAACAATTTGTCAAACAAATGAATACCTAAACTTGATCAGTTTATTTATAATCTACAAGGAACAATAAAAAAGTGTAGAAAATAAAATTGCAATGGATTCTCTAACTTCAAAGTGCCATAACTCCCATTAAAATTTGTGGACCAGCAGGAAACTCAAACTTAATCTGTAAATCATCATGTTAAACTCACATACCAAAAATCAGTTCATTATCTATAAGCGTTTAGAAACTTGATCAGTTTATTTATAATCTACAAGGAACAATAAAAAAGTGTAGAAAATAAAATTGCAATGGATTTTCTAACTTCAAAGTGCCATAACTCCCATTAAAATTTGTGGACCGGCAGGAAACTCAAACTTAATCTGTAAATCATCATGTTAAACTCACATACCAAAAATCAGTTCATAATCTATAAGCGTTTAGAAAAAAAATGCGGAAAACTGATATTTTAGTGAATTTTCAAAGTTCAAAGGACAATAACTCCCATAAAAAATTTGGACCGGCATTAAACTCAAACTTGATCTGTAACTCATCAAGGTAAACTCACATACCAAAAATCAGTTCATTATCTATAAGCATTTGGAAAAAAAGTGCAGAAAACTGAAATTTTAATGAATTTTCAAAGTTCAAAGGGCCATAACTCCCATAAAAATTTGTGGACCGGCACAAAACTCTATCTTGATCTGTAACTCATCAAGGTAAACTCACATACCAAAAATCAGTTCATTATCTATAAGCGTTTAGAAAAAAAGTCCGGAAAACTGAATTTGTTACGGACGGACGGACGGACAGACTGATTACTATAGGGCGTCCGCAACAAAGTTGTTCGCAACAAAGTTGCGGGGCCCTAATTACTGTGGATTCATTTATTTTCATGGGTACCAATTTACGTGGTTTGATGAAAAAGGACCATTTTGTGGAATCTTTAATTCATGATAACAAGATAAATGTTAAATTTCTTTTTTGTTGGGTATCAAATTTCTTGGGTCAAAGCCACACACAAAAATCACAAAAATTGACACCCTACGAATAATGATGTATAAAATTTTAACTACATATAAATCAGCAACAAAACATCAAACCATAGAGGTAAGCAACAGAGTAAACACAATAGTAATAAACCTGATTTAACAAAATACAAAAATATATCAAAAACTTAATTTCACACATCAGTGGACAAGACCCAGAAGCATGACTGTAGTAAAAAAAGTTTTTGAAATTTACAAAGTGTGAATGTGGAACTTCACAAAGTAAATGGATAACAAACAGTTATTCAGTTAGGCAACTTGAAATTGAAATATATAGGACAAATTTCTCTTTGGTGGTCTAAGGGACTTCAAAATAGATATACTAAATTGAAGGTAAGAAGATAAATTCCTCTAAAATATATAGTCAAATGGTATTGATCAAATGATTGACTGTTGTTTGTTTTATGGCACATGGACAATATTGCAGATATAATAAGAACACAAACAGGTTGTTATAACTAAAAAAAAAGTATAATATCAAACAAAGTCAAGAGACCACAAATAAAACAATAATTTATTAAACTGATAAATTTGAACATTAACAAGAGGCTCCCAGGAGCCTGAATCAGTCACCTGTCTTAAATAACAGAATTTTAGGCTGTGGGACAAAAACAAAACTTTTTTTTTACATTTTAAGGGTCAAAGGTTTAATAGGGTGTCATCTGAAAACTTTGATCCAAAAGAGCGTTTTTTCTAGCGTTTAGGGTATTAAAAGTAATGAAGAAAGGCTGTGAAAATGGCCAAGTTTAAAGTTCTAAGGGGAATAACTCAATATAAAACTAGAATGGCGGTCTTCCATGGAAGATGTATGTCACCTGTGTCTCAAAATAATTGGATAACAGGAAGTAGATAAGTTACGAGCATAAAATCGCTTTACAACATATAGTACTATAAGAGGAAGCTACATATCAAATATCAAGAGGTTGTGATTTGTATTTGTCTGTATTACTGTGACAGAAATTTTTGTGATACTGCAGGATGCAAGACGACAAATAGTGTCAGAGTGACTCCTGTATATCCTATACGTTGCAGGCGACATAATTAATGGTCCTACAACTTCAGCCCTTAATTTATACATATTTTGTAGATCTTAGAAGTCACAACAATATGCAATTTAAATTTATCATAATTGTATATAGTTTTCAATGCAAAATTTAGAAATAAAATCAAAACAAGATTTTACACAAAAAGTATGTTTCACCTGCCAGTACCATTAGAAACAATAGTTCTTTCTTACTTCCACTACATTTTCATACATTTATAAGGATTTTTCAGTTTCTGAGATAAAATGGTGCTAATAAAACTTAAACATTGCTAATATATGCAATAAAATTATAAAAGTAACTCAATGAGAAAATCAAGGTCAAGGTCAAAAGATGGGGATGCACAGTGCTAAACTATTACTAGGGCATGTGTATACCAACATTCAGCAACTTTCCTCAGATATGAAGGCGCTCATAAAATCTTAGCATTGCTATTATATGCATTGAAAATTGTCAAAGTCACTCAACCGAAAAATCAAGTTCAAGGTCTAAAATATGGGGATGCCACTGTGCTATGCTATATAAAGGTTTCATCAAACTAGGACTATTAGTTCTTTTGATAAAGAGGTGCTTATAAAACCTCAACACAAGCGAGACAAAAAAGGGCAATAACTCAATCATAAGTCATTGAATATTCATCAAATTTTCTGGGTAGGTAGATCATGAGGTGCTAATCACTTGAATATTTCTACAGAATTTTCAATATCTTTGACTGTTTTATAGTAATTTGGAAAAAAAATTTCACTGACAATGGACACTAAGCGATGACTGTGGGTCAGGTAAGCTTAAAATGAACACAATAAAAAATAAAAATACCGGTAACCATAGTGATAGTAACTGAGCAATAAAATATGTGTAAAAATGCTCACAAATATAACAAATTAAAGAAAGTTACCAAATTAGAAAATTAAGAACAAATAGAACTAAAATTTTGAATATCTATAGTACTTCATAATAAGTTCATACATATAGGAGCAAGCTCAACACAGTTGAGGTGAACATGCCTCAAAGAAAATTCAGAGTCACAAAGATGCAAGTCAGGGCCTTCTCTTTTGGCATCAGCTAGTCATAAGTGGTTCTAGTATGCCTGATAGGGCATATAGTGATGACAAATTGGTGTCGACGTCAACAGACTTTATGAATTTAAAAAATTACTAAAAAAGACATCATGAACTTCTGATTTCCTCACAACACTGTAAGCCGACAAAAAATTTGTAGGTTAATTATCATTATAATAAAATGAACATCTTAAATAAAATGGAAATGACTGCACATCATGTTGTATAGTCACTGGATATCTAACGGACAGAAGAATTGTATATTAACGGATAGAATTGTATGCTGTTAACATTACATCTGAGTAATAAGTCTCATCTTTGGTTGATAGAGGAGAATAAAAACCTCTGAAACAAATAAAAGTATCTCAATTGTACCAATAGAAATGAACTTATAACATAATTCTAGATAACTGAAAACAGAATAATGTCCAGTACTTATCACACTTAAGTTAACTCACCGTATACCCTCTCAACAAAATAACTGAATCTGCAAGTGTGTATTTGTTTTAATTTACATTTATAGAATTTTATCTGAAAATGAAGAAATATGGTCATATATACTTAAATGTAAATTTTGAGATAAAACAAAGTGAAGGAACAAAGCTTTTATTGCTGTTCTTCATAAAAGGTCATATGCTCACACATCACTGTCAGTTAGACAACAACTAGCACCAGTTTTAGCAGAACTTTTCACTAAATGTCAATAACACTACACCTATGTATTGAATTACACAAGTGAGTAATCAACAAGCTAGGGAGCAACCATGATATTTTTAGGGGGGATATTGTGATATTTGAAATAAAGAAGCAGGATGCCAAACAAAAAAATAATCAAGAATAAAAAGGCACTACAAAGATTTGCTTTAAAAAGGCAGGATGATGTTTTTTGTTGTAAAATTATTGAATAAAATAATGAAAAGAAGTGCAAGCATTAGCATGCAAAAAACATCCAGGCTCCAATTTTTCTACAAAAAGGCAACACTAAACAACTATTCATACAAAGGCCCCCATCATATAGTTGCTCCCTAACATACAAACCTGGCGTAGAAATCTAACTAATGTATAGATAATGAATGCCAAGGATAAACCCACCTCCTCTTGACTTTCCTCCTGTACAAGAATATCAGAAGTATAATGACAGCCAGCAGTCCACCAAACACACCAAGGACCACAATCCAAGCTTTGAAGTCACACTGTGGGTTATCTTCAGGACACCCACACTTGTATCCATTGATCTGATCGTAACAGACATAGGGGTCACCACAGGGGGAAGATGCACACTCGTCTATGTCTGTATCGCAGTGTAAACCAGTGTAGCCTGGCTGGCAAAGACATTTGTAGTATTTGTCAAAGTCCTCAGCTCTGTGGATGTCTTCACATGGATAAGTGGGATAGATTGTGTCATTGCGTCCTGAAAAATTGGGATTGATATTAATAAATGTAATAAAAACAACCTTAATAGGATGATCAATACCAAATCACCTAAGGAGAAAAGAAAAACAAGGTTACTCATTAAATCAAGCTAAAAACTAATCTTGACATGATCCCTGGTGTTTACACAGTGACTTATTACAACAAAACATACCTTGACATGTTCCCTGGTGTTTACACAGTGACTTACTACAACAAAAACATACCTTGACATGTTCCCTGGTTTTTACATGGAGATTCCATGATTACAAACTGAACTGTGACAACATGTGATGTGGCATTTCGTGAATCTCTGATGAGGAATTTTAAATCCTCTATTCCATAAAATGACATATTCTGGTCATATGACAGTGTGTAGTATATCCAGGATAGATTCAGACCATGATAATCTAAACTGTGACTAAAGTTACCACAAGGGAGGTTGTCAATCTGTTAAAAAGAAATAACATGATTTCATGATTATTATGAAATATAACTGTAAAAGGGTAATTTCAATCATGATCATTTTTGCTTCAATTTCCCCACTTAAAAGTCTTCTTTTATTCAATTATGAGAGAGATGGTTCATCTCAGAATAAAGTAATCTAACATATTTGAATGTTAATAGTACATTTTATGATGATTCCTGCTTGTTCTAGTCCTAAAGAATATGCATATGATATCATACTTCTTTAATAGAAAAGTAAATTTATCCCAAAGGTAAACTTTGTTTACAAATGATTGGAAATACAGTCATTAATACTGTATGTTCCCCTACTTTCATAGGAAGGCATAAAAACCACACTTACCTCTAGATTATCTGGACATGCTGGAACATGTAATGGTGATGTGTCTCTGTCTGTTAATGTATAGTTCCCATATTTAGGTTCAAACACTTCAATGCTGTGTACATCTGATTTTTCAACATCATAAGCTCCTACTACGGCCATAAATGGATCTGACCATTTCTCTCTGTTAAAGTCTGTCATCTGTTCTAGGTAGACCTGTAAAATTCAACAGTGTAGAGAAAATATTTTCATGAACATGTAAGCAATTTATTGCATGAAAAAATCCAACACAAAATCTAGTGGTGGAAGTGTTAAGTCTAATTTAAAAGATGTCATATAACACATATGAATCATTTCATTATGAAACCAAACCACAAAATTTTATAATTCTTCCATCTACAATTTTAAAATAGTATTTCCATGTCCCCTGCTCAGGCCTTGGAGGTAATAAACAAGAGGAAATAAATAAAATAAATAAAAAAGTCTCCAAAGAGACTGATGAGCACCAAGCTCACAAAATTTATATGAAATGGTTTCATAAAAATATCTATTAATACATAATGACATTAGTATACCTTGATAGGCTCTGTTGGGTCAGCATGCAGCACTGAACTACCATACTGTGTGACAAATACAGTGGGAGGGTCATTGATGTCCTTGACCTTGACTGTCAGGGTGACAGGTGTGTCAGCAGGTGGGATGTCTGGGTCTGTTTGATTCTCAGTCAAAATGACAGGAATAGATTCTACACCTGAGCAATCTTTACACGGAGTGTACAATAATCTATAAATAGAAACAAGAGGCTCCCAGGAGCCTGAATCGCTCACCTGGTCTTGATGTCAACCCTATAAAGAACTTTGTATAGCTAAATAAGCTGAACATTTAAGCAAGCAACAGTTTTTCTCTTTCAGCAATAGTTGCCATTCTGTAGGCCAAAAACGTGCAAAATGTTATTTAAAGGGCCATCTGAACACTTTGACTCTATAGAGACTTTTGTTAAGAGCTTAATGAACTGAACATTTAAGCAAGCAACAACTTTTCCTTATCTGCTATAGTTTTCATTATATAAGCCAAATACATGAACATGTGAATTTAGGGGCTGTAATCCCTATAAGGGGTCATCTGACAACTTCTACCCTATGGAGACTTTCGTAGAGCTAAATGGCTGAGCATTTAAGCAAGCAACAGCTTTTCTCTATCTGCAATAGTTTTCATTCTATAGGCCAAAAACACTATTTTTGGCCTTTAAGGGGCTGTAACCCCTATAAGGGGTCATCTGACAACTTTGACCCTATGACAACTTTTGTAGAGCTAAATGAGCTGAACATTTAAGCAAGCAACAGCTTTTCTCTATCTGCAATAGTTTTCATTCTATAGGCCAAAAACACTATTTTTTGCCTTTAAGGGGCTGTAACCTCTATAAGGGGTCATCTGACAACTTAGACCTTATGAAGACTTTTGTAGAGATAAATGAGCTGAACATATAAGCGAGCAACAGCTTTTCCCTATCTACTATAATTTTTATTCTATAGGCCAAAAACACTATTTTCCGCCTTTAAAGGGCTATAACCTCTATAAGGGTTCATCTGAAAACTTAGACCCTATGAAGACTTTTGTAGAGCTAAATGAGCTGAACATTTAAGCAAGCAACAGCTTTTCTCTATCTGCAATAGTTATCATTCTATAGGCCAAAAACACTATTTTTGGCCTTTAAGGGGCTGTAACCCCTATAAGGGGTCATCTGAGAACTTCGACCCTATGACAAATTTTGTAGAGCTAAATGAGCTGAACATATACGTGAGCAACAGCTTTTCCCTATCTGCTATAATTTTTATTCTATAGACCAAAAACACTATTTTCCGCCTTTAGAGGGCTGTAACCTCTATAAGGGTTCATCTGAAAACTTAGACCCTATGAAGACTTTTATAGAGCTAAATGAGCTGAACATTTAAGCAAGCAACAACTTTTCTCTATCTGCAATAGTTTTCATTCTATAGACCAAAAACACTATTTTTTGCCTTTCAGGGGCTGTAACCCCTATAAGAGGTCATCTCAGAACTTCGACCCTATGACAAATTTTGTAGAGCTAAATGAGCTGAACATTTAAGAGAGCAACAGCTTTTCCCTATCTGCTATAATTTTTATTCTATAGGCCAAAAACACTATTTTCCGCCTTTAAGGGGCTGTAACCTCTATAAGGTGTCATCTGACAACTTCGATCCTATGGAGACTTTTGTAGAGCTAAATGAGCTGAAAATTTAAGCAAGCAACAGCTTTTCTCTATCTGCAATAGTTTTCATTCTATAGGCCAAAAACACTATTTTTTGCCTTTCAGGGGCTGTAACCCTATAAGAGGTCATCTCAGAACTTCAACCCTATGACGACTTTTGTAGAGCTAAATGAGCTGAACATTTAAGCAAGCAACAGCTTTTCCCTATCTGCAATAGTTTTCATTCTATAGGCCAAAACACTATTTTCCGCCTTTAAGGGGTCATCTGACAACTTTGATCCTATGAAGACTTTTATAGAGCTAAATGAGCTGAACATTTCAGCAAGCAACAGCCTTTCTCTATCTGCAATACTTTTCATTCTTTTAGCCAAAAACATGAAAAGATGCTATTTTTCACCTTTAAGGGGCTATTACCCCTATAAGGGATCATCTGACAACTTCGACCCAATGGAGACTTTTGTAGAACTTTTGATGCTGAAGCAGTACGGTGGCATCAGATTTCATCTATCTCTTATACTTTTTGATTTACAAGCCAAAAACAGTAGTCTGACCCCCCTGATCTATTTTTAGCCACAGCGGCCATGTTTTTTGACGGATCAAACATCGAAACACAACTTTTGTACAGGACATCCTAAGGATCAATCATACTAAGTTTTATTAAATTCTGTTCAGTAGTTTCAGAGGAGAAGATTTTTGAAAAATTGTTAACAGAAGACAGACGCCAGACGCCAGACGACAGACGATGACAGACGCCAAGTGATTGCAATAGCTCACATGAACCTTCGGTCCAGGTGAGCTAAAAAGGGTTTTAATTGTTTTGTTTTGACATCTGTGACATGAAATTTAGGTGTGCATGCAAACAAGGAGACATATTTATGGCAAATGCTTTCATAATGTTGCAAACCAATTCACATAATGAAAAAACTAAATTAAGGCTAATAACAGAATACTTTATTTTCATTTGGTATTCAGTAGTTAGAAAGATTCTAAATATTTTTTTATTATTATTCATATTGCTACCAAATTTTTAATTTGGACAATTTATTGAGAATAAACCCTTGTACAACTATATATCCCAGTGCAATGATATTTTATACACATTTCCATATCATGAATTTCATCAGGTAAAATTTCATTAAATTCCATTGAATGGTTTATAAAGAATTTACAAAATATGTGTTCAGATGGGTTGACAGCAAAGGTGATTCTTATATATACATCACAAAAGAAACTGTGGAGAAAGAGCTATAATCAAAGAAAGTGTTGAACCTGCTATTGTTTGACATAATCAATACTTACATTCCATCTTCTGTCAGTGTTGGTGTAGCCATGGAGTAACCAGTGAAGCTGTCATCAAGTGTAAACAGGACTTCTTCTCCTTCCTCATCTATAGCAATTAACTGATATTGGAGAGTACCTTCAAATAAAGATACAACATCAGTTTTGATTGCATTATTAACTTGTAACGTAGCCTGGATTGAGTAACTTAAGCTATAGCTTAGAAAATCTGAGGCTGAAACCAGAGTACCAGTAAGAAACCAGCTACTTATGGTAAGTATTGGTAGGTAAGGTAAATCCTAATTACATACTGGTGTGCAAGTCTCATTTTGCTAAATATAACAAAGCAGCACTTCTTGCATAGGTGATTGACCAGTCATCAATATTGTGTTATCTAAACCAGCACCTTTAACCATTTAGGCCCCCCATTGATATTCCGAACATGGACAACTTTTCATAAAATTGTCAATAACTTCAATTATTATTGATTTATTATTGTTGTGTCATGTACCCTCATTCCATATCTTATCTAATTTTTTCAACCATAGTTACCATCATCTTCGTCCATAGTAACAGAATCAGGACTTGTCAATCTGGGAGGAGAGTTGTGAATCCTCTTACTAAGGGAGGTCATTATGAACTGGGTTTCTGTTGATAAGAAGGTACCAGTAGAATCAGCTGATCTCCTCTTCCTGTTTGAGTGTTGTTCTGACTTTTCTTGATTCCAAGTGTTACAGATCTACATTTTAAAAGATAAAAATATGCGAATAAAGTATCAATCAGATTGAACTAAAAAACTAGTGAACATCTAGTTATTATGTAAGAAAGATAATGTGAAAGTTTCATGAAAATCTATTGAGTGGTCAAGAAGGAATACAGATAAGAGATGGGTAACTTAATGTGCATTAGACAAAAAGTACTGACACTCCTATCATTATAAACCCACACTTTTTAAAAGAAAGATCAAAATGTAAAAGACTTATCAGGCTAAAGAAAATTTGGAGATTTCTAAAGTTAGAAACAATAAGCAATAAAGAATATTTTATGTTTTCATTAAAATTTGAGGTTCACATTCAAAGTTTTTTGAAAACTGGCTTAAAAGATGCTAGCTTTAAGACAGAAATAAGAACTTTGAAAGACAATAGGTTTGAAGACATATTTTAAAGTTTTTATTATCCCAACTTATATAAAATCATGCAGTAAAACAATCTTTTCAATTTATACAAATCTTCATAAAAAAGCTCTTACCATAATGGTTATAGTACCATCACTGTTCTTGGTTTCTGATATCTGTCCATCACATGTTCTACTTGTAATCTCCCATTGTTGTATTACTGTAGTGGAATAATATATAATGCTATCTTATAAAAGTAAGTTCTATACATCTTTTGTATGATTTTATGTTCTTTTTAATGTATAAGAATTCAATGTCAATTTAATTTGATGGATGCCAGACTGTAGGCTGACAATTAAATGATTGAGCTTTTCTCAGAACATCTTTAAAGACCTTTACTGGACTGTCTTACTTACTTCTCAACGAAATGCCTTGGAAAAAGGAAACTGAAGTATATGCATGAAACCATTGATCTTAGGCAAGTAAATAATGAACTTAAATATTTAACATTTTTGTGCTCCATATTTGTTAAATACAGAGTGGAACTATCACCAAAATCACCAGAAAACATAGTTTCCAATTGATTAATTATGCATGGTATTAATAGTACAAATTTTGCTTTATAATATGAAATACAGACTTCCATCTTACCGGGATTCCAGTGTAAAAGTTCCGTCTTATTATCTGTGTTGTCTCCTACAATGTCATCAAAGGTGATGTTGACTGGACCCGGCATTGATAAGTGACCTATAGGTATCAGTGCAAAGGAGTAGAAGCTCTGTAAGGACCTAGAAAAAATAGCATAATCATTTTTCTCTGGCGTTTAATATAGTTATAAATAATATATGATATAAAAGATGATCACAGATGTTGGCTTGACATAGTGGTTAAGTATTATAACCCTTTACTGCATAAAACCCACACTAAATTGATTGTTGACAACTTGAAAGGAACTGCCTACTGTAGCAACTGGTTAGGAACTGCTAACTTAATTGTCAAGAGCGCCTGAGTTAACTCTCGTTAACTTCCCCGAGGTTAGCTCGCTCCGGCACCAACACTTTTGTGTTGGAGAACACATCAAAGCTTTAAATTATCCGTTCAAATTTCAAAATTGTCTAAACCCTAAGATTCTTCCTACCCCAGACATAGGTTGATCATCTTAGTAATAATTAGGTTCCCCAGTTTTGTATTTTTGGTTTTACTGTTTTATGCTCTTCATAATCATATATAGTGTTTGGCATTTTCAATATTTTTGGTAGAGCGCCTCTGATGAGTCTTGAATAGACGAAACGCGCGTCAGGCGTAGCAAAATTTATTGTCTGGAACTTTGTTGTCATTTTAATTTTGAACACCCGTTAAGGTTAGTTAGCACTGCTGGTGGAGTTTTAATTCCCCAAGGTTAGCCTGCTCCGGCACCAACACTTTTGTGTTGGAAAACACATCAAAGCTTTAAATTATCCGTTCAAATTTCAAATTGTCTCAACCCTAAGATTCTTCCTACCCCAGACATAGGTTGATCATCTTAGTAATAGTTAGGTTCCCCAGTTTTGTATTTTTGGTTTTACTGTTTTATGCTCTTCATAATCATATATATAGTGTTTGGTATTTTCAATATTTTTGGTAGAGCGCCTCTGATGAGTCTTGAATAGACGAAACGCGCGTCAGGTATAGCAGAATTTATTGTCTGGAACTTTGTTGTCATTTTAATTTTGAACACCCGTGAAGGTTAGCACTGCTGGTGGAGTTTTAATTCCCCAAGGTTAGCCCGCTCCGGCACCAACACTTTTGTGTTGGAGAACACATCAAAGCTTTAAATTATCCGTTCAAATTTCAAAATTGTCTAAACCCTAAGATTCTTCCTACCCCAGACATAGGTTGATCATCTTAGTAATAATTTGGTTCCCAGCCGGCCAGTTTTGTATTTTTGGTTTTACTGTTTTATGCTCTTCATGATCATATATAGTGTTTGGCATTTTCAATATTTTTGGTAGAGCGCCTCTGATGAGTCTTGAATAGACGAAACGCGCATCAGGCATAGCAAAATTTATTGTCTTGAACTTTGTTGTCATTTTAATTTTGACTTAAGTTCACATGTGGTTTGATGTAGTATCTGTTTTTATGTATGTTGTGTGGTTTGTTTTTGTGATTGATTTATGTCTACGAATTTGCCTGCCTTTTCAAAATTATGATATTCAATTTCCCTGATTGATACACATTTGCATATACATGTACATGTATGTACACCATTTCACAAGAAATGAACGTACAGAGAAGAGCAAGCTCAAGAATTGCTTCACCTTGATGACTGCAGACAAACATTTTGTTTAAAGCTTACGTATACAGCTTGAAGCACAATTTAAATAAAAAACACACCTTCTAAAGAGCAATCTTTCCACCATATCTGATGTTGTATCAGGGTCTACTATATAGGGTTTGAAGTGGGTTGACGAATCTGACCTATAGTCAGTTGTTAAATCATTGTGGTCTAAAGGCTGCATCATGATACTCTGACCAGGTTGTAGACCTGAAAAAAAAGAACAGGATGAACTTTGATATATTTTCAGAAAATATATAATAAAAAATAATTGTCTGATAATGTTGAATTTTCTATTTCAAATTTTGTGTAACAATATATTGTATCAATTAGAAACATTTGCAGTGAATGATTATAATGAGCAAATAAAGTTGTAAATAAAATTTCTAAATGGTATAATACTTTTATCTGGTTAACACTTTTTTAAATCCTATTATATCATGATATGTGTATCAGAATGAATGTGTCATTTGTAAGTAAGCTTTTTGAAATATTCATAAATGAAGATATATAAAGTAAAATGGTTTCTTGTCAGAAGGTTATCTATTGCCTTAGCTGTACATGCATCTTAATATTGGCATAATGACTTAATCAAACTCACCATCAGGAGTGACCAGCCTTATCACATCAGCACTCCTCCTTCTCCTTGTAGAGTTAGTACTAAAGGTATGGACCAGTTTTATAGCCTCCCCATTGACAGAGCTCTCCAGGACAGCTTTGTTGTCAGTAACAGTGATAGATCCTAGTGATTTGTTCCTACACAGCATGGCATCGTTACACACTCTCATCGTCATGAACAGGGTACGTCCAGGTTCCATGTGGAAGACGTTACTACTGTTGTCTGATGTGTTGCCCTCTGGAGCACGGAACTCTGACAGAGGTCGGATTTTAATGTCATTGATATAAAGCCAGCCATGTTTGATGATCACAGAACCAGACATATTGTAGCTGATCCATAGACAGGGGAAGATATCATCATTGTCCTCAGATGTACCAATACACATATCTGTATGAAATATAAAAAGTAACAATTACGTTAGCTAATCCATAGAGAGGGGAATTAGATATCATCATTGTCCTTAGATGTACCAATACACATATCTGTATAAAATATAAACTTAGGTTATTACGAAGCTAACCTCTTACACTTTATTGTCACTAAAAGGCACTAAGCAGGACTTGACTTGTTCTTTTCAAAATTTTAAGTGCTCATCCATGCAGAAAATATAGGTCACAGCCAGCTTCTGAACCATGCATCTTGCTAAGAATCCCTAATTTGGTTAATGTGGAACTTCCCTGTTAGCAGGAATGGACTTAAACCATTCTTCTGTAAGTGGTAATCCATGTAGAAAATATTGGGCACAGTCAGCATCCGAAGCATGTATTGTGCTCAGCATCACTAGGTGCACCTACCATACCAATTTGGTTGATGTGGCACTTGTCAGTAAGTGGGAATGGACTTATACCATTCTTCTGAAGTGGTCATCCAAGTGGAAAATATAAGTCACAGCCAGCATCGAAAGCATGCATTGTGCTTAGCATCACTAAGTGCACCTACCATACCAATTTGGTTGATGTGGCACTTGTCAGTAAGCAGGAATGTGCTTTAACCATTCTTCTAAAAGTGGTCACCCATGCAGAAAATATAGGTCACAGCCAGCATCTGAAGCATGCATTATGCTAAGCATCACTAGGTGCATGTATCATACTAATATACCGGTTGATGTGGCAGTAAATTGACAGTAATTGTATATGGACCTTAACCATTGCTTTCCTTTATGTGCTTTACATTAATGTGTATTTCATCTTAGGGTAATTGCTTTAGATGCTCATTGCAAGTAACAAACAACTGCTCAATTAGAAGGATGATCACTGTTTTGCATTTGTATTGTTTACTTAACACCAATCTTTGTACTCACCATATCTAGTAACTGACTTATCATCACTGACAGTAAAAGTAGCAAGTAAGCAACCATTTCTCAATCAAAAGGGATATCACTGTTTTGCATTTGTATTGTTTACTAAACACCAAACTTTGTACTCACCATATCTTGTAAATGACTTATCATCACTGACAGTAAATGTAGCAAGTAAGCAACCATTTCTCAATCAAAAGGGATATCACTGTTTTGCATTTGTATTGTTTACTTAACACCAATCTTTGTACTCACCATATCTAGTAACTAGATAAATAAATGGATGGTGTCCTCATCAGTCGATGTGTGAACATCTTTCTACTTTTTAGCCCCTGAAGAAGGACTTCATGTCCGCAAATTTGGGCACTCTTGTTTTATTTGTTTTAAAGGTTTTATTTCTTTATATTGCTTATTTAGTTTTTACCTTTTAAATGTGTCTTCACCATCCATTTATTTATCTATTTTATTTATACACAAGCCACAGTGCAACATACTTTATTTATATCTAGTAACTGACTTATCATCACTGACAGTAAAAGTAGCAGGTAAGCAACCATTGCTCAATCAAAAGGGATATCACTGTTTTGCATTTGTATTGTTTACTAAACATCAAACTTTGTACTCACCATATCTAGTAACTGACTTATCATCACTAACAGTAAAGGACTCACCATATCTAGTAACTGACTTATCCTCACTGACAGTAAAGGACTCACCATATCTAGTAACTGACTTATCATCACTGACAGTAAAGGACTCACCATATCTAGTAACTGACTTATCATCACTGACAGTAAAGGACTCACCATATCTAGTAACAGACTTATCCTCACTGACAGTAAAGTACTCACAATATCTAGTAACTGATTTATCATCACTGACATGCAGTAAAGGACTCACCATATCTAGTAACTGACTTATCATCACTGACAGTAAAGGACTCACCATATCTAGTAACTGACTTATCATCACTGACAGAAAAGGACTCACCATATCTAGTAACTGACTTATCATCACTGACAGTAAAGGACTCACCATATCTAGTAACTGACTTATCATCACTGACAGTAAAGGACTCACCATATCTAGTAACAGACTTATCCTCACTGACAGTAAAGTACTCACAATATCTAGTAACTGATTTATCATCACTGACATGCAGGAAAGGACTCACCATATCTAGTAACTGACTTATCATCACTGACAGTAAAGGACTCACCATATCTAGTAACTGACTTATCATCACTGACAGTAAAGGACTCACCATATCTAGTAACTGACTTATCCTCACTGACAGTAAAGGACTCACCATATCTAGTAACTGACTTATCATCACTGACAGTAAAGGACTCACCATATCTAGTAACTGACTTATCCTCACTGACAGTAAAAGTAAACCCTACACTGGTGGGATCTGTGGTCTCCTTGGCATCTGATGGGGTGACGGGGTGGGGGAAGTCTATTGTCCCAGGGAGGGTGTTGTTGATATCCTCCACAGTAGGGGGCTCTAGAAGGACTGTCACTCCTGTGGATGAATAAGTTTGAAAGTTGTCTTCAATTATGTTATTAAAGCATTAAGCAGTAAAGAAGTTTAAATTAATTAAAATTGGAATTGAATTTAGGTTCAATGTATTGAATATTTGAACAGATTTAACTATAGTCAAATCAAACATACAACATAACAAAAGGCAGACAATTTCTATCAATGAAACCTACTAACCAATACTATCATTCCACTGGGCTGCTTGACCTCCACCATTGACACAGATAATGGACACATAGTATGTATTGTTGTGTTTTAGGATACCCTCAAATGTAGTGTTGATAGCTGTGACGTTCTGTCCTACAGATGTAAAGACCTGTAGCTCTTCTCCTCCAATGGTTGTTCCAATGGCCCAGAAATTCTCCTGTAAAAAAAATTATTGTTGTTAACTATGTAAGTGGGTACAAAACATGATATGGGAAATAACTTAAAAATCATTTGAACCTGCCTGCAACCTGAAGGCTTTATAGGGACGACTTCTGACCTCAAATCATCTAAAAAATGATCTATCTTAAAATAATTATTGTAAATGACTTGCAACCACATTACAAATATGCCTTTACATTCACCTCAAAGTGGTTTTAAAACAACTTTGTGACCTGTGGGTGCCCCATTTTTTTGCAATTGAATTGATATAGCTTCTTCAAGACACAAAATAGGTAAGCTTTTGGTTCATTTTTTCAATTGAGAAATAACATTATATTTCCTTAAATTTAAGTAAATATCTTACCAAGTAGGAAATCAAAGAAGCTAGGTTTATTCTATACAAAAGATTTGTTCTCTCTTTATTTAATTGAACAAAATGATAAAAGCAAAGATGTGCTTAAAATCACCAACCTTTACTTGACTTTCATCATCAACACATCTCCAGAAAGCTTTGATTGTATTGTTAGATGCCTGGTATACAACAGGTGTAAATTCTCCCTGTGACACATCTATATATATCTGTCTCATGACGTCAGCGTCAAACACTGGTGGTGTGTCGTCAATGTAGAATCCGTCAGATGAGGCTATTTCACTGATTCCTGACCCAAGTTCTGCTTTAACTGTAAAACAATTATATGCAAGATTTATCTTCTGTAAGCATGGGCACAAACAAAATATCCCCAGCTATCACAATTTTCCACTTGAGTGATATATAATTAATTTTAAAGCTGTTCAATTCCTTAATTCACAGTGTCGTGTATGTTTAGTATACTTCCTTCATCAATTCAATCAACAGTTTAGAAAATCTCTTCCCCACCCGCACGCCCCACACCACCCGCCCGACATTCACCATTTTATAACTCAGATTTTTCACTCTGTGAAATCCGGCCAAAAATTGGCATTCATGAAGAATGTGGACAGACACTTTTGTCTTTTATTGGTATATAAATATCCATCATTCCACTTAAGTTTCTAAAATAAATATACATCTTGCTCACCAGCTTTCACTTGCAAAATTTGTTTAGGCAAAACTTGTGCCAGTAAAGAAAAAACCCAGATAAGCCATATTTTATCAAAAAGCTTTTATATCCTTTCAGCCTGAGCAATTAAGGCATTGAACATACCTGTAAAGTAGTATACCAAAGTTTTGTTAATCAGGTGACCGGTCTCATTAGCCACAATCCCAACAGATTTGAGGTCAAGGCCATTCAAGGTGAAGGCCATATCAACATATTCCTTGGGGTCACATCTTGCATCACAGTTATATTTAGAACATTCACTGTAGCACGGAATACAAGGTTTGAGAACTTCTTTAAATGGTGCAATGTCTGTGAGAAGGGATTCACTGCCTAAACCAGCTTTGTAACGGAGCACAGGATTGGTTCCTCCTCTGAATGGATCACCATAGCGACACAAAGATCCTGGGGCAGGGGGCATAACTAGGTCAGTAAAGTATGCCTTGGTAGAAAAGATGTTGAATATATCTGTTATATCTGGTACAAAATTGTCTCTGTTCCACACATGGAGAACAAGTTTGGTGGAGGTACTCATTGGTACAAGGCCACACATCTTTGCCACTTCATCATCGTCTACATTTACAGTTATACACCAGTTCACCTGTAAAAATTGCAATCATGATGGTGATAATAGAAAACTGCTTCTTTAAACCAAAATTTATTTATGTTTATACACTTATCTAAAAATATTTATTCAAAAATCAAAATAACCCACAGACAATATTACCAAATTATCTCAAACTGCTTATTATTAAAATTGCCATTCATTACAAAGCAAATAAGGGGTTACACTTAGTTGTGCTAAGGATACCCCCAATCAGCCACTCAGAAAACAGGAAGTAGATGTGAAACTGACCTGGTGAGGGGAGGCACGATAAAACTCATCATGCTTAAGCTGCATACCAAATTTAAAATCAATCCCTTTTGTAGAAGCCAAGAAATATGTAACGGATGGACAGAAGGACGGACAAGGTGATTGCAATATAGCCCCCTCTCTTACGAGTGGGATATAATGATAGAAAGATTACTTTTTCACATATTTCAAAACTGAAAGTGACAAATATCAAATGCTTACATCAACTGCTTCTTCTTTCTCTGATGATAGTTTGATCTTGTATCTATGAAAACCAGCTGATGGATCAAACTTGAGCGGGGCTGAGGTGCTCAGGGGTTGATATGTATCATTGAAAGTTCTACACCAGGTGACAATATGTGGTGAATCTCCTGAGATATATAAATAATAGTTTTAAAATATGGAATTAAAAGTTCATGCATATGGTAAAGACCAATATAAGATAAAGTTCCTAGATGTGTTCTCTTCTGAGTTAGGCTTCTGCTGTTAGTGGAATTATTTCCTGCCAAACTTAAATGCCCTCATAAATTGTTTTCGTTTTGTATATCAGTATTTTAGAGATCTAATCTAACACCTTTTTAAAGTAATTTACATCAGAATCTGCAGGTTCACAAAATCTTGACTTTTTAAATATAACAAGAGGCTCCCAGGAGCCTTAATCGCTCACCTGAACTACACAGATACATATATATAGTAGATATTATTGTGCTTGTCCATATACAATTTAAATTTCTGAAATATCTTGGTTAGTTTTCAAGATATTGGGCTTAATAAGTGCAAAATTGGGCAAAAAGTACGAAAAAGGGCAATAACTCCCACATCAGCAGTCTGATCTTTTCCAAAATTTCAGGACAGGTACATCTTAATATGCTGATTACTTTTGATCCGCACACAATTTTGATATCTGAAACCAGTTTTGAGTTATTAGCAAAAAAATGAAATTTACCCCTATGTTCTATTTTTAGCCATGGCAGCCATGTTTTTGACGAATCAAAAATCTGAACAATAGAGTTGTAGCATATAAGCTATTGAACAAGTGTGCTAAGTTAAGATGCAGTTGGTCTTAAGGTGTCAGACAAGTGAATATTGAAATTCAGGGGAAAAGTAATGAAACAAGTGTGGCCACTAAAAGTATGTCTCGCCTGCCGGCACCATCGCTAAAATCAACTACCTAAGCTTTCATTTCTTGATATAAACACAAAAAGTGTCAGTATACCTAATAACAGATGCCTAGTTATTATACTATTCAAGCAATCCATTGTCCACACAAGTATTACAAAAAGTTTTCTGTCTGAAAAAAGACCTAAGTTTTCAGAGTCACTGGAGCGTAAAAATGGGGTCATGGTCAAACGGCATGGTGACAGTTGCGTTGTCCAAAACCGCAACTGTCTGTTTACCCAATATCAGATGCCTAGCTATTATAACTTTCCAGCAATTCATCTTCCATAAAAGTCTTACAAAAAAGTTTACAGCCTGAAAAAAAACCTAAGTTCACAGAGTCACTGGAGCGTGAAAATGGGGTCAGGGTCAAACGGCATGGTGACAGTTGTGTAGACCATAACCTGAACTGTCTGTATACTAAATATCAGATGCCTAGCTATTATACTTTTCAAGCAATTCATCGTCCACAAAAGTCTTACAAAAAAGTTTACAGCCTGAAAAAAGACTTAAGTTCACAGAGTCACTGGAGCGTGAAATTGGGGTCAGGGTCAAACGGCATGGGGACAGTTGCGTAGACCATAACCTGAACTGTTTGTCTACCAAATATCAGATGCCTAGCTATTATACTTTTCAAGCAATTCATCGTCCACAAAAGTCTTACAAAAAAGTTTACGGCCTGAAAAAAGACCTAAGTTCACAGAGTCACTGGAGCGTGAAAATGGGGTCAGGGTCAAACGGCATGGGGACAGTTGCGTAGACCATAACCTGAACTGTCTGTATACCAAATATCAGATGCCTAGCTATTATACTTTTCAAGCAATTCATCGTCCACAAAAGTCTTACAAAAAAGTTTACGGCCTGAAAAAAGACCTAAGTTCACAGAGTCACTGGAGCGTGAAAATGGGGTCAGGGTCAAACGGCATGGTGACAGTTGCGTAGACCATAACCTGAACTGTCTGTATACCAAATATCAGATGCCTAGCTATTATACTTTTCAAGCAATTCATTGTCCACAAAAGTCTTACAAAAAAGTTTACGCCGCCGCCGCCGCCAGAAAGTAATACCTAGGTCTCGCCTTCCGCGACTATTCGTCGCAGGCGAGACAAAAATGATAAGTTTTGTTGTTTTAGGACAATAACTCCTAAAAGAAATAGTCCTACAGCTTTGACCTAAATACATTTAATGTAGATCTTGAAGTGCTTAAATCATATGCACTTTAAATTGTTGAAATATCTTGTATAGTTTTCCAGATATATGGCTAAATAAGTGAAAAAAAATTTAAAAATAAAAAAAAAGGGCAATAACTCCTACATCAATTGTTGGATCTTCTTGAAACTTTCAGAGCAGGTAGATCTTGAGATGCTGATCACTTTTGATTCCCATCCAAATTTTGATATCTGTAACCATTTTTGAGATATTAGCAAAAAACTGCAATTTACCCCTATGTTCTATTTTCAGCCATGGCGGCCATATCTTTTGACCAATCAAAAATCTGAACGATAGAATTGTAGCATGTATGCTATTAAACAACTGTGCCAAGTTTGGTTGAAGTTGGATGTATGGTGTTAGACAAGTTAATCTTTGAAATTCAGGGGAAAAGTAATGAAAAATGGTAAATTTTGACGCTTTAAGGGCCATAACTCCTAAAAGAAACGGTTCTACAGCTTTGACCTAAATACATGAAATGTAGATCTTGATGTGCTTAATCATATGCAATTTGAATTTTTAAAATATCTTGTATAGTTTTTAAGATCTAAGGCAAAATAAGTGCAAAATTTTGAAAAAATCCAGAAAAAGGGCAATAACTCCTACATCGGTTGTTGGATCTTCTTGAAAATTTCTGGGCATGTAGATCTTGAGGTGCTGATCACTTTTACCCTATGCCAGAATTTTGATATCTGTGACCGTTTTTGAGTTATTTGCAAAAAAACTGCATTTGACCCCCCTGTTCTATTTTTAGTAACAGCGGCCATGTTTTTTTACGAATCAAAAATCCGAACGATATTTTTGTACACATAATGCCACTTAACAACTATACCAAGTTTGGTTGCAATTGGACTTATGGTGTCGGACAAGTTAACGTTTGAAAAATTGTTTACAGACGACGACAGACGACGACAGACGACGACGACGACGATGACGACGACGACGACGGACGCCAAGTGATGGTAAAAGCTCACATGGACCTTCGGTCCAGGTGAGCTAAAAACCAAAATATTCAACAATACCCAGTGCATTGTAGAGATAAAACCTTTCAAAATTCCCTTCTGTCTGTTTGGTTGTAATGTTAATTTCAATTGTATAATGTACAATATTTTTGGGGATGCATCTTTTTAAATTACCAGAAAATATTTGGATTCCACATGATGACTGGGCTATTGGTACACTGGTATCTATGGGTGTGTCCACCACCCCTCCATCTGGTTTATTGACCACATCATAGGGTGGGGGTGTGGTAACATTCTGTGGCTCTGCTGTGGTATAGATGTCTGGAGCAGGTACAGTCGAGTTATAATACCTACTGCCTAGGTATGTGGTGCAGTTAATTACTTTCCAACAAGACTGAAATTCAAAATACACAAAGTTGTCAAAATGCTTTAAATGGTTTGCTAGATAAAAGATCTTGATAAATTATCAAAAACAACATAAAAGGGTTTAGCTGAAGAAATTACTTTCCAACAGGACTGAAATTCAAAATACAGAAAGTTGTACAAAATGCTTTAAATGGTTTGCTAGATAAATGATCTTATCAAATTATCAAATACTGGGAACATAAAAGGGTTTAGTCAAAGAAATATTCAATGACCTCCCCCCCCCCCCCTGCCCTCTAAAAAAACAAGAGGCTCCCAAGAGCCTGAATCGCTCACCTGAACTACACAGATACATATATTTGTAGATATTATTGTGCTTAACCATATGCGATTTAAATTTATGAAATATCTTGGTTAGTTTTCAAGATATTGGGCTTAATAAGTGCAAATTTGGCAAAAATTAGGAAAAAGAACAATAACTCCCACATCAGCAGTCAGATCTTTTCCAAAATTTCAGGACAGGTAGATTTTAATATTCTGATCACTTTTGATTCTTGCACAATTTTGATATCTGAAACCACTTTTGAGTTATTAGCAAAAAAATGAAATTTGCCCCTATGTTCTATTTTTAGCCATGGTGGCCATGTTTTTTTACGAATCAAAAATCTGAACGATAGAGTTGTAGCATTTAAGCTATCAAACAGTGTGCCATGTTAAGATGCAGTTGGTCTTACCATTTCAGACAAGTCAGGGGAAGAGTAATGAACAATGGTAAATATTGACACTTTAAGGGCCATAACTCCTAAAAGAAATGGTTCTACAGCTTTGACCTAATTACATGAATTGTAGATCTTGATGTGCTTAATCATATGCAATTTGAATTTTTGAAATATCTTGTATAGTTTTCAAGATATAGGGCTAAATAAGTGAAAAATTTTGAAAAAATCCAGAAAAAGGGCAATAACTCATATGTCGTTTGTTGGATCTTCTTGAACATTTCAGAGCAGGTAGATCTTGAGATGCTAATCACTTTTGTCTCCCATCAAAATTTTGATATCTGTTACCGTTTTCGAGTTATTTGCAAAAACAGTAATTTGACCCCTATGTTCTATTTTAAGCCATGGCGGCCATATTTTTTGACGAATCAAAAATCCAAACGACAGAATTGTAGCATTAATGCTATTAAACAACTGTGCCAAGTTTGGTTGAAGTTGGATGTATGGTGTCAGACAAGTTGATCTTTGAAATTCAGGGTAAAAGTAATGAAAAATGGTAAATTTTGACGCTTTAAGGGCCATAACTCCTAAACGAAATGGTTCTACAGCTTTGACCTAATTACATGAAACTTAGATCTTGATGTGCTTAATCATATGCAATTTGAATTTTTAAAATATCTTGTATAGTTTTCAAGATATTGGGCTAAATAAGTGCAAAATTTTGAAAAAATCCAGAAAAAGGGCAATAACTCCTACATCGGTTTTTGGATCTTCTTGAAAATTTCAGGGCAGGTAGATCTTGAGGTGCTGATCACTTTTACCCTTTGCCAGAATTTTGATATCTGTTACCGTTTTCGAGTTATTTGCAAAAAACTGCAATTTACCCCTATGTTCTATTTTTAGCCATGGCGGCCATGTTTTTCAACGAATCAAAAATCCCCACGCTAGTTTTATACTACCTATGCTAATTAACAACTGTGCCAAATTTAGAAGCCATTGGACTTATGGTGTTAGAGGAGTTAACCTTTGAAAAATGTTAACGACGACGGACGACGACGGACGCCAAGTGGTGGCAATAGCTCACATGGACCTTCGGTCCAGGTGAGCTAAAAAACCTTTCACTGAAATATTTTTCTTACCGGTGGAATAGGGTCCTCCAGACAACACTGTGCTACAGATTCTGACCAGTCTTCCTCTTCTTTGTAGTTAAATGTGGCAATGCCATCTTCAGGACCGTCCCACAGCATAACACCCGTGATAGGTATACCATCCCCACCAGCTGCCTTTATAGATATCTGAAATAAAGTCAAATAACATAGATCTTAATTCTATTTTTTTAAATATTACATTTAACATGCATTTCTTGAATAAATCAATTTGTAGTTACCCTGCAAATTTCTTTATTGCTGTTAACTGGACAAAACTTGGGCAATCAACAAAGCTCTATAATATAGCGCTAGGATATGACAAGCCAGTTTCCTTAAATAATCCTTGGAATTTAATGCTGTTAAATTTCTTTAAGTCTTACCTCATAAGTTCCCCCATTTTCATAATCAGCTGATCTATACAGGGCACCAGTAAACATCTGTTTCTTATGGGTGTCTCTTCCAAGCTTGAGGGTAACAGTATCATCATAAATCAGTCTATCTACATTCTCTTTCCTATGGACTAAGGACCATTTCTGTCCACTGGGGTCTTTCAGGCCAATTTGTTGCAGTTCAGTCCAGTCTGGGTCTGTTACCATGGAGATGTGTCTAGAAGGACAGGCTGGTCCAAAAGGACTGGCCAGATGTAACAGGGAACCAGTCACACTTGTGGTAGAACTGAACCAGACTTGAGGTTCCAGGAAGTTAACACCTGGTACAACTTTACCTGTTGTTGGTCTTGATACATCATACAGTACTGGGGAAGTCTCTTGTTCAATGGACAGACCTGCTTTGTTTGTAACTCTAAACTTCACTGTGTAAGGCACATTTTCCTACAATAAATATATCATGAGATAAATTTAAAGGTTTAATAGCAATAACACCATACATGTACACTTTGTTGAAAACTTAATGTATTCATAATTTTAAAATGTTTGTTTGCTGTAAAAACCCCAAACTTTTAATCAGTATTTCTTGATTTAAACAGCGTCTTTAATGCTACACTTGGCATAAAGTGTAACTGTTTTGCAGGAGTTTATACATAAACTGTTAATATCTTGAAGACAAGAGTTAACACTAAAGTATGTCTCGCCTGCCGGCACCATCAGAAACAATTATTCTTTCTTACTTCCACTATATTTTGAATTTACATGGATTTTCAGTTTCTGAGATCAAAAGATGTTTATAGAACTTAAACATTGCAAATATATGCAATAAAAATAATCAAAGTCACTCAACCGGAAAATCAAGGTCAAGGTCAAAAGATGGGGATGCAACTGTGCTAAGCTACTACTGGGGCATATGTATACCAAGTTTCATCAACCTAGGACCTTTAGTTCTTGAGATATGGAGGTGCTCGCAAAACTTTTCCATTGCTATTATATGTATTGAAAATTGTCAAAGTCACTCAACCAAAAAATCAAGGTCAAGGTCAAAAGATGGGGATGCAACTGTGGTAAGCTACTACTGGGGCATATGCATACCAAGTTTCATCAACCTAGGACCTATTGTTCTTGAGATATGGAGGTGCTCGCAAAACTTTTTCATTGCTATTATATGTATTGAAAATTGTCAAAGTCATTCAACCGGAAAATCAAGGTCAAGGTCAAAAGATGGGGATGCAACTGTGCTAAGCTACTACTGGGGCATATGCATACCAAGTTTCATCAACCCAGGACCTATAGTTCTTGAGATATGGAGGTGCTCATAAAACTTTTCCAAAAAGTTAACGCCGCCGTCGCCGCCGGTAAAGTAACACCTATGTCCCGCTCTGCTTCGCAGGCGAGACAAAAACCAAAACAGGTAATATAATGTTTCCTTCTGATAATACTTTGATCTATTATAATACCTTTAGTTGAAGCTCTACAAATGAGTATTGTGTATAGTTGGTAGTGAGTTCTATCCATTCCACGACTTCCTCTGTTGTAGCGTTAGAACATGAACCGTTCCTCCACAAAGATACCTCAAATGTATCAATGTCAGACTCCTTGTCAATATAACCCTCCCATGTAACTGTGATGGTTGAGTTATCAGAAGTGTAAGTCACAGGCTGTAAGAAACAAGAACAGAATTAATGAACAAATGTGACAATGTAGGTCATACATAATTTATGAAAGGATATGGAGTAAATGAACATGAGACCACAACACATATGTAAACTCCAACTGCAATTAATTTTTATGAGCTGTATGGCCATTTCAAAAAAATATTCCTCATCAGCAGCACTAGAACCCAAACAAAGGAAATCCACAATTTAAAAGATGTTCAAAATGCATAAAGCCAAACGAAATTAGAATATATAGCTCAGGGTATAAGGCATAAGGCTCCATCTGCAATACAATAAATACAAGAAAATCATATTTCTTTACACTTTATTTTAGCTGCTCTAGTTGTACAGTAGTTTTTATTATCATACCATGTCATAATCAGGTCCTGCCTTTAATTTTCCTGTCTGTGGTGGTGTTATATCTACTGTGAAGTGATGGTAGGTCATTCCACACTCTCCAGACTTATCAGTTCCTATAACAGAAAACATTCCAGTAAATGTCCGGTACTAATATGAACAATGTTATGCCATTAATTTGTCTGTAGAAGCCAATCTCAGTTTTGAACTATTTTTGTCAACAGTAACACACAGATCTAAACAAACAATGACCATGACATCCTTTATTAAATCAAGTTGACAAACTATAACATTTCAGTACATAGGATGTGAATATTATATTAATCTATTTTCCATAAATATTGTAGCCCAGATACATCAATTTGATTAGTGTTTTGAGGGTTTTCACAAAATCATTCCATAGAAATCTAAATTCTTACCCATAACCCAGACATAGTACATCTCTCCCTGGTCCAGACTCAGTTTATCTATGGTGTAGAATGTATTCTTATTAATGTTAGACACAGAATAGACACCAAACAAGTGCTGTTGTTCTTCTTCTGTAGCTTTTCCTCCATCAATCTAAAACAAGGAATTATACTATATTAAAGCACCCTTACAAAAGATATTCCTTCATTTCATAGTCAAATCAAATTATCTACCCCCAAGTGATAACAGAAAGCAGTGAAAGTTGTTAATACACATCTTCACATTCATTACTAGACAAAACTATTTTTGCTAATTACTGTATAATCATTTATTTTCCTGGGTATAAAATTTCGTGGTTTAGGACTTAAAACGGAATTTGAAGGGACAAATTTTAGTGGATTTTAAATTTTAAAATACTCTCATCAACTAAATATCTAAAATTTGTGAGGAAATAGTTTCGTGGATTTTTCTTACCCATGAAATAAACGAAATTAAATCCCCCATAAATATTTCTGCTTCTACAATAGTTTTTTTGCATGAGTAAATAAACTTCCTATTTATCTCTTTGTTTTTTTCTCCCAAGACCTTTCAAACAAAGTGGTTAACAGAAAGTTGATTTACCATGAACACTAAAATGACATAAATGTCAAGGTAAAAGGTAAAACTTGCTCATTCCAGTCACTCTTTTTTCATACTCCTATATTTACAAGAACTTTGTACAATTTCAAATGATAAGAGGTTAGTAATTTGTTTGTCTATATCATCTGACAACTTACATAAAGTTTGTAATTTGTTCCCGCTTCTTCTGAGGTTTTAGGGTAGATAAAGCTACATAGTACATTAAGATGTCTGACTTACATAAAGTTTACAATCTGTTCCTGCTGCGTCCGTGTTATTAGACAGAGCTACATAGTACATTAAGATGTCTAACTTGGATGTGAAGCCCTCAAACTGTATGTCAACCTCTGTGGCTGAGTTGATATAGTCCTTCATTATAATTGTACCAGCTGCAAATAACAAAATGCATAATTTGTGAAGATAAATCTTTAAACTATTTATTAATATTCTTAAAATTTTGAATAGTAATGCAGGGCAGCCTTTTCAATGAATATAAGAAGATAAAGTTTTTTTTTTCCATTTCAAAAAGTCATATATTCTCTTTATCGGTAATTAATTGTGACGTAACGTACTGACCCGATAATTTCGGTGATATACACCTGTTCGTGAGACAGACTTTATCAGCCAGTACACATCAAAGGAAAAATGGGTCAAAGACAGAAATGGCCAGATTTCGTTTAACAAGAAGTATAGTTGAGCGACAGACCTGAAATCACATCCCACATTGTGGGAGCCCATGTTGATGCTGCATACCAAATATCAAGAGGCTGTGATTAGTAGTTGCTAAGAAAACTGTTACGAAAATTTTCTACTATTGGACATTATTGTCAAAAATTAACTAAGTCGGTAAACAGGAAGTAGGTAAGCGACAGACCTGAAATCACATCCCACGTTATGGGACCTCACCCTGATGCTGTATACCAAATATCAAGTGGCTATGATAAATAGTTGCTAAGAAAACTGTTATGAAAATTTTCTACTATTGGACATTATTGTCAAAAATTAACTAAGTCTGTAAACAGGAAGTACGTGAGCGACAGACATGAAATTGCATCCCACGTTATGGGACCCCATCCTGATGCTGTATACCAAATATCAAGTGGCTGTGATAAGTGGTTGCTGAGAAAACTGTTACGAAAATTTTCTACTATTGGACATTATTGTCAAAAATTAACTAAGTCGGTAAACAGGAAGTAGGTGAGCGACAGACATGAAATCGCATCCCACGTTATGGGACCCCACCCTGATGCTGTATACCAAATATCAAGTGGCTGTGATAAGTAGTTGCTGAGAAAACTGTTACGAAAATTTCTTCCCCGCCCGCCCGCCGCCCGCCGCCCACCGCCCGCCGCCCGCCCGCCCGACATTCACCATTTTATAACCCGGATTTTTCACTCCGTGAAATCCGGCCAAAAATGTACTAATTACCGATAAACTTATTTCACATCTCATTATCTTTTGATTATACAGTTTTATTTCTGAAGAAACTTTTTAAAAATGTAAAAAGATATAAAAAATAAGCAGTACAAATCTGGCCCCAGTTTCATAAAACATCTCAAATTTAGATTTCCTCCAATCCTTCCTCAACTGAGATTTCCTGCAATTTAATTGGTCAATATTTGAGTTGAGGACAGATTTGAGGAAATCTCAAATTTGAGATGTTGGCCAGATTCCTATTTCTTGAGGTTTTTTTTCAGTTCAGAATATCTTATATTTTACTTACGTTTAACTCCACCATCAAATCCAACATGGAAGCCATTCGAGGTTACTGTGGCAACAGAATAAGATGCACTGTATGCCTTTACTGTGAAGTAATACATTCCGGTTCCAGGTACCAGTTCAAGGTCATAAAAGTTCACAGATTTATTCTTCCCTACATTTGTGAATGGTACGATATTGTCCCTGGTCTTAGGGAATCTACGATCGGTGCCCACAGCTACTTCATAGAATGCCACCTGCTGGTTGTCTGGTTGTTGTTCTAGTTCAGATTGGTCAACATGGATACCAGGGTTACCTATAATGAAATCAAGCAGATCAACTTATCGTATTATTCTAGTATACTCTACCAAGTACTCAATCAATTTTAGAATGCACTACCAAGGGAAAATGCCATCGGAGTTGGCAAAAACAATTACTTTTAAAGATTGAAAGGTATTAGGTAATATCTAGTGATACCCTATTCTAAACTCTAAGGGTCTACATGTTCATGCCTGAAATAACATCCACTTGTGACAGAGCTTCAGCTGGCAGACCAAACCTATAGCAGGTATCAGATACAATAGCTTTAGATGGTAGATGCAACTGAGCATCATTATTCCTGCTTCTACATAGACATAACTGATATAAAATCCACCTGTAACATTGCCCCAGCAGGCAGACCAAACCAATCCCAATAAGCAGACACCATAGTTTTAGATGGTGGAAAGTTAGGTAATATTAAGTCATTAGCAGGGTTCCCACTCTTTTTTCAAGCTGAAATTCAAGGGTTTTTCCAGGGTTTTTCAAGGATTTTTTCCAGTTTTCAAGGATGTATCGGGCCATATTTTACAAGTAATCATAAACAAGTCATGTTTAAAATGTTTTGAAGCCCGTGCTGGGCCCGGATGGCGAAAAGGTCCATAGCAGAGCCTAGCTTGTCATAAGAGGCATCTAAGGGTCTTGGCATTCTGACGTCGGGTCAGTTCTCAGCCCACAAAGCGACCAAGTGTGTACCTTAGATGGCTGAATAGGGTGGCCCTTGACTGCGGGGGGTTGACAGGTCAATAAAACAGAAACCCTTACCGCTGACCATAGTGGGCCAACGTGTGTAGAGAGTGCCTTGCTTCAAGCACGTAAAAGAACCCTCTGATGGCCGCCAAGTAGTGCACCACACAGGCTTAATTTTATGCCTAACCCATCTCTCCCCTTTTCCTGTGGACGTCAAATTGTTTTCCACTCCAACCCATATTTCATTTATCATCATCATTTCATGTTCATTTTATCATCCTTTTCATGTTCATCGCCTGTAAAAAAAACTATATAGCGTATAATGGGCGTAAAACACCAACTCACTCACTAAATGCTTTGATACTTAAATGATGTATCTGAAAATAATTTAAATCATGTTTCTTTCAATGCTAATACTGTATTATGAAATATATATTGTAATTTTCCATAATTGATTCTAAATTGAATACATGTAACTAAGACCTTAGTTTGTGTTGCACAAATGTTCTTTAATTAACGATTTATTTGTGTTTGTATGTATGAGAGTTTGTAATAGGTGTTTCCTCAAACTGCTTTCTACCCTTACAGATCCGCCTACGTTTACATCCAAGTTATCACTCATTGTCTCTTGAGTTTCCAGTGCTAATTGCTTTCAAGCAGGGATTTAATAACAAGAGGCTCCCAGGAGCCTGAATCGCTCACCTGGTCTTGATGTCAACCCTATGAAGAACTTTGTAGAGCTAAATAAGCTGAACATTTAAGCAAGCAACAGCTTTTCTCTTTCAGCAAAAGGTTTCATTCTGTAGGCCAAAAACGTGCAAAATGAAGGGCTGTCTGAACACTTTGACTCTATAGCAACTTTTGGTGAGAGCTTAATGAACTGAACATTTAAGCAAGCAACGGCTTCTCTTTATCTGCTATAGTTTTCATTTTTCATAATCTGTTATAGTTTTCATTATATAGGTCAAAAACATGAAAACATGTTCATTTAGGGGCTGTAATCCCTATAAGGGATCATCTGACAACTTCGACCATATGAATACTTTTGTAGAGCTTAATGAGCTGAACATTTAAGCAAGCAAAAGCTTTTCAATATCTGCAATAGTTTTCATTTTATAAGTCAAAAACACTATTTTTCGCCTTTAAGGGGCTGTAACCCCTATAAGGGGTCATCTGACAACTTCGACCCTATGACAATTTTTGTAGAGGTTAATGAGCTGAACATTTAAGCAAGCAACAGCTTTTCTCTATCTGCAATACTTTTCATTCTAAAGGCCAAAAACACTATTTTTCGCCTTTAAGGGGCTGTAACCCCTATAAGGGGTCAACTGACAACTTCGACCCTATGTAGACTTTTGTAGAGCTAATTGACCTGAACATTTAAGCAAGCAACAGCTTTTCTTTATCTGCAATTGTTTTCATTCTATAAGCCAAAAACATTAAAAAACGCTATTTTTCACCTTTAAGGGGCTGTAACCCCTATAAGGAATCATCTGACAACTTCAACCAAATGAAGACTTTTGTAGAACTTTTGATGCTGAAGCAGCAGCGTGGCATCAGATTTCATCTATCTCTTATACTTTTTGATTTACAAGCCAAAAACAGTAGTCTGACCCCCCTGGTCTATTTTTAGTAACGGTGGCCATGTTTTTTGACGGATCAAAAATCGAAACACAAGTTTGGTGCAGGACACCCTAAGGATCATTCATACAAAGTTTCATTAAATTCTGTTCAGTAGTTTCAGAGGAGAAGATTTTTGAAAAATTGTTAACGGACGACAGACGACGACGACGACGACGGACGCCAAGTGATGGTAATAGCTCACATGGACCTTTGGTCCAGGTGAGCTAAAAATTTTTTTGGACATCTCTGCTTTCAGACAGTTATAAGTGTTTAATGTGTTGTCTGTTTCTTTGTGTCAGACTTTGGATATTTGAATGCCATGCTCCTTTCAATGTACATGTATTGTTGCTTTGGTGTCGACTGATTTTGACTGCTTTTCTTAACTTTTGATAGTTGCATGATAAAATTGGTTGGTTCATTATATGAACATGTTATTGTACTTTGTTTCAAAGTAATATACTCTATTCAAAATCTTCTGTTTATTTCACAAATAACAAAAAGTCCTATTAAATAAAGTGTCATAGTGCACTTTGGCATCAGACATATAGGCAACATCTAGACATTCACAAGATTTAATTTACACTTATATCCCTCTGCCGGGTCCATCTAGATTGTAAGACTAAATTTAAAGATCTTCAGTGCTAGTATTTGTGATGAAATCCACCTGTGATGGACTATAAACGGGACTATATAAGGCTCTCTCAATTGTTAATGTGTAAATATTGTCACATTCTCCTTTGCAGTGGTTGACTCTGAATATTGTTTTTCAATCGTTTATTTTCCTAATCTTGGTTCATTCATTTCGTTGATGTTGATGTATTCCACAACACACTTTTCCGGGGTTTCATTAGAGTTAACCTTTAGCGTGTTGGGAATATTTAATCCTTTTGTTTTAGAATCGAAATATTGTCTCAAATAAACCGCCATGATTCATTTCTCTTCGATGTAAAAAAAAATTACAGAATAGAAGAGGAAACCGCTGTTTGAAAAAGCACACCAAAGACCAAGAGATGCATTCAGAAATACTCGGACCTTTACGTACTGAATAAGGAAACAGACGAACATTTAAATGAAAGTCGATAGGCGGAAAGTAAACGAAACGAAATACGTTGTTTACCAACTCTATGTGGTTGACTTGATAGCTGGTACACGTGTAATAAAATTTCAAGGGTTTTCCCCGGATTTGGGCAAATATAACAATTTTCAAGGGCTCTTCCTGGCCGGGAGGGACATTCTGAAATTCAAGGGTTTTTCCCGTTTTCAGGGTCCGTGGGAACCCTGCATTAGTGAACCTATACACACCTGATACCATATAGCAGGTTATTATTGGGGGGGGTAAATTTTCACGGTTTTCCGCTGAAAAGATAAGTGAAATTTTTTTGTGGGTTCTATTTTCGCCGTTTGTAGATGTGTGTTGTTAATGATTTATATTAGCATAATATTTTTGCGTGATTTATTTTCGCGCTTTTTGTCGACCAACGAAAATAAGCAAAAATCAAACCACCGCAAAAATAACCTGCTATACAGTATCACATCGTCTTGGGACAGAACCCCAGCTGGCAGACCAAACCCATCCCAATAAGCAGACACCATAGTTTTAGATGGTGGAAAGTTAGGTAATAAAAAGTCATAAGTGAACCTATACACACCTGATATCACATCGACTTGGGACAGAGCCCCAGCAGACAGACCAAACCCATCCCAGTTGTCAGACACCATAGTTATAGATGGTGAAAAGCTTAGAAATATTAAGTCATTAATGATCATATACACACCTGATATCACATCGACTTGGGACAGAGCACCAGCTGGGAGACCAAACCCATCCCAGTTAGCAGACACCATAGTTTTAGATGGTAAATAGTTAAGATCATATCCTGTGATGTCTCCATCAAACACTTTGCCTGGCAGTAGTGGATCCTGCTCTATAGTGACACCATCTGATCTGATAATGTAAGTGTAGTTCAGGGCATTGGTTACTCTCAGCAGTGAGTAGTATAGTTCACCATTCTTCATGTGGAGGGCATCATTCATTCCAGAAGTCCTCACTGTAGATTTCAAATTTAAATTAAATAAAATCTGTCAAAGTCAAAAATGGCCGGATTTCTTTAACAGGAAGTAAGTGAGCGACAGACCTGAAATCGTATCCCACGTTATGGGACCCCACCCTGATGCTGTATACCAAATATCAAGTGGCTGTGATTAGTAGTTGCTGAGAAAACTGTTACGAAAAATTTTCCCCGCCCGCACGCCGCCCGCCCGCCCGCCCGCCGCCCGCCCGACATTCACCATTTTATAACCCGGATTTTTCACTCCGTGAAATCCGGCCAATAAATCATAAAATGAATTATAACATTAGGTATTGGTTGCCAAAGAATTCTTAAAGAACTGCATTTGGACAGCAGATGATGATGATCAATTATTATACTGTAGATTTCAAAAAGTTAAATATAAATAAAGCTTTTACGTAATTCGTTCTTATTTGTGGATTTTGGTTTTACTTGAAGACAATGCTGCTGAGCAACAAATTTTTGTCAAAATTTGTGCTTGTATTTATATTATATACTGCAAACATGTAAATTTTTGCAGGGTGATATTTTTGCAATATCAAGAAGAAAGCCTTTCTCATTGGGGATAATATTTGTGATTCTTCTGATAATTTGGACACTTAACTTTGAGGATAATCCATTCATGTAGGGGACATTCCATTGATATTTTATGATCATGGAATAAGCAAAAATAACCCCAAGACAAAAAATGTCTATGTTTACAATATCAACAATAAATTTGTTCTACCTTCAGAAGAAGGCCTCAGATTCAATTGCATTTTATTTCATGCAGAGCCAATCGTTTGACTGAAAGCAGGGACTACTTTATATATTCAAAGGTTTTTGTTGTTCTTTTAATGGCATATTTTTAAACTGATGTTTTTAAAGAAGTTGTGTCATGAACATTTATTCCACATCTCTTTATTCCACAAAGAAGACATTCTGCCAACTTACCTCCCACATCCAGCCATCTCTGAACCACCATACCATCCAGTCTCTGTATCTGCCATTCATATTTAACAACAGGACATGGATCACCTGACACATCCCATGATGCTCTGATAGTGTCAAAACTCTCCTGGAAGTTACTGAAATAAAATTTGAAAAAATAAAATAAATGTACATCTTTAATCAATATTTGAGCAAATATATTCAACCTTTGAAAAGGTTAGAGTCTAGCATTATAACAAAAGTTTTAAAATAATATTGTAAAAATATTTAAAAGCAAAAATTTTAAATGTTTACTTTATTATTAATAATTTTATCGAATACATTACACTTTATTACATGCTCATGTCTTTTGGTTTAAACAGTATTTTATTGACAACAATTGGTTACAATATGATATCTGTATGATTATTCTGAAACAAGTGAAGTATTTTTATATCCATATCCTAGTCTATGGCAGTATAATACAAGTAAAAACTTTACTCCAATCTGTAAAAGCCTCCACATTCTTTATTCAAAGAGTAACAACTCAGACCAATGAACATTTCATATATAGACCACTATCAATATTCTTTGAAAATACTTTAAACATAAATCATTACTTGTTTTACTCAATATGTAGTTCATCTACTTACACATCTCCATGTGATCCTTTGATGATATCATTGATGCCGACATGGGACAAGGGAGGTAATCCTTGACTGAGGTAGGACAGATAGAGCCCATTAGATGTAGCCACACTGGATAGTCCTGCCCCATTGGTTCCTTTCACTGATACATACACCTGGAAATAAACGATTAAATCTGATCAGAATTTCAACATTTACTATTACGTATCTCCCACACACTAACAGGCAATAATAAATATACAAAATATTCATATTTACTGACTGATGGGTTTTTATAGTGATGACTATAGGGGTCGTCCAGCCCATGACATTGTCACTACTGCCAGTGTAAGCTGCTCCAGAGTATCTGGTACTAAGACCTTTGTTTTTTCTGGAACAGTGCATGTCTTGCACCACAGGGAGGTACTGGTAGGAATTCTGCAAGAATTAATATTTAAGTTAAACTTATCTATTTATACTGGATAAGGAAACAAGCTCAAAGCATTAGTGACTCCCTTTCCAGTTGGTATTTTGCATGTATGACCTTTGATTCTACTCTTAGTAAACTCTACAAATGTGTCTTAATATGCATGATAGTGTTATTGACCAACATTTTTACCAATAAACCAACCTTTCTCAGTCCCATCAGATTAAGTCCACTAATAGTGTAATATTTGACGTCAGCTGGAATGTCAAAAAATGGCTTGATTTGTCCTCCACCAGGAGTTGTTCCAAGGGCTATTTGGTACCTGCATTAAAAAGCACAATGCATTAACCCTTCAGCTGCCAATATAATTTCTATTGTTTTATTATGTAATGCTGCATAAAAAATATCAAAAATGACTAAATGTGCATACTAAGTTCAAATGAGCATATCTCTGTCATTTTTTATCATAGACCAATAAAAGTTATATGTATGTGTATTGTTGGATTCTCTAGTTTCCATTTTTTTTATTTGTTAGTGTTTATGAGTAATTTTTACCTGTACAGGTGCAAATAAAGGTGAAAATATATAAGTATTTATAATTTAATATTTTTAAACCACTGAACAAGAATAAAAATTTGTAACAATAATACTGCAGTAAACATAAAACTTCAGAAAACATTTTCATGCATAAAACAGTCCATAAGTCCCAGGTAAATTTACAGGTATGACACAGGTAAGTCAAAAAAACTCGTTTACTATGAAAACAGTAAAACACATATAAAAAATATTTTTTTTGAGGTTGGAATTTCATAATAACACATATTTTGGCTTAAAAACCCTATAAACTAAAGATTATTTGTTCATTCAGCATGTTCAGAGTCAGATTGCTCATTTTCAACATTAGGTAACAGAACAGCCCTATAATTGTACATTGTGTGATATATATGAAAGCACCTTGGCATGCAAAGAGGAACATTGCAGTCTAAGCACATGTAAGAAGTTTGTTGCCTTTTAAATGATGCACGATTGGATTTCTTATAGTTACAAGCAACACAGTCTCTAACCGGATGAGCCCTTTTAGCACCAGCCTTAGCTGGAATGTAAGCAGGAAAGTGACGATCAGTCAGACGGGATGGCTTTTCACCAAGCACTTTTCGTCCCTTTTCAGTTTGTGGTTTAGGAGCTGTTGTAGCTTCTTCAATAAGAGAGCTCACAATTGATGTTCTGAAAGAGTTATGTTCTTTCTGACTTTTATTTCCATTACCAAACTTTTTATAAAGTATGAAAGCATTTATGACGCACAAATTCAGCAGATAGAAGAAAAGTTTTTTGTACCATTTGCTAGTTTTGCGGAGACATGAATAATACTGATTTATTTGATCAGAAAGATCAACTCCACCCATCAAAGAGCAATAATCAACAACACATGTAGGTTTTACAATTGGTTCATTTGTGCGTCTGTCAGTTTTATCCAAAACACTAACTGTAGCCTGATGAATTGTCGACAACATATGGACATCACGTTTGTCACGGTATTTTATACAAAGCAGTTTTTCATTTCTGCGAAAAATCATTTCACCTTTTTTCAATTTCAAACACTGTTTGGACTTTATTACATTTGGAACACCTAACCGATTTTTTCTCAAGGTACCACAGGCGTAAGTATTTAGTAGATCTAGTTCCACGAAAAGTTCAGGTGAAACATAATAATTATCCATATAAACGTGGTGGCCCAAGTCTAACAGTCCGCATTTGCTGAGCAATCCAATCACAGTTTTTGTTGTAGTGCTACAATCATTGTCACCAAGAATAAGATCAGCTTGATCACATATAGAAGCACTGCCAGTATAAATATCAAAACCTAGGCAGTAGCCACTCTGGGCTTCACATACTTGATATAGTTTTATTCCAAATTTGGTGGGTTTAGCTGGGTTATAAACCTTGAATCGTAAATTACCTTTCCATGGACACGTAGCTTCATCAAGACTCAGATCTCTATCAGGGGAATATACTTCAGAAAATGTATCTAATAACAAGTTTACAAATGGCCGAAGTTTAAACAAGGGGTCAAATCCTACCTGTCCCCTTTGCACCTGCCTGGCATTGTCATTCAGGTGTAAATTACTGAGGATTAATAAAAATCTGTCCCTACTCATATGGTTTCGAAAATTAGGGGTGTCAACAACTTCAGAAGTGGACCAATATTGCTGAATATCACTTTTTCAACTAGCCCCATGGCAATAACCAAAGCCAGAAACACTTTCATTTCGTCTAACGTAACGTCCTTCCATTTTTTCATTCGGCTGTTTTCCTTCAGACCTTCATTTTCTCCGTTTGTCTCCGCGAACCTGTTTGTTTCATTCACTAAAGTATTTATGAAATCATCATTGATAAACAGTTTTAAATAGTCCAGTGGTCGTCCTTGTGGTCCAACATCCTTATTTAATTTTATTTCACCAGTAAACGGGGCATTGACAACATCAAAGTCTTCTCTGACCCAACCATTTTGGACATCATCGGGAAAATCCCTATCAGAATTCGGCGAAAAATCGTTCAACGGCAATGTAGCGAATACATTTTGATTGTCAAATATTAGATCTTCTGGTTCGAAGCCTTCAAATTCCTCGTTGTCATCATTATCATTAAAAAAATTGGCGACTTCGTCGTCGTCACTCCAATCAATGTCCGCCATTTTGAGACTTTTTTGATAAAATTTTATTTACGTTTTATTTATCCTTACAAACGGTAAAAACACCCGAGAAGTACGAAAATACTTGAAATTTTATCCAATCAAAACGTTTAAAAGAATTAACATACGTCATTTCCGATAAAGGATTTCCCTTTGTTGCTTAGAAACTACGATAAACAAGTGGGTCCGAGAAACGACAATAGTCGCGCGTAGCAATGCTAGATTGAATTATCGGAACGACAATTGTCGCGCATAGCAGGCTAAGGGTTAACAATTTTAAGTTTGTTTGTCTACAAAAGCAATGTCTCCCCTGTTTCCCCCAAAAAACATCTAAGTTCAAAGGTCTGTGACTCCAATAAAATTTTGAGGATTATAACTTTTCTGGTAATATGCACAACTACATGTATATGTACTTGAGAGCTACAAACCAAGTTTCGTAAAATTTGTCCAAGTAGCTCCATAGTAGTTGAATGGAAACCAAAGATTAATTAGGATTTTCATTGAAAAAAAAATTCAAATTTGAAAAAGCCATAACTCCCACAAAAATTAATGAATAAATTTTCCAGGTAATATGCATGCTTATCTAAATATGGTGTACTTGATACCTACAAAGTTAAAATTAATTCTCCTGCGTAATTTCAAAGAATTTGAGTGAAGTTGTAACAGACAAATGGACAGGACAAGAACAATATGCTCCCCCACCAAAGTGTGGGCAGGGGAGACAATTTTATTGAGGTGAGATAAAGCTGCATCTCTGTAAAAGTTTATGATTGTTTGAGTCTTGTTTTTTTATGAATAAATTTAAGATTCATTTTGAGTCATCTGGGTTCTATTGAAAGACAGCAAGAACCTGCCACTGGTCAATGTTGAAAACAGCTGGCTGTTTTTTTTTTTCTATATCTTAAATATCCTTTTGTGTTTAAATATTTTGTAATGTACACTTGTTCAAAAGCTCATTGAAATATATTGTCTGAGGAAGGTCAATACTTTAACGAGTATGAAGCTTACACATACCTATCAATTCCAGATTCCTCATCAGAGAATGGCTGCCATGTAGCTGTCACAGATGACAGGGATTCAGAACAAGTGGCATCTAGTTCATCACATTCTATAAAAAAAAGAAGGTGTATAATTTGTAATAATATCTTCACAAAGACTTTTAAGTTCACAGTTAAAAAATATTTTTATGGAGCATGTTTTCATCACCTGTTCAAATATAAACAAGTATAACTACATTTGTTAAATTATATTCTATAACTGAAAAGTTTAGTGAAACTTTATACAGTTCAGTCAAACAAATTTTGCATCACTAAATGTAAGTTGTATTCCTTATTTGATATATTTTGCTAATACATGTAAATAAAAATGACAACAAAGTTCAAGGAAATAAATTTTGCTTTGCCCGCAGTGCAATCCGTCTATTTAAACTCATCTAAGGTGCTCTACCAAAAATATTGAAAATGATTATGAAGAGCATAGAACAATAAAACCAAAAATACCACACTGGGGAACCAAATCATTACTAAGATGTTGGAGCTCCATAGGTTGAAAGTGTTTTTCAAAACTATAGATTGATTTAAATGCATATTTTTATTAAGTTCACTAGTACTGGTCATTTTATTAACAGAATGGAGGTTGGAAATCACCCTCTAAAAGGTCATTTCTGATCCCTGAGTGAGCCTATTATTCACTCAATACCTGTATAATGATTTTTTTACAATTTATTTTACCTGCATCACTGCTACAAATCTTAGCATTCATCTTGACAGTCAGTTCATTGTCCTTGACATTTATCCTGTAGGTTGTATGAAGGTCAACCACTTTTCCATACTTGGGAGGGGTGGTATCTATGGCAACAGGTCCTGAGAAAGCATAGGTTTCCATGCCAACAGTATTTACAGCAGTGACTGTTACATAGTAGGATTTACCATGTTCCAACATTCTGTTTACTCCTGTGATAAAAAAAGACAAAAAAAAACTATTACATGTTAATAGCAAACATAACCAAATAAACAACAAAAATATGTCTAAAAGACACAATGCCCCTTCTTTCAATAATTGGGAGGGACAGACGGATGGACCAAATCACTATATTTCCCTTACTTTCTCATAGATGGGGCATAAAAAATATGCAACAAAAGCATGGGTTAGAAAAATGTTTTAGCTAAATCTCTCCAGTGTGTACAAATTTAATTTTTTAAAACCATAATTTTCTAATATTTTATAAGAGCCTTTGGACTAACCAAGGAAATCCTGTATATTGAAAGGGCACTGAAAAAATATTTTTAAGAACAGATACAAACCTTGAATAGAGTATAGACTGGTATAACCTGACACCTCTAGTCCTGTCAGGATGTCATTGGAACCCTGGGATGATCCCATAGAAATATTAAATCTCTCTATTGGGCTCTCATTGTCCAGGAATCCTGTCCATTTACATTGAATCGGCATCTCAAGCTAAAATAGTGAAAGAAAAAATAATCATTTACAATACAAAAAGTTTAACTTAATCTACTAGTCACTAATTTTGACTGAACAATTGTAAAACAATAATCATAACTTTAGAACATAATGAAAGCCCCTTTTTGTCTCAACTAGGATACAAATGTGCATTAGAAACTACATCTGTAACAAAATGAACCTCTTATATAAAATGCTGTATATATGGTTTGTGTCAACCATACCCCCAATTAACCATTTGGAAAACTCTTTAGTAGATGACCTACTGCCCTGCAATGAAAAGGAATTGTACAAATCATTGTGCTAAAACTGTGTACCAAATTTTAAACAAATCCTTTCAGTTAATGTAGAGGGTTTTTTTTATTTGACCCTTAAAATAGTCTAAGACATCTCAGAAAATCACTAACCTAGAAACACTGGTGAATTAAAAGTCTGGATCTCCTAGTCATTCTCCAAATATCAATTTCTATCTCTTGATATCCTAGTCAATGTCCCAATTTAAAATATTACTTCTAATTTTTTAGAACTATATTTTATATTTGGATATTCCTTTTATTTCTTGATTTGACGTGTTTTAAATCAGAACCTAAAATTTTATATTCAGATCTGACAATTAAATTCGAATCCGCTGATTAAATTAGAATTCAGGCCAGTATTAGAATTGACCCTTATAAAATTAGAACTTGTCGCCGATTAAATCCACTGATGTCGTGTTTTAAATTGAGTGAAGTCGTGCATTAAATCGAGTGGTGTCGTGTATTCTATTAGTGGTGTCGTGTATTCTATTAGTGGTGTCGTGTATTAAATTAGAAGTGTCGTGTTTTAAATTAGAAGTGTCGTGTTTTAAATTAGTTGTGTCGTTTGTTATATAAGTGAATGGTTTTATTTATATCCTCACTATATATATTTTAAAAAAAGTTTTTATAATAAGTCTTAAAAATGAACCTACAAACGTAAATCAGATGTTAAATGTGTGCAAAATTAATCGGTCCGGTCGATAAAAATCGAATGACGACCGGATCGAATTATTTTGCACACATTCGACATCTGATTTTTGTTCATTTTTTATAAGACTTATAAAAACATTTTTAAAATATATATGGAATATAAACAAATTAATTGGTTTATATAATCAACGACACAACTAATTTAAAACCCGACACTTTCAATTTAAATTTCAAATCATTTTCGGGTGTTTTATAAAAATAACACTTAAAAAGTTATATCTTATCATAAGATGTGTTATTCTCTTGCTTACATCGTCACTGGGTTCAAAATGAATCGAGCTGGCATATTCATTAACTTCGAAATATTTTTTGTCATCTTATCAATAACGCCCGTAGAAAAAAAGAATGGACCCATCATGTTGATAGACCTGTTTCTTACAAATTCTAAAGTTCAGTAGATAGCTGAAGGTTTAATCAAAAGGCTTTACAATTATTTTGGTACTTTTTTGAAAGCGTTTCATTCTGCATACATAATTAGCGTGTTTGCAGGCGTTCTATTTCAGCGTAAAACTTACGATAAATTGTGTTGTTGAGTAGTTTATTTCATAGTTTCCAAATGAAATTGGTTGAACATACACAGAACAAAGATGGCAATATGTATTTGAACCTGATGCGACGTTTTTTTTTTAAATATGTTTTCCTACCTTCACGGGGCAAAGATGCTTACGAGTATACGCGACCACAGCCATTTGCCGTAGCGTATAGAAACTATGTGTTTTTCGCGGAAACGGCAGTCCCCTGTCGAACATGATTATCCTGCAGAAGCCCTGTTTATCTGTCCGGGTGCAAAGAATTTCCCATTTCCCAAGAAGAATTTTAAGCCATGTAAGCAGCGTGCCTTTTTGTACCTGTCATAATATATTAACAACCTCTCTCTCCTTTGTTTTAGATTAAAATTATAGGTTAAAGTTGATTTTAAGAAAATTAAAACCAAATTTAGTTTAATTATCTCAGGTTAATTGAAAGTCGAATAAATAAATTTTACTTTTTGTTCTTTTTGTTCACCCAGCGCTAAGCTTGTCGGTAAAAGTCCACTAAAGAGCGCTCAGAAACCTGACATCGGGTCAGGCCGTTTTGCCCACAAAGCGACTGGGGTGTGTGCCCCAGGTGGTTGAATGGGGCAGCCCTGACATCGAGAGATGCGGGGTCGTCAGGCGATAATGCGGAAAACCTGACCGCAAACCATAGTGGTGCACCGTGTTGGGAAAAATGTCACGTTCCTCGCACGTTAAAGAACCCTGCTGCAGGTCTCGGTAAGAGTAGGACCCGTAGGATCCCCATGCAGGAGGCTAAATTTCCCATCCCTACCCATCACTCCTTTTTCCAGTGGCAGTCAAAACTCTCTTACCCGATTGGCCTTGTGTCCCCATTTCCTCCACTTCATAATCATTTCATGTTCATTGTATCACCACTTTCATGTTCATCTCCCGGATATAGCCGAAATCGTGCTGCTTGGGAGTAAAGCAATAACTAACTAACTAACTAACTAACTGTTCTTTTTGTTTCATTCGTAAATAATATGGTGCGCAATATTTGTGTCTCCCATAGTACCATGAAGCCGGGAATATAAGTACTTAAATACAGATACAACTTTTTGAAAAACAAGTGAATATGTTTTGATATTGTAACCTGTGTTTTTTCTTCTTCGTAATTTAATTATTGATATGAATTAAGCATAAATATACCAACATAAATAATGAAAAAAATTTCCAAAAATGTAGAGGCCATGCTGAAATCGGCTTTTTTCAAGATGACTAAAAGTGCAATCTAATCTAGATATAAAACCAAAGGTATGATGTTGGCAGTAAAAAAACTCTCATGTCAGGGATGTTCCTGATTAGCTCACCTGGTCCGTAGGTCCATAAGGGTCTCTTCTAAATGAGGTCTGACAATTTAATTTATTATTATAGAGACTATTGTAGTGCTTGATGAGCTGAAGGTTTAAGCAAGCAAAAGCATTTTGCTTATCTGCTATGGAAACGCTATTTTTGGCTTTAAAGGGCCATGACTAATATAAGGGGTCATCTGACAACTTCGACTAAAAAGATCTTAGTAGAACTTTTGATTCCGAAAAGACATTAGATCCTTCAAATTTTTTTCCATCTGTTAAAGTTGCTGAGTTATAAGCCATTGTAAGTGATTTTACCCTATGTTCTATTTTTACAACGGTCATGATTCTTTTATCGAATCATTTCAACTATGATGGGAATCGTTTGTCATATATCATCCTTGCAAAGTTTCAGGTAATTGCTAAAGACAGTACATAAAACTTTAAATGCTCATGACTTTCAATAAAGGATAGTCCAATAGATGGAAACGGTAAACAGCAGTTTCATCTCAGTTTTTTTTCATTTTGTCCTTTTCGGCCGGATTTCACGGAGTGAAAAATCCGGGTTATTAAATGTCGGGCGGGCGGAGAAGAATTTTTTTTTGTAACAGTTTTCTCAGCAACTACTTATCACAGCCACTTGATATTTGGTATACAGCATCAAAACGTGGGATTCGATTTTAGGTCAGTCTTTTGTCTACTTCCTGTTTACTGACTTAGTTAATTTTTGACATTAATGGTCAAGAGTAGAACATTTTTGTAACAGTTTTCTCAGCAACTATTATTCACAGCCAATTGATATTTGGTATACAGCTTCAGAGTAGGGTCCAATAACGTTGGATTCGATTTCAGGCGTGTCGCTTATCTACTGCCTGACTTTGACTCATTTTCTCTTGTAAAAAATCAAACATATTACAACTTTTTCGACTACCTTTAGTTTGCCAGTGGTAAAGCATAGTCGGTACACGGGAATTATCAGCTACGTATAACACCGGCAAACTAACGGCGGTCCTATTGAGAAAAAACCCTGCAAATTTGTATATATCCATAGACCTGTATATTAGAATTTTTATTTAATATACAGGTCTATGATCATATATCTAAGCTTTATTCTATAACTGAATCCTAAAAAAAAACTTTCTCATACTAATCTAGATTCTTTATCGTTTAAAAGTTTGCTTAGTTTCTCGAAGATTGTTTAACAACTAAGCAATGTTTTAAAATAATTTTGGTAACGTCGTTTCCTTACATTATTCATCTCCTCATTCTCACGGCTGTACGGTTACCCCCCCCACCCGGGTTCCCACCGAAGAAAATAATAATAACTAGATTTTTGCTACTTTGCTAAATTAAACAAAATGATTTATTTGTCAAGAACAAGTTCATTCTACCTGCAACTTTCGTTTATTTGTCAAAATATTACAATAAACATGATTGACTTCCGAAGATAACAATGCCTATAATGGATATATTGTTCTTTTCTATAATATTGAAACAGTGGTTGTATCAACCGTGGCAGATCTAACAGGGGTAGGGTCACTTTTCAAGATTTTCGCGCAAATTTCTAGCATACTCAGTCTTTAGCCCCGTTTAGTATCAGTCCCCTTTGACCCCTTCCCTTTCAAAAATATCTTGATCCGACCCTGAGCAAGCTTCTTTTTTTTTTCTAAATCAACGATAGTTTTTGATTGGAATATGATACTTCTTCTCTGCTAGATTTCTTGCAAAATTCATTATAATTAAAGTATCACGTTATGTTATAAAACATGCAGAACAACACGTACTACCGTACACCCAGTGAAAATTTTTCCTTGTTGAATTTTTAGATCTTCACGCTGCTTATTAATAAACTGACCTGTGTTAAAAATCCTTGTAGACAGAAGATTAGACCAGCACAACTACCACAAATAGTGACAATAAACATGGAAAGATGCATTGTCATTGAACTTTGTTGTCATTTTTATTTTGATAAATGTCCATCATCATTTATTTTATGAAATTATTACATTTAAAGCTGCTGCACGAGTTGGCCACCTGCAATTGATGCTCTTTGTATCTAACTTCAAGATCTAAACAGAACAGATATAAAGTTTTATTGCCAAAGATGGTAAGAGAAAAGTTGTCAGATAATACTGAGAAAATCATATCCGAGAGAATTGAATCATTCTATAAAACATGAAATGGCTGAAAATAACAGTGTTGTTCTTGTGAAGATCTCGGATTAAACTCTGGCGTTTTTACAGTATATTCAAATATAAATGTATCTTCTCGTTCATTGTTTAATATTATTTTCGAAGCCGTTGTATTTATTATTTTGCTTGTAATTCAATAAAATCTGAAGGATGGTGAAATATAAAAAATCAAACACCACGTGAACAGGCATTTGATATTTGTCACAATAAACAATTTTCCTTATCGAGAGTTATCGACCAGCGGGCGTCCTGTTGGGCCCGTCCTGTTAAAACAGGAAATTGACCAACTTTAAACTGTTAATTAGCTGACCAGAATTTATCAAAAAACTACCTTCAAATTTCTCCTGAAAATTCTCGAATCCTTTCGCTATTTAACAGTACTAAATAAGATACTATAAGGTAAGATTTGATATGAAATGTTTAATATTTCCAAGAGGTCTATTTCTAAGTTTGAATTTGCAAAAAATTGTATGATTGACTTTTAACTGCTCCTTTGGAAAAATATGTGATAACAATGAAAAGAAAAATAGACTGAACAAAGCAGCAAGATATACTCTTTCCAACGATGTATATATTTCATATGTACGATTCGTTATCAAAAAGTTTATAGTCTTTCTTTATTGATGAAATTACACCCGTAAGGGTCAAATCAACATACATTGATATTGAATACAAAATAATACAACATATCATACAATAGCGTAACATAAAACATAATAAGACAGCAAATCAAAAACAAACAAACAAACAAACACACACACATGTTATGAACCTGCCTGACACGGATCTGAAGCCCTGATTTCTATAGACTGTTTAATAAAGCCTCCAATATGACAAACAAGTTCGGGGTTGGGGTTTAAAATGATCAGCAGTTTATTTAATGTATCGAGACATTCAAATGTAGACAGTTTATCATTTAGAACTTTTAAAAAATCTGAGCGAATGGCTGAATTTATTTCACATTCAAAAAAGAAATGTTGCTCATCATCCAAACTTTTACACTTTTTGCAGAGTCTTTGCTCTCGAGGTATTTTCATATATATGCCAACTTCTATACTTAAAGAATGATCACTAAGTCGAAATTTGGAAATCAAGCTTCTTGCACCTATGTTAGAAGCTGTCTTTTTCAAACCTAGAACAGCTTTACAAAATTTTGAGTGAATTTTTTCAAAAGAATTTTTTTCGCTCAGTGACAGGACATCACATTATATAATAGACCATTGTGCCAAACAGAATCAAAAGCTGCTTTTAAATCCACAAAACAAGCAAGTATTTTTTGTTTTTGCTTCTTTAAATATTTTGTGACTAAAGTTTTAAGAACAAAAATACTGTCTGATGTTCTATGGCTAGAACGAAATCCAAACCGATAATTGGAGAGTTTATTTTCATAATGTTTAATTAATCTTTTATTAAGGGCAGAACTGTATAGTTTTGCCAGACAATTTAAAATGAAATACCTCTATAGTTGGCAATGTTTGTTTTATCTCCCTTCTTGTGTATAAGTACAATAAAGGCTTTCCTCCATCTAGTTGGATAGATAGACGAAGAAAAAACTAAACTTAAAAGTTTAACAATAGCTTTAAGTGTAGCTACACTACTAAATTTTAAAATTTCATTACATATCCTGTCAGGACCACAACTTTTCCCCGTTTTTAATTCCTTAATGCACTTTTTTATATAGTACAGAAATATTTTGTACAAATATTATAAATTATTATATGGATAAACCATTGTTATAAGTACAAATCGTGTTTTTGCTATATGTATGTGCAACGTAGAATATTTCTTGGAAGTATTTCGGTCAGTTATGCCGATTTATGATTTTTTTTCTTTTTTTTTTCTTCTTCAGAAAATGAACACTGACCTTATGATTTTATAGTTTTTTTTCACGGTATGGATGTACTAATTACTTGATCAATATTTTGATTTCCATCATAGTCTGTGCCTGTTGAGTTGTGCAATTTAGAGTCGCGTACATCACTTTTCGTGCTTGTAAAGATAGACCTGTTTATATTTCACGGCTGGTCGTCCCATCATCAAGAAATGTGGAAGGGACTGTACAAGCAGCAAGGCAATGGACATACATCAAGAAATAAACCGAGCTCAATATACAGTAAAATCAGGGGCGGTTCAAACACCTAAGTCTTTTGAAAAGGTGAATGACTTATACGACAAAAAAAAGTCAAAATACAATGTAGGCTCGCAAAAATACATGTCATTTTTATTTTTTTTTATTTATTTGTTTATTTATTTATTATTGTTTTTTTAATTTTTTTTAATTGCTAAATTCAACTACTCGATTTTTATACGATTCTGTAGAAAAAACGCAAAAAAAGTTATTATATTCAAAATTTTATAAATTTCGAACGGGTAATAAAACACTACCCTTCAGATGGTACTTAATCCCCTTTTGACAGGTAAGACACCTGGTGTGGCATCCCCGTGTGACCACTGAACCTTGAACGACTTCAAGAAAATACATGTACCTGCAACCTCAATTGAATACACAAATCACATCGCGTCCATATCTGCAAAATTTCTAGATGCTATGTCAGCAAAGAACAGTATGTCGCTTCTATACTCTTCAAAAAAAGTTACGCATAGATAGAAAATTCCCCGTACGTTTAATGCAAATCGAAACAATTTCAAAACATTATTGCCGAGCTGTTCTGCAACCGATTTTCACGAAATAAAATCCAGTAAAAAGAAAACAAAATAGGATTGTTTGTTTAATTTGAGTAAAATCGTAACATCGCTGCTTTTTAAGATATTGCAAGTAGAACTCAAGTGTACATTTTACGATTCAATTTCCCGTTTTAATCAATGCAAAATGTTCCGTGAAAAACATTAGTCATGTTCTACTCACAATGTCTTGAAAACCATTGAAGTGAGGATTTTGGTTGAAATTGTTTCGATTTGCATTAAACGTACGGGGAATTTTCTATCTATGCGTAACTTTTTTTGAAGAGTATAAAAGCTCACTAAAGCAATATATGTTTTATTGTAAAACTGTACCCGACTTTTAATAAAATGTACTTGTCTTCGTATCGACTATTTCATAATTTTGTTTCATAAAAATTCAACAATATTGTAAAGAGAAACAGGGATTAAATAAAACTGATTTTGGACAAAACTGTTTTGGACATCCCTGAGAGAAACCAAATTTAAAATAGAGTACCGGTCTTCCAATTTGTCGATTCCTAGCGTGTCTGATGAAGGTTAGACCAGAAAAGCGCTTCACACGCTTTTAATGTTTGCTTTTTATATTAAAAAAAATAATATTAATAAGTTAATCGTGTCTTCCTGGCACATATAATTCCATATTCTTTCGTTTTTAATAAATTGATATCCATGGTCGTAAATTACTTTGAATTCGAAGCCCCATTTTGCAAGATGTGATAAAAATAAAACGAATTATGAACAGGATACAAAATTAATGTTTATGTATTTGCATTTTCGGCTGTGACATACATGCCATATAATATACAGATCTGTTAAGACTCACGTGGAGGGGTATTCTAGAGATGAACACAGTTGACCAAGATTCATGCTAGGTTGGTTTTGGTAACTTAAAGGCAATTTTATATAGAAATGATTTACAAGTTACGTTGTTACCCGAAACACAAATATCTACCTAAACTTTTTACCTAAACCTGAACTTACCGTACTAGTATTGAAAGGCAAGCGCGGGCCTTTTAGGGCACAAGCATTGTGACTATAAAAATATAAGCACTGGGATTTACAGCAGACGACTTAGATTTAAAATATATACAATGTATAAAGGCCGTCGGCTGCGGCTTCCTTATAATCGCGGGACTTACTTTTGACAAGAGGACGCAGTTGGCTAGAATTTCTATGGAGAAAGGATTTGCAAGAGTGATTAAGATAACTTCATTTCATTTATCAAATATATAAGCAAATATTTTTGCAGGCATGTAGGCTAGACGAGGTCACTTACCATACTGACAAAATGTGAATAACAGATACTATAGAAGACGACCAAAGTCCATCAAAGACAATAACGGTATGAACAAGAGGCTCCCAGGAGCCTGAATCGCTCACCTGGTCTTGAGTCAACCCTAAACATGTAAACACTTTTCTAGAGCTAAATGAGCTAAATATTTAAGCAAGCAACAGCTATTCTCTATCTGCTATAGTTTTCATTCACTAAGCCAAAAACATGAAAAAACGTTATTTTAGGGGCCGTAACCCATAAGGGGTCATCTGACAACTTTGACCCAATGAAAACTTTTGTAGAGCTAAATGAACTGAACATTTAAGCAAGCAACAACTTATCTCTATCTGCAATAGTCTTCACTCACTAAGCAAAAAACATGAAAAAACGTCATTTTAGGGGCCGTTCCCCCTATAAGGAGTCATCTGACAACTTCGATCCTATGAAGACTTTTGTAGCGCTTAATGAGCTGAACATTTAAGCAAGCAACAGCTTCTCTCTATCTACTATAGTTTTCATTCTCTAAGCCAAAAACATGAAAAAAACGTTATTTTAGGGGCCGTAACCCCTATAAGGGTTCATCTGACAACTTCGACCCTATGGAGACTTTTGTAGAGCTAAATGAGCTGAACATTTAAGCAAGCAACAACTTTTCTCTATCTGGAATAGTTTTCATTCCATAGGCCAAAAACATGAAAAAATGCTATTTTTCACCTTTAAGGGGCCGTAACTCCTATAAGGGGTCATCTGACAACTTCGACTCAATAGAGACTTATGTAGAGTTTTTGATGCTGAAGCAGTAGCGTGGCATCAGATTTCATCTATCTCTTATACTTTTTGATTTAAAAGCCAAAAACAGTAGTCTGACCCCCCTAGTCTATTTTTAGTAACGGCGGCCATGTTGTTTGGACGGCGGTCACCATTTGTGCAATCTTGGTAGAGGACATCCCATAGATGAAGTGTGCAAAGTTTCAAAGCAATCCCTTCAGTTGTTTTGGAGGAGAAGATTTTCAAAGAAAAGTTAACGACGACGACGGACGACGGACGACGACGACGGACGCCAAGTGATGGCAATAGCTCACATGGACCTTCGGTCCAGGTGAGCTAAAAAAAATAAATGATAAACGGCGATCTTACTGTTCCTAGTCTGTTTACTACATTTTACCGACTGCAAAATAATACCAGATGCTTATCTAAGAAAAAGCGAAAAATCTGGGTAAATTATCAACGTATAAATTTTGATAAAGGTTAGGAACTACTAAATCAAACCCCCTCTTTTAGCTTTGCTCGCATATAGGCAATGTCTATACTCCATACTAAGTTTTCTTATTTTAATATTCTATTGAAGGATTATAGAAATATTATGTAAACAAAACAAGTTTTTAAAGAGTTAATATCATAAAAAAAATCAGTAAATTAAAGCGGCTACACGACAAGTTCGTTTCAGACAAGAATTTTGTATTTTAAATAGAGTGTTTATTCAAATCCTGATTCTATTGTATTGCTAATCAGTCATCATTCACCACTCATCGCTCATCGTGCATCGCTCATCGTGTATCACTCAGCGTTCATCGCTCATCATTCATCGCTCATCGCTCAACTGGTAATGTTGAGCGATCCGAGGGCTGTACATGTATTGGCTGCAACATTTAATTAATTACAAAAGTTTTCTGATGACCAAGAATACAATATACCTCAAGAAAACATTAGCATATTTTAAAAAAAACCAACTTTTGTTGAAACAATAGATCTTGTCGAACTGCATATGGATATTCTGAGTATTCAGTTGCCCGATAGTTACATACAATAAACACATGGCAATACGCAAGTAATTTTTGATGGGGGTACAATAAGGAAATTTGAAAGTAAAGGCATATCCAAGGGAGCGACCATTTGATTTTATTGTGGGGGCTATGGTTAAATTATAAATAAAAAGGCAGGATGCGAAAAATATTAAAGCTGAAGGAATGTATAATATTCAAGAGCTCTTAAAACTTAAGGACACGTTTCAATGCAACGTCTCCTACAAGGATTTTTACTATTTTCGAGAATTTCCAATAGTAAATGAAAGTTGAGGATCAAGAAATAACGAGAAGGGGTGGGCACTTACCGGCTTAGAGCCATGCTTAAAAGATTTTATATGTATCTATTCATTTTAAAAATAGGGGACGGGTTATCTGCCCCCCTTTCCGGATCCGTCCCTTGAATTGTTTTATCCGGTAATGGACTATAAACACACATATTACTTTATTAAGGACCATTTTCTAAAATATAAATATATACTAGTATATCAAAAAAGGCTTTTACACGGCTGATATTAATCAACTTAGCAAATATGGAGTTTCATTTATTTGTGGGCTCATTTATTTTTACGGATGAGACCTTCACAAGATAACTAGATTACATGCGGATGCACGGGATGTCGTTTGTCACCCTTAATTGTCTTGCTGTATTTTCCCTCTCTTTTTTGTTATTCTTTTTATCTGTATTATTATCATTATTGTAATGTTGTAAAATGTATGTATTTTCCTTTGCATTTGTTTGTAAATATCTACATGTCATGACTGTTAACCTTGCTTTTCATTAAGGTGGGACGATACCAAATGATGACGTAAAATTTTTAAAAAATATTTTGCCTACTGAAAGATCTTATTATGGTGAATTCAAATATCTTATTTATTATAGGGGTCACCGTTCATTTTTTATAGGTTTTTCCGCTTTGAAATATGGGAAAATAATGCTAAGTTTACTTAGATTAATAGTAAAAGTCGAAGATTTGTAGGTACGAATATGCTTGTGATGTACACATGATCATCTCTAACACATTTTTTTCTGGTCAAAAACTAACATAAAATTCCTGAGTTAATTAGGAATCTTTTGGTGTATAGAAAAATAGGGGTCACCGTTCATTTAAGAGAGTTATGAAACGTTAAAACTTGTATTTGTAGAAAAACTATAGGTTTTTTCCTTTTTTTCTTTAACGTCACGTCAAATTCCATCACGTCGTATAAAACATCGTATAGAAATAACAAGCACAATTTTACGTTTTGAGTAATTGATATAATATTGGCTGACCATTCAACTTATAAAACGATTTCAGACTGAATATGATTAAGTATTTATGAGTTAAGAATATAGAAATGATAAATATTTATTTAGACAAGTATTTGAATAGTCGTTCAACTATCTTCTTCTGTTTTGTGACTCTTGGTTTTCCGTCAATCTCCTCCTTCAAAATAACAAACAGTCCATCAAAGCCCTGTCTCTCACATGCACACTTCAAATGTGCAAGTGTCAAACCACTAGACGCTGCCTTTTCACACATTTGCTTTGTCATGACTTTTTCTCTTATTACACCATTGAAAGTGGCAAGATTCTGTTTCTTTAATCTCGACTGACTCAGAATCGACAAAACATCATCCGTTTTGAAACTGCAAGGAAGAAGTTCATCAACCGTTACCTGCAAACTATCAGTTAACTTTTTAAGAATAACTACATCATCCTTTGCATTATGTGCGTCATAGTTTTCTTTTAAGAGATCGGCTGCTAAAGACCCTTGTGAATAAGACTGTCTTTGTGGAATCTTTCTTTTGAACAATGGTAACGTATCTGCAAAGCCTATTACTTTCTGCTTGAACTCTTCTAATAATTTTGTTCTATTAAGATTGTTAACTAAAACTATTGAATCGAATCGTTTGCAATTATGAGCTACCAAGATTGTTTTATGCGGAATCCAGTTGATAAATCCTTCGAGAACTGTTTTCAGCGGTTCTGTTCCTATAGGTTCTCCTTTATAAAATAGCCGGCTACCCGTACTGTAAAGGTGGGTTACTTCGGCAGCCTTAGGGTGTATCGGACCGGTTGGTAAACTATACTTATTGAACATTTTGTTATCAGAAGAAGCTGCCAGCTGAACTATTTCTGTGTCATTTCCTGAAAAAGAGTTATCAGTATTCTCTGTATTATGGTCATTATTATTATCTCCCTTGAAAAATGTAGACTAAACTTTTATTATTATTCTTTCATTAAAGATGACTTATTTTATTTAATTAAACAAAAAAAATTACAATCGGTAATATTAATCAGATTCAAACATTTTTTTATAGATATCTATAATAAATTTGCAATTATTGTTGAATAAAGACACTTTATAAGTAAAGGAAAAAATATAGTTCTTGAATTAGCAGGTGCCCGTTAAACGTAACGGATATAGCACATGCGTAATTTAAAATACATGGCCAAATTATATACAATATCTTTAATGCAAAATTACACTCAATAGAATCAGGCAATACAATCTAGAAAATAAAATTTAACACAATATTGATCAATACTACATACCAAATCCAGTGGTTTCCAGGTCAAAGGTTACTATGGCGATTTGGTCTGATCCTTCCATACCATTGATAGGCTTTAATTGAATGGGGTCGGGTATCGCGGTGATGTCGACATTGTCTCCGGTTGGTCCCATGGCAATACCAGACTCGTATGTCGGCCCTTCTTTAGTTTCTGCGCACAGCTGCTTAGTCTGGATCTCTATCTTTTTCTTCTTACGCATCAACTTCACTTCTGGTAATTTCTGCATTTCTTTCTTACGTTTCCGCTTTTCGTCCAATTGTTTATTTCTTCTTGTTGTTATTTTTCCGGGTGAAAGTCCTTTGATGTTGTTTACCTGGATAAAGTAAAAAAATACTTCGTTCAATAAGAATACTAGTAGTCTAACATTTTTTTTTATTATATTAGTTTTACGGTCCGCACCCTTTAGTTTTTATTTAGTCCGTTCGATTGCCCATCCGTCAACGATTTCTTGTGAACACTAAAACTGAAAAACAACTATTGACGGTACAGTTTTGAAATTTGGTACAGTTGCTTTGCAGATATCATGACGAGCAAAGTAAACTTTCATGCATATCGGTGAAATATAGAATTTAATGTAATTCTAGGCCATTACATATATGCGAAAGATGTACAATTATGAGTGTAGTCCGAGTAGTAGAAGTTCTATATTGTCATATCAGCTGGAACTTAGTAAAAATGTGGCGTACGTTATTTTGATACTTTGATATTGCAGTTTTAAAATGTAGTATGTTTTTTTTTGTATACAATTGCAATACATTGATTTGAATTTATTATCATACTAAAAGATTGTTACCTCAGATATATATTGTCGACCAATATTCTTTTGAGATACTCCTGCTGCCACTCTGAAGTTAAGCGATTCTGACCCTCCGAAATGCTTCCATTTAGGCACTTTGGTTGATATGATTTGATTGAGCGATTCATTTCCCTGAGAACTTCCACAACACACGAGTTTATCAGATTTTTCAGCGAACTTCTGAAAAGTTTTTTCAAGATCTTTTCTCAGGCTTTCGTCGGATAAATCAAATCCTCCAGGTAAATCAGTATGTTTATATCCATCAGGATCACGTAAGTATCCACACCAAGATCCATTGCAGTTCTCATGATTTCCAAAAGCATGAGGCACGATAGCAGTTAGAGTCTTCTCTAAATCGGCTGAATTTTCTTTGTTCTGTGATATTGCAAAGGAAGCACATTTGACAAAATAATTGATGACCGAGACGCTTAGCATTTTTTGGTCTTTTTTGAGTTCAAACAAAGAATTTGACAACGTTTTCTTCATGTGATTTTTATCACTCTTTTTCTGAATTTCAGGATCAACACAGGTTTTTATTCTGTTGATTGTTGTGCTATCCTCGTCCATGGTTATATACTCTATACGGTACCCAAGATTCATAATATTGGAAGTTAAATCAGTTGCAATCGCAGCTTCCATCGACTTAGCACTTCCTGCAAAATTTTTTCGACAGTCGTGATCCGACGTATTTTTGGAAAACAAACATTTTCGACAATCCGTGGATTTCACACCATAACCAGTACATTTACCAGACTTTTCTCCAATAAATGTTCCATGCCCTGAAAAAAACGTAGAAAAGACCCTTATTACACATAAAAAATAGGGCTTCAATCTTAAGATAACATTACTAGGCCTTTATTGTACCCCTTATTGTTTACTGAAATATGTCTACGTAGTTTAAAATAATCTTTTTTTTTTTCTAAAGGAAGACGATCAGAAAATGCAGGGAACAGATGTGTGTGTGTGTGTGTGTGTGTGTGCGTCTGGCAGTATTTTTATTGAAAATAATGATATTTGTAAATTTATGTACCTGTGCGACTATTGTACGATCGCCCACTTCCTCTCTTTTGCCATGCACCATCATACGACACTGATATCTTCTGTATCTGCTCATCTGGCTCATCTTCTTCAGTTGATGCTTCATTAGCCCTATATATACAAATAAATGTGAATTTTTGTTTAAACTTATCGGTATTCTTTTTTGGCTTGGAAGAAAATTCTACATGAATTTTTAAAAGACATGTATTTTGAAAAATTAACTTTGGGTCTTTTTAGTATATATTCATAATTTATACCGGTATATCAAATTATAAAAGTTTATTCGGGAATGAAATAGTTTTCTTACATGATAAGCTCTTGTTGAATAGCTGCCTCACACGTATCTGCTGCCTTCTGTTCAACTGCCTTTCCTATTTCCCTTTCCCTACTTTTCAGAGCCCTGACTGTAATTGGTGGAATATTCAGAACTGTTAAAAAGCTTGCAACTTGCTCAGGTCCTAATCCACAATGTATCATAGCTAAAAAAACATGAAACTTTGTTTACGTATTTTAGACGAAAATATATCTAGGAATCGGGGTACTTTGTCAGGTCATCGCGCAATATCATAATATAATAATGTAATTTGAATTGCTAAAACATGCATGCATATTCCCATACACGAAATTATTTTACTTTAAGACAGTGATTACCTATACATTATAAGCACTTTAAGATTGTAATATTTATCAAAAGAATTTGGATGCATGTAACACTTAGTTGACTTTCTGCAATGCGACAAAGGTTTAGGGTGTTGCTTTATTCATCTACACTACCCAGTTGATATATATCGAGTTATAACGCAATCATGATTCATCTAAAAAAAAATAAAAGAAAGGAGTACCAATTTGAAAAGGCTAAGACAAAACAGTAGCCATAAACGATTAGGAAAAAAAGAGGAATCGCCTAAGATTTACAATATACATTATATACATGAAACTTGTTGCAATCAGCAAAGGGAAATATCGGAATTGGTTATGATTAGAGAATCTTCTAATTTTGGATAAATAGAGTTAATTATTTTTATATCTTTTTTTATATATGTCTTACCTAAAGCAACTTTGGTATTTATATCAAATATCCTCATGCCTTTTCCTGTTTTTTCGGGGTCCCGATGCTGTTTCCCTGTGTATACTAGATTTATATGGCTACACGATCTACATTTGATTTTCAACAAGCTGCCAAGTCCGTGTTGAATTTCATCTTCACAATCTATAAGGTGCAATGGATTTTTTTGACATTTTTGACATTCAGACAATTGTGAGGCCAGCACCGACAGTTCTACAATTCTTCTACCGTCCGTCCATTTCACGTCATTCCTTTCAGTCTGGACCTCTTTCTCTGTTTGTGTGTCATCCGGACATGGTTCGTCTGTTGCTTTTCCAGGTTCTGCAGTGACTAAATCATTTTGTATATCCTCTTTTCTGCGATAATAAAATCTTCCGCTGCCTTTCTTTCGCACTCGCTCTTTTTCAGCCATATTGATATTTCAAAATGACTGTTTCTCCGTCTGGTATTATGACGTTCTTTCATGCGGTATTTCCCGAACTTTTTTTTTTGTTCGTGTGTATTTTTTTGGTGTCTTTATTTCAATAACGTTTTTATAATCAGATTGTTTCTTCTTTTGAACATGAATTCGAATTCAGTCACCCGTTTTTTTGTGTTTTTTTTTCCGTAAAAGAGTTGTTCAGTTTGCGCTTGTAAATAATCTTATGCAGATTTAAGTTTTTGACTAATAGTTTACGCTTCATCTTTCTATTACTTAATTTTGCTCTTTATTGTGGATTTTTAAAAATAATGCAGGTAGTTTGTTGTGTATATGTCATGTGCAATGTCTATGGGGTTTTTGTCTTTGAAAAAGAGCAAAACAACAATAAACGTAATTAGCTATTTATTACATTACTTAATGTTAGTCCTTTGTTTTACTCAAAAGCAGACTTTGGGGGTTGAAATTTTATTATGACTGTTTTTTGTTTAAAGATAACTAGCGCAGGATCGATAACTCTTGACGTAACGTCATTTGGTAACGTCCCACCTTAATCTCTGTAATAGAGGAATTAAATAAATGATGATGATGATGATGATTATCTTTAAGTCATTATTATAATTTCCAGGTCCAATGTTTACTACATATTTAATTTATCCTTTTTAAAACTGAGATGGATGAGGTTTTTTATATTTATTATTTATTTTTTATTTATTTAATTTTAAAAATATTATAGCGTAAGAAAAATAAATATAAATAGATCAATTATCATTAGATTATAACTTATTTTTGCTAATTGCTTTGAATTTTATGTCAAAGAAACATGCATCCTTATCCCGTGTAGAGTGTCCAAGCGGGAGACAGGATATGTTATTTGTACATGACATGTATATTATATGGACCCAATATACATGTCCAGGTACCCACGCGTGCATCTAACAAACACCTGTACGGTAATCAATAATGTGCGATAAAAAGCTAATTAAATATGAAAGGTATATATATATATATAGGTATAGTCACGACGTTAAACTCCCCAGTCAGTCAGAAAGGGGGAAAGAGGCAAAGAGGCACCAATGGGTCATTGGAGTGTCAAAAGTCCGAAAGGGCAACGACGAAACCGGTAAACACGAACAAGAAAAGTGTACTATTTAAAGAGTATTTATATAGAGAAAATCAGTAGGAATCTCATTCTCGATTTACATACCGCTAGGGCAGTGAACTTATCTAGGCAATATGAATACCAAACTTTACGTTACATTTAAACATCGATTGCAAAATGATTGAATGTTCCAAATTGCTTAATTTTGTTATATCGATTCACACTTTTTGAAATTACAAAAATCAAAGTCATATAGCTACTTGCCCTTCACCCGTAACTCAAATTTCAAACTGAGCTTGAAAAAAGAAATGTTGAATATGTCGGCAGTGTTGCACTCTTTGTCGACTTTAATTTTCTGCATGAGATAAAGAACAATTATGTTTTTGATTCTAAATACCCGTCTCTTGAGAATGCCACAAATCACATCCCCCCAGAAATATTTTGCCATCTACCGTGCAATAAGACACTTTTGCTAAAGACACCGACTGCATGGCTCATTGTAGCTCATTTTTTTTTGCAATCGTCATATTGTCTTTTGTAAATATATATTTTCCTTTAAAATTCGGCACAAACTGCTCGATTTAATTTGAATCACACAAATGTTATACACAATAAATATTCGTATTCGTTATACAATCTTATAAATCTGGGGGAAGTATAGAAAACAATGAGATGTGAATAAGTTCTATTTATAACGTCCTATAGATCTATTAATAATAAATGATCCCTAATATTTGTTTGATTTAGCTTTAAAGAAGCAAATAAGTATAAACCAATGGGGCGGGGCATTCGAATGTCAAAATTGAAATTGCAAAGACACGAACGAGAACAGGAAGTAAAAGACAACACAAAAAACTGAATAGCAATCAAGAACTTTGTAAATAATATTCGATGGTACATGCATGTATTTATTTCCAATGGGCAAAACTATGCTCGTCGATTTGTGAGACTGTATTTCTTCCGGAACAGGTCTTTAAATGTAACTCCGATATATTCATGACGTCCTCTCTGCTAACAACGTGTCGTATGGTATAGATGGATCCCTTAGAAATATATATCCTCCAGAGCTATAGAAAATAAAGGGCGTCCTGATTTGGGGATGGGGGGGGGGGGGGTGGTGCTCATCACAAATTATGAAAGATATTTTTGGCCAATCTCAGATCACAGGAATTTTATTTTAGTCAACCAGAGTTCACGAAAAAATAAAACTATTTCTTAAAGAAGCAAAGAGGCGCCAATGGGGCATTCGAATGTCGAGTCTGAAAGGGCAACGACGACAAAACCTGTAAACGTGAACGAGAACATCATGAAGAAACACAAAACATAAAACACAAAATCAACTAAACAACTATCAACAACACGTTTAATTCAAGCCCCAACGAGAGAAAACTCGGTAATGGTTCCGGAAAAGTAAGCAGTTCCAGTTTGTTGTACTCTTGTTCGCGGCTGTCAATGGCTCAACGTGTCACTTGAATTCTGAAAAAGGAAGACAAAGCATAACCTTCAGACAAATCAACATCATCTGAAGGATCAGGACCATTGCGGATTTTATTTTTTTTTACCCTCGTGACAACATGTTGGGGATGGGGGCATTAAGTTTAACCTATGTCAGTCTGTACTTACGTCCGTACACATTTCCGTAAAGATTTTCTAATGTACATGAGAATTATTTGAAACTTGGTGTAGGATGGTTCAGTATGACAAATCTACGTCCTTAACACCTTTTAGACCTGTCGGACTTCTACTTTCTGTTTGGAATTCGGCTGAAATGAAACCTATGAAAATCGACATTAAAATTTCTGTCAAGCTTTTCTCAGAAACCGTACATGGGAATAATTTGAAACTTGGTAGGATGGTTAAGTATTACAAACTGTAGGCTTTAAGCATCTTTCAGACTTGTTGGTCCTCCACTTCCTGTTTTGGGCCTTTAGGGGGGGATCCGTGTCCAATGGACACATTCCTTATCTATTCCTGTATGTCTTCCTTGCTTGTCTTTTTTAATGGACATTTGAGATAAAGATCCTCCAAGTTCGGAAATGTTGATATAACCTTTATTTGACCATTTCAAATATTTTAAGATTTGTTCACGTTCATGATTTAAAGACTCTTTCTTCCATCATTTAATGGGGTTGTTTTAATATGGAGTTCATGCGGCCAATTTTCATAGAGTTACATTTCCTGATAATATATAAAAAAATATATCTTTAGACTCCTACATGGATGTATAACTCAAGAACATCAACTTAAATTCACTGCATACATCGCCGTCTTTTTTTCTTTTTTGCCAAGAATGGCTACAACTCTTATATAAGTCGTTCATTCGATATCCCACGCTCAAGTGGAGATGTAACTAATATTCAAAAGAAGAAATTGCCCATCTTCATTGAAAATATATATAAAAGCTTTTCGCACACATATTATACTTATAAATCATTTGCGTTTATTTTTTCAGCAAATGTATATTCCCTATTTATAGTTTCGGTCTCAGGATAAGTTTGGTTTCGCTTACCATATTATTGGCAAAGATAATCTTGAAACTTCTTTTCAAAATCACGAACTTTCAGTGATCTTTTGAATCTATGATTCTAAAATCTTTTAAAAACTTAAATTTTGAGAATTTAAAGAACAAAATAACAGTGGCACGTAAATGCAACCGAGAAAGCAGCTAGTGGCAGTCGCTTCCACGGTAAAAAACATCTCTCCCGATTGATAAATCAGGTGGTTGAGGCTTTTTCAGAAACAAAACTAGTTTTGCCACAAGTAGGCAAGCGACTGTCATTTCGGAAAGCATTTCCGCGACGAGTATATATTTTCGTTCCAAGAAGACAGATGGATGGGAAATCCTTATCTTTCTTATTCCATAACACATTATTCAGTCGATTTTGGCGTTAGTGAAAGTCTTATGTGACCACGATATCTAGCTAGAGAACGTCGGAAAACGCGCAACATTTTTTTTAAAGAATAAAATCGCTTTTTGAAAAAGCATCAAAAACATTAAAAAATAATATCATTAGAAATAACATGATACATGATACATGTAGTTTATTTCAAGGATTTTTTTCTGTAGGCGTAAATGTAATGTTGAAAAAAAACTTTCGGCGTTCAAAAATATGCCGACCCGATTCATTTTCAGCGAAATGATTATAAAAACCGAATGACGACCGGACCGATTTATTTTGCACACATTCATCATCTGATTTACATTAACAAAATTTGTAGGTTCATTTTTAAGACTTTTTATAAAAACATTTTTTTAAATATATATTATAGGATATAAATAAAATCATTCACTTATATAACAAACGACACAACTAATTTAAAACACGACACTTCTAATTTAAAACACGACACTTCTAATTTAATACACGACACCACTAATAGAATACACGACACCACTCGATTTAATGCACGACTTCACTCAATTTAAAACACAACATCAGTGGATTTAATCGGCGACAAGTTCTAATTTTATAAGGGTCAATTCTAATACTGGCCTGAATTCTAATTTAATCAGCGGATTCGAATTTAATTGTCAGATCCGAATATAAAATTTTAGGTTCTGATTTAAAACACGTCAAATCAAGAAATAAAAGGAATATCCAAATATAAAATATAGTTCTAAAAAATTATAAGTAATATTTTAAATTGGGACATTGACTAGGATATCAAGAGATAGAAATTGATATTTGGAGAATGACTAGGAGATCCAGACTTTTAAGTCACCAGTGAAAGGAGAGGAACCTAACAACTTACCAAGTTTCTGTTCTGTACCATATTTAAAATCAATCCCTTCAATTTTTTATATTCAAGTGAAATGTAAACCTACCCCGACATACTCTGGACATGTGACCACACCCGGCCCAGGAGGGGTAGCATCAATGATAACACCACCAGACATAGCTTTACTGATCAGTCCTGCCTTGTTTTCTGCCCAGATGTTGATGATGTTTGGTTTACCTACAAGAAAAAAAATATTTATCAAAAAGTTAGATTTATGTAGCTAATCACCATGAATAACAGTGAAAAATTATAAATAACAGTAAATTATTGATCAAAGTCATGACAATTCACATAGTTATTATGCATCATAATTTGTAATTGGATAAAAATAGTGTTCCAGTAAATTTCAAAAGTACAAAGTAGTAAATTATAAAATGTTTACTAATTGAAAAGAAAGATTGAACAAGGTTAACAAATTTAATAAAATGGAAAATTTATCTTTTACCCTCCCAAAATATTATCAATGGATAAATAATAGAAAAACATAATAATAGTGGCTTGCCTGATAGATCTGGCATAACAGAAGCTAGAGGCAGTTCACTGAGTAACACAGAGGATACCTCCACCTCTTTCTGTGGAGACACATCTTCAGCATAGGGATATGTTCCTACAGAGTACCACGCCCTCTTAATACCACTCTCTGTATCGTTGTAATGCCAGATGGCTGACAGGGAATCAGCTGATTTCTGGTAAACAGATCCTCCTGCCTGGATGTCATGCTCTGATGAACTCAAACCAGTCAACCTAATATGACGATAATTTATAAATACTTAACATTGAAACTGTTTGTTTAGATACTTAGATTTTCTGATAATGATCAAGTAATTTTTGAACTTGTACTTTTCTATACACTTAAATAGCAGAAATCTTACAGCTGGAGAAATTAATCTGTACATATTTGACAGAACAAATCCACATTGTACAAAGTTTGTTAGATTATGCTGTGATGCATTTGTGTATGATATTTCACAGGGAGCTACAAACAAATTATGAGGGAGATGAACATAATTCTGAAGCATACAAAAGAAACCACAACATGTCCTTCATTACAATCAAAACATTGATTTAACTCACCTATCAATTGTAATTCTTGGTGGTGTAATGTCAACAGTGAATCCATCAGATGAGGCCTCAATAACATTTCCAGCATTAGTGATACCTCTAACTGTTGTATAGTAAGTGGTCTCTGGCTCTAGTGGTAGAGTGGTCTGGGCATAACCTGAGCTAGTAACTCCTGAAACAGAAAATATCAAGATAAGTTAGAACCCTGACTGTTGTATAGTAAGTCGTCTCTGGCTCTAGTGGTAGGGTGGTCTGGGTATAACCTGAGCTAGTGACTCCTAAAAACAGAAAATATCTAGATAAGTGATACCCCTGACTGTTATTTAGTAAGTGGTCTCTGGTTCTAGTGGTAGAGTGGTCTGGGCATAACCTGAGCTAGTGACTCCTAAAACAGAAAATATCTAGATAAGTTAGAACCCTGACTGTTGTATAGTAAGTCGTCTCTGGCTCTAGTGGTAGGGTGGTCTGGGTATAACCTGAGCTAGTGACTCCTAAAAACAGAAAATATCTAGATAAGTGATACCCCTGACTGTTGTTTAGTAAGTGGTCTCTGGTTCTAGTGGTAGAGTGGTCTGGGCATAACCTGAGCTAGTGACTCCTTAAACAGAAAATATCTAGATAAGTTAGAACCCTGACTGTTGTATAGTAAGTCGTCTCTGGCTCTAGTGGTAGGGTGGTCTGGGTATAACCTGAGCTAGTGACTCCTAAAAACAGAAAATATCTAGATAAGTGATACCCCTGACTGTTGTTTAGTAAGTGGTCTCTGGTTCTAGTGGTAGAGTGGTCTGGGCATAACCTGAGCTAGTGACTCCTAAAACAGAAAATATCAAGATAAGTGATACCCCTGACTGTTGTATAGTAAGTGGTCTCTGGTTCTAGTGGTAGAGTAGTCTGGGCATAACCTGAGCTAGTGACTCCTGAAAACAGAAAATATCTAGATAAGTGATACCCCTGACTGTTGTATAGAAAGTGGTCTCTGGTTCTAGTGGTAGGGTTGTCTGGGCATAACCTGAGCTGGTGACTCCTGAAAACAGAAAATATCAAGATAAGTGATACCCCTGACTGTTGTATAGTAAGTGGTCTCTGGTTCTAGTGGTAGGGTGGTCTGGGCATAACCTGAGCTAGTGACTCCTAAAAACAGAAAATATCTAGATAAGTGATATCCCTGACTGTGGTATAGTAAGTGGTCTCTGGTTCTAGTGGTAGGGTTGTTTGAGCATAACCTGAGCTAGTGACTCCTGAAACAGAAAATATCAAGATAAGTGATATCCCTGACTGTTGTATAGTAAGTGGTCTCTGGTTCTAGTGGTAGAGTAGTCTGGGCATAACCTGAGCTAGTGACTCCTGAAACAGAAAATATCAAGATAAGTGATACCCCTGACTGTTGTATAGTAAGTGGTCTCTGGCTCTAATGGTAGAGTGGTCTGTGCATAACCTGAGCTAGTAACTCCTGTAAACAGAAAATATCAAAATTGCCAGCATAAGTGATACACCTCACAGTGGTGTAGTAGGTAGTCTCTGGCTCTAGCGAGAGGGTACTAGTTTGGGCATAACCTGAGCTTATAGTTACTCCTAAAAACAGAATAATGATAGTTCCAGGACTTTTGTCGATGGCAACAAGTGCTAATTTTTTCCAATGTTTTGATTCAAATGCTGCTGATGAGAGGTTACTCCTTGAAAAATTGATATACAGCATAACCAATTTAATCGTTTTATACCTTTTTTGTATTTGTATTTTGAATGACTGCTATTAAGAAATAAATTATTTCAATCTTCCTTCATAATTTTTTCAGTCCAATAATTTTTAAAGAAACATTCTATCATGAATCTTTAGTACAAATAAGTCAAGTCCACAGTGACCTTTTTTTAAACATATTTATTTATCCTGGATTGGGAAACAAGCTTAATGCTTATAATTGTAAATCCCTCTCCAGCTAGCAGTTTGCGAGTGTGGCCTTTGCAGCGGCCCCCATTGAGCCTAATCTTATCGAACTCTACAAAGGGGTCTTTAATGTGCATGGGGTATTGCTCTCCACATACACGGGACAACCTTTTTTCGTCCCTTACGAAGGACTAGCATCATTCCTTGAGACCATCCTCGCAAATGGTGTCAAGAGAGAGTCAGAAAATTGGTTCATGAAAATTTCACCCCGGACGAGGATCGAACCACGAACCTTGGTGTTAGTAGCCTGACGCGTTAACCACTACACCACCAGCTCACTACTGCCTTTATTATCAGGGAAAAATCAAATAAAAACCTACCATCTCCCTTAACATCCTTCTCTTCATTATGGATGATTCCATGTGGCATGTATGGCTGGACCTCTTCCCCTCCAGGTTGGGTCCCTACAGCCCACTCGTAAGCCATCACCCCATGAAGGTGGCTCTCAAAGCCTGTAAACTGCATGGTGACAGTGGTCATGTCTGACTGGTAGTCTATGTCCACTCCAATGTCAGACATGTCTGGGATTTCTGTTCTGTCTGCTCCATCAACTACAATGCCTGTAATATCAAGAAATTTCAAATTGTTTTCATGTGTGGTCTCATATTGTAATACTTAAGTCTGTATGATCTAGCTTAAACAACACTTAATTACAAAATTCAAGATTATAAAAATATGGGAATTAAAAATCTGTGAAAGTAAAAAATGGCCGGATTTCTTTTAACAGGAAGTAGGTGAGCAACATACCTGAAATCCTATCCCACGTTATGGGACCCCACCCTGAAGCTGTATACCAAATATCAAGTGGCTGTGATCAGTAGTTGCTGAGGAAACTGTTATGAAAATTTCTTACCTGCCCGCCCGGCATTAACCATTTTATAACCCAGATTTTTCACTCCATGAAATAAGGCAAAAAATCAAAACTGATGCCCCTTAAGGTTAAACAAATGTGTTATTACACAGTAAAAGGATATTTGGTTACTGACACTTGACTTAGACATACCTGGAGAATCCTCATCAACTACTATGATGGGTGTAGATGTCACAGGGACACTCTCTAACCCTGCCCCATTGATAGCCACTAGACTGACATAGTACACAGGGTAATGAGCTGTCTGGTTACTGACGGTCAGACAGAAACTTAATCATACCTGGAGAATCCTCATCAACCACTATGATGGGTGTAGATGTCACAGGGACACTCTCTAACCCTGCCCCATTGATAGCCACTAGACTGACATAGTACACAGGGTAATGAGCTGTCTGGTTACTGACGGTCAGACTCAGATCTTTGATGTAAACATCTGTCTCCATACCATAGTTTGTCCAATCTAAGATGTTTCTTCCTCCTGAAAAAAAAATCACCATTCTGCAATGCTTGCTCTTAGAGAGAGACTATGGTCAAATTCAACCATTTTGATGTTAAAAGTCAACAAAGGGTCTTTTGTTGTTTTGCTAGTTTTAACAAATTCACAATATTTTGTATCAATTAACCAAGCAATGAAGTTTGTCAATGTTGAACACTGCAAATCTTTAGATAAAGTATTCTTGTGTGAACAATTGTCTTGTATATTTTAAATCCTTATCTCTGTATTTTGATCACGGATTTTGATCTTGTAACAGGTATACATAAACAATATTAAGCGTGATTAAAGGTAGAAGCATAGTTTTCAAAATATATACACTGCATGCTTTATCAACTCACAAATCGAGAAAAATGCCTGGAATTGTCAAGGGCCTTTTTTACCTTTTGTTGTGCCTACAGCCACTCTGTATCCTATTATGCCAGACTGGTGATCATCGGCATCCCATGCCGCCTTGATGCCACTGACGTCCGCTTGCCACACATAACCATCAATATCTTCCTCATGACCCTCTGAGAGTATGCCAACCTTCAGCCAATGTACCTAAGATTAAGATAATTGATTAGTTTAAAAAAGCTTATTGAGAATCTTATGTAATCTAAGGAAAAAATTGAACCATTTAGATGGCACTCACATTGCCTTAGCTTGAGGATAGGCAAGTAAAGGAGTAGGTTCACGAACCGTCATATTTGGCCCTAAAATTTCAAGTATTAGATAATCATGTCATATTTGTTGTAGATATAGTACTATGGATATATGTAAGACATATGCATTTGAAAGTTTGATTTGTGACATAACAACGTCGCAGTGACGTTACAATCTTCAACATTTTGCAAAAAATGTTGAAAATCTTTAGATTTTGCCATTTTTCAATACACATTTGTGCTTAGAAAATATAGAGCGCACTCAAGGACACCCTTCATAATTAAGTAGATTATAATTATGACCATATTAAAGGTTTTCTGAAAATATGAAGGGTGCCCTTGATTGCGCTCATATTTTTCTTAACCAATTTAGAACCAAAAAGGAGCAAATTTATGGTGAAATTTTGGATTTTTCTTTAAATTCCCCAAGTTTGACCCCTATGGTTGAATTGGTCTTTTATAATATGTCCAAAAAAGGTTTAGAATAAGAGAAATCAAGCACATGAGTATACTTACAAAGAGTTATAACATGAAATATTGAAGTTAAGATTTTTGCCAAATTGTGGGCCAAATAAGGGTGTTCGTTAACCTTCTCCTTTGCATGTACAAAAGTTAAACGCCACATGAATCAGAAAGATTGTTTATATATAAATAATGTGAAGTTGTTATATCTATCATTACTGGCACAAAATTATACAGGTTTATCAGTGTGAGATGTTGTCAACTAAGTTCTTCATTAAAATACTCACAATAGGTGGTTCATTATCTATGACAACACCACTGGTATCAAACGCTGCCACAAACCCAGCCTTGTTAACAGCTCCTACTCTGATACTGTAAAATCCTCCTTGTTGTAAGGATAACCCGGTCTCAGTGTATACCGTTCTGTGGACATCATCTCTCAGCTCTAACCAACCACCACTTGTAGCTGAAATGGTTTGTGAGATGGATGCATAATAAGAACAAAGCCGTCTTTAAAATATTTTACATACTGATAACCTATTTTAATTTTTTAAGATTTGCTAATTTTTGTGCATTCAATCCAACTACAGTTACATTAGTCAAGAACCTTTTAACCAAAAAGTGATGGAAATCAAGAGTAACATTTCATTTTCTGGTGTAAAGATGCATAAAAATAGAAAATCAGTATGCACATGGGTGTAAAATCCGAGTTGCTGTATTTTATTAACTAAAACCTTTTCAAAAGTTTTTCTGCTGCTGTGACCTTGACCTTCAATTAAATTACCCCTAAATCATTAAGATTCCTCCTCTTATGATTAGTAACAATATAACAAAGTTTCATTAAAATCTGTTGAGAACTTTTTGAGTTTTGGTCAGGAAACCAATAATTCAACAATTTTCACTTTGACCATGACCTTGAACGGATGTAGCCCAAAATCAATAAAGTTCCTCTTCTTATGGTATGTAACAATATAGCAAAGTTTCATTAAAATCAGCTGAAAACTTTTTGAGTTATGGTCCGGAAACCACTAATTCAAGAAATTTTTAAATGTTTTTCTATCGCTGTGACCTTGACCTTGAATGGATTTATCCCAAAATCGATAAGGTCCCTCCTCTTATAGTATGTAACAATATCCCAAAGTTTCAATATAATCGGTATAAAACTTTTTGAGTTATGTTCCCTAAACCACTAATTCAAGAAATTTTCTAACGTTTTTCTGTTGCTGTGACCTTGAACAGATTTATCACAAAATCAATAGGGTTCCTCCTATTATGGTATGTAACAATATCACAAAGTTTCATTAAAATTGGTTCGCAACATTCTGATTTATGATCCGGAAACCAATTGTTGACGCCCCCATGCCCGCCCAGCCGCCAGCCATCATCATAACAATAGCCTAGTTCAACTTCGTTGCAACTTGACTAAAAAATGTGTCTATCAACCACAGGATGGCCCTCCCCTTCTTGAAATATCATTGACCCCAATTTGTATAACCTTAGGTTACAAACCTTAACCAAGAACTTCATGCATAAAATATAGGACACAATGACCTAATTTCTAGTTGGTGGTGTAGTCCTACCCAAGACCAATCTTGTTGTGAAATATCATTGACCTCCAACATCTTTGGTGGTGTAGCCCTACCCAAGACCCATCTAGTGGTGAAATACATGTATCATTGAAACCCAGCATCTAGTATCCATGTAATGGACCTTAACCAAGAACTTAACCAAGGGGTTACAGACGGATGTACGGATAGACAAGGGTAAAACTATATGGCCAATCCACATAATGTGTGATAAAAAAATCAAACTTGCTTTATGTATATGTATGTTGACATATTTGAGTATTAACTAAATACCTGGTAGTATCTGTTGTGTTATTCCTTCATGTCTCTCATAGATCTGGAACTTATAATGGTCTATTCCTGATTCCTCATCAATAAACTTGAAGTTACTGGACAAAGCTGTAGTGCTAGACTACAATCATTAAACAAAATTAAAATGAATTTTTAAAATTTAGATACATAGTTTCACCAATCATCTCCAACTTTTTATTTGATCATTAAGGTCATTAAGGCAATAAAAATTCAATCAACACATTAAGCGCTGATATTAATGTCTTCCTAATTGAAATACCCATAGAAACCTCAAAAATATTTTATGACTGAACAATTTTAATGCCTATAATATCGAAATTTTGTCAAGTCTTGAAATAACCAGAGATTGCACAAAAATCAGGAAAATGTGAAATTTGTACAAAAGTCAGGGGATTTCGACTCCAGGTGGCAGTATCACATACATGAAATTTACCTGAAATTCTATATCATTCCCAAACTGTTGTCCATCACCAAGGCTGATAAGGACAGGAGGTGTCAGATCAACAACAAATCCATCTGTTGTGTTCACTATAGAGTTCAGAGCACCGTTGGTGGTTCTTAAGTTGACCTTGACATTGTCTTTGTGATGAAGGTGAAAGTTCAACCATTTGACACTGTTTGTGGTGTTGGAGTAAGGGACCCAGTCTCGGATCACTTCATAGTCATGAGTTTGGTTGCTGTAACACAAAAAATAAATTTTGTCATTTAACTTTCCAATTCAAATCAAACATGTCTTCATAAATAAATGACTCCAAATGTTTTCCTCTCCCAAATTTCATAACCATAAAACTATCTTTATTTCATTGATGACTGGACTCAATCTTTTAAGTGCATATCTGAAAAAAAATCATCCAAGACTATATCAAATCAATATTATATTTTCATATCTATTAAAATGATCATTCAACTAAAATACTTTTTTGGCCAAATATTCTTTTAAGGGAAAATTTAGGATTTCGATTGTTTATCTGGCAGATTGGCTGTTAAAAAGCATATAGGCACATTTCAAAATTCAATCTCTGGGTAGATTATTTCCCTGTTTTTAAATAATACAGAACATGGGTAACCGGAGAAAAGTCTGCATTCTGAACAATTCCCCCGACCTTGATCAATCCAAATTGAAGGACTTTTTCGTACATGGGTAACCTTGTTTTTAATTTTGAATGCAAGCACACAAGAAAATACTGAAAATTACAATTTTATTCTAAATAGTGTAGATGTTCCAGACCGTACGCGTATTCAGACCGTACGCGTACGGTCCGGACCATACGAGTATTTTTTCAAAATACCTTTACGGTCGGACCGTACGCGTACGGTCTGACTTGCATTTCCTAAATGTATATTGAATAAAATATATCCTGCAAGAATGCATAAATTTTATTACATTTTACTAGTATCTTTTTGGACATAATGAACAATGTTTAACAGATTGTGTTTAAAAATCAATTGAGAAATAGAAGTGAGTACTTGAACAATACTAATCACTTACGTCAGTTGTAACAACTAAAACAAAGTCATTAAAAAATGTGGGAAGAAAAGTTTGAAGAATATTTAGGAACTTTGGACGACAGACCTTCAAATCATTTGTATACCCGCGAGAAGACGGAGAGAATAATACATTATCTGCAGACGGGGGAGGCTGATTCGGCAAGATTTCGGCAATATGTTAAAGCAAAGAAATTTTCTCTGATAAGCTATCCAGAGTTAGGAATGGAAAATGAGCTCTGCATACCTTCAAATGAGGTAAGACCGATTCCCATATTGTTTTGATATTCCATAACCACTCATGTAAGTGTCCGTCCGTCAGTTTCCCTAAATATTTACCTACTTGTTAGAAAAAAATGTTCCATAGAGCTCGTATCTTTTTTATATTATGCGTCGTCATCCCCTTGAATCATCACGAAGTCTATCCCTATATACCGGTTAAGCAGATAATAAAAACAAACACATTCTACCAATATTTCATCACATTTCCCAATTCCCTCATCTACTGCCTTTCTATATTTTAGGTTTATTCAAAAATTCTGAATTTTGTTTTTATTTTGTTGTTCTTCTTATTATTTTAAGTTTTGTTTCCCTCTTTTCGTTTTTTAGTTCCCCTATTTTTTCTGTTTACTTATACAATTGTAATGCAACACATTGTAAATTACAATATTTTTGAGTTTGAAAATACAATATTTTTTCATAATTTTATATGAATAAATGCCAACTTTAAGAAATACCTATATGGTCTGAATACTCGTATGGTCCAGCTCGTTTTAGACCATACGGGTATACTTGTACGGTCGGACCGTATAGGTATACTCGTACGGTCCGGACCGTACGCGTACGGTCTGAATACCTGTACGGTCTGGAACATAGATACATACAGTGCCCTTTCTACTTGTACTTCATATTCTTTGATGGTTGACTCAGGATCATAGTAGTTTCTCCACTGGACTTCTACTTTAGCAGGACTTGGTGAGTATTTGATGTCATTGAATCCAGTTCTATTCCCATCGATGACCTCCCCTGGTACTGGTTTTGTTAAGTCAACAGTAACTATTCATAGAAAATAATGTTGGATATTTGTGTTTTCTATGAAGATACATGGTGCTCTCATAGTTAAACTTATAAACCCCATTTTCCATCATTATTTGGTCACTCCATCTAACTACATCCTATATCTTTATTTTATTTTATAACCCCTAATCATGGACCAAAATTTTGAGTTTTGTTTTAATTTGTACACTAGTATTATGTGTATGCTTACTAATTTTTTGTTTTCCATTTTAGAAGACTTGTTAGAAGTCCACCAATTTAATACAATGTTATTATTTCATTTAACATCACTAGAACTCTGTGTAACATCCGTTATTATTTGAGTATATACATATCATACCTCCATTAGAAATGCTGACACAGTTCCTCTGTTTGATGGCTCCATTGTAAGCCCACACAGTTGTGTAGTATGTCTTTCCATGTTCTAGATATTGACCCTGTGACAGTGGTACACATGCTTCATGTGTCTTCCTGTTATACTGTGTGAGGTTAGCTATGTCTGTGACGTTGATGTCAGGTACAGATCCTGCACTGACCATGTAAAAGTCAATACCAGATTCTGGGTCATAGAAGTGCTCCCAATTGGCACACAGCTGAAAAAAAAATCATAAGTCGAAACATGATTTCCGCACAGTGAAATGTTACAAAGTTTGAAAATATAGACAATAACTACATGTATAAACTTTCCTGTGAGACAAGGGATGATTCACCTGTCATTGCAATATTTATGTTAATACTTTCATACACGTATGGACCGTAGCTTAAAACTGACGAATGTGGTGAACAGATATACAGGGCAGTATGTTGCCACTACATATATGGTTGAGCCATATCAAATGTGACATAGTACAAGTTTGGACAATGTATATTAAAAGAAATTATGATATAAGTATATCACTGGGAAAATATTACAAAAGAAAATTTGAACAAATAAGAGATCTTATAATAAATGCTTTATACTTGTACATACAGAGTCATAATCTTTGGTATACAGAAGGTCTGTTCCATACAGTGGTCCATCATTGACAGTACCATTTACTGGTGGAGTCTTGTCAACAATGATAGCCTTGTCTGCTATTCCTATAGTCCTCAAGTCCACTGTAATACAAATGTGAAATATTTTTTAAATTTAGAAAGCAAGAGTTTTCACTTTTTACAGGGTTATTTTGTTGAAAATCATACAAAAGGTGTTCTAGGAATGTTTTTTACAACTCATTTTCTGATGAAGTTTTTTTATCATTACTAAACATATAAAAACTTGAAATTTCTTCATGCACATCTCCATATCACATACTTTCTTCACAACAAGTTTCATTAAAATCAATCTAGTGGTTTAGGAGTTGCCCTTTCTAGATGTGTGGACAGATGGGCAGACAGACAGTGATTCCTATATATGCTATAAGCCTCAAAACTTGGTTTGTGTGGGGTATAACTAGTTTTCACATTAATAAATCAGACTTTGAACTATTTACCTCTGTTAACCGCCTTTATTTTGATCCAGATAGGAACTCCATCAGTCAGACGTTTCTCATAGGTTATGTTGGGGTTAAAGGTCAACCTAGTCCAATCCATTTCATCACAGTCTCTTGTAGTATGACCAAAACACAGATCATTAGATTCGAGACCAGAATCTGGGTCACTGTTAACATGTAAGACAAAACAAGCTATATATAGTACTTTTAAATAAATCTCACCATCTTAGATTTAACAGATGATTCCTTACACTTAAGAAGATAGACATTTAGGATTTATTCAATATAGTACACATAATAAAGTTTTGTCTTGCTACAAATAATAGTTAACACTAAAGTATGTACTGCCTGCCGGCACCATCAGAAACAATTATTCTTTCTTACTTCCACTGTATTTTGAATTTACATGGGTTTTCAGTTTCTGAGATCAAAAGATGTTTATAAACTAAAACATTGCTAATATATGTAATAAAAATAATCATAATAATTATATGTATTGAAAATTGTCAAATAGAAGAAAATGAGATGTGGAATAAGTGTACGCGACACAACCTACATTATAAACGTATATTTTAAATATCCACAATGGAAAACAGCCAGCAGCCTTCAATGTGACCAGCGGTCGCTGCTCGCTGTTTTTCAATTGGCCCCTGGATTGAAAATAAAATACATATGATTCAAGCCCAATCCCAAAGTGCATTGAAAGACCCTCTTCTTGAAAGTCACTCAACCCAAAAATCAAGGTCAAGGTCAAAAGATGGGGATGCAAATGTGCTAATCTACTATTGGGGCATATGCACACCAAGTTTCATCAACCCAGGACCTATAGTTCTTGAGATATGGAGGTGCTCATAAAACTTTTCCAAAAAGTTAATGCCGCAGCAGTTGCTGCCGCCGGTACAGTAAAACGTATGTCCCACTCTGCTTCACAGACGAGACAAAAAATTATTATTATTTTAACAGATTTAACATCATGAAATTGAAAGCATAAAAGAAGGGTATTGCATAGGTCTATGTAACGACCTTTATTACATGTATCAAGTTATATAAATGCAACAATATTTTAATCCTTCATTTGAAAGATCTTAGTGCTCTCCATACTTTTATCTTAAGATAAGTTTTGATATTAGCATCCTCATCATAGTCAATGTCATAGATTTCAGTCAGTGAGCGAAATGACATCAAATGCCCTCCATACTTTACCTTGAGTTATGTTTAGCTGTCAGTATATTGTGATCCTCATCATAGTTGATGTCAAAGATTTCATAGACAAATGGAGGAGAGTTATCTACAGTGTATGGTGTGGTATGACAGACAGTTGTTGCTAATGGCCCTCCATACTTCACTTCATTCAGGGCTCGTACTGTGAGATAGTATGTTCCATCTGAAATTTTTGAGTAAACTCAAGTTACATGCATATAAAGTTATATTTTTTCTGTAACAGTCAAATTTTGCTTTGTATATTTTCAAGATAAAAGGCCGTTTTATTCAAGAAATATTTTAGTGTGTGCCTGTATGTCATTCTTTTAGGACTATCCCATTAAAATCATATTACTTAGATCATAGTTTATGTTGCTTTTGATGTGAAAGAAAGAACTTCCATAGTTTCACTGACTACAGTACCTACTCTATTCAGTGACACATAATGTACAAAGTTGCATGAATATGTAACCTACTTTTTTCCCAGGAGCTCAGGTAATAATAAAGTAAGTCAAGCAAACAAACCAGAAAACACACAATAGTGAATGAGTGAGTTGGTGTTTTACGCCCTTTCAACGCTATATGGCAAATGAACGTGGAAAAGATGATAAAATGAACATAAAATGATGAAAAACACACAATAATAAAGCTGACTGTTTTCCTTAGTGGATTATTCTCATATGAAGGTTAAGTAATGTACTCTTATTCCACATCCCATTTAATTTTTCTATGAAAAAAGCCTCTTTTGTCCCCAATATTACCTGGCAGTATGGTAAATGGTGCTGGAATAGGACTAATCATTGCTGAGTTGGTCCACTGAGATTTGTCAAATAGATGTTTATGTGGATCATGATGTGGGTGGATCAAGTCTTCACAATATTGTCTTCCTACTGTTATGGTAAAACCCAGCAATCCACTCTCTTTATCATTAAATCCATCCCAGTTTGCTGAAAAAGTTCATATACATGTACCATTCTTAAATATACATATTTAACATGTGAAAAATAAAAACATATACCTATACAAACAAGGGGATTGTGCTTAATGTTTATGCATATAAAGTTTCAAGATAATAGCATACTTCCAGAAGGAAAATGAACAAATCTGATATTGGGTGAACAGATTTAATATATTATCTTGTCCAAGGTAAACCATTGTATTAGGCAACTTACATGAGATGTATCTGTTAGCCCTTGTGTATAGTAAATCTGTCATTGGTTCTGGTCCATTGAACACAGTCAGCGATCCTTGTCCATCAATTATCATCCTAAAACAAAGACAAAATGTCAAGATAAGTTTTATAAACATGTGTTTTGAAGCCTATTTTAGCATTTCAATAAATTGATTTAGCGCCCTACACTTGAATTAAACATTGCTGTAGCATCTTAAATTTATTGCCATGCAAGTGGATAAATATAATCTTGTGTTTCACTTTGCTTACAAAATAATTGATGTAACCCACAATTACTAGTAACTACAATAACTCTTTACTCAGATCAATTGCCTGCAAAAACAATTTCTCCCCTGTTTCAAGTCCAAAATGCCAAATTCCTGTGAAAAATTGCTAATATTCACAACTAAATAAGGTTTTCTAGATACATAACAAGCAATTTCAAATTTGATCAAGTAGTTTCAGGAATGGAGCTGAACAGCTTTGTGGTACACATGATGAAAACAATGTTTCTCCATCAAAGTGGGGTGAGACATAACTAACAAAATTAATCGTGAATCTTAAATTACTTTTCATAGTCAGTATTCTTCTAAAATTACCTGTGATTTTTTACCCTAGGGTTGACCCCTTTACACCACACAACCCAGTCAGGTCTGTTATGTTCAGGAATCAAATCCATACAGGAAATAGTCTCCAAGTAATCAGCACTGGCATTCTTTATCAGGCCTATTAAAAATGCAAAATTCAAAATATGTAATACTGGAGTTCAACTGGAAAATCAAATAGCAGAGAAGATATGCAGTACAAAATGGAAGCAAAAAATGTACATTGTAGATCTGGTATTTTCTAGCACATTTAGAGTTATCAAGAATGGTTTTCATGGAAAAATTACCAAAATTAAAAAATCTTCATGCTATATTTTAACTGAAATCGAAGTTAACATCTTTCAAAGCTACAGAGTTTATTGTTCCTTTTCAAAGAAAAAGTATTTTATCACCGATTGTTGTTTATTTACATTGTACATCATATTTCAATGAAATTCCTTAAACTTAACTCATTCAGCAAAATGTTCAGATTAAAGATTTTATCCAGTATAGACAGGCATTTGCTTTATACAATTCAAAGAGTGAAGAAACTAAAAGATATAAATTTATTCTATTATTTTTAGTTTGACCAGGATTTCTGTTTTTTCTTTTTCTTTCAGGACTGACTTCAACCTACCTGTTAATGGAGGCGTTGTGTCCACCATGACTCCTTGAGATGTAATGATACTTGTATACCCCAACACATTCACCATCAGGAAGTTAAAATAATGAGTCATGTTATGTTTCAGCTTCATCTCTTCATACACAAACTGCTTTGTCTTGCCAACACCCAATCTCTCATAATGTTCATACAGTCCAGATCGTGATCTCTTGTAATGGTGTCCCTCTATCCCTTCGACAAGTTCACAGATGGCATTTCCAAAGTCATAGTTGAAGCTCATACATTTAGTGTGTGGTAAGTTGGCACACATTCTGGCACAGTCACCAGGAGAATTCTGCTTTGAGTCAGGACCAGCTTTTGGTGCTACTAATTTTCCTGTACGTGATCCTGTGAACATCATCTTCAGTACTTTGTGGTTGAAAGGATCATAGCCTTTAAAGTTAAGATATGTTATTAAACAGCCTGTCTATTTCTTTTCTTATTTGTAGGAAGAACTACACATGTATGAATAAAGTCTATATGCTAACATTTTCAAACCAGCTAGTGCTATTCATAATGATCATAAACTGTGAAGATATTAACTTTTTTTATTCCAAGTCTGATAATATTTAACATTGTCTAGCCAATCAAATCATAAGTGACAACGACAGTTCTCAGACTTACAAATTTTGAATTAATAAGGGTAGAAAATACTGCATGTTTAGTAAAGGTAACAAGAAAACTACCAAACTGGAATGATCAATCTAATATATACCCCCAAAATGACAAAGACATTCTGAAGAAATTGAAGATCAAAACAGTTCTCCCTTGGTACTTGCCATTCAACAGAAATGGTTGGTTAAATCAGATTTTAAAGTTATCGATACTTTCACTGTAAGTTTCATTTAGAATTTTGTACCAAGATCAAATGTGTGCTGTTGTTCATTCATTGCCACATCGTTCCAGCTGACCACCTGATCTCCATAAATATCTTTCCCAAATCCTACTCCCACCCTCGAAGTTGTCAGTTCTGAATCCTCATACACTGTCACAGAGGCTCGTAGTACATCAGGGTTACTAGAGGTCGTGTACTCCTCTTGGAAACGACCTCCTGGCAAGGTCACATCATAGGTTGGTAGGTAACAGCTTGCCCTGGACTTGGCTCCAGAGTCATTCTCAGCAATAACAGTGAAATAGAGGGGAACTCCAGAAGCTCTCAGTTTCTTCAAAGTATCAAATTTGTGTTAATTCTAAATGACTTTAAATGGTCTTTGTAATCAAAATGGAAAGCAAGACACTTTCAAAACAACAAAAGCTAACATGTAAATATTAATTATCCAACATATACAGTAAACTTTATGTTTATGAAAGAATATTTCTATAATGAGAATCTTAAAAAAATGATTTGAAAATATATAATTAACAAGTTGTTGAAGTTTTTCTTCATCGAGCGGAATGACTATTTGATTTTATATTTATTAATGTCACTTTGGAAATTAAATATTAAAATTCACGTTTTTGGCTGCTATTTAAAAGAATCTTACTTCTTTAACAATTGTAGATGGTCCTCCAAGTTCTTTTCTACTGAGAACATCACTTCCTCCTGGCACTGTTCCAACATCTAAAAATAGCTTGACCTGACATCTGTCATCTGCTGCTCTGATTGCAATCTCAAAACGTGGCTCTGTGTAATCCAGTAATGGTAACTGTCGTACTTCACATGGGGGAGTTCCTCTCTTTTTCTGAAATAGATAGCAACAAAATATCATATTCAAAATATCCTGCCAAATAAGTTATTTTTACTTAATCAGGGAAAAAGGTCAACTGCAGATGTCTTTATCTGACATAGTCTAACAGATGCATTTATTATCACATAAAGAAGATGATCAGTTATATTACAAAATATTGAGCGAACCAAATTGATTTTAATTTTGATAAAAGAATAAAGTTTTTTTTTTTATAGAAACTATTTCAGTTAAAACATATTTATTTATCCTTGATTGAGAAACACGCTTAATTGATGCTTATATGAATCCCTCACAAGTTAGCAGATTGCAAGTGTGGTCTTTTTATTTATCAGCCCCCATTGAGCTTATCAAAATCTACAAAGGGGTCTTTGACATGCATCAGGTATTGCTTTCCACATACACAGGACAACCTTTTAAAGGACTAGCATTGTTCCTCAAGACCATCCACACAAATGGCGTCAAGAGAGAGACAGAAAATTGGTTCATGAAATTTTACCCGGACAAGGGTTAAACTATTTAAATTTAAATATTAAAAGCTGTACATGTATGTGTCCAGAATATGGTAGTACGCAATGTTATATTTATGTATATTCTTAAATCCCTACATTTCCAGATCATATGTTTTTATCTTTTCTTCTTGGACCCATCTATTGTGATGATATTGTTATCACCTATTTTTCTGACACTCAGTGTGCATGAAATTTCTTACCCTGTCCATTGATGGGAAGTCAACAAAGTTATCAATATCTGGTGGGGAGGAATCCTCTTCCTCGTTGATGGTATCCACCATTTTCTTTCTGATGGTTGGTGTTCTGTAGCCCCAAATCTTCCTCTGGAACAGGACCTTTTTGATGGGACCAATAAAAGGAATTGGTATCTCCAGAGTGACTAAGCCCAGTAGCCTTATCTCTATTGGAGTGAGTTGTAGGTACATGGACATTCTATTGTATGAAAGGTTAATACATGAATAAAAATGCTTGATTTTATGGTAATAAACAATCTAAATGAAAAGTAAAATCTATACTCGATTGCTATTTGCTTCAATATCAACTTTGAATATAAATTATAAAGTTCAATATGAACTAGGAGGCAATAAAAGTGCATGAAAAGACAGAGAAAAATGTTTCTAAAAAAGAATATTTGAAAAGCACTAGTTATTTCCTAATTTCAATGTAAAAAAAATCCCGAATATAAGAACAAGAGTTGACACTAAAGTATGTCTCGCCTGTCGGCACCATCACAGAACTAAATTGCAGGGTCAAATGACATGGTGCCAGTTGCGTAGACCATAATCCCAACTGTCTGTATACCAAATATCAGATGCCTAGCTATTATACTTTTCACAAAATTCATTTTCCACAAAAGTCTAACAAAGGGATTTTTTGGCCCGAAAAAAAATCTAAGTTCACAGAGTCACTGAACCATGAAATTGGGGTCAGGGTCAAACGGCATGGTGCCAGTTGTGTAGACCATAACACCAACTGTCTGTATACCAAATATCAGATGCCTAGCTATTATACTTTTTTTGTAATTCATTTTCCACAAAAGTCTTACAAAAAAAGTTTACGCCGTTGCCGTCGCCACTGCCGCCACCAGAAAGTAATACCTATGTCTCGCCTTCAGCGACTAAAGTCGCAGGCGAGACAAAAACCAAAACAAGAGGCTCCCAGGAGCCTGAATCGCTCACCTGGTCTTGATGTTGACCCTATACTTTTGTAGAGCTAAATGAGCTGAACATTTAAGCAAGCAACAGCTTTTCTCTACCTGCAATAGTTTTCATTCTATAGGCCAAAAACACCATTTTTCACCTATAAGGGGCCATAACCCCTATAAGGAGTCATCTGACAACTTCGACCCTATGGAGAATTTTGTAGAGCTAAATGAGCTGAACATTTAAGCAAGCAACAGCTAATCTCTATGTGCAATAGTTTTCATTCTGTAGGCCAAAAACATGAAAAAACGCTATTTTTCAGGGGCCATAATAAGGGGTTATCTGACAATTTCAACCCTATGGAGACTTTCGTAGAGCTAAATGAGCTGAACATTTAAGCAAGCAACAGCTAATCTCAATCTGCAATAGTTTTCATTCTGTAGGCCAAAAACATGAAAAATCTTTATTTTTCAGGGGCCGTAACCCCTATGAGGGGTCATCTGACAAACTTCGACCCTATGAAGACTTTCGTAGAGCTAAATGAGCTGAACATTTAAGCAAGCAACAGCTAATCTCTATCTGCAATAGTTTTCATTCTGTAGAACAAAAACATGAAAAATCGCTATTTTTCAGGGGCTGTAACCCCTATAAGGGGTCATCTGACAACTTCCACCCAATGGAGAATTTTGTAAAGCTAAATGAGCTGAACATTTAAGCAAGCAACAGCTAATCTCTATCTGCAATAGTTTTCATTCTGTAGGCCAAAAACATGAAAAATCGCTATTTTTCAAAGGGCTGTAACCCCTATAAGGGGTCATCTGACAACTTCGACCCTATGGAGAATTTTGTAGAGCTAAATGAGCTGAACATTTAAGCAAGCAACAGCTAATCTCTATGTGCAATAGTTTTCATTCTGTAGGACAAAAACATGACAAATCGCTATTTTCCAGGGGCCGTAACCCCCATAAGGGGTCATCTGACAACTTCGACCCTATGGAGAATTTTGTAGAGCTAAATGAGCTGAACATTTAAGCAAGCAACAGCTAATCTCTATGTGCAATAGTTTTCATTCTGTAGGACAAAAACATGAAAAAACGCTATTTTTCAGGGGCCATAACCACTATATGGGGTTGACTGACAACTTCGACCCTATGGAGACTTTCATAGAGCTAAATGAGCTAAACATTTAAGCAAGCAACAGCTAATCTCTATCTGCAATAGTTTTCATTCTATAGGCCAAAAACACTAATTTTTCACTTTTAAGGGGCTGTAACCCCTATAAGCGGTCACCTGACAACTTCGACCCTATGGAGACTTTTGTAGAGCTAAATGAGCTGAACATTTAAGCAAGCAACAGCTAATCTCTATCTGCAATAGTTTTCATTCTGTAGGCCAAAAACATGAAAAATTGCTATTTTTCACCTTTAAGGGGCCGTAACCCCTATAAGGGGTCATCTGACAACTTCGACCCTATGGAGACTTTAGTAGAGCTAAATGAGCTGAACATTTAAGCAAGCAACAGCTAATCTCTATATGCAATAGTTTTCATTCTGTAGGACAAAAACATGAAAAAACGCTATTTTTCAAAGGGCTGTAACCCCTATAAGGGGTCATCTGACAACTTTGACCAAATGGAGACTTTTGTAGAGCTTTTGATGCTGAATCAGTAGCGTGGCCTCAGATTTCCTCTATCTCTTATACTTTTTGATTTATAAGCCAAAAACAGTAGTCTGACCCCCCTAGTCTATTTTTAGTAACGGCGGCCATGTTTTTTAACGGATCAAAAATCAAAACAAAAGTTTGGTGCAGGACACCCTAAGGATCATTCATACCAAGTTTCATTAGATTCTGTTCAGTAGTTTCAGAGGAGAAGATTTTTGAAAAATTGTTAACAGACGACGACAACGACGACGGACGCCAAGTGATGGTAATAGCTCACATGGACCTTCGGTCCAGGTGAGCTAAAAATGTTATTTCATTAATGCAGTTGGATTATAAAAATATTACTATAACATATTTAAAAGTCAAAATCATAAAATCTTTTAAAACAATCAAGCATCTACTAAAATAATTCATTAGTTGTTCCACCTTTTACTCAAAAGACTTCTTGCACACATTCATGACATTACCTTTTTTAATGAACTTACCCAACATCAAGAGGGAACTTGTTGAATCCAATTTCAGCTTTTGTTGGGAATCTTAGGTCCATGATTCTTCCTTCCAGCCTGAGTTTACCATACAAGAGGAACCCAATACCCAACTCAGCATAACAGGAGACACCTCCATATGGTGTAATTTGTGCATATGCTTTCATGTCCATCAGTTTAGCGCCAATCTCAAATTTCATTCCGTAATAAGCACCTGCTCCAAATTCTATGAAAAAGTTTCAACATGTGTTTTATTAGCACATATATTGGCAAAGTAAACAAACTAATAATTTTCTTGAGATATTCAACATTTTCAAATGTTTGTAGTACATCTGATGAGTTTCAATAGATTCAAATGGGCAAAGATGTACTGTCACCGTTTTTCGCGGGAACTAAATTTCACGGATTTTTTAAAATGAAAGATTTTTTTTTCACAGAATTCAATTTTAGCAATTATTATTATGTGACTTAAACTTTGCATATACTATTTACCAGATTTAATTTTCGCTGGTTTATATTTTTGTGAGTTGCCAAGTATCGCGAAAGAAGCAAAAATTAGATACTCGTGAAAAAAAACAAAACTTATAAGTTATGTGCATTTTAAGCAAGATGAGAAGTAGCTATTCATTATTTTCTAAGATAGAATTATAACTGATGTTTTGACAAACATGTAAATGTTAAATGTGATGCAAATTCTCAATTATCTGTGATAGGTTAAAAGAAAGGGTGTATTTCTTGAATATAAATCTCCCAAATGACTTAAGAATGATACATACCAAATGTCATAGTAATGAATCCACCTAGGACATAGATCTGTTGGACTTGGAAGAAGATGACTTGTTGTTTGGGGAAGCTAAAATCTCCCTTTATTGGAACATCAAATGTCTTCAGAATGTCAGATATACCACCATTAAGGATCTTGTCTATAAACTCTGATAACTGAAAGGGAAAAAAAGGAAAGAGAAAATAAGATATGCAAATTGAAATAAATGTTTGTCTATAAACTTGACAAATGAAAGGGGAAAACTGAGAAAACAGAGGTAAGTTTTAACATGTCAACTGCAAAATATGAGGTTAACATACAAAATACGTACAGTATATTGTTATTTTCACAGGTCAACAGAAATCGTGTTATAAATCCAGCAAAATATCCATCTTATGCAAATTGTACACAAACACTTTCACAAACCACACAAAAAATAACACAATAACCACAAAAATCTTATGACACGAAAAATAACCTGCTATACAGTATACAGCTGACTCCCATTTAAGTTTAAGCTGCCACTTAAGATAAAAAAAAAATCTTTCAAACATGACTAAATAAATCAGTTTACTGGCATTTGATTTTTGTTAACATCCAGCCAATTATATATTCTCACCAGTGCTTTTGCCAAGTCTTTCAGTTGCAAACCAAGTTCATAGATCAGTATAGGGTCTATATTCTTCAGCTCAAACATAGATGCCATGTCTCCTATTGTCATGTTAGCCAGTTTTTCACCCAGCAGCTTGACTCCAGCATTGCTTAGACCCCTGCCCACAACAAACATCTGGTCTGTACGTCCCTTAATGTCTGCAACACCACCCATCATAGAAGCTATAGCAGATCCTGACGGAAAAGAAAAGTATCAATCATAAGGTAAGAATATACATTATATATAGTTACAATACAGTTTTATCATGTGACCTAAATTTTACTGTGGCCTGGGTGGCCGAGTGGTCAAAAGCGCTGATTTAATTACCACACTATTGATCACTAGCCGATCACCTCTCAGCTGGTGTTCAAGTCCCATTTGTATTTAACAAAAAAGGGACTTCCCCAACTGTATGTGATTAGGTTTGTCAGTTACCTGCCCAAGGGCGGTTGTTTCCTCCTGGTATTCTGGTTTCCTCCACCATTAAAACTGACCACCCTACATGGCCCAGGTGCATCGATAAAAGGCACCAACACACTCACATTTGAATTTTATAATAACCTTAATTTGATGTGCACTTATTTTTGTATTCCATGTAAATGTAATCAATTTACAGATTTTGCAGAACTTCTTCTGATGAGTCTTGAATAGACGAAACACGCGTCAGGCATAGCAAAATTTATTGTCTGGAACTTTGTTGTCATTTGTATTTTGTATTAAAGTCTGATAATTTTTGCAGATGCTTTTGTAAAAATATATACTCACACACACTAAGTACACTCATATAAATGCTGTCTTTAAATATGTCATGAATGTTTTATTTTTTTTCATTTTAAAATATTTGTTCAATCTAGTTAGTCTGAATACTTTTAATATGGCTTTTCTCAAACTTGTTTGAATCAAAACCCTGTTTAATAGAAATACAAATGACAACAAAGTTCCAGACAATAAATTTTGCTACGCCTGACACGCGTTTTGTCTATTCAAGACTCATCAGAGGCCCTCTACCAAAAATAATGAATATTATGAAGTTATTTCTTTAAAATTCTATTGAAAATTGACTGTGATGGTGTTTAAACTCAACTCCTGCATGCCCTTTCTCAACTAAGGTCATTTTCAGACCAAAAAGAATTAACTTGAGTGTTGACATAATTCACAATTATACCTCCTTCCACAGATATTGATGGCGCTCCTTCTCCTGAGGCCACAATAGCCGCTGGGTTGTTTTTACCGAGAGCTTTGAGTGCTGATCTAGCTCCTATCTTTTTATCTCCTGGTGATATCTCAATCTCTTGCAAATTCTTCAGGACCTGTTCATGCTGTTAACAAAGATGAAAAATCTGTCAAAGTCAAAAAGGCCAGATTTTGTTAAACAGTAAGTTGGTGAGTGACAGACCTGAAATCCAATCCAAAATTATGGGACCCCACCCTGATGATGTATACCAAAGATCAAGTGGCTGTGATAAGTATAGTTGCTGAGAAAATTGGTACAAAAATTTCTTCCCCCCCCCCAACATGGCACCGCCCAGCATTCACAAAAGGAAATTAAAGTTTGTTTTTGCCTACAAAAACGATGTCTCCCCCCGTTTCCCCAAAAAGTTCTAAGTTCAAAGGACCATAACTCCCACAAACATTTGAGGATCAAAATTTCCTGGTAATATGCACAACTACATATGATTTTCTTCCTATATACCAAGTTTCATTGAATTAGGTTCAGTAGTTTCAGAGGAGTTGCGCTGACAAGATGATAAATGAGGATTTTCAGCAATTTTCCAAGTTCAAAGGGCCGTAACTCCTACAAAAATTTGAGGATCAAAATTTCCTGGTAATGTGCACAACTACATATGGTGTCCTTCCTATATATCAAGTCTTGTTGAATTCGGTTCAGTAGTTTCAGAGGAGTTGCGCTGACAAGATGATAAATGAGGATTTTCAGCAAATTTCTAAGTTCAAAGGGCCACAACTCCAACAAAAATTTGAGGATCAAAATTTCCTGGTAACATGCACAACTACATATGGTGTCCTTGCTATATACCAAGTTTCGTTGAATTCGGTTCAGTAGTTTCAGAGGAGTTGCGCTGACAAGATGATAAATGAGGATTTTCAGCAAATTTCTAAGTTCAAAGGGCCATAACTCCCACAAACATTTGAGGATCAAAATTTCCTGGTAATATGCACAACTACATATGGGGTCCTTCCTATATACCAAGTTTTGTTGAATTCGGTTCAGTAGTTTCAGAGGAGTTGCGCTGACAAGATGATAAATGAGGATTTTCAGCAAATTTCTAAGTTCAAAGGGCCATAACTCCCACAAAAATTTGAGGATCAAAATTTCCTGGTAATATGCACAACTACATATGGTGTCCTTCCTACATACCAAGTTTTGTTGAATTCGGTTCAGTAGTTTCAGAGGAGTTGCGCTGACAAACTTTGTGACGGACAGACGGACGGACGGACAGACGGACGGACGGACACGACAAAAACAATATGTCTCCCCACAAAAGTGGGGGGAGACATAAATATATCTAAGGTTGATACATGTATTTTTGAGCATAATACTGATGTAGAAAAAAAGGAATATACAATGTATGGCATTTTAGTTTTTGAGATGGATTTGACACTGCAAGTATCAGTCACCCTGGAAGGGTGAGTCTGATATGTATGTTGACCTGTTATTATTTGTATCACAGCCAGCATATATTATAGGTTTATGGTAATAAGTTGTAGAATTAAAATTCTTTAATAGTATTTTTACAATAAAAAGCTTCGCCGAGCGCAGCATGATATGACCACAGCATGTTGAACCCTGTACCTTTTAGGCCCAATATGGATAGTCAATTGTTCTGGACACATGCAGCCCATGGTGGACTGACAGAGGTTTTTGACACATGCAGCTTATGGTGGACTCACATTTTAAAAGCCTATTGTGGATTGATTAGTTTTGGTTACTGGAATTTTTTTATGAGGTTTGAACGAGTAAAAAAGTTTCAATTTTGGCCCCTTATTACATAGTAGGTGAGAAAAAAGGGGTCACAAAAATAATTCTCAATTTTGTATCCGCTATTTGACAAGAACATGCAAAAAAAATGTTCAAAATGGTACCACAAATAAAAAAATTTCCATTTTGGCCCTTTATTACGTAAGAGGGGGAAAAAGGGGGGGGGTCGCAAAAATTAATTTTTAATTTTGTATCGGCTATTTGATAAGAACAAACAAGCAAAAAAAAATTTCAAAATCGGACCAAAAATGAAAAAGTTTCGATTTTGGCCCCTTTTGACCCTACCGTAAATTACAAAAATGTACAAAACGGGGAAAAAGGGGGGTGTGTGAAAATTCATCAGGTTCAATCTTTTATTGTAAGAAACATTCTAGACAAATTTCACAGCAATAGGCCAACTAGGATTATAGTCATAGAGGAAAAAAAAAGCTACGCCAAGCACAGCATGATAAGACCGCAACAATTTAAACCCTGTACGTTGGAGGCCCATTATGGATAGTCTATTGATTTGGTCACATGAAGCCCATGGTGGACTTACAAAGCTTTTTGACACATGCAACCTGTGATGGACTTAAAAATGCATTTTTGACACATATATATTTACATTAACATCTAATACATAAAACCTCATTTATATACATTTATCAATTGACATTATTGGCCCTTTGACCCCTAATTTCTCAAAATCAGTTAAAGATTTTGCAAATTTCGATTAACAAATAAGGCAGGGATTTTCACAAGGAATCCAATGAAAAAAGGATTTGGAAAATTGGACCAAAAATAAAAAAAATGATTTTATGGGCGTGGCCTATCTTTAGCCCCCTGTGGCAATGGGGCTCCCGCAGGGTACCCCCTTCAGGTCGCAAGGTCACTTTTAAAAAGGGCCTGAGGTGGCAAGGTTGCTTTTAAAAGGCATATTTTGGCAGAGGTCGCAGGTCGTTTTTTGGCATAGGTCGATTTTATGAAGTGTAGGTCGGAAGTCGCCCTTTAAAAGCCCTCAGGTCGTTTTTAACCCTGCAGGAGCCACAGCAATGTAATGGTGAAATACATATCAAAATCATTGAAACATATAGTAAACAGAATTTTTTGAGCAATTCAACAAAAAAAGAATTTTCAAAATTGAATGAGTAATAAACATTCTTCAACAGTTTTGTCAATACACCTGTTTTAGCCTTTTTTGGCCCTTTTTTACAAAACAGTAGGGGCCAAAAACCCAAAATACAAAACCAACATTCCTTTAGTGGATATAATCATCATATTAAAACTTCATAACAATTGGTTGGCCCTCTACAACTTAATTTTTGGTATAAAACTATTTGCCTTGACAAACTTGAAAAAAATGCGTTTTTGGTCCCTTCGACCCCTAACTTTTCAAAAATGGTAAGAGATATTGCAAATCCAATTGAAAAACTCAGGCAGGGAATTTCACAAGGATTCCAATAAAAAAAAAGATTTTGAAAATCAGACCACAAATAAACAAGAGGCTCCCAGGAGCCTGAATCGCTCACCTGGTCTTGATGTCGACCCTAAAAAGACTTTTCTAGAGCTAAATGAGCTGAACATTTAAGCAAGTAACAGATTTTCTCTATCTACTATAGTTTCCATTCTGTAGCCGTAGGCCCAAATCATGAAAAAACATTATTTTAAGGGCCATAACCCCCATAAGGCGTCATCTGACAACTCTGACCCTATGAAAACTTTTGTAGAGCTAAATGACTGAACATTTAAGCAAGCAACTGCTTCTCTCTATCTGCTATAGTTTTCATTTTATAGGCCAAAACATGAAAGAACGTTATATTAGGGGCCGTAACCCCTATAAGGGGACATCTGACAACTTTGACCCTATGGAGACTTTGGTAGAGCTAAATAAGCTGAACATTTAAGCAAGCAATAGCTTCTCTCTATCTGCAATAGTTTTCATTCCATAGGCCAAAAACATGAAAAAACGTTATTTTAGGGGCTGTAACCCCTATAAGGGGTCATCTGACAACTTTGACCCTATGGAGACTTTTGTAGAGCTAAATGAGCTGAACATGAAAGCAAGCAACAACTTTTCTCTATCTGTCATAGTTTTCATTCTATAGGCCAAAAACATGAAAAAATGCTATTTTTCACCTTTAAGGGGCCATAACCCCTATAAGGGGTCATCTGACAACTTTGACCCTATGGAGACTTTTGTAGAGCTAAATGAGCTGAACATTTAAGCAAGCAACAACTTTTCTCTATCTGTCATACAGTACGCCCAGGGACTTATGACTACCATAGTCCCAATCCGACAAGGTGTCCGGCGAATCCGACAATTTTGACACCTGTGGTTTTATTACCTAATGTCCCGGTCAGCCAGCCTGACCAGAGGTCATAAATATGTACCTGATTAACTAAATTAATGTTACCTGTCAACACTTAATTATGTGATTAAGATTGAGTTATAAGTAAAATTGAAAAGGTTATTATTAATTATGTCTGTTCATTTCCAAATTGAAGGTATTAATTATTATATATGATATTTTTGTTGGAAGACCCGTAAAAGCGGTCAAGCAACGATGTTCCAATATATTATGCCTTCGATTGGATTTCAAATTTTAGATTGGAAGTGTCTATGAAAAAGGATTTTTAGAGGTTATGCTACAGCTTTACACTACTTGAGATGTAATACACTTATTCATTTTGATTTTCAAGACCCGTAAAGCGGTCATGCAACGATGTTGAAAACTTTATCCTCATAGCCGTCAATCACGTATCGGCGATGTATACTCTTTGGTATGAAGTTTAATACTTCATTTCTTTTTAAAACTGTCACTAGAAGGAAATAGAACTTAGTCAAAAAGACCCAGACGTAATTATTCATTCTGCCACATTGCTTTCTTGCAGTCGCGGCCGCCGGTTTGACAAACGACTGTCAGCAAGATTACGCGGCCCTGTACCATGCATGGCGGACACCTGTAGTTTATAATAAAACTCATTTACTTTTGGTAAACTTTATAAATACGTGTTAATAAATACGATAAGAACTTATCATATTTACGTGAATTTTTTTTCAAATACCAAAAAGTCCTGCATTCACCAATCGTGAAAGTTCAGAATTAATATTATTGTACGATTTTAATTACCGGTATATACTACGCTTATGCCATCGAATATGATTATATCAGCTTTTATCCAGAAACAATAAATCCCTGGTTTGTAATAATTTTAATTTGTTGGTAAATTCGAAAGAATGCAAATATTTATTATAGACCCGAAGTTTGCATGTATGCAAGAATAGTTACAATATAGCTCGGGCCAGGGTTTAGCTTCACTTTTATCTACGTTTTGGGGATTGAGTTCTTTTCCTTTGTTAATTTTTTGTTTTGTTTCTGACCTTCCAATATTTTTATTAGAATGCTGCTGATGTGAGGTTATATTTCCATGTTACCAAATTTACCGTTCTTCATATCGCTTTGGTATTTAATAACAGTCGATCCCATTTCAAAATTATTTCCAATTTCGAAACATCTGACAGTCAGGTCTACAAAATTATTTTTGTATCATTTATTCCTGTAAACAGCAAAATTAAATGCCGATTCCCTATAAATTAATATTTGGCAAAGATTAATTTATGGTCTTTTAATCTTGTTTAACCTTGCTACTTCCGTTATTCTTAGATTGATTACACTATCAATTATAATTTTTATGCAATTTACAACATCAATATAAACTATCAACCTAATTAACTCATCCCCAAAACCTGACTTTGGATGAGGTAATTAATGGACACACCGGAAACGTTTTATGATCTTTTAAAATTTAATTTGTATACGACTTGACCCGTGGCCGGCACTTGCAACACAGTTTAGATTATTAAAAGCAATTAGGTTATGATAATTAACAAATCAATATCTGCCTAACTTTAAATACACACACCAAAAATGTTTTGTAATCTTTTATTCGGAAAACTGCTTTCTTATTCTAAAATTCATAACTGAAAGACCGTTTAGACGGCAGTCAAAGGCTTGCGACAAAGTTAACTTCTGCGGATTTTAAAAACGACGATGATTTTGACTGAAATGAGATGAACAGAAACGATTGTTAAAATTAATATTGCGAAATTGAATTAAAAAGTTAAATTTTATGAACTTTTTGGAAAGAAAAAAATATTTTCAAGCGTCAAAGTCCACCGGTCGGGACTTGCGCCAATGTTAACGTAAGCGGCTGATCAGTCTTTTAAGAATTACGTACATTATATTTGTGACAAATTGAATATTTTTAGTAAATGAATTAGGTTTTTGTAACAAATTATCATTTAAAATTTATAAAGCAGATTTCTAATTCTCGAATGCATAACTGAAAGACGACAATCAAAAGCTTGCGACAAAGTTAACTTCTGCGGATTTTTCATTCACTTAAAAACGACGATGATTTGGACTGAAATGAGATGAACAGAAACGATTTTTAAAATTAATATTTCGATATTGTATTAAAAATTTATTATCTTATTAACTTTTTGGAAAAAAAAAAAAATTTTCAAGCGTCAAAGTCCACCGATCGGGACTTGCGCCAAAGTGAACGTTAGCGGCTGATCAGTCTTTTAAGAATTACGTACATTATATTTGTGACAAATTGAATATTTTTAGTAAATGAATTAGGTTTTTGTAACAAATTATCATTTATAAAATTTATAAAGCAGATTTCTAATTCTCGAATGCATAACTGAAAGACGGCAATCAAAGGCTTGCGACAAAGTTAACTTCTGCGGATTTTTCATTCACTTTAAAACGACGATGATTTGGACTGAAATGAGATGAACAGAAACGATTGTTAAAATTAATATTTCGAAATTGTATTGTAACTGTATTCAACAGTTAATATCTCATTAACTTTTTGGAAAGAAAAAAATATTTTCAAACGTCAAACCACCGATCGGGACTTGCGACAAAGTTAACGTTAGCGGCTGATCAGTCTTTAAATAACTACGAATATTCGTGAGAAATTGAATATTTTTAGTAAATAAAAAAGTTTTTGTTACAAATTATCATATCAAATTACGGCCGATGTTCCATCACAAATTTAAACATTTGTAGTGTTCTAAAAATAGACTTGTAACTGAGCAGGTATTATTGATTTATGCAAATTGATGTTGGCCCCATACTAAGAAAAACAAACATATACATCCTTGAATTTGCATCATTTTAAGAAGTTTCTTGCATTGTACAGCATAAAGAGGAAAAAGAGTGATCTAGTATATGATTTATTGGAGTAGATGAATGCCTGATTACATTGTTTAATCAATGTACGCAACTTCGTTGGTATTTTAAACCGGGATTTTAAAATAAGTTTGTTTAGAGATCCGAGAAAGAGACTGGCCTGAAATAAAATGATGCAAGAAAATAACTGCTATTAATTAATTTATTGATTTCAATCCTTATTTATAAAAGAAATTCCTAAGATATTCAGAATTGAAAACTTATCAACACATAATTTAAGTTTTCGTCATTTTTTCATTCCTTGTCCGTTTTACTGACACCAAACTTGCAAGTACAAAATGTAATATTGATATTCCGTACATTGAAATAAGAAACCTCAAAATAATAAATACCAATTTACTAATACAATCTAACAAATTTCTCTAAATCACTTAATTATGGTTCACCGTTTTTACAGGTAAACCAATTACGATCTCTTACCTGTTTTCCAATTAGGTTAGGTGATTTATGACCTCTGACCCAGTCTGACCAGGTGTCGATCATGCTGTGATTACCTACCATAAAAATGTCCCTGGGCGTACTGTAATTTTCATTCTATAAGCCAAAAACATGAAAAAATGCTATTTTTCACCTTTAAGGGGCTGTAACTCCTATAAGGGGTCATCTGACAACTACGACTCAATGGAGACTTTTGTAGAGCTTTTGATGCTGAAGCAGTAGCGTGGCATCAGATTTCATCTATCTCTTATACTTTTTGATTTTCAAGCCAAAAACAGTAGTCTGACCCCCCTGGTCTATTTTTAGTAACGGCGGCCATGTTGTTTGGACGGCGGTCACCATTTGTGCAATCTTGGTAGAGGACATCCCATAGATAATGTGTGCAAAGTTTCAAAGCAATCCCTTCTGTCGTTTCAGAGGAGAAGATTTTCAAAGAAAAGTTAACGACGACGGACGACGACGGACGCCAAGTGATGGCAATAGCTCACATGGACCTTCGGTCCAGGTGAGCTAAAAAGTCGATTTTTTGGGTGTGGCCCCTTTTTGACCCCATATAGCAATGTAACAGTGCAACATACATCAAAACTGTTGTTGCATTTTGTTGACAGAATTTATTGAACAATACAATGAAAAAAGAATGCTCAAAATCGGATGGAAAATAAACGTTATACAGCAGTTTTGATAAAACACACATTTTTCCCCTTTTGGCCCCTTTTTTCTAAAACAGTAGGGGCCACAAACCCCAAATACAATACCAACCTTCCTTTAGTGATAACAAACATCATATCAAATTTTCAAAACAATCGGTCAACATTTACTCAAGTTATCGCACGGAAACCAAAGTGTCCACAGACAACAACAATGACGACGACGCCGACGACATCGCCATAACATAATACGATCACAAAAAATTTGCGGTTGTATAAAAACATGGCAGAAATAAACCAAATATTTCTTTTTATAATGCACCCTTTATGACAGGAGTGAACATTACCTCAAACTGTTTGACCTGACCAACAAAGGCCTCTATTTCATCTCCTGATGCTTTTCTCTCTGTTAATATCCTCATTCCTTCCTTAAAATCAGCTGGATTTGGTCTGAAAGTTTTTTAAAAATGTTAACTTTAAGCATGTACTTGTCCATAACATGCAAATAGAAAGAACAAAGGAGCACCAATGGGGCTTTTAAATGTTGTCAGTCTGAAAATCAGAAATTGTACTTTGAATCTTAAATAAAGAATTTTCTTAATTTATCAAAGAGGTAACATGGTTATAAGTACCAAATGTAATAACAAGATAAAATAGGATTCCCTCCTTATTTTTTATTTTTTTTTGCAACAAAATAACCAAGATTCAACCGACAGGCACCTGAACATATGTTTATGAGAAACTTGAAACTTTTTATTTCAACTTCATGACTATTTGGAAACTTACACAGTGATCTCCCTTCTTTTCCTTCTCCTACCAGAACAAGGTTTAGCCACAATGACTGGATTGGCTAGTTGGTAGGTGTGACAGAAATCCTGGGTGTCCAAGTAACATGCCTGGAGGGACATGGTTAGGGATATGGACCCAGCCTGGTTTGTCAGGGTAAAGTTCAACTGGAAACCTTCTCCATAATGTTCTGTCTGTTTAGCTCCTGAAAGATATTAAACAGTTTTTTAATGAAAATGTTATAAAGAATGTACATGTATAGAGTGATAAGAAGGTTAAATATAGAAAGGTGAGTTTATAACTGCTACTAACAAGGTTGCCACTATTTGTTGTTGCAAAATTCAAGGGTTTTTCCAGGACTTTTCAAGGGTATTTTAGTAATTTTCAAAGATGAAAATAGTCAACAAAATTTCAGTCCCCCAATGAAATTTTCTGTGAAACAGTTCAATCATTAACCTTTGAATGTGGAACTATCAAATTCAAGGGTTTTTCAAGGAAATTTTCATTTTTTTCAAAATTCAAGGTCTTTTCTAGGACCTTGAACTGACATATGAAATTCAAGGGTTTTTCCAGGTTTCAAGGATGTGTGGCAACCCTGTACTAAATCAAACTGAATGACTAAATAATTTTTGTCAAGCATAAAATCAGATACTGAAGGAATTTGTAAAATCTGCCCAAAAGAAAAAAAAATCAAAATCCTACAGTAGATTAAAGTTTAAAATAAATTTAATGACATTTTCAAACTGTAACCCTATTTCTTGTCAAAACACAACTTTTCACAAATTATTTTTTCGTAACAAACCTGTTATGGTAGCAAGACCAGACTTAGTTGCTTGCTTTCTCTCTACAGCATACTGGATCTCATCACACTTGGTTACAGTAAATACGACATTGACATTCCTCTGTCCAGATCTGAAGGTCAAGGGCATACAACATTCAAAGGTTTGACCAGAGGCAGCTGTAGGACAACCTAAAATAGGCATAAACTTGGTTAAAATTGAAGTGTTCTCCCCAGGCCCTTAAAGCATCATGGCAATGTGATGCTATCTGAAATTATCTTTAATGTATTCAATAGGGAATGTGATGCTTTTTAAAATTTCAAACCAAAAGATGCTATTTTGAAAAATTTCAAATGCCAGGATGCTATAAGAAATATCTGGGGAGAACACTGAATTGTTATCAGTGTTGCAGTCTTCCATAGTGCTCTGTTTTGCTTCCCTTTTTTAAGTTGCAAGTGCTTTTGCAAAAAAATACTTTAGAACTCCAATTTACATGTAGTATAGCCAGACTAAAAGTCTTTTGCTTACGTATACAAATTTTAAGAAGGCCTTCTTAAATTGTTTTCAGCAATTACAGGTAAGAAAAGAATTCAGAGAAGATAACTTTTTTTTAGTTTTTTAGTGTGATTTTAATCTTGTTCTAGTACCTGTAACTGGATCACTTCCAGCTGCTATTGTGCACTCTGTGATCTTCCAGAAATCAAATGATAATCCTGTAAAGAAGTACATTTGCAGTATTGAAAATTTATAGGTACATGTATATACATTTTATAATCCTATAAAGAAGAGCAGACAAAATTAGAAGTCAATTGAAAACATCAATAAAAAGGAAAAAAAAATGGGTCAAAGACAGAAAAGGCCAAATTTCCTTTCACAGGAAGTAAATGAGCCACAGACCTAAAATCAAATCCCACATTATGAAAGCCCATGCTGATGCTGCATACCAAATATCAAGAGGCTGTGATTAGTAGCTGCTGAGAAAACTGTAACGAAAATTTTCTATTATTGAACATAAATGTCAAAAATAAACTAAGTCTGCAAGCAGGAAGTAGGTGAGCGACAGACCTGAAATCCAATCCCACTTTTAGAGCCCAAGCTGATGCTGCATACCAAATATTAAGAGGCTGTGATAAGTAGTTGCTGAGAAAACTGTTACGAAAATTTTCTAGTTTTGAACATTAATATTAAAAATTAACTAAGTAGGTAAACAGGAAGAAGGTGAGTGAGAGACCTGAAATCAAATCCCACGTTATGGGCCCCACTCTGATGCTGTATACCAAATATCAAGTGGCTGTGATAAGTAGTTGCTGAGAAAACTGTTACGGAAATTTCTTCCCCGAATGCATTCATCATTTTATAACCTGGATTTTTCACTTGTGAAAATTCGGCCAAAAACATGAAAACTTTGCATATAAGTGTCCAAATAAAAGCTTGTGTTTTGTTAATTAAAGATGTTTGAAATGTTATACCTAATTATATACTCTACTTGTACAAAACATTCAAAAATGATTTTAGGATCAAATTGACACTTAGTCTAGACATTAAAATTTCTACAAATTTTATATTACACATAGCCTTAAATTGGAAAAAAATTGATTTATTTCAAAACTGTACCCTTGAATGGCATCATATCTTGTAGCTGATCACAAGAAGAAAACAGGAGATCTGAAGTCTTCATTAGGTTATACTCATTCTTGCAAGGTGACTTTCCTGCCTCAAAACAGATACTGATATCCATATCTACTGTAAATTTGTTTTGTGAAGGAACACTGTGGACGGCAAACCTGTGAAAAACAAATGGTTCATAAATGTTGAATCACGGTTGACCAATGTCATAACAATAAAATATTTAAGAATGGATTGAATTTACTTAATGTAAAATTATTGAAATAGAAATCGGCATATTTGTCATTATTACAAGAAACTAACAAATAAAATATTGCCCCTAAAAATAACCATTATAACACTGAAAAATGCTGTCATTTAGATTTATAAATGCACACCTCAGCTTAGTGGATATATATAGCTTGCAACATTACCAACAAAAGTTAAGATTCTAAGCTAGGGTATTTGAAATATAACTTACTTGACTCTGAATACACCGTGCAGTTGGATTTCTTCTGATGTTCCTAGAGATAAAAGACAAATTAATAATTACAAACAAAATAATCATATAATCAGGTTAAAACTATCCAAGTTTCTTTAAATTCCTTTCAGCAGTTTCATTGGAGTTGAAATTCCCTTCAGTTGTTCCATAAGAGTTGTATCCACCAGATAATAAATCAAGATTTTGGCAAATTTCTAAGTTTAAACTTCCACAAAATTTTGTCAATCAAAAAATCCCAGTAAGATGCACAACTACATATGGTGAACTTTTATCATACCAAGTTATTTAAAAATGAGTTTACTAGATTAAGAGGAGTTGTTTACACAATCTATGATCACAGACTAGTAAAAAACGTTATATATCTTCAAATTCTAAAGATATAATTTATCCCCTATCAATTAAATATTGAGTATAAAAAAATGACACAATTTACACTTTCCTTTCAGCTCTGAGATTCTTTTAATCTACACTACATACCCCATTTATAATTGAGGAGTTGTATCTCATGTTGTAGATCCTCTATGGTGACAGTCAGGGTGTACAAACAGGTATTGAGGTCCACTGAGGTATGAATTGACCTCTTCAGAAGGTCCACCTCTACACAGCAGTCCACAGAACTACAGGAAGCAGGGATGTGGCAGGCCAGAGGTCCTGTTAGGGGCTCTCCTGTAGTTGTCATGTTAGTACATTCTGAAAATTAAGGTTAATTGTGAAATGCACACTGAATAAGGTTAACTGTGTATCAAAATGTTTTCATATATTTCCTTTAAAATCAATTACCAAATGACCCATCATTCAAATGCATTTAAATATTACATGGTATACTTATCAAGTCTGTTTCAGTTCAAAGGATTAAGATCAACATTCACAGTGCTGTACTTTAGACAGTTGTGTGATTTTACCCAACATTTCTTTACTGGAGTAATATTGATAAAGCCAGGAAGAATGAATACTATAAAAAAACAATGACTTTCTTAACAAGAAAATATAATTTAGAGATAGTTATACGATCATTAACAAATAAAATTCCAGACATACCACTATTCCATCCTTTGTTGTTAGGGATATATGGAGCTACGGATCTGTTACATTTATTTATTGGTCCCATGTAATCATTCAGACCAAGTTCAATAATTAGGTCATTGGCAGTAATGTCATCAACTGGAGAGGTTGTTGCTAGTCCTCTGTCAGTTAACCACTTAGTCAGAGAGAACTCTGTAAATTAAAAAAAAATATTGAATCTTTGACAAAGCTTTTGTGTTTACTATTTTTTGATGTTTTCTGTTCCTGGTTTAAGAAGGGGGGTCTATCTTTGACTGGGTTTGAATTATATGCATTTTATTTAGACTTTGGGTTGATTGCAGTACAATGAACAGAGCCAACTGGTCTCCTTGAAGGCTGCTGGCTGTTTTCCATTGTGGTTTTTTTCTAAATTACCCCTTGATATGTGAGCTGTGTTGCCTACACTTATTCAGCATCTCATTATTTTCTATTAAAGAGGCTCATGGGTCTCAATTTGCGCATCCTTTTTGCGAAGCTGTATTGGTAAATCCCTCTAATGTCTGTAGCATCATCACTGATTACATTAAACAACACACCTTATGTGCAAATTTGAAGAAATTCTATTGTTCAGTTATTTCTGTATGTCGTGTTTTACATTGAAATTCTCCTTTTCTTTATATTTTATGTGAAAAAATGCCAAAATTCCAACACTTTTTTTAATTTCATTCTTTTATTTGAACGGTGACCCCCTTTTTTTATTGACTCAATTTGACAAATGCATTAAAACACACATTCTTTGTAAATTTGAAGAAATTCTGTCGTTTAGATTTTTTTCTGTGTCATTTTTTAGCTTTAAATTATCATTTTCCTTTATAATCTATATAAAATAGATGGGAAATAGCCTATTTTGAGAACCTTAATAGCGGTCTTAAATGAACGGTGACCCCCATTTTTTGTATCATATTTTTTATCCATGCACAAAGGACTATAAGTGTGTCAAATTACAGAAAAATCTATAATTTCAAATTTAGACCCTCAAGCCCCCTTAAACAATGGTTTTCACAAACAAGCAAATGTGTCTTTTAATACACCGAAGGACTGTTCATTATATATCAGTTAAAATGGCATAGTTTTTACTACAAGTGTTTTCTTTGTTTAAATTATAATGAGTGTACTAAATTTCATAAAAACAAAATAACAGTTTCTTATTAATCAGTATGCAAAGGCAAACAGACAAACAGACAAATAGACAGACACACATCCCTAAAAACAGAATGTCCAAAAACATTTGTATGGGAGCTGTAATAAAATAAAAACTTGGCTGTGTTCATTAGGCCACATAAAAAAAATCATTAGCTTCTCAGGCCACTTTTCAAATTTTTTGATGAGGCAGGGAGGAACCTTTTTTTTATTTTCTTTGTTTTTTTCTTTAAAAAATTGTTGCTTCTCAGGCCATTTTTAAAATTTTTTGACGAGGCAGGGCGGCTCCTTTTTTTTTTTTTTTGCATGTTCTTTATACTGGTATATAAAACAAGAAATTGAAAAATTCTGTTTTATAAATGGGAAACTATTAAAAACCAACTTTTTGTATACATGTGTTGTCTTCTTTTTAATATATGTACTGCATATCTACAAATGAGAACCTCTGATGAGCTGTCATCCCATGAAAATGAATGCTTTAATACCTGTGATTTTGTGAAGACTTTTCCTGTGATTTTGCTGAGATTTAATGACTGTCTGATTTTAACACAGAATCATTTTCCTGGTATTCTGCTTTACTTTTAATTTTAATAAAGAATCATGTTGCTGAGATTTAGTTTCTTTTATGCAAAAATATTTGCCGGGAATTTTGATTTCAAGAAAGATAGATACCATGAATGGGGCATTCTAATGTCAAAAGTCTAAAAATGCAAAGACAATATACAAATACCAAAACGAATATAGATGGTTAATTTGGTTATGCTGTATAGACGATATTGAGATGTGGAATAAGTGTACGCGACACAACAAACATAAAACAAACAGGAATTTAAAAAATCACAATAGAAAACAGCCAGCAGTACTTAACATATCTACCAAACGCACTGATAGCTTCCGTTACTCTACAATTCATATTGATTTTATCAAATTCAATCTTGGACCTCCCAATGAAGGCATCGGCTGTGTATCCATCCAATTTGACAAAGGCTGCTGCATTGTCGGCTTTAATTGAATTTAACAAATCCCCAAGCGTACTCTCTGTCATATAATCGCAATGAATTGTCCACGGTATTATTGTTTTTCCTCCCGAGAGGACTTGACATGACACCAAAGACGATGCCATGAGGCGGAAGTAAAAAACTATGTAGATTTAAATCACCACGCAACGTGCTAAAGCGTGTTCATGAAAACGTTTCGCTGATTAAGATCGCAATCATAAATTTTACCGGTAACGGAAACAGACGCGAAAAATTTCCGGGCGGGACGCGGAACTGCCGATTTTTTTTTTTTTTTTTATATATGATAAAAAACAACGAATGCGGCGGGTTTTAGGGAGACGCGGCGGGGCCTGAGAAGCTAATGATATTTTTTTTTTGGCCTTAATAAAAACAAAATAATAGCAATTAATGTGCATGTCTTCTCCGGAGAATTTGCCTTAAAAAAATACTCACTATTATCAAGGAATCCACCAGCCATACTACACACAGTTTGGTTCAGTATAGTGTTGTTCAGGACTTGTACATTAAGGTGGCATGGTTCATTGGTCTCGTAACAGACAGACAGATTAACAGTCAGCTGATAGGCTTTCTCCAGGCTTAGCTTGTCAATTTTGTAGCTGAAAATACAATGAAATTTCATATCATAAACATTGTCATTCATGTATGGTGTAAATTCAAAATATTCTAAATAATAATCAAAATATAAGAAAATCTGTCAAAGTCAAAAATGGCCAGATTTCGCTAAACAGGAAGTAGGTGAGTGACATACCTGAAATCATATCCCACATTATGGGACCTCACCCTGATGCTGTATACCAAATATCAAGTGGCTGTGATTAGTAGTTGCTGAGAAAACTGTTATGAAAATTTCTTCCTCGCCCCCACGCCCGACATTCACCATTTTATAACCCGGATTTTTCAATCCGTGAAATGCGGCCAAAATACACACTCTGAAATGAATCTTTATAGATGTGCTTTAGCCAAATCCCAATTCATCTTCTATTTTAAAATATGCATTCAAGATTCAAGTTCATATGTTTTAACAAATTTATAAGTTTCATAAACAAATACCATTTACTTACATCATTTTCACAACTCCAAACAAACTGAATGTGTTTTCCATGTCTAAAAATAAACAATTCAAGTAAAATAAACATTTTTTATACATAATATGTTCTTTCTATTTCAATATTCTATGTTTCATGTAAGAAGGTAGCAAGTAAACACAGTTCAATATGAAAGGCAACATAAACTTGGATTGGGTGTCAGTGAGTCTATAAAAGGATAAACCTCCTCCTTGTAAAATTGAGCTCTAAATTCCTTAAATGACATTGAAAGCAATGAAGTTTTGCCTTGTAATGTGCTTTGTTTCTGTAAAGTTAAAGAGAGACGTTGCTTTTTTTAAATGCATCTCGCCAAGATATTGTCATAGGTTTTGTTATACATGTATTATGATGGAATTCAGGATCGAGATTTTGGACAGCATGCATTGTAACAAATTAATTTTCACTTCCAAATTAAGGTCCTAAAGCAAAAGTTTTTCAGATAGTTAAGAATTGTTTTACTTCCAAGCAGCACAAATTAGGCAATATCAAGGAGATGAACATAAATGAGGTGATACAAAAAATATTAAAATGATGATGGAGTGGGGAAAATGCAGAACAAGGCCCTTTCAGGGATGGGAGTATTGACAGGAAAAAGAAGGGACTAGTATACATAGGAACTGACAAACAGCCTCCTACATAGGGACAGGGTGATTCATTTGCTTAGGGAGAGGAGTGTTAAACAAGAGGCTCCCAGGAGCCTGAATCGCTCACCTGGTCTTGATGTTAACCCTATAAAGAACTTTGAAGAGCTAAATAAGCTGAACATTTAAGCAAGCAACAGCTTGTCTCTTTCAGCGATAGTTTTCATTCTGTAGGCCAAAAATGTGCAAAATGTTATTTATATTAAGGGCCATCTGAACACTTTGACTCTATAGAGACTTTTGTTAAGAGCTTAATGAACTGAACATTTAAGCAAGCAACCACTTTTCTTTATCTGCTATAGTTTTCATTATATAAGCCAAAAACATGAAAACACATAAATTTAGGGGCAGTAACCCCTATAAGGGGTCATCTGACAATTTCGACCCTGTGAAGATTTTTGTAGAGCTAGATGAGCTGAACATTTAAGCAAGCAACAGCTTTTTCTATCTGCAATAGTTTTCATTTTATAGGCCAAAAACACTATTTTTTGCCTTTAAGGGGATGTAACCCCTATAAGGGGTCATCTGACATCTTCGACCCTATGCAGACTTTTGTAGAGCTTATTGAGCTGAACATTTAGGCAAGCAACAGCTTTTCTCTATCTGCAATAGTTTTCATTCTATAGGTCAAAAAAACTATTTTTCACCTTTAAGGGGCTGTAACCCCTATAAGGGGTCATCTGACAGCTTCGACCCTATGAAGACTTTTGTAGAGGTTAATGAGCTGAACATTTAAGCAAGCAACAGCTTTTCTCTATCTGCAATAGTTTTCATTCTATAGGCCAAAAACACTATTTTTCGCCTTTAAGGGGCTGTAACCCCTATAAGGGGTCATCTGACAACTTCGACCCTATGAAGACTTTAGTAGAGCTTAATGAGCTGAACATTTAAGCAAGCAACAGCTTTTCTCTATCTGCAATAGTTTTCATTCTATAGGCCAAAAACACTATTTTTCACCTTTAAGGGGCTGTAACCCCTATAAGGGGTTCATCTGACAACTTCGACCCTATGAAGACTTTTGTAGAGCTTAATGAGCTGACCATTTAAGCAAGCAACAGCTTTTCTCTATCTGCAATAGTTTTCATTCTATAGGCCAAAAACACTATTTTTCGCCTTTAAAGGGCTGTAACCCCTGTAAGGGGTCATCTGACAACTTCGACCCTATGAAGACTTTTGTAGAGCTAAATGAGCTGAACATTTAAGCAAGCAACAGCTTTTTCTATCTGCAATAGTTTTCATTTTATAGGCCAAAAACACTATTTTTTGCCTTTAAGGGGCTGTAACCCCTATAAGGGGTCATCTGACATCTTCGACCCTATGAAGACTTTTGTAGAGCTTATTGAGCTGAACATTTAGGCAAGCAACAGCTTTTCTCTATCTGCAATAGTTTTCATTCTATAGGCCAAAACACTATTTTTCGCCTTTAAGGGGCTGTAACCCCTATAAGGGGTCATCTGACAACTTTGACCCTATGGAGATTTTTGTAGAGCTAAATGAGCTGAACATTTAAGCAAGCAACAGCTTTTCTCTATCTGCAATAGTTTTCATTCTATAAGCCAAAATCATGAAAAACCGCTATTTTTCGCCTTTATAGGGCTGTAACCCCTATAAGGGATCATCTGACAACTTCGACCAAATAGAGACTTTCATAGAACTTTTGATGCTGAAGCAGTAGGGTGGCATCAGATTTCATCAATTTCTTATACTTTTTGATTTACAAGCCAAAAACAGTAGTCTGACCCCCCTGGTCTATTTTTAGTAATGGTGGCCATGTTTTTTGTTGGATCAAAAATCAAAACACAAGTTTGGTGCAGGACACCCTAAGGATCATTCATACCAAGTTTCATTAAATTCTGTTCAGTAGTTTCAGAGGAGAAGATTTTTGAAAATTGTTAACAGACGACGACAGACGACAGACGACGACGGACGCCAAGTGATGGCAATAGCTCACATGGACCTTTGGTCCAGGTGAGCTAAAAATTGATATTAACACTAAAATTGGTACTCTAAGGTGAAACAAATGAAAGAAAGACACCCTTATCACTTTATATTCCTTACTTTAAAGAGGTGATATAATAGAGTACCTACCATATGACAGTTCATTGAGCTTAATTGTTGTCTGTCTCTCTCCTATCTGTAGTCTTAGACTGTTCCTACAATCCTCTATAATGAGTGATGCTTGGATAGAGGTACCCAGTACTGGGGTATCTATGCAACACTGGATCCCTGTACATGTTGAAGGTATGGAGCATATTATACTGGTCCCTGACAGATCTGGTACATTTACTTCATTAGGGCATTCTGCAAAAATATGTGGATTTGAAGGAAAAGGGCAAATTTTAACCTGTTCAAACTTACAAACATCATGATGTTATACAATTCTTGAATTTTCATATATATTGTACCCTTCCAGAGCACCAAAGTTTACTGTTATTAAACTTCTATCAAAAATGAAAGAATACGGAATATATTTGTTTGCATTGATGATTACTATTCAGTCAGTTGTTTTTGTCTGTTTTTATGTTGTCTGTTTCTTTGTTGTGTTCTTGTTTACTGGTTTTGTCTTTGCTCTTTCAGATTTTTGCCCCATTGGTACCTCTCGGGTTCTTTTCACGCATCAAAAGTATAACGAAAATTTACTAAATAGTGCAAAATTTGCAGTGTTTTTTTTTTAACTGGGCTACTTTCTATTTTGGATTTTTAAGTAAATAGTGTTTTATGGAGGTTGTTGCTTACACTTATTCCACATCTCATTATCATTTATTTGGATAAAAGAAGGTCTAGAAAATTTTCTCACCAGAATTCCAGTTGTTACTGCTGATCAAGAACTGACTGGTCTGGTTATAACATTGCTGATCAGACAGAAATCTGGCTATACCAAGGTCCTCCCTCAATTGGTATACAGCCCACTGTGGGAGGGTATCATCACCAACAGGTTCTGTAAGGTCTCTCTCAGCTAACCATTGGCTAAGGGAGAAATCTAAAAACAACATTCAATTTACATATTAACTTTAGCTAATAATTCTGTTTCAAAGTAAATGTCATAATTTAAAGATACAATGGTGTTGATTTATAAAGAGCTACAATTTACCGTTTCATCTTAATCAATCACTTGGATTATTATTTCATTTCACCCATCTAGATATTCAGATATTAAGCATAAGGGTTGCTTTTCATATCTAAAAGCAAAGCCTGCTGATTTTTGTTAAGATGCTTGTATTTGTAGAACTTATCACAAATAACCTGACCATGCGATTTGTGGAATGAATTGACTCATATATGTACATGTACTAAAATATAACTCACACATGTTCCTAAATATAGACTTATTACCTTGCCCAGCTGACCAATCACATCTGGTTTTAGGCAGTTTGACATCACTGAGTACAGATGTACTCAGAACACATGGTCCTGATGATTCAAAACAAACTTGAAGGTCAAGGCTAATCAGATAGTTGTCTTCTGCTGCTAAATCATGGATGGTGAAGCTAAATATATAACCAACAATTTTATTGCTGATTCAGTAAATCAACTTTTGATTTCTTGAGACAACAACATAAGACAAAGTGAGTTTCAATTTAAGAGGAAAAACTGAATGGTGTAACTTAAACAAGTTTTGAAATACAATTTTCTATTATAATTAGTGAACTTTATAATTAGCTAATACTTGGGGTAGGAGGTACTAAGCTTGCAATGTTTGAAGCTTGAGAACCTTAAGAGAGGGAAAACAGTAGCAATTTCAAACTTACTTTGTCTTTAGAACACCAAGCAGGTTTAGCTCCTCTGTTGTGCCTGAAATAATCACAGAAAGTTCAATTTCAATGATAGACTTTATGCACTTGTAGACAAATATGGGATTTCTATCTTGCAGATGAGTGCAGATGTTGGTTTTTCATAGAGTAGTGCTTTGTCTTCCTTTACCAGATTTGACACAATTTGAATTGGACATTAGCAGTGTGAAGGGTGTGCTATAGCAGGAAGGAACTGCTTACTCTTGCAGAGCATCTGAGTTCACTCTTGTTACAACTCCAGTTCGCATTGTTGATTTTTGTTCGGATTATTTTTGTGTTTCCTCAAGCAGTTCTTGTTTGTGATTACTGGTTTTGTCATTGCCCTTTCAGACTTTTGACACTTGAATTTCCCATTGGTGCCTCTTTTCTTCATTCATAACAAAGTTAAAAGAAGAAAATTGTTTAAGCAAAAGAGATACTATGGAAAAAATATAATTTGTACGTACATCATTCCTGTTGTAGTTACTATAGGATAAATTATTTAAAATTTCTCAATAAAAATTTCGTTTGTTATACATGTATTGAGAATGCAAAATAAATTACTGACAAAGCTAAAATGTTTCAAACACAGAAACTGATATTTTTTAATAAATCATCAATATACCAACCCCATGTATACCCTATAAGTGAGACATTTCTGGTAAGTCTCTCTATCTGTATAGTAAGTCTCTGACTACAGTGGTCCAGAGACAGAGACACCATCATGGGCCGGTCCACAGTGTCTATATCTATACAACAGTCCACAGTAGCACAGGTATAGTCCAGGTAACAGCTTAGAGGTCCAGACAAACTACCAAGGGTCACATTGTTTGAACACACTAAAACGAAAAAAACATTAAATGATTCAATGTTACTGTAGTTTGTATATTTTTGAAATACATTTATGTCTGTGACACCATATTTTTGTGGTTTCATAAAAGGACTAAAGCCACGAACCCTCATATTTGGCCCTAAATCGGGCCATTTTTTCAAATTCATTTGTTAGATAAGATTTTTGTGGCCAAGAAGTCTAGAATGATTACTTGTTACAAAACAAAATAAATTTTAAAGTTTTCTGTACTTGTGACATTGTAATGACGCCATAAAGTGACGCTAAAATTGAAAATATGCTAATTTCAGCTAAATTTCACAATTTTCCACCTGGTTTTTTGGGGGAAATGACATGGGCGCCACCCCTCGCCCATAAATATTTTTGCTTAAATTTATAAAATACATTATTTTCTTCATATTGCAACAAAAATTTCGATGGGCGAGGGGTGGCACCAAAAAGAAATTCACAAAATTGTGACTGAAAAACAAGTCATTTTGGCCAAAAAGTGAAAAATCACTGATATAGGCTATTTTTGAAGGGTTAGGGTACTTGAAAATTCATTTATACACCATAATCAAATCTTTTCTCGTTTAACACAGACATCCAGCTACACATACACAAATTTTGTTGTAAAACAAACCAATTTTAATATTTGAGTATTAACGGCCAAATATGAGGGTTCATGGCTCTAGTCCTTTGACATTTTCTTGGGGATAAAATTTTGTGTTTTCCTGATGTGGTAATCATAAAACTTTTTATGCTATAATTACATCCAAAATGATCATTTCCTTCATTCGATCTGTAACATGTTGAAGACGTTAGATACATACAATACCTTCTCTCCCTCCCCTAGTGTTTCAATGAAAAGAACTGGTTTTTTTTATCATTATCTCCTACATCTATTCCACTCCTCAATAACTGAGAAGAAGATATGCTCTGATCGACTTCATGTTGGAGACTTGAGGTAGTCAATATTGTCAAGTTTTATACCCTGTCTGAGTGTTTAATGAGCTTATTACTTACATTTGTTCCATCCATTAACAGCTGGGTAGTAGGGATGTTTTGATCTGCTACATGTTGTGGACTTAAGATAATCAATATTGTCAAGTTTTATACCCTGTCTGAGTGTTTAATGAGCTTATTACTTACATTTATTCCACCCATCAATAGCTGGGAAATAGGGATGTTCTGTTCGACTACATGTTGAGGACTTCAGGTAGTAGGATACACCTAGGTACTGTAACAGTTTGGAGGCCATGTTCTCTGACAAGGGTTGTCCTGGTGTTAAACTGTGATCTGCCATCCACTCAGTCAGGGAGAAATCTAAAAACAAATTGAAAGGTTACCCTTAACATGAATATATCTAGACATGATACCCAACCTCACAACTATTTTTCACAATATGTGAACCATTAAGTTGAGGTTGGGGTTACAACTTGAAAAAGGTTTTTGCTTGTTGACATATCCTGATGCATTAAACCTTTATCCAGCATTATAATTTTGGGGGATTTATTTACATAATTTTACCTCACATTGACAAACCTTTTGTAGACAAAAGCCTCCATTTGTTTTGCTATCCCTATTTATCATATTTTACTATACTTGATCACTAATTAACTTACTGGCGACACTAAATTCTGTGTTAAGATCACACTGTAGTATGGGTAGCAGGACATTATCTAGAACTTTCATGTGTTGTTCACAAGGATGATGACTCTCTGTACATTCTGATATGTTCATTGACATCAGATAGGAATGCTGCTCAGAGATCTTGTCTAGAGTGAATCTACAAAGGAAAATGCCAATTGAATTAAATTGGAACTCTACGTAAAGAAAGCTTAAAATATTAAACTAGATTCCTGCTTTTGATTTCAGCTCAAAATCTCCTCAACAAGTTAAAAATACAAATACCAAAACGAGTATAAGAAAGGGTAATTTATTTTTATGCTGTATATGCATACTTTAAGGAGTAACCTCTTATCAACAGCATTTGAATCAAAACATTTTAAGGTCAAACCAAAAGTATTTAAAGAAAAGTTTTCAAAACCAAAAAAGTTTTTTTTAACAGGAAAGCAAATACAGCACTGAGAATATGGACCATGTGCAGTACAAGGGACAAAACCTGGTGTTTAAAACAATTTTGAATTCAAACAATTTTTAAACATAGTTTTAAGCATATGCAATTTGATAATTTAAATAATATGTTTAAAACTAATAGATAATTAAATACTTTTAACAAACAAGTTAGCATATTATTATCTGTACTTACGATACTCTGATAATTCCAGCCATGGAAAATTCCTTGAGTTTCCCTGGAATGAAATTAGAGAAACGATCATGTGACAAATCTATTCAATTTCCATTTTACTTGTGTTTGCATTTCTACGTTGCAAAATTGTGATTCTGTTTAAGTATAGTTCTTAGTTCTTTCTGCACTATATTATCAACAATTACCCTTCACTAGCACCTCAGTTCACTCTGCTTTCAAATTGAGTTTCCACAGATGATAGAAGGTTAGTTACATTATTTTGATTGTATTTTTTGTTATGTTGTGCCTTTCTATCCCTTTTTTATCCGTATAATTGTTCATGTTTATTGATTTTATAAGATATTTAATTGTCCCATCGGTACTCCTTTGCTTCTTTCATAAGGCCAATACATATAAAAAGTATCATAGATTCTCATCCCTCCAGCCCTGATTTTTTCAGGATCCTGAAAAAAAATTATTTTGATTTTTTGGCAAATCATGTTCACTTTTGGTCACTGTCCTTTGAAATGACAGAAAATTTTATCAAAATGGAAAATAAATAAAAAAATAAAAATTAACCCACCATCCCCATATTTTCAAGAAATTTGGATGAGAATCTATGAATTACTTTATTATGGCCTAAAATTGGTGCTTTCCTACTTTTTTCTTTATTTCTAACTCTAGTTTTGGTATCTTTTATACTTACCAAACTCAAACTTGGCCAGAGAGATGTTATGTACATAGTTGTCAATTCCTACACTGACCACAAACATACAAGGGTCGACCAGAACTTTAATCTCAAAATGTCGTCCAAGTTCTATGGCATCAAGACAGCATTCTAGTCCAGTACAGAGAGATGAAACATGGCAAGGGATACCAGCATCTATGGTTAATACATCAGACAAGCTGTGGTTCAAGGGGCAAGCTGAAAAAAAATTAGAATCCAAAATTCTTAAGAATAAATACTAATGTAATAGTGGTGTTCTTCAAAAGATTTTCAAAAATGTCTTTCTTAGTGTGACTATTTTACTTTTGCTTCTTCTGTTGAAACATTCTGAGAATGTAGTAAAACATTACATATTCTATTGTAGTTCAAAATTTTTTTATCACTATAAAAACAAATATCAAATTTAACTAGTCGAAGCAGCCACGCTGCATATCCCTGCACTACTCTGGTGTTTGATAGTATAAAGGCAAACAATTGAAAGAAATAAACTATGACTGTAATGAGCATAACTTGTACTATTCCATTGTAGTGGGAGTGATAGTAATGTAAAGAATTATGCGTGACGAAGGAATAATGTGCCCTTAAACTACATATGCAGCCCAGTCCCTAAAGGCATAATCAAAATTCTGAGACTTTCGGGAGAATCTACATCCATAGTGCAACTACTGAGCCAAGTTTCAGTTCCGTATTCCAAATAACCTGGGAAGAGTTGCCCGACCAAGGAATAATGTGCCCTTAGGCTACCTATTCAGCCCAGCCCCTAAGGGCATAATCAATATTCTGAAACTTTCGGTAGAATCTACATTCATAGTGCAACTACTGAGCCAAGTTTCAGTTCCATATTCCAAATAACCCGGGAGGAGTTGCGTGACAAAGGAATAATGTGCCCTGAGGCTACCTATGCAGCCCAACCCCTAGGGGCAATATCAAAATTCTGAAACCTTTGGCAGAATCTACATCTAGAGTGCAACTACTGATCCAAGTTTCAGTTCCATATTCCAAATAACCTGGGAAGAGTCGTGTGACGAAGGAATAATGTGCCCTTAGGCTTCCTATGCAGCCCAGCCCCTAGGGGCATTACCAAAATTTCGAAATCTTTGGCACAGGCCCCACCCACAATGCAATCAATGACCCAAATTTCATCTTTCTACTCCGAGTGGTTACAGAGATTATCCTGGACATTAAAGCCATACGTACGTACCTCAAACAGCAAAACATTATCCCCCGCTTTAGCTAGCGAGGGGGTGATTAAGTTGAAACTCATTTTCCATTTTAACTTTGACTTTAAAATAGAAGATTATGAGATGTGATATAAGTGACACAAAATACATATATTGACAGTAAAATTAATATCATACCATTAGTCCAGACAGTTTGGTTATATTTCACTGTGTTTCCTCCACACTGTTCAGTCTTTAGATGTGGTGACATTCCAGCCTTCTCAAACAATAAGGACTGTGCAAACTCTGGTAATGGGTCATAGGGATGCAGATCTTGAGATACCTTGAAGTGGCTCAGTGAGAAATCTGCAATGAAATTTGATTAGAAGTACATCTTACAGTCCTTACACACTCAACAAAAGAAGGTGTTCCAATTTTCAAATGGACTCTTCTTTATATCACATGCATAACTTTACTGAATATAGTTGTTTCATGGCCTTGGTCATTTGATGTGAAATTTCCATGTATAGTTGCATCCCTATCCTCCAGAATGGGTATGTTGCACAACCAGCAGAATTTGCACCAGTTGTTTAGGACCACTGGAAATCACACTGCTAATTGCAGTTAAGTTGTGCTGTGTGTCTACTAATGTTGAGCTTTTTTTATACTTTAACATGTTTAAGATTATAAGTGCCTTTTTGGTATTTCTTAATTTGTTTATTCTTATATTAGACTTTTGTAATACATACTTGTGACATAATAGCTGTTATCCCACACACAAAGATCTTTGGGTAACCTTGATTTGTCCAGTATCATTGTTGTGTTACATGGCTGACCGTCCTCCCAGCAGATACTCAGATTGAGGCTGACTATAAAATTTCTCTCCCCTGGCAAGTCTTCTATCTTAAAAGACAGATGGAACACACCCACAAGCCATAGATCTTCCTGCTTTCCTGAAAAAGGGAAATCATTTAAGATTTTAAATGATGCTGTACAATGTCACACACATGTCACACAATTAAATTCTGAGATTATTTGTCAACTATCTTGCTTAACAAACACTCTTCCTATATCTGTTTGGAGGGTTCTCCATGGCCATTTCTGGGAAGATGACATGGAACATAAAACACAGTTCAAAAATTGGCAATTAAAACTAGAAATGCCAGCCACTTCACCAAGACTTCCGGTTGCTTCATATTGTACTCTATGCTACATGTCTAACTACTTTGTTTGTGCAAGGTTTAATTCATATATAGATGAACATGTAAACCAACAAAATGGTGGTCACTCAGCAGCAAAGAAATTTATGTTATATATGATCACTTACCCCACTGATAGTAAGTCAGGGAAATATTCCTTCTGAATCTCTCTATCCCTACTGTCATTTCAAAGGAGCAAGGATCAATGTGAAGGTAAAATCCAAAGGATCTCGGAATGAAATCTACGTCAACACAGCAGTCAACAGTAGTACAGCCGTAACTCAGGTGACAGGAAGTAGGATCAGGAATGCTGGGTAAATCAACAGTCTTGATGCATTCTGAAAATATAAAGTGATTATAAAAAGTAAGCCCATTTCATTTTAGTCAGAAATAATGTAGAATGTCTACTGGACCACTCATTACACACTGTGTCTTAAAAGTTGCTGCAGAGGAATATTCCCCTATAGTCAACTATATAAAACTCCACAAGTACTTTTGTGACATTATATCATTTCATTTGTACAAAATATCATTTTCATTACAGCAAATTATCAATTAATTACCTTTATTCCATCCATCTGTCCTTGGGTAGTACATGTTATCACTACGTCTACATTGCTGAGTGTTGAGATACGATGATATAGACAGGTCGTTCAGAAGGTAGGATATCATCCAGTCTTCTAGGTGATCTCCTGGGCTTAATCCATACTCATTGTACCACTTGGTCAGAGAGAATCCTATAAAGAAAGCATACTAAGTATACAGAATTTAAGGTTTACACATATTGTACCAATTGCTCTAAGAGATCCTATAAACAGAAAATCATATATGTTATCTTTATATAAAATTATATAAATTATTTACAACTGAGGACACAAAGTGACCAGACCAGTCACAATGTATGTTTTTTGGTAGTTACCTGAGGACACAAAGTGAGCAGACCAGTTACAGTGTTGTTTTGGTAGTTACCCGAGGATACAAAGTGAACAGACAAGTTACAGTGTTGTTTTGGTAGTTACCTGAGGACACAAAGTGAGCAGACCAGTCACAGTGCTGTTTTGGTAGTTACCTGAGGACACAAAGTGAGCAGACCAGTCACAGTGCTGTTTTGGTAGTTACCTGAGGACACAAAGTGAGCAGACCAGTCACAGTGCTGTTTTGGTAGTTACCTGAGGACACAAAGTGAGCAGACCAGTCACAGTGCTGTTTTGGTAGTTACCTGAGGATACAAAGTGAGCAGATCAGTCACAGTGTTGTTTGGTAGTAACCTGAGGACACAAAGTGAGCAGACCAGTCACAGTGTTGTTTTGGTAGTTACCTGAGGATACAAAGTGGGCAGACCAGTCACAGTGTTGTTTTGGTAGTTTGGTGTTCTTTAGTATTGGGAATATATCAGAATTGTCACACTGAGGGTCATGGGTCTCATAACAAAACATCACATCCATATCAATCAAGTACATTCTTTCTGTGTTCAAATTCTCTATCTTGTATCTGTAGGATTAAAAAAATATTGGAATAATCAAAAATTGAATCAGGATTTATTAGAAGCACTTACTTAAGCTCCTCATAGTAATAGTTATATTTTCTTGACATAGTAAATATTTTTCTGTAATTTAGGGTGGATGTACAAATCTTGCTTTCAGGTGTTTACATGTTCTTTAAACATATCAAGACGATTTATATTGAATATACAACTCACCTTATTCTTGTTATTCCTTGTAAACTAAAGTAAGTATCTTTCCCTGTAAAAAGAAAGGCAAGATATTTTTAATAATCAATCTTCAAACTTCAATATGTAGTCCCCCAATACTGATCTTCATATACAAATGTAATTACTTTTCTGTTCCTGGTTTGTAATTAATTTATACACATGTGTTCTTTCACTTTGTATTTAATCTTTATCAAATAAGGCATAGCAATAGTATGTCATGACATTCTCTTCCTTTAATTATTGAGGAATCCAAATACATCAATGGGAAAGTGATATACGTTTTATATTTTAAACTATGGTATCTTTTCATGGTACCCTGCCTAATTTATCAAAAGAAGGAAAACATTCAATTGGTCTCACTCGAAATTTTTTAAGAAATTACAATTGTCTTTGTTATTTTGCACCTTACATGTAAGATTAGAGATATTTTGTTTGATTATGGTTTCCAAGATGAATGGGTAAACCAAAGGGTGAATAACATAAAACTTAGGCGGATCTAGGACTGGCGTGGATTTTTGAGTGAAATGTCGGTTTTCTTTGATGAGTCACCAAAGTGTATCTTATATAGATTTATAAATGAGCCAAATTGTTTACAGTATTATCTTAATTGATCTGTCAATTTCATTATAAATCTTATATTTGTAAGTATCGTCTGTCGTCACATAATTTAGCTTTTGAAACTGGTTGATATTATAATATAGATAGAAATATGCGCTATTGTAACATGTGTAGAAACAATTTGATAGAAGATGAGTTTCGTTTTATATCAAAATGTGAAAGATACATTTATTTAAGAAAGAGGTATATCAAACCATATTACTGGAAGCGACTTTCTACTTTTAAACTTGTGCAATTATTTTCAGTTCAAAATGTTAAAGAACTTTTTAATCTTGGCAAATTTTTGTATTTAGCAGAAAAAATAAGAATTTCAGAATAAGGTATTTCTCTGCCGTTTGTCTTATTTCTTAACATTTAAACATTTATGTGTATTTTAGGTCAATTTTTCATTATCACATTATTTACTGCAATGTGATCTCACTTATGCTTTGTAATATGTGCTTACGAATACAGATTATTATTATTTAAAAAAAATACAATACTAAAAATGGGTATAAAACAGTTAATTTGGTTATGCTGTATAACAATATTTCAAGGAGTAACCTTTCATCAGCAGCTTTTGAATCAAAACATTGGAAGATCAAACAACTATGATATTCTTTGAACAGTTTTAGAGTGATCATCTGGAAAAATCAAACCTGAAAAGGAGAATATCACATACTACATCACCAATTTGTTTGAAATGTGCTTCTTTTTCCTTTTAATTAAAATAAAACTTTGATTATCAACATACCCCATTTGAAGTTTGTCAGGGTCTTATTGTAAACAGTCTTTTCTATTCCAATACTGAGTCTGTTTTCACATGGGTCCAGTAGGAAGCTGACCTCAAAAGTCTGTCTTAAGAACTGGTTGTTTATACAGCAACTTAGTCCAGTACAGGTATCAGTGATGTGACAGGCGACTTCAGGGGATAAGGTGGGGAGTGTCATGTTCATTCCACAATCTGAAATTAATAAACACTTGTTTTAAGAACTGGTTGTTTACACAGCAGGTCAATCCTGTACAGGTATCAGTGATGTGGCAAGCAACTTCTGGTGATAAGGTGGGGAGTGTCATGTTCATACCACAATCTGAAATAAATAAACAAATGCCTTAGAACTGATTGTTTATACAGCAACTCAATCCAGTACAGGTATCAGTGATGTGACAGGCTACTTCTGGGGATAAGGTGGGGAGTGTCATGTTCATTCCACAATCTGAAATTAATAAATACATGTCTTAAGAACTGATTGTTTACACAGCAACTCAATCCAGTACAGGTATCAGTGATGTGACAGGCTACTTCTGGGGATAAGGTGGGGAGTGTCATGTTCATACCACAATCTTAAATAAATAAATACATGTTTTGGGTATGAAGATGACCAACACATGTATTATAAATAACCTTTAAGAACAAATATTTGACAAATTACTTGATTTCATCCAAGGTTAACAATATTTTGGTAATATGTTCTTCAATATAAGCTTTAATAATTAAATGTATAACAACTAAATGTCATGTCACAAATATTGTTTGCAATACTGTAAATTAGGATATTTTGGATGTGGTTTTATTTTGGTTTATTTGGCGCCTAACCCAAATGTACCAAAATAAAACACATCTAAATAAAGTTTAGAATGCATAGAATCAAATGTGCTACAAAAAATGATAGATATGGCATGTTTACAAAAAATAGTAGATCTCGATTAAGAAACCATGAATCCATTGAGTAACAATGTGAATTAAAAACATCTTTTAATTTCCATTTTTTTTATTTCAAAATGAACATTATGTTTACTAAATTTGGTAATTAGCTTGGATATAATCAATTGTTGGTCAAATTATCATTAGACATAAAATGAGTTGTTCTTAAAATCCAAAACATATACTAATTAGCTTGGGTTAGGTAAAAAAACATACACTAAGTAGTGTTGAAAAGTAGAATTGTGAATATGAATTCAAGTATAATGATGGAAAGAATTATAGAAGAACATTTTTTTCTGAAAACACCAAAATAAAACAAACCAAAATTAAACATGGCCTTTTTAATCTAAAACCGCCAAAATATCCCTACACCAAAATATCCCAATTTACGGTACATTTTATATTTGAATGATTTCCTGAATAAACAAACACTTAAATCAAAAGTAAAGAGCTCTTATATGCCATCCATTGTGTTATGCCTCTATCACATTTGTATTGGCATGGGGGTAATGCAAATGTGTAATGGTAATGCATTGCAATGCATTACATTTTTCCAAGTAATTCAATGTAATGTGTAATGCACCATTTTTTGCATTACATGTAATGGTAATTCAATGCGATTCTTTCTCAAAAATGCATGTAATGCATGAATTACAAATGAATTACATTGCATTACTATTACTAAATGAGAAAATGAAGAAGGGTCAGTAAAATCTTCAATATTTTATAGCAGGTTTATGAAATTATGAAATCATAAAACATATTGTTCTAAAACAAGAGGCTCCCAGGAGCCTGAATCACTCACCTGGTCTTAATGTCAACCCTTTGAAGACTTTTGTATAGCTAAATGAGCTGAATGTTTAAGCAATAAAAAGCTTTTCTCTATCTGCAATAGTTTTCATTCCAAAGCAAAAAACACTATTTTTCACCTTTAAAGGGCCATAACCCCTTAAAGGGGTCATCTGACAACTTCGACCCTAAAAAGACTTTTGTAGAGCTAATTAAGCTGAACATTTAAGCAAGCAACATCTTTTCTCTATCTGCAAAAGTTTTCTTTCTTTAGGCCAAAAACACTTTTTTTTGCCTTTAAGGGGCCGTAACCACTATAAGGGGTCATCTGGCAACTTTGACCCTATGCAAACTTTTGTAGAGCTAAATGAGCTGAACATTTAAGCAAGCAACAACTTTTCTCTATCTGCAATAGTTTTCATTCCATAGGCCAAAAACACTATTTTTTGCCTTTGCGGGGCTGTAACCCCTATAAGGGGTCATCTGACAACTTCGACCATATGGAGACTTGTGTAGAGCTAAATGAGCTGAACATTTAAGCAAGCAACAGCTTTTCTTTATCTGCAATAGTTTTCATTCTATAGGCCAAAAACACTATTTTTTGCCTTTAAGGGGCCGTAACCCCTATAAGGGGTCATCTGACAACTTCGACTCTATGGAGGCTTGTGTAGAGCTAAATGAGCTGAACATTTAAGCAAGCAACAGCTTTTCTCTATCTGCAATAGTTTTCTTTCTATAGGCCAAAAACACTATTTTTTGCCTTTAAGGGGCCGTAATCCCTATAAGGGGTCATCTGACAACTTCGACCCTATGGAGGCAATTGTAGAGCTAAAGGAGCTGAACATTTAAGCAAGCTACAGCTTTTCTCTATCTGCAATAGTTTTCATTCCATAGGCCAAAAACATGAAAAAATGCTATTTTTCACCTTTAAGGGGCCGTAACTCCCATAAGGGGTCATCTGACAACTTCGACTCAATGGAGACTTTTGTAGAGCTTTTGATGCTGAAGCAGTAGCGTGGCATCAGATTTCATCTATCTCTTATACTTTTTGATTTACAAGCCAAAAACAGTAGTCTGACCCCCTGGTCTATTTTTAGCAACGGCGGCCATGTTTTTTGACGGATCAAAATACCGAACACAATTTTTGTGCAGGACACCCTAAGGATCAATCATATCAAGTTTGAAGAAATTCTGTTCAGCAGTTTCAGAGAAGAAGATTTTTTAAAAATTGTTAACGGACGACGACGACGACGACGACAAATAATTTCAAATTACCCATCAGAATATGCTAAAAGGATATATTCCCCATTCAGTTATTCTATGTTATCTTCCTTGACAAAAATGATAAAAATTTTAGATTATTTTAAAAATGCGCAAGGTTCAACTTTACAACTGCTTTGATTATCAATTTTATTTTTGTACAGATCACAAGCTGGCTTTTCAACAAACTATAATCCTATTCATGATGTAATCTTCTTTAATATATGAGTTATGAATATATATATTATGAGTGATATTTTCAATACCATGAACGATATTCTTTCATATATGAATTATAAACATATATTTTTAGCTCCAATTTTTCTATACATTTTCATTTCATTTCAAATATTTTATTGAATAAACAAAAGGATTGGATAACAGGCAAAGCCTATAAGGATCCTCTCCTATAAACAGATGGTGATAACAAGGCATGCAAAATAACATATATACACATTACAAATAATCACAAAGCATTGGATATAAACATAAAAGTTTGAATAATAAGAACTTGGATGGAGAGATTGAATAGCTGTTTTAGGTTTTAATGTATAGAGAAAAAATAGCTTATTAATAAAATTATGGAGACTACATATTGGGCATGTTTCATATTAACAATAGTTCTACACTCCCTTGTTATTTAAAAAATTTAAATGAAATAGAGAATTTATTTCTATACATTTGTTTTGGTCATGGCCTGATGTATAAAAATATACATCGAAAAAGATGTTTTAGTTCAGTTTAGTTTGAAACAAACTCCTTGCTAGGCAACTTTTTTACTATTCTGTTTTGTTTTTTTTTTGTGTGCCAAGACATACAATTCATCAGCGTACTTAAGTTTATGAAGTTCTGACTTTAAGTTTTTTATTAGAAATCTTTTAAAACAAAGTTAACCTAAGTATGATGGATGTTGCAAACAAGTTAACGGAACTTAAGAATGTAATGGTAATTCAATGCATTACTTAGCCAGAGTAATGGTAATTCAATGCATTTCTTTTCAAAATCCTTGTAATGGTAATGGTAATTCAATGCAAGTTTTCTCAAAGTAATGGTAATTCAATGCATTACATTGCAATGTAATTCACCCCATGCCTGATTTGTAATGTAAGATTTGTCTATTTACAGTAAGAAGTATATATATATTTACCTTGAGACCATCCATAACTATATGGTGCTAAACCTCTATCACATTTGTCATCTAAGAAGTATGGGGCTAGGTTTGGCTATTTACAGGTAAGAAGTATATATATATCTACCTCGGGACCATCCATTACTATATGGTGCTAAACCTCTATCACATTTGTCATCTAGGAAGTATCATAGGTGTAATTCAATGCATTACATTGCAATGTAATTCACCCCATGCCTGATTTGTAATGTAACATTTGTCTATTTACAGTAAGAAGTATATATATATTTACCTTGAGATCATCCATAACTATATGGTGCTAAACCTCTATCACATTTGTCATCTAAGAAGTATGGGGCTAGGTTTGGCTATTTACAGGTAAGAAGTATATATATATATCTACCTCGGGACCATCCATTACTATATGGTGCTAAACCTCTATCACATTTGTCATCTAGGAAGTATCATAGGTGTTATCCCTTTTGGGACTCCAATGAGGGAGATATCCCTGAAACCAGTTTTAATTTCAGGGAGATTTTGCGTAGCGACATTTTTGTCTTAAAAATTGTGCACATATGAATAAATCCGTGCTTATTCCCAGGCACTGATATCATGTAAAAACACCTGTAATCATGGTAATAGAATAAATAAGTCTATTATATTTTCTTCTGACTTTAAAAGGATTGAATTTAGAGAGAGAAAGCTTTTCTTTTTCTAAAAATTAGGTATTTAAGGCAAAGTGTTTGGGAAAATTTGAATTCAAATAAAGCACAGCAAATTTAAAGGTGTTTAAAATGTTCATATGATCAAACTTATAGCCTAAATCCTTTATTTTTGTGCACTTTTGTTTCATTTCTTAAAAGTGATAGTTTCCATAAAGAAAGGGAAGTAATTTTGGTACTTGTTTCATTATTCCTAGTTTCTCTCCCCCTTACTATGTTACCCCGATCTATAATTTTTCAATGGAGATCGTAATTTTTAACACTCTCAGTATTCATTCAAAGTGTGGAAGCAATAAATATGTCACCCAGCAGATATAATTTGATTAAATTTCAACTCATTTATTGCTCTCAACTCACTAATTAACACTATTTTGTGTGTTTTGATAACACTGACAGGTAAACAATAGGACAGATTATCGATTTTCAATCAGATGATTGAGTAAATGCGTTGGTTGTTTCTTAAACTTATAGAAAGGAAAGGAAAGAATGATTTTGGGACAAAAAATGTAAAATTACGGGAGATTATGCGGGAGGGTATTAAAAGTCGGGAGTTAAGTGTCTCCCGTTCGGGAGTAATTTATTTCTCGGGAGATAGCTTAAATTTTCGGGAGGCTCCCGCAGGATTCAGGAGGGTTAACACCTATGGGAAGTATAGAGCCAGGTTTGTCCTTTTAAAGTATGAGGTATGAATATATCTACCTTGAGACCATCCATTACTATATGGTGCCACACCTCTATCACATTTGTCATCTAGGAAGTATAGAGCCAGGTTTGTCCTTTTAAAGTATGAGGTATGAATATATCTACCTTGAGACCATCCATTACTATATGGTGCCACACCTCTATCACATTTGTCATCTAGGAAGTATAGAGCCAGGTTTGTCCTTTTAAAGTATGAGGTATGAATATATCTACCTTGAGACCATCCATTACTATATGGTGCTACACCTCTATCACATTTGTCATCTAAGAAGTATGGGGACAGGTTTGTCCTTTAAAGTACGAGGTATGAATATATTTACCTTGAGACCATCCATTACTATATGGTGCCACACCTCTATCACATTTGTCATCTAAGAAGTATGGGGCAAGGTTTGTCTCCTCATAAAGCTGGTAAAGTAGATACTGTGGTATTTTGTCTGTCTTCTTATAATGTCTCTTGTTTAGCCAATCATACAAGGAAAATCCTGAAAAAGAAAAAAAGTAAACATTATCATCACAGAGTTTTTCAAAAATGGAAAATCTTTTATTAATATATTAATAAGTTTTAATATCCATTAAATCTAATTTCTCAGTTGATTGCATAAGTTGATATTTAGAAAAGAAGGACCATATTTAGTCTTATATCATGTCTTTAAGTACAAGCCATAATGCAAAATACAATATGACAGTAAAACAAGAGCATCTTTTATGAATGTTCTCCACAATGTTTTTTATTTGTCAGTCATTTGACAAAATTATGTGTTTTCCTGTTCAAATTTTTTTTCTGAATAAAATATCTAATAGAAAATGTTTTTGCCACTTTTCCTCCACAGAAACACATAACAGACTGTACATCATTTGAACTCTTTCCTACCTTTGATGAAGTAATCAGATTTCCAAGGACAAGTCTGTTTTGGCAGTAGATAGTTGGTAAAGATGGTAATTTCTGAGTCTGTCTGTCCATTAGCCTCAAAACTTGTACTGATATTCATGTTGATCAGGTATTTCTTCTCCTCATACAGATTGTCAATGGAGAATCTAAAAAACAATGAAACTAAAACATTCTTTAAATCCTAGGCATATATACTGAGAAGTCTAAGTTAGTATTTGGCATCTGTTTGCTACCTAAAGGTTTTGATATTATTGTGCTTTTCATATTTTAGTTTTCTTTGGCATTTCAACTTTTGGCTAATGCACATCTAATGATTCCTGTACAGACGATACACCTTTCAGAAAGTTTATGATTAAAGCCTGACACTTTGTTGTTTGTATTAAAAAGGTGACATCTTATAGATACATGTACATTGTTTTAATGTACAAAAATTGGTCTATTGCTGAAAATTTTAGAATTGGAATTGAATCTTATGTATTATGTTTTTAATCTAGGACCAATGCAAAACAACAAGTAGCAACCACTGGTCTCATTGAAGGCGGCTGACTGTCTTCCATTGTAGTTATTATTAATTGCACTTGTTTTTCATGTATATAGGATGTGTCACATACATTTCATCTATTACATGTCTCTATTAATTAGGGAAATCGAAGAATTTTTTGCAGAGTTAAAAAGACCATACATTAATCTAATTAAATTTCAAGGAAGATCCTGAACTTTATAAATTAGCATATCAGTGTGTAAAGTATAATCATTGTACTTACTTTATCATCATAATACCGTACAGATCAAAATATTTATCTTTTCCTGAAAACAAAATATAAAATCAAAATTTAAAACAAATAATGCATACAAAACAGATATATATATACATTTTATTAAAGATAGAATAAAAATATACCATACATAAATCTTGACAACAAAGAGAAATTGAGAAATTTATACAAGGAGTCATATTTTATATGTTTGGCATAATGTGATGTTTTGTTGAAAGGCCGTGTCCTTATCAGCTTTAGTCTGTTAGAAGAAAAATAACATGTCAATAAACATTGGCAAAGAATGAGTATTCTCTACTGTAAAACATGTCCGTATTATCTATAAGCAATTCAAATATGCATTTTCCAAAATTCAGCCTTACCCCAAGGATACTCAAATAGTGGGAGCTCAAACTGGAGTTTTTCTATTCTGATAATCAGCATGAAATCACATGGGTCTATGGTGACCTGAGCTTCCATTGTAGTTCCTAGTTCTCCAACATCCTGACAGCACATGACAGATGTACAGGTCTGGTCAATGTAACAGTTTATACTGAAAGGCAAGGGCTGTAACTCTTGTAGATGATCTGGACATTCTGTAAAACAATATGTGTGATCAATGTAACAGTTTATACTGAAGGCTAGGGCAAGGGCTGTAACTCTTGTAATTGATCAAGACATTCTGTAAAATCAAACTAAAAGTTCTAGTTTTGATATATGCTTTTTTTCAAAAGACCTTTAAGCATTATTGATAAGACTCAAATACAAATTATATCACTCATCAATTTTATAATACAAGAAATCTTTATCAGATGGTAGATACACCTCTAGAATTAAGAGATATCAGTGATGAAATGAGCTATTCCCACAATTTCCTACAACTCATCCAATTTCCATCCATTTACAGGGAGAATGTATGGCAGGTTATATTTTTGATAAAAGGTGTCACTAATGAAAGGAGATAGTATTCCTAAAATTTAAACTTACCTGGTCTACAACCATACAGAGGGGTACCACAGGGAGAAGTTATCAGATACACCTTTTGAACTCACCTGATCTCCAGCCATTCAGAGGGGGGCTGTAGGGTGGGTTATATCGTTGACATGAGGTGTCACTGATGAAGGGAGCTATTCCCAGAACTTCCTTTAGTTTGGCTATTTCTATTGGAGAAAGTTGTTTGTTTACATCTAAACCATTATCAGTCTTCCATTTGCTCAAAGAGAAGTCTGTAAAAATGTAAGTATTATTTTTAGTTATACATGTAATCTTAGTAAAATTAAAGTGAAAATAAATGCATAACATTAGAAAAGAAAAAATGCAATTTCCAAACATGTATAACATTCCAAAATTCATTTTGTTCTTTCTAAAAGACACACAAAAGTAATTTATATCATTTTCAATTTATAAACTTGACTGAGCTTAACTTTTATATTATCATCATAAAAAAGGCCATTCATACATTGTAAACGAGTACTGATTGTGACGGCAGCCGTCACAGATGTTCCCCAAACGAACAAGATGTACCGCAAAGCATCAAAAATACTGCCTTTTTCAGTTTTATAGAATGTGCTAATGATGTAAAAATATAGAATATATATGTATAATGTTCATGGCATTGTCAATGATGTGTTTACACATGCCATCTTGGATAAATTTTGGCGCCCATCTTGGATTTAGAAATTTCACGTTTTAGCATTTTACGGAAAAACTGTAAATATCTCTTTAGAACTTTTAAAATATTTTTGTAGTACTTATCAAGCTCTATAATACCACAAAGTTTCAAGGTGCTCATCACTTGGGTTACTGAGATATGACAATGTCCTATATAATGAACTTTTGCTATTTATTAAAAAAAAAGCGGCCATTTAAAAATTTTTAAACTCCTTATAGACACCTCTGATGTGGAGCATTACTCGCAACATCAAAATCTACCAGAATATTAATTTTTAAAAAAATCCAAGAACTTTTAAATTTTGGCGGCCATCTTGGATTTTGAAATTTCACATTTTCGCAATTTGCGGAAAAACCGTAAACATCGCTTCAAATTTTTTTTTGATATTTTTGTAGTACTCATCAAGCTCTATAATCCTACCAAGTTTTAAGGTCCTGACCACCTAGTTTACCGAGATATTGCAATGTCCTATATAATGAACTTTCGCTGTTTACTCGGAAACGGTGGCCATTTTGAAAATTTCGAAAACGTTGTGCACCCCTCTGATATGTGCCCTATCACTGTGGAAAGTTTCATTAAGCTCAGTCTTCACATCTCTTCGGCTATACCCGGACAAGCATTTTTTGGAGTGCGGAAGAAGAAGAAGAATAATAAGAATAATAAGAAACGGAGTAAAAACAATATGTTCCCACACTTCGTTTGGGGAACATAACTATCAGTTCAAGTTAAAATGAGTATAATTAATCAGACAATTTCAGCAGAACATATTCCCTCTTTTCAGTTAACATAGGTTATCTCCCATATGCATGAGTTATCTAACTTTACAGCAGGTATGAAATTTATTTTCTCTGGATTTATTGTTGAAATCCTATGATAAATTTGAGGGGTTCAGAAAGAAAAGGGATTTCCCAACATTTTGAGATAGTTATGTAACTTTTTAAAACATTTCCTTTTACAAAAATACTTATTAAATAATCTGCAATAAAAATGTAAACTTTTAAAGATTTTATACAGTAAAGTTCTTGTGAAATTTATGGAAATCCCTAATTTCTTTCAGATCTCTCTAGATTTTTCTTTGATTTTCCATGAAAAGAACAGACTGGGGCTAAGAAATTACACCTCCTGCAAAGTTAGATAACTCCTGCTTATGGGAGATAACCTATGTAAACTGAAAAGAGGGAATTCTATTAAGAAATGAGATGTTTTGATAAAGGAATCAAACTAATAAGTAACATACTTTGCTGTACAAATCCAGTTAGCCAATCACATGGTTTCTTTGTCAGTTTGGTGCTAGTGAAGATTGGCTGCATAAATGAACATGGCTCTGCTGACTCAAAACATACACTGATGTTCAGATCTATCAAATACTGATGGTCACTCTCTAAGTCATAGATAGCATAACTAAAACAAATCAAATAGCTTACTATAATGTAAAATTAGGATTAACTCATTAAACAGGAGCATAAGGTGTCACTCTCTAAGTCATAGATAGCAAAGCTAAAACAAATCAAATAGATTACTATAATGTAAAATTAGGATTAACTCATTAAACAGGAGCATAAGGTGTCACTCTCTAAGTCATATATAGCATAGCTGAAACAAATCAAATAGATTTCTATAAGGTAAAAATAATATCAACCATTAAACATGAACATAAGGTGTCACTCTCTAAGTCATAGATAGCATAACTAAAACAAATCAAATAGAATTACAAGTATGCTTTTATTAAGACCATTTCATTAACCATTTAGACCATGCATTTTATGACAGAAGAGCTAAAGTTGCATTTGAAATCTAAAATTAGAAAGGAAACGTTTTTTTGTGAGTTTTACTTATATAATCACTCCACTTCCTCTTTACTGAATGTAAGAACAATTATCAGTATTTAAAGGTATTGTGTGTTACACTTGTTTTTGTGTTTTTAGATAATTTTATTACTGTTATACCTTATTAATGTTTTTTTTATTAGTTTTGTCTGCTTTTTATCTTCTACTGTATAAATGTGAAATAGATCTTTGACACTTACTCTATACGGAAGACTTTCTCCATATACATTCTATGTAGTGAAGCTGAAAGTATTAAAACAAACAAAAAAATAACAGGATATATCACACAAAATATTTTCATATGGAACCATTCTACAATTACATATGCATATCATTCAAAATCAATAGCCAACACCTAAGTATCTATTCATATGATTTATAAAAAGATCCATAAAACTTAGTCATAGTAAAAAAGCACAAAATATATGTTCAACATGTGTTATTTGACAACACTAGTAAAAATAGGATGTGGAATAAAAAAAAAGAAAAAAATGTTTATCAATCATTATCTTTACTTACCCCATTCAAAATTATATAATGATACATTAAAGACCAAATTATCGATGCTGATGGTCAATCTTTGGTCACATGGGTCAAGGTCTAAGACAAAGTTGACAGATTGACCTATGACCTCTACATCCACACAGCAGGCCACACTTGTACATGTATCCAATAGATTACAGGAAATAATACTCTGTAAGTCATGTTTACTGGTGGTAACTGGGCAATCTGATAAAATAAACACATGTGTTTAAAATGCTTCTAGAGAATGCATGCATATCTGATTTTGTACTTAACAAATATGAATAAGATATAGCAAAAACATGAAAACACTAACATGTTTAGGCTAGTAAAATTCATTTTGTAACAAATGGTATTGACAAACTCAATACTACACAGGAATTTTGGTAGTGTTAAGGTGGGACGATACCAAATTAAATATTTCCAGATTTTAATGAAAATTGGTAGACGTATAGTTCTGAGTGATATACACCCATATACAAAATAAACAAGAGTTGACACTAAAGTATGTCTCGCCTGTCGGCGCCATCACAGAACTCATTGAAGGTCTAGCGGGCCTTTGGAAAAGTTAAGGTAACGGCCATGTGACAGGTGACAGAATTCCATTTAACCATCACAAAAATGTCTGAAGTGTGTTCTAGATACCATAGTTTTTGAGAAACAATGAAAAAAGACCAATATTAACTAAGTCTTCAACCATGAAAATGGGGTCAAAGTCACATTACATGGTGACGTCAGTTGTGTATACCATAATTCCCAAATATCAGATGCCTAGCTATAATATTATACTTTTCACTTAACTCATTTTCCACCCAAAAATCATCTATTAAGTTCACAAAGTCACTGAACCATGAAAATGGGGTCATGGTCACACAACATGGTGTCAGTTGTGTAGACCAAAACCCCGAATGTCTGTATACCAAATATCAAAGGCCTAGCTATTATACTTTTAACTTAATTTATTTTCCACAAAAGTTTTAATTGTTCCAAAAAATCTAAGTCGACAGAGTCACTGAACCATGTAAATTGCGTCAAGGTCACAGGACATGGTTCAGTTGCATAGACCATAACTCCAGGTGACTGTATACCAGATATCAGATGCCTAGCTATTATACTTTTCACTTAATTCATTTTCCACATAAGTCTTACAAAGAAGTTTTTTTGCCCAAAAAATAATCTAAGTTCACAGAGTCAGTGAACCATGAAAATGGGGTCAGGGTCAAACGGCATGGTGCCGGTTGCATAGACCATAACTCAAAGTGCCTGTATACCAGCTATGAGATGCCTAGCTATTATAGTTTTCACTGAATTCATTTTCCACAAAAGTCTTACAAAGGGGTATTTTGGCCCGAAAAAACATCTAAGTTCACAGAGTCAGTGAACCATGAAATTGGGGTCAAAGTCAAATGGCATGGTGCCAGTTGCGTAGACCGTAACCTGTACTGTCTGTATACCAAATATCAGATGCCTAGCTTTTATACTTTTCTTGGAATTCATTTTCCACAAAAGTCTTACAAAGGGGTTTTTTGGCCCGAAAAAACATCTAAGTTCACAGAGTCGCTGAACCATGAAATTGGGGTCAGGGTCAAACGGCATGGTGCCAGTTGCGTAGACCATAACCTGTGCTGTCTGTATACCAAATATCAGATGCCTAGCTACTATACTTTTCTTGGAATTCATTTTCCACAAAAGTCTTACAAAAAAAGTTTATGCCGTCGCCGTCGCCGCCGCCGCCGCCACCGGAAAGTAATACCTATGTCTCGCCTTCAGCGACTAAAGTCGCAGGCGAGACAAAAATGGGGGTCACGGACCTTGATTTTCAAATAAATTCATTTGAAAACTGCAATTTTGGCAGGAAATTAACAAAGACATATAGGAAAATTACAGCTTCAACACAATTTATTTTTACTTTTTGTGCATAAAAATGGACTAACAATATCCAAAATATGACCAAAAACTAACATAATATTCCTTAGAAAATTTGTGATGCATTGATGTTAAATAAAGGATATGTCACGGACTTCGTTTTAAAGGTACGGTTTTGTAAACATTGTTTATACGTGAAAAATGCAATAGAGTCTAACCAAACTTGACGTTGCTTTTCACGACGTTCAGACGGATTTTTCAGTGTACAGGTAAATTTAATCGGTAACATCGTTTTTAACGTAACGTCCCACCTTAATCGAGCTTAACGTTAATTTATCGTTAAGCCAAATTGCCTGTGTAAAGTTACATAATATAAAGTCAATTGGGTTTATAGTTGATGAGAAAAATGTTCCTTTTGGGCAAAATGACAATCTATAATGAAAAGGTCTACTGCATGTAGCTACTGAGAGCTTGAGGATACATGAAAATTTATTTCAGAGAAAATAATAATTTTCTTATTTTTTATTTTATACCTTGTTTCCATCCCTTTACTGCTGGTGTGTATATTACTTCACTGCTGTTACATGGCTGATCTTTGAGGTATCCTGCTACACCTAAGTCTTTAACAAGTTGTAGGATGGCATACTCTGGGAGGGCAGAACCTGGTACAAAGTCTCTGTCAGTCATCCAAGACTTCAGTGAAAAGCCTAGGAGTAAAATAAGGACAAATATGTAAGATGATTTTTTTTTTCAAGGAAAGAAATGGATAAGAACATGTGAGTCTCCAGACTGAAAAGGCACAAACAAAACCAGCAAGACTTCAAGCCACCATATGGAAAATATCTGTAAATGGACCACCACTCTCTAACTACCAACTAACAACCAGCAATGAAAACTTGGGAAGAAATTCACTGTTCACCAATTAGGTAATCATGTTATACATTCTTAGATTCAAAACTTTGCATTTCTCTAATACCCATCAGGTACATGTGAGCTTCAGTACATACTGAAAATTACATGTCTTAATCTGTCCCACATGCTGTAAAATCCTGAAACACCTATATCACCCTGAGGGCCATGGGCTCAAGGGGTGATATCGGACAATGAGTTTCTACAGCATGTGAAAACATATTTACATTGGAACATTTTGTAATTACCTTCAAGTTTGTTGTTTTTTTGTTTAAGGGGTGTGATATAGGATATGTGATATATGTCATGTGATATAGGTAATGTGTTTTGTCTTATAATGTATATTCAACAAGGAATCTGTGAGCTACTGCTCGCTCAGTAATTACCCCGCTACCCCCAAAATGAACTATGTTGGTAAACAGGAAGTAGATATTATAAAGACCTAATTTTGATATTTGCAATAAAGGACATCATACTGAACTCATATACCAACTTTCAAGTCACTGTGATATGTAGTTTCTGAGAAAAATGTTACAAAAATTTTCAACAAATGACCAGTTTTGTTGAAAATTTACCAAGTCGGTAAACAGGAAGTAGATATCCAACAGACTAAATTATAGTACTTGTAATAAAACACTTCATACTGAACTCAAATACTAAATTTCAAGTCACTGTGATATGTTGTTGCTGAGAATAATGTTACAAAAATTTTCCTCAATTGACTAGTAATGTGGATAATTGACTAAGTTGGTAAAAAGGAAGTAGATATTCAACAGACCTAATTTCGGTACTCGCAATAAAGGACCTCACACTGAAATGATATACCAAATTTCAAGTCACTGTGATATGTAGTTGCTTAGAAAACTGTTATGAAAGTTATGTTACAGATGGACATACAGACGGACAGACAGACATACAGACAGAGGTAAACCAATATACCCCTTCTTCTTCGAAGCGGGGGTATAAAAAGACTTTATAATAACTTAAATATATGATATTTTATTGTATTTCTCTATGACTTACCAGGTATATTGTAATCCTTGTCCCAGTTACACACAGGTTTAGGTAATCTGACATTCTGAGCTTTATATTTCTCTATGACTTACCAGGTATATTGTAATCCTTGTCCCAGTTACAGACAGGTTTAGGTAATCTGACATTCTGAGCTTTATATTTCTCTATGACTTACCAGGTATATTGTAATCCTTGTCCCAGTTACACACAGGCTTAGGTAATCTGACATTCTGAGCTTTATATTTCTCTATGACTTACCAGGTATATTGTAATCCTTGTCCCAGTTACACACAGGCTTAGGTAATCTGACATTCTGAGCTTTATATTTCTCTCTGACTTACCAGGTATATTGTAATCCTTGTCCCAGTTACAGACAGGTTTAGGTAATCTGACATTTTGTGCTACTGTCCTGTTAATGACACAGTAAGACATCTCCATACAGACACTGACATTCATAGACAGGAGGAACTCATTACTGCTTGGTAACTCATCTATGATGTAGCTGGAAATAAGAATAAAATAAATCTATATACCTTATTCTAAAATAAAGAAGGAATGTGTCCATGAAATAGTTGCCTTGCATAAAGAGGGAGGTTAAGTTCTATAAAACCTGTTTTAACATACATGTACTATTTTCATTTAAATTGTTGCTCCAAATCAATATCTTTGCATGCAATATTTACCATGCGTTATTAGCTTATTTTGTCTTTTCTCCTTAGACATTTGAGATTGGATGGGCAACCCCCACACAAAATTGTGGGTCAAATAAAAATAGACAATTTGAATATTCATGACTTACTCAATCTTGAAGACTCCATTAATGTAAAACTGTGACTTTTCACCTACAATTAAATAAAAAATAAGTTATAAAAGTGAAATACTGATACTAAAAAGAAAGTCAAAGTACCAAATCATTTCTACAATAATTTAATAGTCATTTCTATTTTGCTTTGTCTTAAAACCTTTTTTTTTTACAGTTTAAATTTCACTGCATGCAGTTTAATTCTACCTCTAGTAGGAGTTCAAATTTTTGAATGTAAATCAATCACACATAACTTACCAAATTCATAGCCAATCAGAGAATGGTTATAGGACAACTTTTCTATCCCTACAGTCAACACAAAGTTACAGGCGTCCAGTTTCATGCTGTACACAAATGACCTGTCCAGTAACGACATCTCCACACAGCATCTGATACCTGTACAGGTGTGGTCTACTATACAGGTGGTCTCTGTCTCCATCAGAAAGGGTAAAGACAGGGGCTTCTTACAATCTAAAGAGAAAACATGAAGCACTAAGTTACCATCGAGTGCATGTGGATGCTTAAAACTACCTTACACCATATGTTCTTTAGGATGAAGCTAAATTCATATCAAGAGATTTCAGATTTCCAATGTTTCATTTTATTTGACTGTGAAGTTTCAGAAGATATGAGTGGAACAATGTTTTAAGACGATTCGCTGTTAATTGAAGTTCAAAGGGCCAAAAGGACGTACCAGTCAAAAACATACTCTCTTCTTAAAGTCTTTTAAAAGTGTCCTGAAAATGAAACCTCCATTCCATAAGACATAAATAGGGCATCTAATGGGACATGAAATACCCCCCATGTTATATATAATATTTGATACATAAACCTGTATGTCTATGTCAATATGTAGAAAGAAATGAGTTATCTTTCTTAAGCCAAAAAAAAAAAACAGCATTGTCAAAATTTTGACTTTTTTTTGTTTTTTTTGTGGATCATCCTGAAATTGAACTTGACGGAAGGATGGACACCAAATGAAATGGACACCAGATGAAGCAGGGTATCACACAATACTTCACCACTTTCATGCGGTGGGGTGTAAAAATTATCAAGAGTACCTCTCATCCAGCCATCATATGTAGGGGACTATGGGGCCACCCTCCTGTTACACGAGGTATCCTGTAGGTATGGAGAGAGATCTAGGTACTCCATTAGCTGGGATGTTACATAGACCTAAACAAATTAAGTCCTTACCTCTCATCCAGCCATCATATGTAGGGGACCATGGGGCCACCCTCCTGTTACACGAGGTATCCTGTAGGTATGGAGAGAGATCAAGGTACTCCATCAGCTGGGATGTTACATAACTTGGTGGAGCTTTGTTCGTGGTCAGATCCTTGTCTGTCAACCATTGTGAAACTGAAAATCCTATAAAACATACAGTAATTTGTTTCATTTTTGTTACCATCTATGAAGAAAATTTTATAAAATATAGTCCCGCTTATGAAAAAAATAAGTTAAATCTAACAAAGTATATGAATCAATACTTTAAATTATGTTTTCATAGGTAAAAATTAAAAATAAGATTTATACATTCCCATATGTGTAGTTACAGACAAGTTTATGAGTAAGTTTTGTAAAACCACTGCTGAGTCAATGACACAAGGTCCTGTATAACACAACATACCTGGAATGTTAAACCCATATGTGTAGTTACAGACTAGTTTAGGGATGAGTGAGTTTTGTAAAACCGCTGCCCATTAAATCACAAACGGTTCTGTATAACACAACATACCTGGAATGTTAAACCCATGTCTATAGTTACAGATTAGTTTAGGGATGAGTGAGTTCTGTAAAACCACTGCTGAGTCAATGACACAAGGTCCTGTAGATTCAAAACACACACTGATGTTCATATTGACAAGGTATAAGTTCTCTTCATACAAGTCATCCACTGAAAGTCTGAAATTGAGACATACAGTGAATTATAATTTGTAGTTTTTATATACATGTAAACTGCTTTAAATCACTGGATAAATTTCAGATCCATACCTTTAATAGTTTTGAAGTTGGCAAGCTAATACAGACAAACAGAAAAAAACTAAAAGGCATCAGCATCTCCAAATGCAGATCCTTAAAAAATACATTTAAAAAAATAATAAACTAATTCAAATTCTCGAAATGTCTATTAATAAAAGTTTATATTAGCTTTCTCAGCTTTTACTTACCAACACTGCTTGCCATATATATTGAATTCTATTGGAATACCTCCTTAACACTTACCTCAACCTGACAACTCCATAGAGAGCTACATCAATCACTGTTCCCCACGTATAGTCTAACACTTACCTCAATCTGACAACCCCATAGAGAGCTACATCAATCACTGTTCCCCAGGTATAGTCTAACACTTACCTCAACCTGACAACTCCATAGAGAGCTACATCCATCATTGTTCCCCATGTATAGTCTAACACTTATCTCAACAACCTGACAACTCCATAGAGAGCTAGATCCATTAACACTTATCTCAACCTGACAACCCCATAGAGAGCTACATCCATCACTGTTCCCCATGTATAGTCTAACACTTACCTCAACCTGACAACTCCATAGAGAGCTAGATCCATTAACACTTATCTCAACCTGACAACACCATAGAGAGCTACATCCATCACTGTTCCCCATGTATAGTCTAACACTTACCTCAACCTGACAACTCCATAGAGAGCTACATCAATCACTGTTCCCCATGTATAGTCTAACACTTACCCCAACCTGACAACTCCATAGAGAGCTACATCCATCACTGTTCCCCATGTATAGTCTAACACTTACCTCAACCTGACAACTCCATAGAGAGCTACATCCATCACTGTTCCCCATGTATAGTCTAACACTTACCTCAACCTGACAACTCCATAGAGGGCTACATCCATCACTGTTCCCCATGTATAGTCTAACACTTACCTCAACCTGACAACACCATAGAGAGCTACATCCATCACTGTTCCCCATGTATAGTCTAACGCTTACCTCAACCTGACAACCCCATAGAGAGCTACATCCATCACTGTTCCACATGTATAGTCTAACACTTACCTCAACATGACAACTCCATAGAGAGCTACATCCATCACTGTTCCCCATGTATAGTTTAACACTTACCTCAACCTGACAACTCCATAGAGAGCTACATCCATCACTGTTCCCCATGTATAGTCTAACACTTACCTCAACATGACAACTCCATAGAGAGCTACATCCATCACTGTTCCCCATGTATAGTCTAACACTTACCTCAACCTGACAACTCCATAGAGAGCTACATCCATTACTGTTCCCCATGTATAGTCTAACACTTACCTCAACATGACAACTCCATAGAGAGCTACATCCATCACTGTTCCCCATGTATAGTTTAACACTTACCTCAACCTGACAACTCCATAGAGAGCTACATCCATCACTGTTCCCCATGTATAGTCTAACACTTACCTCAACCTGACAACTCCATAGAGAGCTACATCCATCACTGTTCCCCAGGTATAGTCTAACACTTACCTCAACCTGACAACACCATAGAGAGCTACATCCATCACTGTTCCCCATGTATAGTCTAACACTTACCTCAACCTGACAACTCCATAGAGAGCTACATCCATCATTGTTCCCCATGTATAGTCTAACACTTACCTCAACCTGACAACTCCATAGAGAGCTACATCCATCACTGTTCCCCAGGTATAGTCTAACACTTACCTCAACCTGACAACACCATAGAGAGCTACATCAATCACTGTTCCCCATGTATTGTCTAACACTTACCTCAACCTGACAACTCCATAGAGAGCTACATCCATCACTGTTCCCCATGTATAGTCTAACACTTACCTCAACCTGACAACTCCATAGAGAGCTACATCCATCACTGTTCCCCATGTATAGTCTACACTTACCTCAACCTGACAACTCCATAGAGAGCTACATCCATCACTGTTCCCCATGTATAGTCTAACACTAACCTCAACCTGACAACACCATAGAGAGCTACATCCATCACTGTTCCCCATGTATAGTCTAACACTTACCTCAACCTGACAACTCCATAGAGAGCTACATCCATCACTGTTCCCCATGTATTGTCTAACACTTATCTCAACCTGACAACCCCATAGAGGGCTACATCCATCACTGTTCCCCAGGTATAGTTTAACACTTACCTCAACCTGACAACCCCATAGAGGGCTACATCCATCACTGTTCCCCAGGTATAGTTTAACACTTACCTCAATCTAACAACACCATAGAGAGCTACATCCATCACTGTTCCCCAGGTATAGTCTAACACTTACCTCAACCTGACAACCCCATAGAGGGCTACATCCATCACTGTTCCCCAGGTATAGTCTAACACTTACCTCAATCTGACAACACCATAGAGAGCTACATCCATCACTGTTCCCCATGTATAGTCTAACACTGACCTCAATCTAACAACTCCATAGAGAGTTACATCCATCACTGTTCCCCATGTATAGTCTAACACTTACCTCAACCTGACAACTCCATAGAGAGCTACATCCATCACTGTTCCCCATGTATAGTCTAACACTTACCTCAACCTGACAACTCCATAGAGAGCTACATCCATCACTGTTCCCCATGTATAGTCTAACACTTACCTCAACCTGACAACCCCATAGAGAGCTACATCCATCACTGTTCCCCATGTATAGTCTAACACTTACCTCAACCTGACAACTCCATAGAGAGCTACATCCATCACTGTTCCCCATGTATAGTCTAACACTTACCTCAACCTGACAACTCCATAGAGAGCTACATCCATCACTGTTCCCCAGGTATAGTTTAACACTTACCTCAACCTGACAACTCCATATAGAGCTACATCCATCACTGTTCCCCATGTATAGTCTAACACTTACCTCAATCTGACAACTCCATAGAGAGCTACATCCATTACTGTTCCCCATGTATCGTCTAACACTTACCTCAACCTGACAACACCATAGAGAGCTACATCCATTACTGTTCCCCAGGTATAGTCTAACACTTACCTCAACCTGACAACTCCATAGAGAGCTACATCCATCACTGTTCCCCAGGTATAGTCTAACACTTACCTCAACCTGACAACTCCATAGAGAGCTACATCCATCACTGTTCCCCAGGTATAGTCTAACACTTACCTCAATCTTACAACTCCATAGAGAGCTACATCCATCACTGTTCCCCATGTATAGTCTAACACTGACCTCAACCTGACAACACCATAGAGAGCTACATCCATCACTGTTCCCCAGGTATAGTCTAACACTTACCTCAATCTAACAACTCCATAGAGAGTTACATCCATCACTGTTCCCCATGTATAGTCTAACACTTACCTCAACCTGACAACTCCATAGAGAGCTACATCCATCACTGTTCCCCATGTATAGTCTAACACTGACCTCAATCTAACAACTCCATAAAGAGTTACATCCACCTTTGTTCCCCAGGTATAGTCTAACACTTACCTCAACCTGACAAGTCCATGGAGAGCTACAACCATCACTGTTCCCCATGTATATTATAACACTTACCTCAACCTAACAACACCATAGAGAGCTACATCCATCACTGTTCCCCATGTATAGTCTAACACTTACCTCAACCTGACAACCCCATAGAGAGCTACATCCATCACTGTTCCCCATGTATAGTCTAACACTCACCTCAACCTGACAACACCATAGAGAGCTACATCCATCACTGTTCCCCATGTATAGTCTAACACTTACCTCAACCTGACAACACCATAGAGAGCTACATCCATCACTGTTCCCCATGTATAGTCTAACACTTACCTCAACCTGACAACTCCTTAGAGAGCTACATCCATCACTGTTCCACAGGTATAGTCTAACACTTACCTCAACCTGACAACACCATAGAGAGCTACATCCATCACTGTTCCCCATGTATAGTCTAACACTTACCACAACCTGACAACACCATAGAGAGCTACATCCATCACTGTTCCCCAGGTATAGTCTAACACTTACCTCAATCTGACAACACCATAGAGAGCTACATCCATCACTGTTCCCCAGGTATAGTCTAACACTTACCTCAACCTGACAACTCCATAGAGAGCTACATCCATCACTGTTCCCCATGTATTGTCTAACACTTACCTCAATCTAACAACACCATAGAGAGCTACATCCATCACTGTTCCCCAGGTATAGTCTAACACTTACCTCAACCTGACAACTCCATAGAGAGCTACATCCATCACTGTTCCCCATGTATCGTCTAACACTTACCTCAACCTGACAACTCCATAGAGAGCTACATCCATCACTGTTCCCCATGTATAGTCTAACACTTACCTCAACCTGGCAACACCATAGAGAGCTACATCCATTACTGTTCCCCATGTATAGTCTAACACTTACCTCAACCTGACAACTCCATAGAGAGCTACATCCATCACTGTTCCCCAGGTATAGTCTAACACTTACCTCAATCTGACAACTCCATAGAGAGCTACATCCATCACTGTTCCCCATGTATCGTCTAACACTTACCTCAACCTGACAACACCATAGAGAGCTACATCCATCCCTGTTCCCCATGTATAGTCTAACACTTACCTCAACCTGACAACTCCATAGAGAGCTACATCCATCACTGTTCCCCAGGTATAGTCTAACACTTACCTCAACCTAACAACACCATAGAGAGCTACATCCATCACTGTTCCCCAGGTATAGTCTAACACTTACCTCAATCTGACAACTCCATAGAGAGCTACATCCATCACTGTTCCCCAGGTATAGTCTAACACTTACCTCAACCTGACAACACCATAGAGAGCTACATCCATCACTGTTCCCCAGGTATAGTCTAACACTTACCTCAACCTGACAACACCATAGAGAGCTACATCCATCACTGTTCCCCAGGTATAGTCTAACACTTACCTCAACCTGACAACACCATAGAGAGCTACATCCATCACTGTTCCCCAGGTATAGTCTAACACTTACCTCAATCTGACAACTCCATAGAGAGCTACATCCATTACTGTTCCCCAGGTATAGTCTAACACTTACCTCAACCTGACAACACCATAGCGAGCTACATCCATCACTGTTCCCCAGGTATAGTCTAACACTTACCTCAATCTGACAACTCCATAGAGAGCTATATCCATCACTGTTCCCCATGTATAGTCTAACACTTACCTCAACCTGACAACTCCATAGAGAGTTACATCCATCACTGTTCCCCAGGTATAGTCTAACACTTACCTCAACCTGGCAACACCATAGAGAGCTACATCCATCACTGTTCCCCATGTATAGTCTAACACTTACCTCAACCTGACAACACCATAGAGAGCTACATCCATCACTGTTCCCCAGGTATAGTCTAACACTTACCTCAATCTGACAACTCCATAGAGAGCTACATCCATTACTGTTCCCCAGGTATAGTCTAACACTTGCCTCAACCTAACAACTCCATAGAGAGCTACATCCATCACTGCTCCCCATGTAAAGTCTAACACTTACCACAACCTGACAACACCATAGAGAGCTACATCCATCACTGTTCCCCAGGTATAGTCTAACACTTACCTCAACCGGACAACTCCATAGAGAGCTACATCCATCACTGTTCCCCATGTATAGTCTACACTTACCTCAACCTGACAACACCATAGCGAGCTACATCCATCACTGTTCCCCAGGTATAGTCTAACACTTACCTCAATCTGACAACTCCATAGAGAGCTACATCCAACACTGTTCCCCAGGTATAGTCTTACACTTACCTCAACCTGACAACACCATAGAGAGCTACATCCATCACTGTTCCCCAGGTATAGTCTAACACTTACCTCAACCTGACAACTCCATAGAGAGCTACATCCATCACTGTTCCCCATGTATAGTCTAACACTTACCTCAATCTGACAACTCCATAGAGAGCTACATCCATCACTGTTCCCCAGGTATAGTCTAACACTGACCTCAACCTGACAACACCATAGAGAGCTACATCCATCACTGTTCCCCATGTATAGTCTAACACTTACCTTAACCTGACAACTCCATAGAGAGCTACATCCATCACTGTTCCCCATGTATAGTCTAACACTTACCTCAACCTGACAACACCATAGAGAGCTACATCCATCACTGTTCCCCATGTATAGTCTAACACTTACCTCAACCTGACAACCCCGTAGAGAGCTACATCCATCACTGTTCCCCATGTATTGTCTAACACTTACCTCAATCTGACAACACCATAGAGAGCTACATCCATCACTGTTCCCCATGTATTGTCTAACACTTACCTCAATCTGACAACTCCATAGAGAGCTACATCCATCACTGTTCCCCAGGTATAGTCTAACACTTACCTCAACCTGACAACACCATAGAGAGCTACATCCATCACTGTTCCCCATGTATAGTCTAACACTTACCACAACCTGACAACACCATAGAGAGCTACATCCATCACTGTTCCCCAGGTATAGTCTAACACTTACCTCAACCTGACAACACCATAGAGAGCTACAACCATCACTGTTCCCCAGGTATAGTCTAACACTTACCACAACCTGACAACACCATAGAGAGCTATATCCATCACTGTTCCCTATGTATAGTCTAACACTGACCTCAATCTAACAATTCCATAGAGAGCTATATCCAACACACTCCCCCATGTATAGTCTAACACTTACCTCAATCTAACAACCCCATAAAGAGCTACATCCATCATTGTTCCCCATGTATAGTCTAACAGACTGAGATTGTATGCCATATTTTCTATGCCGACTGTCATTCTGTAGTAACATGGGTCTATATCTACATAGGTGTGGATAGATCTGCTCAGGAGCTCTACATCTACACAGCAGTCCACCCCTGTACAGTGATCAGGGAGGGCACATGTCATGGCTGTCTGGAGTGTTGGCAGAGTATCTTTGATTTCTGGACATACTGAAATGAATAGGTAATACAATTATAGTTTAATGGGTCAAAGACAAAAATGGACGGATTTCAATAAATAGAAAGTATGCGAGGGACAATCCTGAAATTGCTTTCCTGTTTGAACATTTTCAGTTTGAGTTCTTTTCTTTCAATTCTTTAGCTTTCAACATTTCAATGTTTGACTCAAATTCTGGTGATGAGGGGCTATTCCTTGAAATATGCATATACAGCATAACCAAACTAACCATTGTTATACCTGCTTTGGTTTTTTGTATCTAATCCCCATATATGAGATCCCATTCTGTGATGATAATTTGATTAAAAAGCTGTTACAGAGGATTTTTTACCTGACAATCATTTTGTCCACCTGGCAACATTCTCAAAACTGTTATCCAGATTTTCACTTCAAACAATCATCCTTAAATGTCTGAACAAGGTCACTTGTCCTAGAAATTAATATCAAATTACGAAATAGATTTTTGTAATGATCATTTTTAAAGTTTCTTTTGAGAACGAAAGAGTCCTCAAGGTCATTGTCACATAAATGAAAAATGTCATACATTCACATACCAACATTCCATCCATTTATTTGAGCTGGTTGGTATGGTGACAGGGTTCTATTACATTCTGTATCCTGGTACAATCTTACTATTCCTAGTTCCTCCAGCAGATCAGTTAGTGGGTAACCAGTCAAGGTGGGCGTAGCATTGTATCCCTTATCTGTGTACCACTGGCTCAGAGAAAAATCTATAGCAAACAAGAGTTAACACTAAAGTATGTCTCGCCTGCCGGCACCATCAGAAACAATTATTCTTTCTTACTTCCAATATATTTTGAATTTACATGGATTTTCAGTTTCTGAGATCAAAAGATGTTTATAGAACTTAAACATTGCAAATATATGCAATAAAAATAATCAAAGTCACTCAACCGGAAAATCAAGGTCAAGGTCAAAAGATGGGGATGCAACTGTGCTAAGCTACTACTGGGGAATATGCATACCAAGTTTCATCAACCTAGGTCCTATAGTATTTGAGATATGGAGGTGCTCGCAAAACTTTTCCATTGCTATTATATGTATTGAAAAATGTCAGTCACTCAACCGAAAAATCAAGGTCAAGGTCAAAAGATGGGGATGCAACTGTGCTAAGCTACTACTGAGGCATATGCATACCAAGTTTCATCAACCTAGGACCTATAGTTCTTGAGATATGGAGGTGCTCGCAAAACTTTTTCATTGCTATTATATGTATTGAAAATTGTCAGTCACTCAACCGGAAAATCAAGGTCAAGGTCAAAAGATGGGGATGCAACTGTGCTAAGCTACTACAGGGGCATATGCATACCAAGTTTCATCAACCCAGGACCTATAGTTCTTGAGATATGGAGGTGCTCGCAAAACTTTTTCATTGCTATTATATGTATTGAAAATTGTCAAAGTCACTCAACCGGAAAATCAAGGTCAAGGTCAAAAGATGGGGATGCAACTGTGCTAAGCTACTACTGGGGCATATGCATACCAAGTTTCATCAACCCAGGACCTATAGTTCTTGAGATATGGAGGTGCTCATAAAACTTTTTCAAAAAGTTAACGCCGCCGTCGCCGCCGTCGCCGCCGTCGCCGCCGCCGGTAAAGTAACACCTATGTCCCGCTCTGCTTCGCAGGCGAGACAAAAAACAATCAAATGATTAGATTGAAATTTGGGTCTATATGTACAATACCTCATCCCAGTAAATCCATCTTGCTTTACAATAATATTAACTCTTTATAATCACTTTTTTGCAATATTTCCACTTAATTTGTGATAAGAGATAAATTGTAAATACATGTATCTATTAAAAATTCACTTCAATTCACATACTTCAGTTTAAACTTTTGATTTGCCAAAAGATTGTCAATGGTAGTGGAAAAGGTTTTTCAAAGCCATGAATCTTGAATACTTTATTATATGACTTCAGCTCTCATGTGCAAACATTTTTGACCAACCTTTAGTTATGAAGTCGGTGTCCAAACTGCATGTTGGTTTAGGAAGCTGGATGTTATCAAAGATCTTTACACTGTAGTCACATGTGTTGTTATAGTCCCAACATAAGCTATGGTTCAAGCTCATAATATAGACACCCATGCCTGGGAGGTCTTCTACCATAACACTGTAACCAGAAAATATATTTTTAATCAAAAGTTAAATATAGGCTGTTTTTTAGGTTCTAAAGGTATGTAAAACTAAAAGAAACTGAAAACCTATTTTAGTTAATACCTTACAACATTTCAGAAAATAGATTCATTGATGTAGACTGGTTTCAGTCTAAAAAAAATCAAAATTAGAAGTAAAATCTAAGTTCTCATGAAAATTCATTTCTCTTATAATTGCAAATAGCTAAATAGTTTCTATAGAATATAAAACTGCTCTAGGTATCCTTAAGATTTTTATAATTCATACCTCAGCCTTACAATGCCTGCTAGTTCAAACTGATGTGTTTTTTCTGTAAGAGTAAAAAAAATACATGTATGCATTTTAATTTGAAAATATTAAACTGAATAAAATTGCAAATAGAGACAAGCATCATAATTTACTTAAAATTTATCTTTTCCCATCAGATTGCTTAAACTCAAGCAAGGATATATTATTGTGCAATACTTCATAATTAAGGCAAACTTGACAATAATCGATAAGTTGAGGTTTTACTGATAAATTTATATGCTTGATGGGAACATTAATAAGTACAATTAAGAATCATTAAAGTAAAACTTTTCCATCATAATAATCAATCTTTCAAAAATCAAGGTATGCTGTATTTAATGAACAAATATCAAGAAGTGACACCAATTTACCATTACAATGTATGCTTGCAAAATCCATATATATGTACATGTGTATTGTCTTCTATTCCTATTATTGTTCAAACAAGAATATGTCAAAAAGACATAATGCTAGTTCTCGCAACATTGGGAATGGACAGATTGACAGACAGATGAATGGACATGAACACTTTATTGTCCCTTCTTTCGTAGAGGGGGCATTAAAAATAAGAACTTACTCCATTCAAAGTTCAGTAGAGACTGTTCAAACTGGTATTTCTCAGCACCAATGATAAGTTTGAAATCGCATGGGTCCAAACTAAGATAGACATTGAAGGTGGTCCCTGTAACCTGGTCCTCAACACAGCAATTCACTGAGGTACAATCAGACCCAATATGGCAGAGGATTGGTCCATCTAATACACCAGGACTGATTGGTAAGGGACAATCTACAAGAAGTTTTAATTCAAATTTAATTAATAATAAGTTTAGTGCTTAAAATTCTAATGGAGTCCATTTATTGTATTTACCCAAAGCTTATTCTATTTCCAAGCAAAGAACAATGAAGACTGAATTTGGTCTCATGTTTATTGCTTAGTCTGATCACTTTAAATCTTTTTGTTTTAGATTTGAGAGTCTTTGATGAGTATTTTCTAGAGAAAACACACACCAGAGGTATTAAACATAGTTTGCCTGTAACTAACGTGTAATCTGCTTTTGCAATGCATAATCTAAGACAGGACCTTTGTGACTGTCTCAGGAAGAACTAATGTTTCATCATTTTTATTTCTGGTCTAGATTATTGTTTTAGGTCAATTTTCTTATTTTATTGACACTACATAAGTCAATATTTTTTTCCTTACTATTCACTATCACTCTAAAATTAAAAGTTATATTTTGAGGACACATACTATATTCAAGCTTTTTTTTTAAATGAACACTTCTTTTTTTCATTACAAAGAAGCTTTGGTTTTAATCATTTAAGAACTAACCATTTTTCCATTTGCTGCCTCTGTCTGGTACAGTACATGGTTTGTCAGTCTGATAGAATCCTAATCTCGTCTCCTCCATCAGTTGGGACACCTCATATTCAGCCAACTTTGCCTCCAAGAAATTCTTATCATGTTTCCAGCTATCAATGGAAAACTCTACAAGAAACAGAAGTTGTCCCTTAACATGATACATGAATATACTCCTTTCTCCTCATTCCGGTGTAAACCTGTTTCCGGTGTATTCGGTTTTTCCGATTTTACGGAAATCAAGCAGATGCGCGTGCATCCCGGTCATTACGTCATCTAGGTCAGGTCACATACTGTTTACATACATATGCAAATTTCGTAGAAAGGATAATTTGTAAGTATTTTGATACTTAATAGCCTATTGTTGTAATTTTGCTATTAGTCTTACAATGCTTGTATGCCATTAATACAAAAAACAACTTTAATGCATAATTTGATCATCAAATTCTGAAAAAAAACTATTGAAATATCGTCTGCAGTATTGAAAGCATTCCTGACAACAATCATGTGATAGGTCGACGTTAGACTGCCGGTCAGAAACTATGGAAAGCCACAGTAGTAAAAATGAGCAAAAAATAATTTTTTGAAAAAAAAACTACATGTTATTTGCATATTGCATCTATTATATATCAAACATTATGATTTAATAAAATTTTAAAAAGCCAAATATTTTACTATAAATAGTTTTTTTTATCTGATTTGTAAAATGGGCAAAGTGTGACAATCCAACATGTGATCACTGGACACATCTTAAATTTTGTAGCAACGTCAATGTTGTAGGGAGAGGCGATGCATTTTATTGTCCTCATTGTACATAACTAATTTGAACATTCATGTATTTTCTTGTTAAAAGTTCATCTATTACACATTATTCACAAATGACTTTGTTTAATATCATTTCATGACCTCTCTGGACCTCCATACTTTAATTTGCCTTTGCACCGGAAGCAGGTTAAACAAAAACAACAGTATCGGTCATTGACCTCCACAAATCTTTAAAATATTTAATTAGTAAGAATAAGCATATGTATAAATTTTATTGAAGATAATAACACTTAGATATACCCCCTACAAGTATTTAAAACTAAGAAATAGGATCTGGTTCAGCTGTAGGTTTTATTAAGCGCCAAACTTTTTGACCACCGGAATTGGGTTAAACCAGTATACTTTTATTTTTGTAACATTACTAGAAATTTTTTCTAAAATTTTTATGACCCAAATTATCATTTTGTTTTTTTAAGTGTCGAAAGTTTAAAGGAAGCATGGACCAGCAATTGAAACCTCCTTTCAAAAACTTAAATGGTACCATGAAAATTGATACACATGTAAAACCAAATGAACCATATTGAAAGATATTAGAGGTTTCAAAAAAAATCCTTAAAAAAATAAGTTTTCAGAAATATTTTTATGTCAACCTGAGCAACAGTGATTTAAAGACACATACTTAAAAAACTTAATATTATCATACCATTTCAATAATTAACCATCCATACCTTCAATCATGAAGTCCTGTGTCCATTGACATTCCATCTTTGGTAGCTCAACCTTGTCTAGAACTGTTATAGATTGAGAACAGGCTTGACTGGATTCAAAACAAGTCTCCAGTGCTAGTGTCACCCTGTATCTGTCTGCTAATACAAGATCTTCTATCTTGTAGCTGAAATAAAAGAGATATTGATCAACATAAAAAAATAACTTAAAGTGCATGTGGTCAATAATAAATTTTTAGAATTTTCAAACAAATGTACTATTAAGTATTAAAGTCTACAGAAAGATCCATATGAGTTGACTTATAAAACAGAACCTGTGAAAAGAATTAAACCAAAAGTGTGAGCAAGGTCAACGTGGATTAACAGCACTTCATGGTTTATCCATTCCATTATTGAGAAAAATATGTCGAGTTATTTACCCCGACTGACTACTTCTTTATGCACATCCTTCACATTTCCATCCAGTGGTTCAGGAGAAAATAGTCAGAAACTGCCTCCCATCTCTCTGGTATACTTATACAACATAACACTGTACTCACCTTATGCTGAAAACCCCTCTCAGCCAGAAACTATCTACAATCTCTCTGCTAAAATTATACAACATGATGCTGTACTCCATTTTCTCTATCCCCACCAACATTCTGTTATTACACGGCTCCAGTCGGAACAGGAAGTCAATTGACCTATGTATTGTGGTGACATCTACACAACATTTGATCTCTGTACAACTGTTACACAGATGACATGAAGTATCAGATGATAGGGTTGGCAGAGGAATAGTTGATTGACATTCTGAAAGACATTGAAGTATAAATTAACATTCTATTTTTTATGTACATGTAGGAACTGCTGCTAGTCAATCATATTTCATTAAGGTATTCAATGGTAAAAAAATCCATGCAAGCAAATATTTAATCTTCAAAATCTTACTCAAAGAACTTGCAAAAACAACAGAACCCAAAAGTGACTACCAGGAACGATGGCACTACATAAGAAGCTAGGAACACAACTGGCACTTATGCTACACCTCTTTTATAGTTTCAAAGTAAACCATCACACTCAAATCCAATTTTTACCTGAAATCCAGTCATTTAAACTTCTGTTACAAGGGACAGACAAATACCATCCAAGGTCAAGGTCTCTGTACAATTTGGCAAGGTCAAGGTCATTATTCAATGTTGGATTCACACCAAGTGTACTAGACCAAGATGTTAGTGAGAAATCTGAAAAAGATATAAATTCAGTATTAACCTGAAAAAGAGATTAAAAAAAAATATTATTTCTTTTTCTATCTATTACAAAATAAAACTCATGTAGTAAAACAATACAAAGTACATGTTTAAGACACTTAAAATTAACTACTCTGCATGTACTTGTTAAACCTCATTTATTTATGTATCACATTAACAAAACCTTGCAGTATTTTGCATGGTAACTGTAACCTACTTGGAAGGTTGAATCCTGTTTGTGTGTTCCTGGTCAGTTTTGGTAATCTAGTATTGTCAAACACTTTAGCTGACCAATCACAGGCCTTGTACTTTTCCCAGCATAGTGATATCTCCATGGTAACCAAGTACTGGTTCTGACTGTCAAGATCATAAATGTTGTACCTAAAAGTTGGAAAATAAAACTGAGTGTGAATATCTTTTTACCCTTTAAATTATTTGGGTTTTAGTACAAGTCAAAGGTCTTGTGCCATCTGAATTAGCTTTATTCAAGTCAAAAGTACTGAATAATAAAACTACCGGTACTATGCTTGATACTTATGAATATTCTATAATGTATTTTTAACTGTTGGAGACTGATGATTTGGTCTTTCCAAATATTTGATCATAAACTAAAACATATAAATTGCTTGCATACTGTAAGGATTTCTAAATGAACACTCTGACTGGGGAGTTCCATATGAAAGTAATGTAGCTATGAAATAAAAGACTACTGAATTTTAATCTGTTTTATGTAATACAGTGTATATGATACATTTCCACTGTAACTCAAATTGATATTTAGTCAATATGCAGAATGAAAAGTTCACAGACCTGATTCTGACAACACTGTACAGTCTAAACCCATGATCCTTTCCTGAAATAAATAAAATGGATGAACCTTGTTAAAATTATCATACCAAACCCATGTGTCATCGAAGAGAAAGTCCTCTAAGATAAATTAAGGAGTGAGCATTTTTTCATAAAGGAACAACAACTAATTAAGGGCTATTCCAGCAAAAAATGTATGGGGGGGTTGGACGGCACTCGATATTTTTTCTTGTGGGTGGTGGTTGTTCTAGTAAATACATTTCTATGGGTGGCTGTGGTCTTAGAAAATAAAATTGTATGGGTGGTTGTAAATTGACTTTTAAAAATTTACTATGATCACTTTTTTACAGCTGGAATGCAATATTTTAATTCAAATCTGAAACCGGCAATTTTGTTTATCATCTGCAAATTGAAGTTATGTAGAGGCCCGAGAAGTTCGCATGGTTCCGCTCTATGAAACGTTAGCGCGAAGCTAAATTCCCGAGTGTTTCCGAATGGAAACTGGTTGTCTATTTTTTCGGTGACCAGTTAAAGAAACATGGCCACGGAGGAGAAAAAACCTAGGGCCTGGAGTGTTGATTGTGTTTGCCTATGGCTGAAAACAATCGGGCTTGACAATGGATAAGGCATACATACAACCCCCCAAAACAAGGAACTAAATAAAACAAATACGTGACAAATGTAAACAAACTATTTGGTATTTGACATTCATTTTATAGAGAAAAAAAACAACTATTAGCCAGTGTAAGCGTGGTACTTGACTTGTGCAGGAAAGGGTAGTTACAAAAATAACACTACAGGTAATGATATTAAAATAAAACACATACATGGTCTCCTGTTCTGTTGGTGTTGGGTATTCCCCAAAAATACTTCAGAGGAAATTGATTTTATGGCAACTTATTCATTAAGAAAAGGATTCTATTAAAATGTCGGAACTATATGTGTTCAAACTTTAGGTGGCAGCTTCAAGGAAAAAGGGACAGAAAAATTGTCCCCTGAAAAACATCAAGGTTACTATCCAACTGAGTGGTGTATGATCCATGGCATGTATAAATGAATTCTGGCCAGCACCTCTCATATAAATTTTCTAATTTCAGAGATGTTAACCCTCCTGTTCTCGCCGATTCATGCTTAAAATTTCACGGTGGCCACATTTTCAACCAGTCCACCTGTCCCCAAGCAAATTAATTAAGCCATACCAAGCTGTCAGTGATAAATGTCAAATGCATAGATGTTAATTCCTTTAATTAGACACCCCATGAGCAGAATAAATTGGACACTAGTTTTGACAAATTTATAAACAAAATCTCAGACTTGCAATGAGGAATTCAGTTATTTCCCCTTAAAATATAAAATTTATAAAAATGGGAGTTTTTCACATAAATTATTTTCTCTTTTTTTTATTTAATTACTCCAGTAACATATCAAAGCTATATAAAAGAAATTATTTGGGGAAAAAATATATAAAATATTATTATTTGTATTTAATGGTTTCATTATTCACCTTGATATTATAAAACCAAGAATATAAAATAGTACTACTTGGTGTCGATATTCTGCAAGAAGCAGAGGTACTAATGATTTTCTGGTACAGTATAAATATCCTGTGAATTGGAACCTGGGTTTTTCACTGTGTGTTTATTGACACTATAAAACTTAGGTTTAACCCTACCACATTATTATATACCTGTTTCAAATCAGGAATTGTATGACCAATAGAAAATATGTCCATTTTAACTTGTGGACATATTGTTTGGTTTCTGCGAATGTGAATTTTGCATTTTAAGATGTCAACTTCGAGCAGCATTGTGTGGCCAAAATGAAAATGTTCGTTTCTCCTTTTCTGACAGACTGATTAGATGAACTTTATTTATAAGCTCCCGCAGGCGGGAGCTAAATTGCCTGATTATACGTATAATGATGCACGAAACCGGAATAGGTGTAAGCTAGTCGACATATCCGCACCCAATGGCACGGAATGCAAAATTAATTTTCTACTTTGTAATTTGTATTTCTAAAATTAAAATAAGTAAATATTGTATTAATATGAATATTTTGAATATTTCTAGCCATAAAGATACATGTAAAGATTTTTTAAATGAAAACGCTATATATTTCATTGACGTCACAATTGTTCAAAACAAAATTACAGAATGGCGGGAAACTGTCATTCCAATTTTCGTGGAACAACCACAAAGTGTAATGTACATGGCAACGAAATAAATATTCTGCCGAAATATTTCTGCAGTCATAAACTTATAACCTTGTTCATGTTGTGTCTTGAGCAGTATATGATATTGTTTCTTCTCTAAACTTTACATTCGAAAATGAAAGTAGAACTCTTTAAAGGTGTCCTCTAAGACGTCCGGTTCTATCGTCTATTTTAAGCATATATTATGACGTCACTTTTAGTTTGAGAAAAAACACACTTCCTCGTTTTGTTTGCAGGTGTGCTCCTTTTCAAAACCATGCAAAAGCTTGTTTTTCTTGCTGTAATTAAAGAAATAAGGGGACAACCATTTGATATTGAAAGGGGGGTTGGCAGTTTTGGTCAAGTAAAAAAAAAAAATCCGCCGTTTTGTGCCGCCGAGATTATTTATTTTTTATATACCATACTAGTAAAAAACTTGGGACAGATTTTTTCACTTGGAAGTAAAGGCCAGATTATTTATCTCCATTCTTTTTACATGCAAGATTATTTATTTACAAATATGTCATCCCCTAAAATATATCTGCGGGAGCTTATCAGGTTGAACCTGCATCATATTAGAATATATAAATAACATGAAAGTCAAACTCAAATATAAAAAAAATACATCAAGAAAATCACTGCTGCATTTGGACACCACCAGGCAATCTACCTGTCTTGCAACAGCATATCACATTCTAATCGGCCTGGAGAAGGAATTGGACCCTTGTGTACATATGACAGTAGCTAATGTATTATTGTCATTTTTAAAATTCAAACTGTCTGCTGAAATTAGTATTAAAATGATAGCTGTATGACTAAAGTCCACATCTCAATGAAAATTAAGGGTTGTTGGCATTAAAGTAAAATAAAGTCAAGAAATGAACATGAACTAAATTTTATTATTAAAATGTTGCTTTGACAATATACATGATATAGGTAAATGTTCTTCTGTGATTTTGCTTTGGTCATTTTTCTTCAAATATGTTTTCTCTGGTGATAAAAGTGATACCTTTCTGTAAATATATACATAGGAACAGCACACACATGTAATACAACATATTAAATAAGCTGGACCGAATCGTCAAAATTTTTATCAATTTTGATGGGTGGTGGTATCAAGGTAAAATTCAATTGTATGGGTGATTGGTCCAGAACGAAATTTAATTGAATGGATGATGGGGTAAAAAAAAAAGTGCCTTCCAACCCCCCCATACATTTTTTGCTGGAATAGCCCTAAGCTCTAGATATTTTGTCAATATATCACATTTAAGTAAAATACTAGTATCTTTATTTTACTCAGATTTTCTATCATGAATGGATTTTTAAAAATGCCTGCGTTTAGTAAATTTCATCTTGATGATAAAAGTGTAAAATGATGAAAAACACTTACCAAATTCAAACCCAGTAAGTGATATTGGGAACTTTAGTTTTTCTATTCCAACGTGGAGTATTTGAGTGTTCTGGTCAAGTTCCAACTCTGCTGAGATTTTTCTGCTAATACCAGGAGCATCCATACAACACTTTACAGAGTTACATAGACTGGAGAGGTGACAAGTTATAGGGGAGCTGGAAATATCAGGGAGGCTAACACTCTTTGTACAATCTGTAAAATTGGAGGTATTTCTGAATAGATGTCAATTTTGACAGTTCAGCACAAAATATCAAACTTTGAGCGTCATAATATGAACTTTTACATGTATGTTGCATCAAAGCTAGTATATCTTTCTATCAGCTTGGGGCATGACTTTATATTTCATAGATATTCTCTTTTTTTAACAAGTAAATCTGTGAGCTAATGCTCACTAGTGATACCCCCACTCCCCAAACTAAGCCACGCATACAAGTTTAAATACTTGGTAATCAGGAAGGGGTCGACCTAGGAACATGAAATCGCTATACACCATATGGGACTATAGGATAAAGCTGTATACAAAATATCAGACTTCTATCTCATGTAGTTGCTTGGGAAACAGTGACAGAAATTTGGCATTTATGTCCATTATGTGTAAAAACCTAAGTGTTGGGTAAACAGGAAGTAGACTACCTAGGAGCATAAAATCGGTATACACCAAATGGTACTATAGGATAAAGCTGTATACAAAATATCAGACCTCTATCTCATAAAGTGACTTGGGAAACTGTGACAAAAATTTTGCATTTATATCCATTATGTTTAAATACTTTAGTATTGGGTAAACAGGAAGTAGACTACCTAGGAGCATAAAATCGGTACACACCATATAGAACTAAAGGATAAAGCTGTATACAGAATTTCAGACCTCTATCTCATATAGTTGCTTGGGAAACTGTGACGGAAGTTTTGTTATGGACGGATGGACGGACAGACGGTATAAAAGTATACCCCCCTCTTCTTCGAAGCGGGGGTATAAAAAGATTTTGGAAAAAAATTTAAGAGGCTAGGGGTATTAAAATTCAGAATAAGATCAACCACAACAAATGAAACAACACTGACAATAATTGCCAAACCTTTGCAGTTAACAGTTTTCCATGGCTTTAAAATATTGATTATTTTAACTTAACCCATTTAGATCATGCTTTTCAAATTTTATAACATTATAAGTATGTATACCATTGATCCAGTTATTAGAGGATACAGCTGGGATACACTGAGTTGGTTCTAGATAGCTAGTCAGGTCAAGTTGCTGCAACAATTCTGAGATGTAGAAATCTGGCAGTACATCTCCAGGATTCTGTTTTCTTTCTCTACTCCATTGCTCAAGGGAGAAATCTGGAAGATAGATGGCATTTATCTCAGGAACAAATAATCTGTAAGCTATTGATCACACAGTAAAATAGCTCACACAGTATACCCCCTCTTTCACCCATATTGACCAAGTCAGTAAAAAGAAAGTACATGTAAATATGCAATAGACCTAATTTTAGTACTCATGATAGCGAACATTATGTTGAAGTCAAATATCAGTTACCAAATATCAAGTCCCTGTGATGAGTAGTTGCTGAGAAAACTTTTACAGTATTTAACCATTGACTTAGTCCATTAACATGATGTAGATATACCGTAAATTGTGATATTTTGGTGTAGGGATATTTTGGCGGTTTTAGATGTGTATTATTTTGGCCCTTTCAGAAAAATATTTGTCTATAATTCGTTACATTATCTATAATTTAATCTACTGACTTACTCTTCAGTGTTAATTAGCGTATGTTTTTGTTTCAAACCCAAGCTAATTAGTATATGTTTAGAATTTTAAAAACAACTCATTTTATGTCTAATGATGATTTGACAAACATGTGATTATATCCAAGCTAATTACTAAATTAAGTAAAAATAAATTTCATTTAAAAATTAAAAATATGAAATAAAAAGATTTTTTTAAAATTTACACTGTTTATCAATACTTTGCTAGTTTCTTAGTCAATATCTACTGTTTTTTTCCACCTGCCATACCTATCAATTGTTGGTAGCACATTTTATTATATGCATTCTAAACTTTATTTTGGTGTGTTTAATTTTGGCACATTTGGGTTAGGCGCCAAATACACCAAATTAAAACTACATCCAAAATATCCCAATTTACGGTACAACAGAACTTATTTCAGTACTTGGGATAAAAGACCTCATTCTAAAGTCAAATACTAAATTTCAAGTCACTGTGATTTGTAGTTGCTTTGCAAATTGTTACATGAATTCTTAAAATTTGACCAGTAATGTTGAAATTTAACTAAGTCTCTTAACAGGAAGTAGATATCTGACAGACCTAGTTTTGATATTTGCAATATCGGACTTCATACTGAAGACAAATACCAAATTTAATATTGCTTTAATTTGTAGTTGCTGAGAAAACTGTTACTAAAATTTTCAACACTTGACCAGTAATGTTTAAATTTGTCTAAGTCGGTAAAAAGGAAGTAGATATCCAAGACACATTATCAGACTTCATACAGTCGCTGTGATTAGTAGTTGCTGAGAAAACTGTTACAAAAGTTGTGTTGTGGACAGACAGATGGTTAACCAGTATACCCCCTCTTCTTTGAAGTTGGGGTATAAATGTAATATAGATAAGCAAAAGCAAAATTGGTGTTATAAAACTTCTTATCACTCTTGTTTCCTTTCACATTATATCACATGCATTCCTTGTGGATATTAACCAAACCTATAACATACATTTGTTCAATTTTTAAATATGTAAATGTATCAAGAACTGACCTTTGACCCTATAATCCTCTGTCCATTTACATGTCCTCTTTGGTAGCCTGACATTGTGTAACACAGGGATAGACATGTTACAGTCATCATTGGTCTCCAGACAGAAGTTAAAGGTCAAATTCACCATGTACATGTCCTCAGACTTAAAGTCATATAATGAATACCTGATAAAAAAAAAAAGAGAACATTAAAGGTCAAATTCACCATGTACATGTCCTCGGACTAAATGTCATACAATGAGTACCTGATAAAAATGAAAGAATACATCAAAGCAATATATATATATATAAAAATCTGTCAAAGTAAAAAATGGCTGGATTTCGTTAAACAGGAAGTAGGTGAGAGACAGTCCTGAAATTGAATCCAATGTAATGTGAAGCCACCACGATGCTGTATATCAAATATCAAGTGGCTGTGATAAGTAGTTGCGGAGGAAACTATTACGCAAATTTCTTCCACAACCGCCTGCCATCAGACCACCTGCCCACCCACTCCCCCAACATTCACCATTTTTTAACCTGGATTTTTCACTCTGTGAAATCCGGCCAAAAAGCAAATACAAATTTCATGGATTTTTACCTTAATAGTAGTAGGCAAGTGAAAATTTCTTGATTTTACTACTGTCATTGGAAATTGTAATGGCATTACTATGAGTTTTTGTTGTTGTCTAAATACATGTAGCTCTAACATATAACTTACTCAGTCCTAAGAAGTCCTAACAGATTGAAGTTCTCTGTTGTACCATAATCATAATCCAATAGTTTAAACTGATGATGCATTTTCTCCACACTGATTGACAGCTGTTCATAGCAAGGGTCAAGATTTAGGACAACACTAAATGTTTTGTTCAGTAATGGCACATTGACACAACAATTTATATCTGTACATGTATCAGGTATGTGACATACAATGTTGTTGGGTAGAGCTGGTAGATTTATTTCTCTTGGGCAATCTGTAAAACATTAAAATTCAAAGTGTAATTTGCCAATAAACATGTATTAATACAATGTTGCTATTACATGCAATTCATTTGTATTTATATTATCTATCTGTATTGACCATAAGAAACACCACAGGTGTGCTATAGTAAGCAGGAACTACCTACTTTTCTGGAGCACCTGCATGTTTTTGATAGCTATTCAGTTGGTTTTTGTGTTTTTGTGGTGTCTGTTTCTTTGTGCTGTTCTCATTTGTGTTTACTGGTTTTGTCTTTATCCTTTCAGACTTTTGATATTCGAATGCCCCATTGGTACCTCTTTGCTTCTCTGTATTTGATGTTATATTTCTTGAATTAAATTATGAGTAATATTTAGTTATTTACATTCATTTCACAGTTTACTACATGAACAACAAAGAGTGACATGTGACTTTCAAACCAGGAAAATTATAAATGCAACCAGAAAGAAAATAGAATGCTAGAAACACAAATTTTGCAGCGTTAAAATAGCAAAAGTAACAAAAGAATGAAATAGTTAACAATTAAACCTACCATTCTTCCATCCATCAGTATTTGGTTGGTACTGGGTGCCAGCTAAGGAGCATGTCTGTTCCTTAAGATAGGCTGCTATATTAAGATCCGACAACAGTTTGGATGCAGCATATGGCGGTAGAGTAGCAGCTGGTATCAAACTTTCATTTTTCATCCACTGGTCAAAGGAAAAGTCTGGAAAAAACAAGTAAATTTTATATTTGTGAATATAATATTAAAGGTATTCAAATAATTAAAAGCAACAAGCCAAAGCTCACTAGTGAAACCCTAACTTTTGCAACTAAAACTTTTCAATTTAAAGTTTTTAGCTAACAGAAAGTAGATATAAGATGAATCAAATATACAAATATGTATCTCTAAAACAACATGAAGCTTTTTACCAAATTTAACCAACTTAGGAATATAAGTAGCTGCGCAATAAGGAAATAAATATTGTGACAAATAAAAAAAAAAAGTCTTCGGTTAACAGGAAAAAGATGTCAAATAGATCTAAAAATGTTTCCCATAATACATCATGCCCATAAAAAGTATGATACAAAAATATCAACAGAGTTATGAGAAATTATAATAGCAGAAAATGAGATGTGGAATAAGTGTACACAATATAACCTACAATATAAACAACAATTTAAAAATTCCACAATGGAAAACAGCCAGCAGCCTTCAATGTGACCACTGGTCGCTGCTCGCTGCTTTTCAATTTCCCAATTCTAAAGTGCAATGAAAGACCATCTGATTGAAAAAAACAATTAACATAAATTTGACGAAATACAAACGTAAGATTTGATATGTTTGACAGAACTATAGTATCTATCTGACTGTACAACAGGGAAATTTTACTGTACAGATCAGTATTACTACCTTTGATGATAAATCCAGAATTCCATTCACACTCTGGTTTAGGGAGTCTGTACTTGTTGAATACATTAACGGTCACATAACATGTTCCCTGGGTCTCTGTACACACACTCAAGGTCATATCCAGTAAGTAGTGCCCTTCTATTGTAAGGTCTGTGATGGTGAATCTGTTAGTATAAAAACAGTGAAAATATCAAACGTTGTTGTTACAAATTTACATCATTGAACTTCAAAACAATAAGGAATATGTCTAAAAGACATCATAAATGACCCATCTAGCAACATTTGGGAGGCATAGACAAATGGACACAAATGAACTGACGAAGGACAAAGGGACCTAAACACTCTATATCCTTTACTTTGGTAGATGGGGCATAAAAATAATAACAAAATCTACTGACTTATCCAGGTACTATAAATGAATCAAATTCTTAAACAACACTGTTAATAGTATAAACTTACTCAATTCTGACAAATCCAAACAGCCACACCTGCACTGGCTGACCCCACTCATAGTCAAACAGCAGACGGTCAAAGGTCAACTGCTCAATTCCAACAGTCAATTTAAACAGGCAGGGTTCAAAGTTCACATAAGTTCTGAATGACCTGCCGATCTGTTTAGCCTCCATACAGCATTCTACTGCAGTACAGGTGTCATGGATGTTGCAGATAACGGGTCCAGTGTTGTTAGGCAGAGGCATCATGGGTAATCCACATTCTGAAATAGGTTTGAATGAACATAGAATAAGTTCACAAACTGTTTCATTTTTCAACACATAAAACATTTTATAACTTTGCAAGGTTTTTCCAAATTATGATAACATTTTTTTTTTTATTTTAGCATTGACAATTCAAGTATGCTTTTAGCATAAAAGATATCAACGATTTAAAACTTTGACAAAATTTATAAATTTGGTTTGTGCTAGACAAATACTGGACTAGCTTTGTATGTTTTAATGATAAATACCATTATTCCAGCCCTGTATGTTTGGACTGAATGGTGACTGGTTCCTATCACACTGGTTCTCTTGTAAAAACTCAGTAATGCGTAACTTGTCCATCAAACTCTTCATCTGATTGGCTGAAAGCTGATGATCAGGGGGAAGTCCTCTCTCATGCAAAAACTTGTCAAATGAGAAACCTAAAGTAAAAATTGTATGTTGATAAGCAACAGTTTCTCAGAATCCTTGTATAACAAGATATTTAAGATCATGTTGAATTTTAAGTTTGTTTTTGTCTGGATAAACAATGTCTCCACTCCTGTTAAAATTCTTATGTAAATAAGAATGTATTTTTCAGAATACAAAGTAAATGAAAGAACCTTAGTGAGCACGCTCACATACCCCACGCGTTCCGCTATTGGACTATCAATGTTATCCTTGAGGAATTAGTATCGAGCTAAAGGAATCAATAATATTGAATGATTGTAAAAGTGAATGTGCAAGTATTTGAATACATGTATCATAACAAAGTTATGTCAAGTTTCTAAGTCCAAAGGGCCATAACTCCAACAAATATTTGGGGATATAAAATTCCTGGTAACAAGCACAACTACAATTGGTGTACTTCTTGCATGCAAAGTTTCGTTAAATTCTGTTCAGTAGTTTATTAGGAGTTGCGTTCACAATCTGTAATCATGATTTTCTGCAAATTTCTAAGTCCAAAGGGCCATAACTCCCACAAAAATTTGCTGATCAAAAATTCCTTGTGATATGCACAACTACATATGGTGTACTTCTTGCATACCAAGTTTCGTTAAATTCTGTTCAGTAGTTTAAGAGGAGTTGGGATTACAAACTGTAATCATGATTTTCTGCAAATTTCTAAGTCCAAAGGGCCATAACTCCCACAAAAATTTGCTGATAAAAAATTCCTTGTAATATGCACAACTACATATGGTGTACTTCTTGCATACCAAGTTTCGTTAAATTCTGTTCAATAGTTTTAGAGGAGTTGCGATTACAAACTTTGATCACAGATGGACGGACAGACGGACGGACCAGTCAAAAACATTATACCCTTCGCAACTTCGTTGCGTGGGGTATAACTAGTATTTTTACTATTTTGCTCTATGTATGGTCATGTATTCTATACTTGTAATTTTATGAACTTAATTTGTATGTACCATAATTTTTGTACTACAGGTCTTAACCAATTATTGTAATTGCGTTTGAACCAATAAATATTATTATCATTATTATGTAAAAAAGTTTTGAAGGTTCATAATTTGCTAGCAATACATGCAACTACATATGGTGTAGAATATCAGGTTCCCTTATATTCTGTTGAGTTGTTCCATATATGGTGAAAGCTAATAATTTTGGGACAGACAGACAGAGCAAAAGAAAATGATTCCCAACTTTAAATAATTATTTATTAAGATAAAGTAGTTTGTTTGTCATAATCATGATATCAAAACTTGAAGAAATATTATCCCTGAAAATGAATTTCCTACGCTATATCAGTAAAGGACAATAAATGAACGATGACAACTTACCAGGATCTACAAAGTCACTCTTCCAATCACACAAAGATTTGGCTAGTCTTGTGTTCTTGAGAACTGGTATACTGACTACACAGGGACTGTTGGACTCAAAACAGACACTAAGATTCAAACTGACCATAAACTTTCTCTCACTTTCTAGATCCTCTATTACATAGCTGAAATATAAAAAACAATTTCGCTTTTTAATATTTCTTGTATCATCTTTCATATTGTGTCTCTGCATTTTGTTGTAGCTTTCTGAATGGCACAATTTGGTCAGTTGGTAACTTTCTTATAAGTTTGTAAATTTGCATGGGATTTTGTTGTTGTTTTTGCTTGTTTGTTTTGTTTTGTTTTTGTAAATTTGCTCTTTCTAACGAATCCTTAAATTGCAATTGAAGATGCTAAAAAATTGTCTCTCTTCTAACATGACTCTCCAATTATTTTGTCCTATCATTGTTTTATATTTTGAAAACTTTTGAGATCTAACATTTGAAAATGAAACCTACTCAAGATGGACAACTCCATGAAGTTTGACATGCTCTTGTTTCCCATACGGGTAATCAAATAGACTGGTATTGACCCTGAGGTTCTCAATACCCAGACTCAACTTCCTATTACAGGGATCCAGACTGAGGTAAGAGGTCAAAGTTCGACCAATCATCTCCACATCTGTACAACATGTGACTCCAGTACAATAATCATACAGGTGGCAGAAAGTGTTGTCGGGTAATGGGGACAAGGTCACAGGCTTTGGACATCCTGAAAGGAATGCAAAATGATGATAATTTGAATTTTCTACAGGGAGTTACATGAATACCCAACCCATTTTGAATATAAACATCAATATGACAAGTCTGTTCTGTAAAAGGAGTATGGAGTGTTTTACCTCTGTAATGATCTAAGATCTAAAAATTGTGACACCACTATGATGTTTGTAAAATCAAAATATTAAAGCAAAGATTTTTAGATTTTTTTTCTTTACATCTCAGATCCAAATTGATCAAAAATTCAAAAATTACTGGGTTTTGAACAACCAGCTTCTGATTCTCTGCTGCATCACAATTTTTCAAGACTAGGAAGTCTAATTTCTTTAGTGGTGACCATAATGCATTTCTTGCAAGTGGTGGTGTTTGTTATGAAAAATGCTGTACTTTTGTATGAAATACAGAAATACAAATTCTGCAACTCTTTTAAAAAAGTCTTAGTGTAAATTTTAATGTAAGTGTCAATTTCAGCCAACCAATATCTAATGACTAATTTTATGCTAAAATGATTGTTGTTTATTCAACACATTATCTATTAGAAAATCTCACCTTTATTCCACCCATCTTGATTAGGAAAGTATGGAAGGTTTCCTCGGTCACATTGTTCTGACAGAAGGAATGGGGCTATACCCAGATCATGTAGTAACTCTGATGTTGTATGAGATTCTAAGACCTTTAGTGAAGAGTTCAGTCCCAGGTCTGTTAGGTAGTTCTTAAGGGAGAAATCTATAACAAAAAGGTAAAGGGAAAATAAAGAAGAAAATAATATTACTTGTTGACATAGATACTCCAAAATCAAACAAATTCATTAGAAATATGAGATAGATACATGTTTGTATATTTCCATCATTGTTAAATTCATTGTTAAAAACGTTTAGGGAAAAAGAAATGGCATCAGGTCACTATATTTTTATAATCCAATTTTTTAGAGTTAAACATGATATTTAATGTCTTTGTCTTTCAAGGCATGTAACATTACATCAAGTCACACTTATCCAATTTTTTTAAGAGTAAAACATGATATTTAATGTCTTGTCTTTCAAGACATGTAGCATTACATCAGGTCACTCTTAAAGAGTAAAACATGATATTTAATGTCTTTGTCTTTCAATGCATGTAACATTTTTATTCTCATCTACATATTCAAAAGTTTTATCACTTTTTTACTTGTTTCATGTCCATGTATCTTATAATAGTAGGTTGATTTAAAAGAATTGACAAAATGCAAAAAAAAAATACTGAACATTTCTATCTAGTCTTACCTTTAATTTTGAAGTCAGTGTTCCAGTTACATGGTTGTTTAGGCAGTTTGATGCCATGGAAGACATGGATATCTAGTTCACATGGTCCGGCTGCCTCCAGACAGACAGATACATTCATATGGAACACAAATACATTGTCACTCACAAGATCATCAATCGTGAAACTGAAAATAAAATTATTTATTAATAATACCTAAATAAATCATACAATTTTATAGTTGTAAATTTTCCATGTTCTGTACTTTAACTTAAAAGCATACTTTCAGGGGTTCAAAACATATGAAAGCAAAAGGTGCAAGACTTGTGACTTTTTAAAATTTTTAAGTTTCATGTAAAAGGTCAGCTAAATGCTATTATAAAGTCCTATGTAGAAGTTATGAAAATACATGCAAGCCAAGACTTTTGTATTTTAACATAATTTTAAAGGTCCTGAATTAACAATTGAATGTCCTGGACCTTGCATCAGTGATAATTTGGACCACTGCATTACTATACATACTTCAGTTGTACAACTCCCTTCAGAGTATATTGCTGAAGTAATCCCCATTTGTATTCCATCAATGAGAAATTCAGGTGGATTTTCTCGATCCCGATACTCAATCTAAAATCACAGGGGTCAAGGTCAACAAAGACATTAATGTTCCGTCTGAAGCTGGGCATCGTCAGGCAGCAGTCTACAGCTGTACATTTGTCTGGAATGTGACAGACTCCAACAGAGGAGAGGTCATCAAGCGAGGTAACCAGCTTACTACAATCTGTAAAATTCATAAATTCAAAAATTTCAAAATAAATAAGATGATCTTGAAGGAAAAGCTCCCCAAGATATGAATAAAGTTAACAGACAACAACAACAACAACAACAACAACAACAACAACAGCAGCATCATACCATAATACATCCGCAATTTTTTTTCGTGGTCGTATAAAAATGTATTTACAGTATTAAATGCGTGAAGTGAACTTGGATGAATGGGACTGATCAGAAAATAAGCAATTGCAGGAAATCTTGTCTTAACGAAAACTTTCTTTTATCTATATTCTTTAAAAATAAAGTTTTATTTGTTTGAAATCTTATTGAAATACATGAAAATAAGAAGGTTATTTATACTGACCATTTTTCCATCCTTTATGATTTGGTGTGTACACCCCTGATGAGATGTCACATTGAGGTGATTGGAGATATGTAGACAGACCAAGATCTTCTGACAGTTGTGAAATCATAGAATCTGTTAGTGTTGTTATACCCTCTAAAGTCATGAACTTTGATAGAGAGAAGTCTGAAATAAAAAAAATATTGCTGACCAAAATGGAAAAAAATTGCATTATATTTCATTTTTTTAATCAAGAAAAGATTTAAATTCTTCAATGCATTCACCTTTTATTATGTGTTTTTTCTGGTTAAATCAACATTTTTTGCTAAAATTTAAACTTAACATGTAATGTTTCTGATAGCTAAAGTTTACAATGGGCTTATACTTATTTCATACCTGGTATTATGAAATCCATGTCCCAGTCACATGTTGGTTTGGGCAGACGTGTATGCTGGAATATATAATGGTCTTGACAGAGGCCATGCGACTCCCAACAAAGACTTAAAGTCAAGGACAGCAGATATTGGTCTTCTGCATACAGGTCATGGAGGGAAAACTTTATCTTCAGGATCCCATATAAATCAATCTGTTTCCATTTTCCCCATTCATATTCGTCCAAAGTGACATTGACCTTCAACTTTTCAAGGTCAAAGGTCATAATGTAATTACAAGGGTCAAAGTTGACCTGAACTTGGAATGCTTTACTGATAAATGAAACATCCATACAGCACTGAACATTTCTGCATGTGCTGTCAAGGTAACAGGTTAGGTAATCATCTTGTAACCTTGGCAGCTTTACTAATGTGGATCTGCATTCTGAAATCACAAGAAAATATTAGTGTATAAAATTCTAGCTTAAAATATATCATGCAATTATTGCTTTAACATTTCTTAAACATAACTTTTAATAATAGTATATTTCAAGAATGTTTTTACGCATAGAAATAATTCTTTTTTTGTGTGTAAAAAAAAATAACATACTGTAGGTGTATTTTTATATTGACTTAACACTATATGCCCCTTTTCTTGCAGCTGGAACATTATAATTTGGCATTTTTATGGATGTTGTCCCATTCCACATCACTATTCATGTTAAGATCTTACCAGTGCTCCATCCTTCATACTGTGAAGCATACACTGAGAATGGATCGTGTCTGTCACATGACTTGGTGTTGATAAATTTAGCCACACCCACTGTATCCAATAGCAACATGACAATGTCAGGTGACAGGACAGAACCTGGGGTTATTCCTTCAGTTGTGAACCAAGAAGACAGTGACCAATCTTTAAAAAAGATAATTGACTTATAATTATTAATTTTATAATATGCCAATAAGTAACTATAAACACTAAATATATATGTTTCCTTAAGATTTCAATCCTTTTCCTAATATGTAAAATGATGGGAATCAGTAGCTGAATTCCAATAGAACCAGTAAACGGTGTAAACTAATGACAAAAGAATTTCAGTATTAGACTTTTTCAGGAAGTCTCGTATTATGGGAAATTAATTCTGATTGTTTAAGCAAAAAATATTTTTGCATAAACTCAACACAAATATGATGGGAAATTTGATTAATTACTTAACCAAGATTATAAATATCTTAAATACATGGCTGATATTTGCAATCTGAAATTAACTATCAAACAAAAGGTAAATTTACATGTAATTGCAAGATAGAAATGCTGACATTGCCATACTTACTTGGATCAATAAATCCTTTCTCCCATCCACAAGCAGTCTTTGGCAGTTGAGCATTAGACAGAATCTTAGTATGGATAACACAGGGATCCTTCAGACCCATTCCAACATCATTGAAACAGACCCTCAGATCCAGATCTACATAGAAAGAGGCTTCTCCAGGAAGGTCTACTATCTTGTAGCTGTTAATAAAAAACATGATCAATGTAACATAAAGTCACGATGAATAAAGATATCTAATCTGGAAGGTGTTTTTTTCATGTCAATGGTAAACAAACACTTTCAGAGCACCTGAGCACTCCAATTACAACTAGAGTTTGAGTTGTTAATTGATATTCAGTAGTTTATGTGTTTCCATGTTTTATATGTTGTCTGTTTTTTTTGTCCTGTCCTTGTTTGTGTTAACTGGTTTACTCTCTGTCTTTTCAGACTCTGACATTCCGATGCCCCATTGGTTCCTCTGCTTCATTCATTGAAAAAATACCCCCCCCCCCCAAAAAAAAAATGTTTTTTTAAATATTGCTTAAAAAATCAAGGATTACATAGAACATGATCATGTTCTTTCCAAAGAGGTTGTTTAAAATGCCATCTAACATTAAAGAAAACAAAGTTTTATAAGGTATTAATGGTGCATGTACTGAGACCATTCCAGCATTACAGAAAAGATAGGGGCAACATCCTATCAATCTACCTTTTGACCATTCTTATTATTTGGAAAATAATGTATAACTGAAGTATAAGAGAGAAACATAATACATTTACCTCAGTTGCAAAACTCTGGAGATGTGGAACTCTTTCTGTACATTGAAATCAAAATCCAATAGTGAAAACTCAAACTGGTATTTTTCTATCCCTATGTTGAGTTTGTAGTCACATGGGTCGAGTTTGAGATATGCACTAATGGTGTGTCCAATGAGAGCCACATCTACACAACAGCTGATACCTGTACAGGTGGAATCCAGGTGGCACAAGGTTTCTGGTGGCAGGGCAGGGACTGATACATTGGCACTACAATCTATAAGTAAACAGGAAACTAATTTTATTAAACAAGGATGATAAATGCAACATGACTTTAACCATGTTAAGTAACAGATAAAATCAAAATTTCTGAATATGTCATGGCTTTCAAATATGAGGTATTAATTGTTAGCAGACTCACAAAATTTTGAAGTTACGACTACAATGTTGATAGTTTACCTAACATACAGGCATCTATTTTATCTCAAAAGTTTAGTAATGCATGATGGAACAGTTTCTTTAAACACCTAAACATAATAAGTGAATTATTATATTATGTTTCCTTTTCATTTGAGCTAATAACTATTTACTTTACTATGATTGGCTGAAACTTAATCAAGTAATATAACTTACCAGACTTCCATCCTGGGCTGTTAGAAGGCTGATAATTGGCTGAGTTCTGGTCACATGATGGATGTAACATAAATCCAGCAATGCCTAAATCTTCCAGCAGATATGATGCCAGTAGATCTGTCAGATGTGAGGTGGTATTCTGTAAACCTTTGTCCTTCATCCATTCTACTAGATTGAAACCTGAAGAACAAGTAGCATGTTTTTAAAGAATATCTGTAGATATCATTTATAAACATAACATTAAACTGATGTAAATTCAACTATAGCAGAATATTATACTAAAAATCAATAATAAGCCAAGAACAAATGAAGGTTTCAGTCAAAATAAGAACAAATGAAGGTTTTAGTTTAAATATGTACGGTGCCGTTTCATAAAAGCGATCGTTAGCTTAACGTGCACATTATCACATTTAATTTGCATGGGATAAAATGGATAATGAGTATGTAAATTATCGATTGCTTTATGAAACGGCACCGTGATCAACTATAGTACAACTGTGAGGTACCAGTAACTAGTTTACCACAGACACTGAATCTCTCTTATCATGATCAGTAAATGAAAATTGCTATCTGTAATATTATTCAACAACTTGTACAAACCTGGTACAGCAAATCCTTCATTCCATTGACAAGGTTGTTTGGGTAGTTTGACATTCTCTAGAACTTTGTAGGAATATCTACAGTCTCCAGAACTCTCAAAACATACACTGATTTTAGCATTGAACAGGAACATGTTCTCTGCAGCTAAATCACCAATCTTGTAGCTGAAAACAACAACAATATATACTTGCATGACAGTTTATGCAAAGTTAAAATTGAAAGAGATTTTGCTATAAATTTACATTACACTTGCAACACTCTTTCCCGACCAAATGATTTAAGCTACTATATATATGCATGTACATTAATGCATAATATTTTAACTCCTTCACACGAATGGCTGTTTTTGAATGCAGATTTGAAATTGCTTTTGGTTTGATGGGGTTGTGCCATTTACACAATTTTACATTTATGTGATGAAAAATTGCATTAACATAAACTTCTTAAAACTAATGTCTCCCCTGGTTTCCCCAAAAGTTCTAAGCTCAGAGGGCCACTTCTCCCACAAAAATTTTAAGATAATAAATTCTTGAATACATGCACAACTATCTATGGTGTACAATCTACAAACCAACTTCCATTAAATTCGGCAAAGTAGTTTCAGAGGAGATGAGCTGTCAAGGTGATAAGTGGGAATTTTCAGCAAATTTCTAAGTTCAAAGGGCCAAAACTCCAACAAAGTTGTGAAGATCACAATTTCCTGGTCACTATGCACAACAACATATGGTGTCTTTCCTACATACCAAGTTTCATTGAATTAAATTCAGTTGTTTGAGCTGAGGACTTGTGCTGACAAGATGATAAATGAAGATTCTCAGCAAATTTCTAAGTTACAAGGGCCTACAAAAGTTTTAGGATCAAACAAAAATTCTAAGCAATATGCAAAACTACATAATTTTGATGTCCTTCAAACATACCAAGTTATGTTGAATTTTGTTTATTAGTTTCAGAGGAGATGTGCTGAGATGTGATGGACAGGACAACAATGTGTCTTTCTACAAAAGTGGGGGGAGACATAATAAACAAATAATAGGAAATGCAAGCATGTTTAGGCACCCAAATTAATAACACCATTAGTGTCTGTCTATATTGTAAAAGAAATTGTATGTTACCTGAGTCTGAACATATTTCCAAGGGACACAACTTCCCAGGTGTCATAGTGGTAATCAAACAAGGATACATTAATGACCAGATGCTCAAGTCCAATACTGAGTTTATACTGACAGGCATCCAGTAAAACATGAGCTTCCATAGCTCTTCCCAGAAGTGGGATATCAGTACAGCACTGGATTCCTGTACAATAGTCAGGCAGGGAACAGGCCATGGTGGCTGGAAGCTTGGGAAGGGTCAAAGCTTTTGGACAAGCTGAAAAAAGGTGTTAATTACATTACATAGAAAAAAAACTTTTTCTGGCTTTTATAACCCACAGAACTTTAAAAACCCTGGTATAAGATTGATGTTTTTAACATAATACTATGCAGATATACATGTTTCTAAATAAAAACTAAATGTCTAAAGATTATTTTCTTTTAATCAAAGCTTAAATCTTTGTAATATGTCAATATACATGTAGTTGAAGTGATATTTCCCACCTGCTTTATTCCATCCATTGCTGTCTGGTGTATAAGATGACCTTTGACATGAGGTTGACTGGAGGTAACCTGCCACTCCTAGCTCTTCCATTAACAAATCCACAGCATACTGGGGCAGTTTCTGTGTCAGTTGTATCTCCTGGTCCTTCAACCATAATGTCAATGAGAAATCTAAAAGGAAAGATAAAGTGCAACTATGAATATGTCTGCATTCAACTTTAACTGATAATAACATTTATTTCAGTCAAGATCAACATGTTTGGTACTTTTAAAAAGCCAAATATTTTGCAACAAAAACAATTCTTTCATTCCTAGCAACCTAATATTGTGAAAACTTTAAGACATTTGTATAAAAAATCTGTCATAGTCAAAAAATGACCCGTTAAACAGAAATTAGGTGAGCGACAGACCTAATATTGAATCCCCTGTTATGATACCCCCATCTTGATGCTGTATACCAAATATCAAGTGGCTGTGATTAGTAGTTGCTGAGATTAGGCAAATTTCTTCCCCGCCATTTACCATTTTATAACCCAAATTTTTAACTCTGTGAAATCCAGCTAAAAATAATCTAGCATAGGATTATGCCATAAAAAAGTTTTAATTTATTTATACTACATTACCTATGTATTATTGATACCACAAATTTAAAGTGTACAATGCATCCAAATTCAGCATTCTATATACATGTACATGACTTACTAGGAATAGTAAATCCTCCAGTATAATCACAGAAAGGTTTGGGCAGTTTGACATTCTTTAAGATTTCAATGTGAAGGTTACATGGTCCACTGGATTCTAAACACACACTCATATTGACACTGACAACGAACATTTTCTCATTCTGGAAATCATCTATCTTGTATCTAAAATATTAATTTTTTTCAGTTGTTGGTTGAATGTACATGTACATTACACAACATCTATAACAGTAATGAAAATAGATAGGTTTTTGATAAATGTTCATGTTCAAAAATAGTAAACAGATTAAATAAAAAGCTTCGCCGGGCGCAGCATGATACGACCGCAACATGTTGAACCCTGAACGTTTTAGGCCCAATATGGATAGTCAATTGTTCTGGACACATGCAGCCCATGGTGGACTGACAAAGGTTTTTGACACATGCAGCTTTCGGTGGACTTTCCACTCACATTTCAAAAGCCTATTGTGGATTGATGAGGTTTGATTACTGGAATTTTTTGGTGAGGTTTGAACGAGTAAAAAAGTTTAAATTTTGGCCCCTTATTACATAGAAGGTGAGAAAAAAGGGGTCACAAAAATAATTCTCAATTTTGTATCTGCTATTTGAAAAGAACAAATATGCAAAATATAAATTTTAGAATTAAATTTAAGTTTTGTTATATAAATACTTACCATCACAAATTTAGATAACAGGTACTAGCAGCTTCATGAACCGAAAACCAGACAAAGAAAACTGATGACCTCTAGCTTGACCGGAAATACCAGACACTAATCCCACAACTTCATCTTTTTCAATCCAGCACAGACTAGACTAAAAAGGGGATGAAGGGGAGGGGGGAGGGACCTCCGATTTGTGATGGTAAGTATTTATATAACAAAACTTAAAATTTAATTCTAAAATTTATATTTTTATAGTAATAAATACCTTACCATCACAAATTTAGATAACAGAATGTGACGAAGCGCTGAATCCCCTATAGTCTACCAAGAAACCATAGGAGGAAAAATAACTTTAGCACAGAAACTAGAGGCCCCTAAGCATAGAGGTTATCAGAATGATACAGTAAACAGTAGCATTTTCAGACCTCAAGAAACCTGCTAGAGAATTTCTCAAAGAGAGGCCAAATAAAAAATGCGCAAGAAAAGGCGAAAGCCAAACAATATGTGCCTAATTAAATCTTGGGGAAGAAACAACCCTTACTGATTTATAGGCTACCAATTAACAAATCCAACTAAAAATGGACTTTGCAGATAAACTTCCTGAACCTTCTAAAAAGGATCAAAACAAACTGTAGGAGCCTAGTGCCTAAAACAAGAGGCTCCCAAGAGCCTGAATCGCTCACCTGAACTACACAGATACATATATTTGTAGATATTATTGTGCTTAACCATATGCGATTTAAATTTATGAAATATCTTGGTTAGTTTTCAAGATATTGGGCTTAATAAGTGCAAATTTGGCAAAAATTAGGAAAAGGAACAATAACTCCCACATCAGCAGTCAGATCTTTTCCGAAATTTCAGGACAGGTAGATCTTAATATGCTGATCACTTTTGATTCTTGCACAATTTTGATATCTGAAACCAGTTTTGAGTTATTAGCAAAAAAATGAAATTTGCCCCTATGTTCTATTTTTAGCCATGGTGGCCATGTTTTTTTACGAATCAAAAATCTGAACGATAGAGTTGTAGCATATAAGCTATCAAACAGTGTGCCATGTTAAGATGCAGTTGGTCTTACCGTTTCAGACAAGTCAGGGGAAAAGTAATGAACAGTAGTAAATATTGACGCTTTAAGGGCCATAACTCCTAAAAGAAATGGTTCTACAGCTTTGACCTAATTACATGAATTGTAGATCTTGATGTGCTTAATCATATGCGATTTGAATTTTGGAAATATCTTGTATAGTTTTCAAGATATAGGGCTAAATAAGTGAAAAATTTTGAAAAATATCCAGAAAAAGGGCAATAACTCCTATGTCTTTTGTTGGATCTTCTTGAAAATTTCAGAGAAGGTAGATCTTGAGATGCTTATCACTTTTGTCTCCCATCAGAATTTTGATATCTGTTACTGTTTTTGAGTTATTTGCAAAAAACTGTAATTTGACTCCTATGTTCTATTTTAAGCCATGGAGGCCATATTTTTTGACGAATCAAAAATCCGAACAATAGAATTGTAGCATTAATGCTATTAAACAACTGTGCCAAGTTTGGTTGAAGTTGGATGTATGGTGTCAGACAAGTTAATCTTTGAAATTCAGGATAAAAGTAATGAAAAATGGTAAAATTTGACGCTTTAAGGGCCATAACTCCTAAAAGAAATGGTTCTACAGCTTTGACCTAATTACATGAAATGTAGATCTTGATGTGCTTAATCATATGCAATTTGAATTTTTAAAATATCTTGTATAGTTTTCAAGATATAGGGCTAAATTAGTGCAAAATTTTGAAAAAATCCAGAAAAAGGGCAATAACTCCTACATCGGCTGTTGGATCTTCTTAAAAATTTCTGGGCAGGTAGATCTTGAGGTGCTGATCACTTTTACCCTATGCCAGAATTTTGATATCTGTTACCGTTTTTGAGTTATTTGCAAAAAACTGCAATTTACCCCTATGTTCTATTTTTAGCCATGGCGGCCATGTTTTTCAACGAATCAAAAATCCCCACGCTAGTTTTATACTACCTATGCTAATTAACAACTGTGCCAAATTTAAAAGCCATTGGACTTATGGTGTTAGAGGAGTTAACGTTTGAAAAATGTTAACGACGACGGACGACGGACGACGGACGACTGACGACGGACGACGGACGACGACGGACGCCAAGTGATGGCAATAGCTCACATGGACCTTCGGTCCAGGTGAGCTAAAAACTGGAGTAATAAGTTTTATTAAAAAACTAGACCTCCAGAAAACAAACAGGACACTAAATCTAGGAGTAAAAAACAACTCCTACTGATTAATAGGCTCACACAACAGTAATGCAAATCCAACTAGAAATGGAATTGCAGAAATTCTTCCTGATCCATGTTACAAAAGGAACAATTAATCTGGAAGAACCTAATGTCCTAATGCTGGAAGTCCTTCTAAAAAAGGCCTCCAGAATACAAAACAGGACACCTTCTCTAAGAAAACTGATCTGGAAAGGCTGGTAAAACAAAAGACCAGAACCTTTAAATCACAAAGCCGATATTGCTAAAAAGGCATGATCGGTAAATGGTAGCTGATAGAGAATTTATCAGCAGAAAAAAGAAGATAGAGAGAGCATGCGGTTCACTTCTTCTGCGACTAGTGGCTTAGACCAGAAGAAAGTGATACTCTCAGAAGAAATGTAAGGAGCAAATTAAAGCCCTTAATGAAAAAACCTACCAGTAAATCCCAAGAAGGAAGAAGCTGTCTTTGCTTGGGAAAACCAATAGAAGGAAAGAACAGAAAGCAAAGATAAAAAACTCATCTTGCTGTAAGTCCAAGCCTCTAAGGAAATAAAAAGTACACGCTTAAGCTGACCTTTAAATCCTCATAGTTGGAGAAATATCTTTCTATACAAAAACAAAGACAACCTCCAATTGCTCAGCAGACTTTGAGTCAATCAAACATTGACATACATCAATAAGAGAAGATTGACTACAAGAAATCAAAGACAAATATAGTAGGATGTCTTGACTGATTTCACAATAAAGTGGTAACTATTTGCTGTTTAAAAGAAACCCCTCTTCAAGGGATCCCCATACAGCACATAAATGTGCAAAAATTGACACACATCAAGAAGAGAAGATTGACCACGAAGAAATCAACAACAAGTCCAGCATGATGTCTTGACTGATTTCACAAGAATGTGGTAACTGGTTGCTGTTTAAGAAAACCTCTTCTTCAAGAGTTCCTAAAACAGCATACAAATGTGCTGATGCCTAACACAAATTGAGAAGAGAAAATGACCACTAGAAATCAAAGACATATCCAGTAGGATGTCCTGACAGATTTCACAATAATGTGGAAACTGATTGCTGGTTAAGAGAAATCTTCTTCAAGAGATCCCAGAACAGCACATAAAAGTGCCGAGGAGGTTCCTCTAACCCCTGAAGCACTGATATTCCCAAAAATGAGCAAGAACATCTCTTCTCAGAAGAAATAAAGGTGATTGCAAAAAGAGGTAGTTCAGGCAAAGAAGACTGTCTTGGCCATGACAACACTACGAGAATAAGTGGAGAGCAGAAAAACTGAACATTTCTACAACATAATGCTCAGAGTAACTACTCAAAAGGTTTCTGAACCGGGACCAGAGAAACAAGGTCTCCAGTAAGAGGTTCAGACTGGTGGCAAACTGGTGAGACATCCAAATCAGGACTATCGACCCAAAAAACTTACTAAGGCAACTCCATCTCACTGAATTGTATCAGAAAAGTTCGCTACGTATACTGATTTCCTGAGAAAAGTCTCAAGGAAACAGGAACTCCTTGACCAAATGCCCAAAAGCAAGAATCTCTAGGGCAAAAAGATAAAGGAAAGAAAAAGTCTACATAAAATAGAGGATTCGCCAGAAAAGAAGTGTTTTCAGACGCAATCAGAAGACTTATACCTTGAATAAAAAATTACTTAATGATTCAAAGGCAAAGGAACTGTTGTCATACCTGAAACAAGGTATGACTCTGCAGATGAGAAGCACTAGCCCAAACTATATTGCCTTTAAGAACATCTCTTCAATCTGTAAAAGAAGAGACTATGGTACTAACCTATAAAAAAGGTTAAACCTCTAAGAGCCACCAGTATAAAAAGGAAAATTAGTTAAAAGTCGAGAGGCTGTAGGCTAAAAGAAATGAAGTATCATTGGAAAAGGCAAAGAAAACGCCAGTCCAATGGTACAACATAGACAAGAGAGATCAATAATCCTATCAAAGGAAAAAAGACCCGATAGAACAAATGATACTCATGAGGAGCTGTTTATTCAACATAGAAGAGACTGAACTTTCTCATCCAGAGGAATAAAAAGCATGAAAACTCTATTGACAAATTTCTCAACAAAAATTTCACTATGACCAGAAATTAGAAAACCTATCTGGTAAATCAGGCGAAAAGAGAAAAGAATGAGCCAGTGTATGCCTTCCAGTGTAGAAAAAGAACTTTCCTTAACATGGGTAAGTCCAGAAAGGAAAGGTATCAGAAAAAAACTGATAATGAAAACAGCATACAAAATAATCTAAGAGAGCTAGAAAAGATAACTCCTGAAAGAGTACCTTTATAAACTCTCCTGTAATAAAGAAAGAAACCATATGTCGGAGGTAATAAACTACCATAGATCAGACAAAAGGATAGTCTTACCCCTAATGAAACTAGAGGTCGAAAAGCAGGAAAAATTCTCCTCTAGGCCCATGGGTAGAAACAGTGAGACTGAGAAAACAAAACATCACTTATTTTCTATAAGCACTGTTCAGCTAAAACACTTCCTGTTAGAAGTTTACTGACTAAAAACCCAGCTCTGACCTGATAAAGAACCTTGGTTCTATCTAGAAGAAAAAGGCTGAGTAGAAGCCAGAACGGAAGGAGAAGAAATAGTGGTGACTAACCTCTGAAAACCATTTCTATACAATCAAATTCATGTGCTCATCTGAAGTGTATAACTTACATGTATCTCTTCTGAAAGTACCGTATACATGTATCAAATAAGAGAAACAAAGAACACACCAAACTACTTTCTTTTGGCAAAAAAGAGGAGAGGAAATAAACAACTAAAAGAGACTCAGACAAAGAATATTGTCTGGAAACTCATATCACTTGGACAAAGAATAAACATCTCTGAACAAAAGGACTGTCTTCATCTAAAGTCTGGGCTACCTACATAGTAGTAGAAAAGACTTAAAATAGACAAACTCCTCGCCAAAAGACAAGCAACTGCCAAGAAAAAAACTTTAATGAGGTGCCTTAAACATTAGAATAATATCTTACATAGAATTCTGATTAAGACAAAAAGTTAGGGACTGAAATCTGAAGACCCTGAGCAAACTTCTTGGCACAGAATGAAGTAAAAGATTTCCTACAACATGCACAACAACGCACAAGTACATGTAGGAAAACCTTGTAAAGGAAAGATTCCTGAATCTAAAAAATCAAGAATCTGCAAAAAATGTCCAAACGTTAGCTGGAGATTTGGTGAAATGAAAATTACCAAAATTCTCATAAAACCAGAATACAGTTGCCTAATGCCCCGAATCAGAAAAGGATTAGCACCCTTAAGGAACATCCTTAACTTAGCCTGAACAGGACAGGAACTGAGACGAAACCTGAGTGAGAATGGGGTTAAGGTGCCTAAGAAGTGACAGAAACTTCAACTCTTGGCACAACACTTTACCTCAAAAGAAGTGCATCAGAAAATGGAAATGGATCTACATCCTCTCCTCTTATTTCTGACTCACTAAATAAAAAACTCAGAAAAGGAAGAATAAAATGAAGTTAATTAAACAACTTCTGAAAAATTACCTCCCTTTCTCCTAAGAGCTAAAGAAAACAGATCTTCACCCAACTCTTTTCTCCTAAAATAGATGAGAAAATGATTCATCATGTTCAGGATGATTGTAAAAAATCGGTACAAAAACAAACCGAGGGATAGCAGTACAGTTACAACCATAGCCTAATGCTGTGGTCATCCCATGTGCTGAACTACATGTATTAACCTACCTGTACTGGAACAGCCAACAATCAACTTAAAAGTCAATAAAAAACCTTCTTCCTAAGGTCATCAAAGTGGCCTGAAAAGGAGACACAGCTGATAAAAGAAATCAGCCATGAAAAAGGAATTATCCAAAAGAGTAGGTAGAAAAGGAGAAAAGAAAAATAGGCCACCAGACAGACATAGAGTAAATTTAATTCAGGTGACTGTCATTAGGCCTCACAAAAGCAGTATTTAACCCAGTTCAAAAAGAAACAAATGTTGCTTGAACTGGTCTACTGAACACAAGGGCAATGTGTCTAATAAAAACACCCTGGGGGAACCTAAGGGAATGTTCAGACAAGAACAAAGGCTGGAACCTAAAAAAGGCTCCTGACTAGCAAAGTCTTCTTAGGTATAAATATAAAAGAAGACAGATTTCTATCTGACTCCCCGAGGCCCATACCAAAAGTAACTTGGTTGTGCAAGGAAGGTCACTCAACAACTCACCGTTAATTGGTATTTTTAGGGTTTTACAATGTTATTAGATATTACCTGCTGTGATTTTTCTTATTAAACAAAATTATTGAATTAATAAAAGGATATGCTTATAAAATAGTCTAGTTTCTCGAAGAAATTTTTCCTCTTCATGGTTTCACGTGCTGCCAGAACGAAAACCGGAAAAAAGATGAAGTTGTGGGATTAGTGTCTGGTATTTCCGGTCAAGCTAGAGGTCATCAGTTTTCTTTGTCTGGTTTCTGGTTCATGAAGCTGCTAGTACCTGTTATCTAAATTTGTGATGGTAAGGTATTTATTACTATAAAAATAAATTTTCAAAATCGGACCACAAAAAAAAGTATCAATTTTTGCCCCTTTTGGCCCCTAATTATCTAATAGTGGAAAAAAGGGGGGGTCACAAAAATTATTTCTCGATTTTGTATCCGCTGTTTGACAAGAACAAAAATGCAAAAAAATGTTAAAAATTGTACCACAAATAAAAAAGTTTCGATTTTGGCCCCTAATTATGTAATAGGGGGGGAAAGGGGGGGTCGCATAGAGTAATTCTTAATTTAGGATCCGCTGTATGACAAGAACAAACATGCAAAAAAATTGTTCAAAATCGTACCACAAATAAACAAGTTTCGATTTTGGCCCCTAATTATGTAATAGGGGGAAAAAAGGGGGGTGGGTTGCAACAGTAATTCTTAATTTTTGATCCGCTATTTGACAAGAACAAACATGCAAAAAAAAATTTCAAAATTGGACCACAAATAAAAAAGTTTTGATTTTGGCCCCTTTAGACCCCAATTTACATAACGGGGAAAAAAAGGGCGCGAAAATTCATCACGTTCAATCTTTTATTGTAAGAAACATTCTTGACAAATTTCACAGCAATAGGCCAACTAGGATTAAAGTTATAATGGAAACATATTCAATATTTTACTTGTTTTTCCCTTTGGGCCCTTAATTTCAAAACAGAAAAAGGAGGGACCCCAAAAATCAATCCCATTCATCCTTTTATGATAAGGAACATTATTGCCAAATTACAAAGCAATGGGATAACTAGAACTAAAGTTATCATGCCAACAAACATAAAATTAGCATTTTTGGCCCCTTTTTGGCCCCTAATTTTGAAACTAAAAATGGGGGGACCCCCAAAATCAATCCCATTCATCCTTATATGGTAAGAAACATCGTTATCAAATTTCATAGCAATCGGATAACTTAAATTTAAGTTATTGTGGTAACACTAAAGTTAACAGACGCCGCAGACAACAACGCCGACAACACCGATGACAACAACGAAGACGACGACAGCATCATACCATTATACGTCCGCAATTTTTTTGCGGTGGTATAAAAATTTGTACAACAGGTATTGTTATTGGTGCTTGTTCAAAGTCTATTTTGTTTTAAGTCCATTTCTTAATATTCAATCACCATATTCATACTTGTTAAAGAAGTTTCAATGTTTTACAGTTTTTCCATTAACTCATAATTTTTCAGGCCATATTTCATCTTGACTTCAAAACCCTGTTATTATATATCTGTACAATTTAGAAACTTAAATGCTTAGTTTATATTAAAACTTAGAAATTGAACAAGTCTGTGTCTACAATAAAGCTGTTCAATATATCTTACTGAATTCTAGACAGTCCCAGGAATGAGAATGTTTCCACCTGACCAAAGTTGACATTGAGTAGAGAGATGGTTCTCCTGAATTTCTCCACCCCAACTGTAAATCTGTTGTTACATGAGTCTAAAATCACATGAGCATTCAGAGATATTCCTAGTTTGTCCACATCTAAGCAACATTCAACACCAGTACAAGTGTCTGTTATATGACAAGATAGACCACTGGGAAGGCTGGGGAGCTGGAGGTTTGCTGGACATTCTGAAATGATAAAAGGACATTAAAAGTGAAACAGACAGACTGAAATTTATCTTTCATAACATCATTTCAAATCTATAGATTACATTTATGTTCATATAGCTATATAGCTACAAATAAAATAAACCAATACTGAAGCTAATTCACTTTGTTTCTCTTTCCATGACAATATGCAAGAAAGAATGTTTGGCCACTCCTGTGACAATTATTTTTTTCCAATTAGGAGTCAATGTGGGATTTTACTATGGACTGACACTAATTAATTGCATCGAAGACATACCTGAACTGATATTCGGTCCTGTAGATATTTAAAGGCAAGAATGTATGAAAAACTGTTCCTCTCATAATATAAAGTTGACCTACCTGAATTGATATTCCATCCCTGTGATGTAGGAATGTATGGAAGACTATTTCTGTCATCAGTTAATTGCTGACAAACCTGAGCTGATATTCCATCTGTGTGATGATACAAGAATGTATGGAAAACTATTCCCATCATAAATTAAAGTTGACATACCTGAGCTGATATTCCATCCTTGAGATGAAGCAGGAATGTATGGTGGACCATTTCTGTCACAGTGGGGTACACTGAGATATTCCTCCACACCCAGGTATCTTAGTAACTGCTGTACAGCATACTTCCCTAACTGGGCAGTGTTAGATAAACTGTTATTACTCAGCCAGTTTTGAAGAGAGAAATCTGAGGAAAAAAACTTCCTTTGTTAAAATTGTGCAATACCATGTAGCAATGTTTGAGGAGTACACCTAATATAAAGGTTTAACTGAATTCAACCCATTTATAAGTCAATTATTCCAACTTGCTTAAAATTATTCTGTTATTATTCAGGAAGTTTGTATTTTTATGAATGGTTACAATTTTCATGGCTTTTTTTAAAGAAGTTATTCAGTCAAGGCAGTATTCAGCAGTTAAGCGATTTTGATTTTTTTATAAGTAGTGCATTAAATCATTTTTAGTTTAAACATATTTATTTATCCTGGATTGGGAAACAAGCTTAATGCTTATGTAAATCCCTCTCCAGCTAGCAGTTTGCGAGTGTGGCCTTTGCAGCGGCCCCCATTGTAATCATTTTTGCCTGTATATTTAGCTATTTTTCTTCTACATCCCCCTACCAGTAAAAACAAGGGATTGCACTAAGTGGTGCTAAGCATACCCCCACTCGGCCATTCAGAAAACAGGAAGAAGATGACCGACTGACCTGGAAAGGGGAGGCACGTTACAACTCATCATGCTAAAGCTGTATACCAAATTTGAAATCAATCCCTTCTCTAGAAGCCGAAAAATCTGTTACGAAAAATTGTCTATTTTTGACCCATAAAAAGTCCAAGTCAGCTCGGAAAACAGGAAGTAGATGATGGACTGACCTGGAAAGGGGAGGCACGGTATAACTAATCATGCTGAAGCTGTGTACCAAATTTGAAACCAATCCATCCAGTAGAAGCTGAGAAATCTGTTACGAAAAATTTCACTTTTCAAATTTTTTACCCTTAAAAGTCTAAGTCGGCTCGAAAAACAGGAAGTAGATGATGGACTGACCTGGAAAGGGGAGGCACGGTATAACTCATCATGCTAAAGCTGTGTACCAAATTTGAAACCAATCCATCCAGTAGAAGCCGAGAAATCTGTTACGAAAAATTTCGCATTTCAAATTTTTTTTTCCCCTAAAAAAGTCTAAGTCGGCTTGGAAAACAGGAAGTAGATGATGGACTGACCTGGAAAGGGTAGGCATAGTATAACTCATCATGCTGAAGCTGTGTACCAAATTTGAAACCAATCCATCCAGTAGAAGCAGAGAAATTGAACCGGACGGACAGACGGACAGACAAGGTGATTGCAATATAGCCCCCTCTCTTACGAGTGGGGGTCTTTTGATTTGTCAACTGATTTATATATTGACATTTTACAACTAATGAGATTGAAACAAATTTAATGATGCTTCCAAATAAAGAGAGAAAACAACTGACTAGGTAGAGAAAATCCATCATTCCAATTACACAGAGGCTTGGGTAACTTCATGTTCTCTAGGATGGGCACTGTAACAATGCAGTCAGAGGGTGTGGCCTTCTCCAGACAGAGGTCAAAGGTCAAATCTATCATAAACATCTTCTCACTGGCAAGGTCAGAAATCTTGTATCTACAAGCAAGAAAGAAAATAATTGAAAATTTGAACAAATAGAAGAGCCTCACCATACTGTTAAAGAAAGTTATATAATCAGCATTATTCACCTTAATTTCAAATTAGCAAATGCTTTATAATGTTTTGAAAATTTGTTAAATATACATGTATGTATAAATTATCATTAAATAAGGTACATGTATTTCTTTAAAAAAAAAAAGACATTTAAACCGGTATACATTTTCTTCACAATGACTATTAAATGGTGTATCAAATAAATACAGCATATTTTTATAAAATCAACTATTCGTAATTGACCAAAGGTAGATGGTGAACATTAAGTAATTTTATCATTTTTCACTTTAAATAAAACAAAATTGGCAAACTGTTGGCTTCAAATAAATTGTCTTTTCAATATCGGGACATGAACGCTGCTGAGTATTAGATTTACTAGAACTCACTGTAGTTTAAATCCTCCTTGTAAGTCGAAAATCTCCTTTTCTCCCCATTTATAATTCAGGAGTGACTTCTTCACCTGGAGTCCTTCTATCCTGAGGTCCATCTCATACGAACAGGGATCCAGTAACACAGCTACTGATACTGATCTGTCCAGGAACTTGATGTACATACAGCACTGGATACCAGAACATGTTGGGGGAACAGTACAGGAAGTGGATGGTGGCAAAGCAGGTGTAAAGGTTGAACCTGGGCATGCTGTAAAGAAAATTGATGGAAGATAAATTAGTACAGTTATGCTTCACACACATTTTTATCAGTGGCATGTCATGATTCATAAATTGTATTCAATATATATTTTTATGAGAAAAGCCTAACAACACTTTTATGACTCATTACTCATTGTGTTTTTTTTTACCCTCCTGAAAAAAAAATCTGTTCTTTGTATGTTTTTTTTATTCCACACATTTGTATAGTTTGAGCAATCAAATTATGTGTAAGACTTGAGCAAATCCAAAGGGAATGGTAAAGATAAGTATATTGATTTGTCTAGAAGACAAAATGAAAACAAAACTTGGTCAAAGAAAAGTCAGAAAAGTAATATATAAATGACATTTTATGTTCATATTCTTTTATGAAATATACTATTGCAAAATAAGAGTTCAAGGAAAACAACAGAATGAAAAATATAAATTTTCTTTTAAAAATTTCATTGGAAATACTCACAGGGTTTCATATGATATGTTACAACCTTTTATTGGCTAGAGGATATAATATGGACCATAGTTTACCTGTTCCATTCCATCCTCCATTGTTGGTTGTGTATGGTGCCTGGGCTCTTTGGCAGGACGGCTGCTGAAGAAATCTATCCAGACCTAACTGTGACATCAGAGCAGACGTCACTGTGCTGGGTAATGTCTCAACTAATGCCTGGCCTTGGTCTTTCAAAAATTTTGTCAGAGAGAAGTCTGGAAAAAAATATACATTTTGAATTTTTTCCTAATATTTTAGTTGTTGTATGGTAAGCACAAGATACATGGTTTCAAACGTAAGAATGAATAGAAGTTTCAAATGGAAACAAACTTGGTTGTAATGTTAACCATGCTAGAAACTTCTGTTAATAGGTGAAACACACACCAGAAAAAAAGTTAAAGTTGTTTTAGTTTTGAAATTAATACAACTATTTTTATTGTTTTATCTAATTCCTTTCCATTTACATTTTTATCATCTTCTAACCCTAATCAACATTCTAAAAATACCTGGGTCCAGAAATCCTGTTCCCCAGTCACAGAAAACTTTGGGAAGTCTGGTATCTTTCAGGACATTCATGGTAAACATGCAGCCTTTCCCATCCTCAAAACACAGACTCAGATTGAGGCTAACCTTGAACTGCTTGTCATCAGCCAGATCATCCACAACAAACCTGAGAAAATTTATTGGTACTTTTCAACCAGGTATAGAGTTAATCATACCATATCTCCTGCATTGTTAATTAATAAGTTTTTAGAATGAGAGCATAAATTACACAAACAGCAGTTTATTAAAAAAAATGTAGCATTCAAATATTTAAAGTCCAAAAGGGCAAAGACAAAACCAGTATGTGTGTATGTGTTGGTGTTTAATGCCCTTTATGGATCCAACTGGGCCATGTAGGGTAGTCAGTTTTAATGGTGGAGGAAACCTGGGTACTCAGATGAAACCACTGACCTTGGGCTGGTAACTGACAAACCTAATCACATACAGTTGGGGAAGTCCCTTTTTTGTTAAAATACAAACAGGACTTGAACACCAGCTAAGAGGTGATTGGCTAGTGATCAATAGTGTGGTATTTATACCAGTGCTTAGACCATTGAAGTAATATATTACTTCCATGCTTAGACCAATCGGCCACCCAGGCCCCCAAAACCAGTAAACATGAACAAGAAACATAAGGTTCTGAGTATATCTTTTTGTGTGTGTGTTTTGTTTAGTTTTTCTTAGGGGGGAAGGGGTAGGTAGGGGGCCAAAGAGACATAACTGCAAGACATTGTCAATGTGACTGAATCTGAAATCAACAAAATATTAAGGAATTTATCTTCCTAAAATCCAGTAAGGACTGAAAGCGTAAGTGTTACAGGTGTACAGACAGATGCGTTTTGTATACCTTTTGTAATTTAAAATCTGACACATTATATCATGCTTTATTTTCTATATATTAAGCCTATAAAGGATCTAAAACTTACTCAATTCTTACAACATTCATCAGATACTTCTTTTCAAGGGTTCCTACAAAATAAAATAGCATATAAAGAGATATGGGATAAACTGTTTTGCTAAGATACACAATTAATAATGACAAAACATTAAGCTAGAAAACCAAAAATTTTTTAACTTTTTTTTTCATAAAATACCTGACTTTTGTTTTGTTTTAAAGATAATAGTAATATCATATTGATTGTACTAGTAATAATCTAACGCACAAACTGAATTTACAAAATACTCTCAGACAAAAGTTTGTGACATTTAATTTTTTTGGCATATTTACCCCATTTATAGTTGAAAAGATCAATTTCCTGGTTGAGTTTCTCAATGCCAAACTTGAGTTTGTAGTTACATGTGTCCACCTCCACCCTTGCATTGAATGCCCTCTTGAGAAAGTCCACCTCCATACAGCAGCTAATAGCATTACATGATTCACCAATGCTACATCTGGCAGTGGTTGGCAAAGATGGCAAGGGTATGCTGTTTGGACAGTCTGTAAAAGCAAACCATACAATAATGTGATTTATCATTACAAAAGAAGTTTGGAAGGTCATGCAGAACTTTCAGATACCAAATAATTAAAGAAATTGAGGCAGATTAAAATTAGTTACTTGGACTTTTAGTTATTTTTTGGTTACAATAAAAGAAACTCACCTGTTTTCCAGCCATTTTTATTAGGTGTGTAATCAACCAGTTGACAAGGACTATCTAGAAGATATGATGATATTCCCAGGTGATTGTATAACTCCTCCAGCAGTGTGTCTGTCAAGGTCTGTCCTAAAGCTAGGCCAGCATCTGTTACAAACTTCTCCAGGGAGAATCCAGGCAAGGAGAAACCAGACTCCCAATTACACAGGATCTTAGGTACCAAAGCATTGTTGAATAGCACCATGTCATACATACAAGGCTGGTTGGACTCAAAACAGATACTGATGTTAAGGCTGACTCTGTATTGTCTTTCTATGTGGAGGTCATCTATCTTGTAACTAAAATGAAAATAATTTTAGATATGTTGTGATATGAATATTTTGAGTGTGTTAGGGTTTAACACTTTTTTTGACGGATGGGTGGTTAGCTTGAATAGCGGAGGAAACCAAAGTACCCATAGAAAACCAAATACCTTGGGAAGGATAAACTGACAAACCTAATCACTTACAGGTGGTGAAGTTATGTTTTGGTAAATTGCAAACCATCCTCCAACAATCACCTAAGATTGGTGATTGATTCTTGATCAATAGTGAGATATTTAAACCAGCGCCTTAGACTGCTCTGCCTACCAAGGCCCCCTATGAATATTTTGTGTGACTTGTTTCAGCATTAAAGGTTTTAAATAAGATTCATGTTTTAAGTGTAAATTAAGTATTTATCAAATGTGTCAAGTTTAGAAAAAAATACATTATTCTTTTAATTTCCATTTTTAAAGTAGATAAAAGAAAATATCTATTGTTCAAATAGAAATACTACCAGGAAATGTGGTCTATATAAATCAAAAGCAATTTTACCTGATTCTAACAATGCCTTTCAAATTGAAGTGGTTAACTGTTCCTGTAAAAATTATAAAATGTCTAAATTCAAAAGTCAAAATCAATGTCAAACGTCAATAGGTGAAATTAGTTTTGAGGTATACATGTAAGTTACACAATTTGCAGAGTTTGTCATGGTAAAAGACATAGTTTTTTTTTCATTTCATAGACAGGCAGCATTAGAGAGAAATTGTAGAGAACGAAATTCAAGCAATGCGAAGGAATGTCAAACATCACAAAAAGGACCTGTGGTTCAATGCACAAAAAATCTTAAGTGTAAAAATGATTTAATCTTAATTTTTAATTTCAAGGATTCTGATTGGTTGAAAAAAGCACTTGCGATAAATCTAACTTTTAAGATTTTTTTTGTAAAAAGGGCTGCTGGTTCATTAAGTACAATATTCGGCCCTAATTGAGTAAAATAAATATATCTTGCTAAACTTAAGTAGTTCAAAATAATTATATTTTAAATGAAATAATAATATTCTAAATGTTCAAACTATTTTTTATAATTTAGTCAATATGAACATTCTAATGCCGGAGTCACAAAATTTGGCTTTTAAAGATATTGTGTTGAAAATCATACAAATTCGACATTTTTTTGTGTAGATTTGCAACTTTTAGAGGTGGCGCCACCCATAGCCCACAAATATTTTCCTCAAAATATATTTATTTCATTACATTTAATAAAATTAGGAAGAAAACTTTTTGGGAGACTGGGGGGACTACCTCTTAAAGAGCCAAAAACTAAGCAAAAATTGTGCATATGGGCAGTTTTCTTCAAAGTCTATAAGAATGACCCTTTTAATGAAAGTTTTACTTGAAATTCAGTGGTGTTAACAATTTTATGTTTAAGATCCCTAAAAAATACATGCAATTTTAATCCATATCAAATAAGTTTGAGATTTTATCAATTTTAGGGCCAAATCTGATAGTTAGTGAATTTGGTCCTTTCTCCCTATAAAGAGCCATGAGGTGTAATTACATTGCAGAGTGATGCATTTGATTACCATTATCATAGGCTATGAAAATAGCTATTTACTCAAATAAAGTCCATATCAACGTACCAAATGTATAGTTGACAAGGCTGACTGGATCCAGTTCCAGTTTCTCAATGCCAACAGTAAACTTGTAGTTACAGGTATCCAGATCAATGTAAGCATGGAAGGCACGACCCAGGAAGTCTATGTCCACACAGCAGTCCACGGCTGTACAGTGGGAGGGTATCAGGCAGGTGGCAGGAACTGATAGTGGCATCAGTGGCACATTCAAAGGACAATCTTAAATTCAATGGACATCATTATGTTTACTAGAGGCTCCCAGGAGCCTGAATCGCTCACCTGATCTCTTATGCCAAAGTTTAAATAAATTTCACAAACTTTCAAGTATACAAAGTTGCAAAACAATCCTTTCAGTGGTTTCAGAGAAGATTTTTGGAAATCAGTTTAAATTAATAGAAAAAAACAGTTAAAGGGCAATAACACCTGTAAGGACCAATTTATGCTGAACAAGAAAAGTTGCTTCGGATTTTCTCTATCTCTTATACTTTTCGAGTTATAAGCCAAAAACAATGGTCTGACCCCCCCTGTTCTATTTTTAGCAATGGCGGCCATGTTGGTTAGTCGACATGTATATAATTCACAAACTTGGTAGAGGACATCCTAAAGATCGAGTGTACCAAGTTTCAAAGCAATCCCTTCAGTGGTTTCAGAGAAGAAGATTTTTGAAAATCAGTGTAAATTAATGGAAAAAAAACAGTTAAAGGGGAATAACTCTTAAATGGCTGATCTGACAATTTAGACCCTGAAATCATTTTTGTAGATCTCAATGAGCTTAACAATTCTGCAATGCTAACTTTTCCTCTAGCTCTTACTGTTTTCAAGATATAGTCCAAAAACTGCAAAAATGGTCAATTTTGATGATTAAAGGGCAATAACTCCTATAAGGAGTCGTTTCACACAGAAAATCTGTCAAAGTTGAAAACGGTGATTTTGTAAAAACAGGAAGTAGGTGAGCAACAAACCTGAAATACAAATCCCAATTTATGGACCCCAATCTGATGCAGTATACCAAATATCAAGTGGCTCAGTAGTTGGTGAGAAAAGTGTTATGAAAATTTCTTCCCCGCCCGCCTGCCCACCACCCAACATTCACAATTTTATAACCCGGATTTTTCACTGTGTGTAATCCGGCCAAAAAGGAATAGAACAACAAATAATTATGTCCCTAGGGCTCAGTTGACCAACTCTGCACCTTATTCTTGTCAGTTCTTAACTGCAATGAAAAATTAGAGTTAAAATTTCACAAAGATTGGACACAACATAAACAATTTATCTGGTCAAAAATTGATATATAACACATGTATTTTTGCTTTTTTAAAAATAATAAATCACTATTCCATTTTGTGTTTTCTATTACAGATACCTTTCTTCCAGCCATCTACTGCAGGGCTGTATTTAGGACCAGATCTCTCACAGTACTCCGACTCCATCAGGTCCCCTACCCCTAGTTCCTCCAACAGTTTAGAGGCCAGGATCCTTGTAAGTTGTTGACCACTGGGTAGATTTATATTCTTCATCCAGTCACTCAATGAGAAATCTGCATAAACAATACAATCTTGAGAGTCGAAAAGTTCAAAAATTTACAAAATAAATAACTTTATCATGGAATCTATTTAGGTCATTTTAAACTTAATTACATGAGAAAGACTGGTTGACCGAAAAATCAAATGCTGTAGTTGTTTCTCAGGATAGTTTTTAAGTACAAGATATACAACTTGAGATAATAAACAAAGTAAACATTGAAATGCAATGCTACATCAATCTTTGTCAATATCTTGATATTTTAACAACATCTAATACTTTAAAAAAGTTTCTTTTTACATGAAGTGAAATAAACCTTTTCTAACAGTCTCATAAATATTTGAAAATCAAAAGAAATTTGCACAATATAGAAATAACAAGGGGTTGCACTAAGTCCTGCTAAGCATACCTTAACTCGACCATTCAGAAAACAGGAGATGATGACTGACTGACCTGAGAAGGGGAGGCACAGTACAACTCTTCATGCTAAAGCTGTATACCAAATTTGAAATCAATCCCTTCTGTAGAAGCTGAGAAATCTGTTACGAAAAATTGTCTATTTTTTACCCATAAAAAAGTCTTAGTCGGCTCATAAAACAGGAAGTAGATGCGCGACTGAACTGGAAAGGGAAGGCACAATACAACTCATCATGCTTAAGCTGTGTACCAAATTTGAAATCAATCCCTTCTGTAGAAGCTGAGAAATCTGTTACGAAAAATTGTCTATTTTTGACTCATGAAAAAGTCTAAGTCGGCTTGGAAAACAGGAAGTGGGTGATGGACTGACCTGGAAAGAGGAGGAACCTTATAACTCAACATGCTGAAGCTGTGCACCATATTTGAAACCAATTCCTTTAGTAGAAGCTGAGAAATCTGTTACAAAAAATTTCACATTTCAAATTATTTACCCTGAAAAAGTCTAAGTCGACTCAGAAAACAGGAAGTAGATGATGGACTGACCTGGAAAGGGGCGGCACAGTATAACTCATCATGCTGACACTGTGTACCAAATCCGCCCAGAAGAAGAAGATAAATTGAACAGGATGGACAGACGGACGGACGGACAAGGTGATTGCAATATAGCCCCCTCTCTGACAATTGGGGGTATAAAAATAGAAATTTTCATATAATACCTTTTTAAGCCCACTTAAAAGATTGAGAGTCATCTTTCTACTATCATTTTACCTTTGATGGCAAATCCTGTGCTCCAATCACATGGTATCTGAGGAAGTGGAGTGTCTTGTAGTATTGTCCAATCAAACATGCTGACCCCTGGATCAAATCCTACACTGATATTGAGGCTGACCTTGAACTCATTAATGTTCTCTTTATTATTTATGCTGAAACTGTTGAGCAAAAAAAAAAAATAAAATACATATTATAACAAGGATTACAGTCTTAAGCCACTAGCACAATAAAGTATTTCATTAGTTAGATAGTAACTCAAGCATTGTGAATTTTGGTTGTTTCAGGAAAACAAAGTTATTTGTTAAACAGGAAGCAGATGATAAACAAGTATGTAATTAAGTAATATAGAATGGCGTTTCATGCTAAATATCAAGAGATTGTGGTATGTAAAATCCCAGAAAACTGTGATGCAAATTTCTATGACCCTGAAGAATGACTAGGAATTTAGGAAGAATATGTAGGAAAATCGAAGTTCAAATGTGTTTGACAACTGGTCACATAGAAGGCTGGTGGCTGTTTTCCATTACAAAATTTCTATAAATCCCCATAATTATATTTTGAAGATTGTGCCACCTTCACTTGTTCCACATCTCATTATCTTCTCTAGACCAGAAAACTTACTCCAGAACCACTGTATCCATCAGCTTGTATCTGTCTTTTACACCTAAAATGTATATTAATAGGAACATTACAAACCCAACAAAAAAATTTACATACAGTTGCATTATTATTCATGGGGGTATCAATTTCAGTGGTTTTAGTGAGTGTTTGAGATTCAGATTACACAAGACAGACACTCTATAGGGTTAAGGACGGATGGACGGAGTGACCCAACTCCTAGACCTACTTTTGCATTTAGCACCGCAGGTAAAAATTCAACAATATGTCTTTTTTGGCAAAACGATGAAAGTTGATACCCTTGAAACTAAATAAATCCACAGTATATGAGAAAATAAGAATTAATAAGCTCTCATTAACATAACTGTTGTAGTGAAAATTCCTAACCTAACTGATTTAATGTAACAATTCATGTTCTATGTATAAGCTTAAGTTTAAAAAGAAAAGATCTTTTCTGATTTTGTTTCTATGTACACTGTACATGTTATTCCCTTGACTTTAAAACTTTTTGTTTAGTAACTTTGACTTTTTATAAATAAAGATTGAATACAAAATCTTGTAGCAAAACTTGCCCCATGTATAATCCAAAACAGACAAGTCCATTCTCAACTTTTCCACAGCTAGAGTTATCTTCCTTGAACAGAGGTCAATGTCAAGCAGAGTATGGAAGGATCGTTTGAGGAAATCAACATAGATACAACAGTCTATTGCAGTACAGCTTGAGAGTAGGGTACATGATACAGGGCCTGAGAGTCTTGGTAGGTCCATTTGGCTTGTGGGACAGTCTACAGTGAAAATATGCATTAAAATTTTAATCTGTTTATTGTGTTGTTGACTATATTTTAGCCATTCACAGGATATGGAATTTTAAAAGTTTGCTTATATCAATTTGACCTCTAATAATGAATAACAGCATTTTAGTTATACATTTCTTTTAAAAACTAGACTATTCAGCAATGATTTATTGCTTTATAAACCAATTCACTTGGGACTTAAAAAAATGTCCTAGTAAAAAAGTAACTGAACTTTGTAAAAGTACTTTTTTCATTTTTTACCAATGACATTCAACAAAAAATATTTACATCACCAAATCACCTGCAACATGGCTTTCCAAATGTATAAAAATAAAATCTGTAAAAGTCAAAAATAGCCGGATTTTGTTAAACAAGAAGTAGGTGAGCAAGTGACAGACCTGAACTCAAATCCCATTTCATGGGACCCGACCTGATGCTGTATACCAAATATCAAGTGATTGTGGTAAGTAGTTGCTGAGAAAACTGTTACGAAAATTTCTTCCCCAAAAACATTCACCATTTCATTGGCAGGATTTTTCACTCGGCAAATAAAAAGTATAACCAGATGTTCTGAAAGGATTATTTTATTACCATTTTTCCATCCATAATGACTAGGATTGTAAACTGAGCTACGTCTGTCACACTGGGGTTTCTGTAGATATTCCGTTACCCCTATCCTCTCCAGAACCTGTGATATCACATTAGCTGACAGCTGCTGGCCAAGGGATAGTCCCTGCTCTTTCAGGAAATCTGTCACTGATATTGCTGTAGAGATAAAAAGATATATATGTTCTAAAAGCTGTTAAATATTGTAACAATGTATGTAGTCATATCTTGACATATATGGATGGATGGACAGACAAATAGACAGTAATTCAAAGTGAAAACTACAGTGTTCTGCATCCTCAATGTGGAGCGTTAACTATAACATTTTGAACTAAGTAGTAAACTGATTAACTACCTGACATATCAATATTCCAGTCACATCCAATCTTGGGCAGGTACATATCATTGAACACTTCTAGGTTGATAATACAATCATTTGGTTCTAGACACACACTTATATTCATGTTGACCATGTATTTCTTCTCAGCTTTCAAGTCATGAATGGAGTAACTAAAATACAATTGAAATCTGAATGCAGCTTACCAGGGAAGATATATGCATATGTAACATGCGAAATTCAAAATGTTGACTATTTTCAGCTTAAAGGGGTACAGATCACATAAGGGAGATAATCTTAAATATCACTTAAACATTTTAGTCAGTCACAGTAATTCAAAGAAATCAAGCTTCTCAGTGATCAAAATAGGAAATGTTGAAACTCCATTATGTCCAATGAAAAATTTCCCAAGAAACCTATGGTTTGATTTTCTTCAGATTTTGCAGTTAAATTCCATTCATTAAAGTGGACATGTTGGTAAATTTTCAAGAAAATTAATCAACACAATTTTATTTAAGCCTAAGTGTTTGGTGCCCCACTAAGGCTAACTTATTTTTTGCATTTGAAGCTGTTCTTACGATGTTACATAAATTGCAATGAAATTCATATGAATTAATAATACTTGACAGTCAGTTGAAAGGTCAAAATACAGAATGCTACTTGTATAAGAAACATCAAATTCACAGCTTTGGTTGAACAAATGACTTACTCTAATGTGATCATTTTAGCCAGATTTACATGCTGGATGGTACCTGAAAGAATAAAATTGCCAGGTTAAGAAAAAATATGTAACTGTACACAGCTTTGTTTATTCATCTATCTATATATTTAGAATATCATATCATTTTAGATGTTAAGCAGAATTTTAATTTTTTTTAATCATTTGTTAAAGATCATCAATTTATTTTCAATATTTATTTTCTAAAGATTCTGTAAAAAAAAAATTCTGATTTTGTTCCAAGTATCCATTTTCAAAACTTTCCAATATTTTTTTCTGTTATTGTAGCTATTTTTGAATCATTTGAGCTTTAATTTTATATATTTTACTCACCAAACTCATAGTTTAAATAAGATTCATCAATTCCAAACTTCTCAACCCCCAGCTTGATCCTGTTAGAACAGGCATCCAGTAAGATATAGACGTGGAATGACCTTCTCAGTGGTTTGACCTCTACACAACACTCAACCCCTGTACAGTAGTCTGGCACATGGCAGGTCAAAGGTCCAGTGAGGGTAGGAAGGGCAAGGTCAATAGGACATGCTGGAAGATGAAAATGACATTGTATGAATACGTGTAAAGATCTCTGTTCATATTTCAATATTGCTTGATTAATGTAACAATTTTGACATGCTCGAAGGTATATTTGATATATGCATTCACAAAAATAAGCCATTAAATCTGGTTGCTAATATTTTCTTATTTGCTCATTTCTGCATATTTTCAATCAAACCATAGACCTGTATACTGTGAATTCATTTATTTTCGTGGTTTGTTGAAAAATGATCAGTTCCTGGATTCTTCATTTCGTGGTTCTGATGTCTCCCCGGATGTCTCAAGCATACAGATCAATATTAAATTTCCTTTTTGTTGACAACGGAAGTTTTTGGGAGACTGCAAACCAAATTTTCTGTTGCCTAACCAAAATGAAGAAGGGTTTTTTTTTTATGATGCTGCATAAAAACTAGATAATATATCAGTAATATTTTAAGATACTTAGAGATATATGATATAGCTCTCCCCTAGTTCTTACTTCGATTCCATCCATTTGCTGCAGGACTGTAAGGAGTTGACTTCCTGTCACATGACTTTGCCTCCAAGAACTGGGAAACTCCTGTCTGTTCTAACAACAGATCAACAGCATATCCTGGAAGTTCCTCCATCAGACTCAGACCAAGATTGTGGGTAAAGTTTGAGAGTGAAATGCCTGAAAGAACAATGTAAATATTTTAAAATGAGCAATAGCAACTTATTCATGTACTTAATAAATGTGCTATAATTTTACAGTTCCCTTTTTTTTACTAAATATAGAAATAAAATGAAAGCTTAATGCCAGAAAGATCAAAATAATTTCTTACAAGTATTTTTTTTTACATTCAACAAAGGCTTGCACAGTAGAGCTAAAACTAAAAATAAACAATGAATTAGATGTAAGAAGCAACAAGGCACAAATGTAATCTAACAAATATTTTTAAACAAATACCTGACAGCGAGAAGCCACTTTCTAAGTTACACAGAGGTTTAGGCAGTCTGACTTCCTGTAATATAGGGATGGCCAGAGCACAAGGTCCATTGGCTTCAAAACATACACTGATATCAACACTGACCAGGAACTGTTTCTCTCCCTTCAAGTCATCAATGGTGTATCTGAAGGCAAACAAATACATGTATTCAATTAAAATAATAAAATGACATTTGTAAACTTCTGATGGTGTTTTATACATTATGTTCAGTTTTTTAAAAGTGTTTCTGCCCATGTGAAAAAAAATCATTTAATCAATCACAAGACTAAAAACTAAATAACCTTTGCTCCCCAAAAATCTGTCAGATCACATAGGAGGTGTGCATCAACTTTATGTCACAAAAATTGTTAACTTAGAGTGATTGAGGAGAGGTTGCAGATAGGAGTTTGGGTGCCTGAAGTTTTGACAGTTGGAAGGAAAGACACACAGCTTAAGTATCGAAGGACACCTTAATCACTATATTACTCAATTATCAAGCATAGGTATAATATTGTACTTTGACATGCCACCTACCCTACTTTGACAACATCCATCAGATTAAAACTCTCCTTCTTCCCAAACTGATACTGTAGCAAAGACTGGTTGAATGCCAGCTTCTCTATTCCAGCTGCAAACTTGTAATTACAGGCATCCAGTAGAAGATAGACATTGACTGATTTACTGATCTCCTTAATCTCAACACAGCACTGTATCCCTGTACAGGTATCCAGTAGATTACATGTGACTGGTCCTGTGATCGGTGGGAGACTGGCGTCTAAGGCAAGCTTGCATTCTGAAACACAATGGTGAATAATTTACTTATTCATCTATCAAGATGGATTTATTTTATAAGTAAACCAACAAAAAGCAAAACTGTCAAAAGAATTCTTTTACTTGGTAGCTTTATAAGATTTTTTCATTGGATTTGTTAAGATCTAGTGTTAGAGTTAAAAATTACATATTTAGCAAAATGTTTTGTGAGTTTTAAATTCACAATATATTTGTGATCTCATCAAAGGATCTTAGAAGTGTGAAATTAAATGCCACAAATATAAAGTAACCTCTCTTGGCTTCAAATTGTAAAGTATGGCACTTTTAAAAATTGCATGCTATACCATTTGTTCATTCAAAGGTCTAAGGAACATTTTAAAGTTTTGAAATATTTGTTCATTGATATCTCCTCTATTGTCAGTCAGATATTAAAGAAATTTTACAGCCCTGAAATAATCAACTCACCATTATTCCATCCATTTGTCTGGGGACTGTAGGGTGGTGCTAGTCTATTACAGGAGGGATCCTTCAGGTAAGGACTAATTCCTAGGGCCTCCAGCAGCTGGTCCAATACTAATCCCTGAATGGCCCCAACAACCTGATGCTCCTTGAGGAAATTGTTCAGAGAGAAATCTATAATGAAAATACTTTTACATTATAAATTTGTAATTACTACAACCAGAAAAATTACATTACATAAAAATTAGTCTTAATTTGAATATTCACTGTAAAGACAATAAAGCATAAAGTTTTAATAGAAATACTTTGGTTGGTGAAAGCACATCAGGTTTTTTTTTCTGACAGCAAAACAAAGTTTTGTATGTCTTCAATATAAAATTTGACAAAAAATACATTTAATTTTTCAGTTAGTTTTTCTTCATGTTCAACATGTTCAACTATATTTGTTTTACTTTAACTTTAAGATCGAACATTATTTCTCGACTCAATTGAAACTGACCTGGAATCTTGAACCCTCCTGACCAATCACAGCCCAGTTTAGGAAGTTTGGTGTTTTTGAAAACAGGAACAGACACCAGACAGGCTCCGTCATGCTCTAGACACACACTCATGTTCATGTTTAACATGTATTTCTTCTCAGCACTCAGATCATGTACTGTAAACCTGTAGAAAAAAAGATTTTGCAAAATTTCAATTTTTGTTGACTATTGCAATTGAGCATTTCATTATGACTATAGAATATTGTTCAGATTTCAACCTTTTCAAAATTTTAATACCCTGGTTGTTAATGAATACGAGATGAATTGCTTCATAACAGTTTCTTAGCAAGTTTTAACATGTACATTTATACTCAACATAGTTAAATATTTGCCTGTGATAATAAAAACAGGTGTATATGACATGAACATGAAAATAGAAATTACTTACTCTAGACGAATAATATTTAGCAAGGTGAACTCTTCCTTTTTACCTGCAATGTAAAATTCATATACAGTATGTGTATTCAAGAAGGCAATAAATCTTATTATGAAGCCAAATTTACAAACAAATGAAATAAATCTTAAGGAGACAAACTAACAGATATCTTCTAAATACAGGTATGTAAAAATAATACATGTCAACGATATTCTTCAATGTAATCATATGTTTTTTTAATGAAAGAACCTTAGTGAGCACACTCACATACCCCACACATCCACATTATGGACAGAGATTATCTATTTCCAGTTAGGAATAAAAAAGTCAGAGTTGTTGTCTTTCCAAATCGGCTCGTTAAACAGAAAGTAGATCATCCACAGACCTTAAAACAAATCCCACCATATAGGACCCCTACTCATAGATATATACCAAATAACTACAATTCTAAGTTGCTGAGAAATCTGTTACGAAAATTTTCAACCCTGAAAATTTAGTGAAAAAGTCTGTCAGCTCGTTATACAGAATGTAGATCATCAACACACCTGGAAATTAATCCCACCATAAAGGACCCCACCTGAAGCTACATACCAAATATCAAAAGCCTATATTAATAATAGCTGAGATATCTGTTACAAAATTTTTTTTATCACGGACTGACTGACGGACGGACCATTCAATAACATTAAACCCTTCGCAACTTCGTTGTGTGTGGTATAATTACCTATATTGATGCTTGAGACATTGATAGTGTTCTTGTATACTGATAGCCTAAAATGTTAACCAATACATACCCCATTCATAGTTATTCAGTGAGATATTGAAGCTTCTCTTTTCTATTCCCACACTCAGTTTCCAGTTACAACCATCCAACAAAGCATACACATTGAAGGACTTTCCAATCTTTCCCACCTCTATACAACAACTGATCCCTGTACAGTAATCTGGTACATAACAACTGACAGAGCTGTGGATCTTTGGTAAGGTCATGTTCATTGGACAATCTGTAATACAAACAGACCAATCTCTGGGTGATCTCCCGTCATTTTGCTTATGTGGAGACTAAATCTATTCCAATGTTTTCCTTCATAGGTATAAACACAAATATCAAAAGAGGAGGAGACTGAGATCTCTTGGGATACCTTAGGCCCAGACCTAAGGTCCATATATGAACAATCAACAAATCTGATTTCCTTTATTTGTAGCAACATTTCTGTTTAAACATAAAAGCATTAAGGATACTGTAAACCTACTTATTTTTTGCGAGGTATTTATTTTCACAGATTTTGCTGTCCCGTATTTTTCGCAAAATTTAATATCCGCAAAATGATACAATATGTACGACATTAATAGTATAAGGAGAAGAAAACACAAAATTAAGTACCCTTGAACTTGGATGATACATAAATTTGTGGGACATTTTTGTAGTTGAATAGCCCTATCAAATATGAGTTCAGAAAAAAACACTTCCATGTTCTCACAGGCACAGTAACTGAACATAACAATTTGTAAATAACTTACCTTTAGCATTCCACCCATCGACAGCACCCTTAAAAACTCCTGTGTATCTGTCACACTGTTCATCATTCATATAGGGAGATAGCCCCAGCTCCTCCAGAAGTCTGTCTGCAAGTGCTGTAGACAAACTCTGACCTAACTGCAATCCTTTATCTTTCATCCATTCTGATAGGGAGACATCTGAAACAAACAAAATGCCAGTACAAAACCAACTCAATTGCAGTGCTATCATTTTCGTTGCATATACATGTAGTAAATACACTATAAATTACACTCCATTGGGTTCTTTTGTTCCAATGCAATTAGATTGTTATTCTCCATGCAAACCAAAACATTACCTTTGATACTGAAGTTCATGTTCATATCACAGAAGGGCTGTGGTACTAACTGCTTGGTAAACTTTACCTTTGATACTGAAGTTCATGTTCATATCACAGAGAGGTTGTGGTACTAGCTGCTTGGTGAACATTACCTTTGATACTGAAGTTCATGTTCATATCACAGAGGGGTTGTGGTGCTAGCTGCTTGGTGAACATTACCTTTGATACTGAAGTTCATGCTCATATCACAGAAAGGTTGTGGTGCTAGCTGCTTGGTGAACATTACCTTTGATACTGAAGTTCATGCTCATATCACAGAAAGGTTGTGGTGCTAGCTGCTTGGTGAACATTACCTTTGATACTGAAGTTCATGTTCATATCACAGAAGGGCTGTGGTACTAGCTGCTTGGTAAACATTACCTTTGATACTGAAGTTCATGTTCATATCACAGAGAGGTTGTGGAACTAGCTGCTTGGTAAACATTACCTTTGATACTGAAGTTCATGTTCATATCACAGAGGGGTTGTGATACTAGCTGCTTGGTAAACATTACCTTTGATACTGAAGTTCATGTTCATATCACAGAGGGGTTGTGATACTAGCTGCTTGGTAAACATTACCTTTGATACTGAAGTTCATGTTCATATCACAGAAGGGTTGTGATACTAGCTGCTTGGTAAACATTACCTTTGATACTGAAGTTCATGTTCATATCACAGAAGGGCTGTGGTACTAGCTGCTTGGTAAACATTACCTTTGATACTGAAGTTCATGTTCATATCACAGAGGGGTTGTTATACTAGCTGTTTGGTAAACATTACCTTTGATACTGAAGTTCATGTTCATATCACAGAGAGGTTGTGGTACTAGCTGCTTGGTAAACATTACCTTTGATACTGAAGTTCATGTTCATATCACAGAGAGGTTGTGGTACTAGCTGTTTGGTAAACATTACCTTTGATACTAAAGTTCATGTTCATATCACAGAGAGGTTGTGGTACTAGCTGTTTGGTAAACATTACCTTTGATACTGAAGTTCATGTTCATATCACAGAAGAATTGTGATACTAGCTGCTTGGTAAACATTACCTTTGATACTGAAGTTCATGTTCATATCACAGAAGGGCTGTGGTACTAGCTGCTTGGTAAACAGTGGTAGTTTCGGATCACATTTGTCTTTCTCAAGACAGATACTGAATTCCAGGTCAACAATGAACTTTTTCTGTTCTGACAACTTGTCTATCTTGTACCTAAAATTTAATGTAACCATACATCATTAACATGTATTTAAGTAAAATCTTAAATAAAACATTTGAACATAAAGTCAAATACTACCAATTCATAAATTTGTACATTTATATATGCTTAATTCTTTTTCAAGCTTCACAGGTGAAAATCAAGAAAACCACAAGTATTAAAACAGTGCTGAAGGTGTGTGGTGGCTATATTTTGTTGTTACAAAAAGTAGTTATGTCAATACAAGGATTTTTTAATCATGTCAAATAAGTACCCTTACTATTGGACTGTTGTATATTATGATATTATTTTTAATGAAATTAGCAATTCCAAAATATTAAAACATTCAAAGACTTACTTTATCCTTATTACTTCCTGTAATCTTTCTTCTTTTTCTTCTCCTTTAAAAAAAATATGTATATGTACAATTAAGGTTAGTGAGGACACCTGTCATGTGACCAAAAACAGATAAAAATGCGAAAAAACAAGTGCAAATGGCACAACTACCTTGAAACTTGTGTTAAATAGTTTCATTTAATAAAACTTAATCAAAATAAATTAATTTTAATACAAATAAAACAATTATTCCTTCATAAATAAAATTTTCAAATAAAACAAGGGAGATAATCCATTTGAAAAATGGCCAAAAAATTACAAAGATTTGTATTGTAGAAAGAAAAGTAAGCAGGTGACCCCCAGTTTTTATTGTTTTATTTCAAAATATATTGTATTTCATTGATTTTTATCAAATAAAAATAAAATTTAAATTCATGGATTTTTTCTGCGACTTGATTTTATGCTATTTATTTGGCCTTTCCTATATAATCTATAGTAATTTGGGAAAACTTTGAGTCTTAATTTTGGGAAAACAAGCCTGGAAAGGGGGTCCAATATTTTTACACAAGATAAAGTATATACCTAATATTAATATATTAAAAAATTGGACATTTTAAATTCGGCATTATTTTTTGGGTTAGGTGTCCTCACTAACCTTAAATCAAGCAATTATAAGTACTTAATGATATTAAAATTCCTTCCTCCTTTCCTCTTCGAGCCATGGTCGGCTCATAAGGCCTGACAGCATTCTTCGCCACCCACATCTGTCTTTGGCTGCTACACCAGCTCCACTCCATGTTTGCCACCCCAGTTCTTTACGCTCTGCTTCAGCACTCCTGCGCCACGTTGTTCTTGGCCGACCTCTCTTTCTTCTTCCCTCTGGTGTCCAAGTTAGTGCTACTTTGGTGTTGTCGTCATGTGGTTTCCTCAGAGTATGACCAATCCACCTCCATCTTCTGCACCTGATGATCTCTCTAACTGGGCATGTTTTGGTCTTACAATAGAGGTCGCTATTACTGATCTTAGTTGGCCAGAAGATGCGGAGTATTCTTCTAAGACATTTTCTCTGGAATGTTTCTAAGCTGATTGTGTCGCTTTCATTTAGTTTCCACATTTCTGCCCCATAGAGTAGCACTGACATGACATTGCTGTTGAACACTTTGATCTTAGTTTTGTTGCTGTATTTTGTCGACTTCCATAGAGGATTTAGCATGGCAAAGGTGTTTCTTGCTAGACTTAGTCTGTGTTTGATGTCTTCTGTAGTTCCTCCTGTCTTGTTGATGATAGCACCAAGGTATGTAAAAGTGTCTACATCATCAACACTTTTCTCATTAATCCTGATGGAGCTTGTCTCCTTGTTGTTCAATCTCAACACTTTGGTCTTTTCTGTGTTTATCTGGAGTCCTATACTCTGAGCATATTTGCATAGTCTTTCGGTTTTCTCTTGCATATGTTGGTATTTACTAGATAGGAGCGCAATATCATCAGCATAGTCTAAGTCTTCTAGCTGGGTGGTAAACTTCCATCTTATTCCAGTCTTTCTTCCCTCAGTTGTTTTTCTCATAATCCAGTCAACAGCAATGATGAACAGGAACCCTGACATGACACATCCTTGTCTTACTCCAGTTTTGACAGTGAACCATTCAGATGTCTGCCCGTTGTTGATGACACAGCTTGTGCTACCGTTGTACATTTCCCTGATGATTGCGACAAAGAGATCAGGAATTCCATATGACTTCAGTATCTTCCAAAGCTTCTCTCGATGTACACTGTCGAAAGCTTTCTTAAAGTCTATGAAATTTATGTACAGCGATGATTGCCACTCTATACTTTGCTCAACAATATTTCGCAGAATAAAGATCTGTTCAGCTGTCCCATGTCCCTTTCTATATGCTACCTGCTCATTTCTCAATTTTTCCTCTATCCCTGTTCTCAATCTCTCAATAAGAACTCTACAGAAGACTTTTCCAGGTATGGATAGTAGAGAAATTCCTCTGAGGTTGTTCTAACATTCTCAAACAAGTGCAACAGTTTTCTTGATGTAATACTACCTCCAGCTTTCAACAGTTCCCCACTTATGTTGTCAACACCTGCTGCTTTACCATTCTTCATCTTGCTTAATGCTTGTTCTATCTCTTTTTCTGTGAAAGGACCAGTGTCAATCTCCTCGATTTCCTCGATCATGTTGCCATCAAACTCATTCTCATCAACGTCATCATTACATTGGTTCTCAACATTCAAAACTTCCTCGAAGTGTTCTTTCCATCTTTCGAGTATTTTATCTTCCTCTATGAGCAGGTTGCCATTCTTATCCTTCACCCCAGCTGTTGACTGTCTTTTCTTATTACAGATCTCTTTAGTTATCCTGTACAGGGTTCCCATGTCATTTCTCCTCGATGCATCCTCGGCCTCTTCTGCAAGTCTATTGACCATATTTCTCTTATCAGCTCTAGCTCTTCTTTTCACTTCTCTATCCATTTCTTTATACTTCTGTTGTTTAATGACACGTATCCTCTCAGATTTTGTACAGTTCACTTCATTCTTTGCCTTCTTTCTACTGTCTATAGCTTTCCAAGTTTCACTACTTATCCACTCTTTCTGTTCTCTTCTTTTCTTGCCTAAGATGTTTTCAGCTGCTTCTGTATATGCTGTGGCAAACTCTTTCCATTCTTCTTGAAGATCGTCATCTGCCTGGTCTTGCCTCATTTCTTCTAAAGCCTCAAACTTATTCTTTACTTCTAATGTGAACTGTTTCCTGATATCGTCTATCTTCAAGAGTGCGGTATTAAAGCCTATCCTTTTGCTGTTGTTCCTAGTTCTGTGTCTTGATAGTCTAAGTTTCACTTTACCAATAACAAGATTGTGGTCGGTACCTGCATCTGCACCTCTCATAGCCCGGACATCAGCAAGAGATCTTCTATATCTACCATTGATGATGAAGTGATCGATCTGGTTTTTGTCTCTGTTGTTTGGTGATGTCCAAGTGTATTTGTGGATATCCTTATGCTTAAAGAGTGTGCCTCCAACGACCAGATCATATTCCTCACATAGTTCTACCAGCCTTTCACCGTTCTCATTGATATTAAAATAGGTCAAAGTAAAAAAGAAATAGCCAGATTTCATTCATAATTTCATAACCAAGATTTTTCACTGCTTGAAATCTGGCCAAAAATGGGTTAAAGACAGAAATGGCAGAGAGTAAATGAGTCTAAGACCTAAAATTGAATCCAACATGATGGAACCTTATGCTGATGCTGCAAACCAAACATCAAGACTGTGATAAATAGATGCTGAGAAAACTGTTACTTAAATTTTCTACCATTGACCATTAATGTCAAAATTAAGTAAGCCAGTAAACAGGAAGTACAAGAACGACAAACCTGTTAACCTGATATCAAATCCCATCCTCTCGGACCTCATGCTTGTGCTGCATACCAACTATCAAAGCTCGCCCACTGCCAAACATTCATAATCTTATATTACCCAAAATATTCATTACGTGAAATCTAGCAAACATGCTTATTTTAAATTGATGATGTTTAATGACTGTTGTGTCATGTGCAATTATTTCACATCTTTATATTCATGATATTATTTTCCATGTATTCAAATTGATAAATAAATTTATTTTTCTTACCCCAGTTATAATGGAAGAATGGCAGCTCAAATGTGAACTTTTCTATTCCTCCTTTGATCAGGTAATTACAGGTGTCAATATACAGGTAAACATTGAGAGAAAGGTCAAGGTAATCAAAGTGGAAACAGCAATCTATTCCTGTACAGTAATCAGGTACAAAGCAGGTCAGGGAGGCAGGTAGATCTGGCAGGGCTAAGTCCTTAGGACATTCTGAAATATAAAAAAAAATGAACTAGAATTAAAGTTTGTTTTTGCCTACAAAAACGATGTCTCCCCCCATTTCCCCAAAAAGTTCTAAGTTCAAAAGGCCATAACTCCCGCAAAAATTTGAGGATCAAAATTTCCTGGTAATATGCACAACTACATATGGTGTCCTTCCTATATACATGTACCAAGTTTCGTTGAATTTGGTTCTGTACTTTCAGAGATGTTGCGCTGACAAGATGATAAATGAGGATTTTCAGCAAATTTCTAAGTTCAAAAATTTGAGGATCGAAATTTCCTGATAATATGCACAACTACATATGATGTCATTCCTACATACCAGGTTTCATTGAATTCAGTTCAGTAGTTTCAGAGGAGTTGCGCTGACAAACTTTGCGACGGACAGACAGACGGACGGACAGACAGACACGACAAAAACTATATGTCTCCCCACAAAAGTGGGGGGAGACATAAAAACTGTTAGCACTGCTCACAAAAAGATAATTCCATGTTTTGATATGGGAAACCTCAAAATCATTCTGATTAAATTTTAAAATAAGAGGTGTACAACTAATTATGTCACAAAGATTTATGAAAGTTTCCTGAAAATCCATCAAGGGGTTTTAGGGGAGTTGCTGATAAGGGATGGGAACCCCTAGAAGCATAACAGCTGAGTCCATGTTAAGCTATGAGAAACCTCAAAAGTTATTCTAATCAAATTTTAAAATTGAAGGTACACACCTACATTATGTCAAAAAGATTGTGTGAAAGTTTCAAGAAAATCCATCAAGGGGTTTAAGAGGATAAGAGATGGATACCCTGAGGTGTAACAGAAGAACAGACGGACAGACACCCCTATCACTTTATACCCCCTCCCCATTTTTTAAGCCAGGGTATTAGAATAAAATTAACAACAGATCACTGTCCTCCGCATGGTTTTTATTTTTTGTGGTCAAAGGGGCATAATTCAAACTAAAATTGTCAACCTGTATTAAACAACAGAACTTTATGTACAAAATTTAAGAAAATTTGCTGATACTGGGTAATTGTAAAACAGCATTTACAGATAGACAGATTGATAGACAGATGTATAAAAATTCTATAGAATCCTGCCATTCCTGAAGTTTCATAAAAATCCATCAAGGGATTTCATTTCTTCCATTTAGGAAGATAAGAGATGGGTACCCTGAGGTGTAACAGAAAGACAGACAGACACCCCTATCACTTAATAACCTTAAGCCAGGGTATAATAAGAATAAAATTAACAGCAGTTCATCATCCTCGGCATCGCATTAAAGGGGCATAATTCAAATTAAAATTGTCAACATGTAATGAACAAAATTTAAGAACATATGCTGATAATTGTAAAAGAGCACTTACAAGGGTGTGTTTTATAGGCAGATGTTTGAAAATTGTATAGAATCTTGCGATTCCTGCTCTTAATTTTCAGGAAGAACAAAAAAAATTAGGAGAATTTCAGTTCTTGAATTGTTTGGACTAAGACTTCAGTTCATTCAGAGCTGATGCTGGACTCAAACTTAAACAAAAACATACCATTTTTCCATCCTTTGGTTGCAGGACTGTATTGTTCAGATGATGAATCACAGGCTGGCTTCTTTAACAGAACATCTAGACCAAGCTGCTGTAAGAGAATCTTCACAAACTTCTCTTCCAGCTGCCCTGATACTACAGCTCCTACTTGATTTGCCCAGTCAGTCAGAGAAAAGTCTGAAAATACAACACATTATGAACAATAAAATGAAAATGACCATTTTAATTCTTTTAGAGATTTTTAACCATTTTCCTTACTTATTACCACAAACCTAAATTTACTTTATACAAAATAGCTTTTAATAACCTTGGTACTTTTATACTGCTGCGAAGATTCCTAAAAATGTTCACACTGAAACAGAATAAAATTTCTTAAAATGTTACAATTTGGTACTTTTTCAAAATCTTAAAAGCAAGGTCCTTTAATAACTTAATATTCAAATCATCATCCATGTAATCTAGCCATATCATCAGTATCTCCCTTACAACTTACTTTTCAGACTCATGGTGGCTTCCATATCACACATTATCTGAGGTACCTCTGTTCCCTGGAACACTGCTTCGTCAATCTCACATGGCTTCCCCTGCTCCAGACAAGCTTTTACTCTCAGGTCTATAATAAACTTCTTTTGTTCTGGGGGTTTCTTGATAATAAATCTAAAATTGAAATTGAAAAGCTCAGCTAGAAAGCTTTTAGAAACAAAATACTATCTCTTACCATAAGATTAGTTTTTATTGACAAAGGGGCATAACTTCCAACTTGTTAACTGATTCTGAATTTCACACTTGTCTAATGTATCAAAGGAACAAACATGATGTCAATGTTTTGAGACTTGTACACATGACAGTACTTTCAAAGTGCAACAGAGGCACACAGACTGATGCCTGCAGCATTACCATCATTATACATAGGTTTTGTGATTCTGAGGCAAATGTCCACCATTTTTAAACATTTCTACAATTTGCCCCCTACCGCCAATTCACCATCTCAGAGTGTTGGATCACCTTTTTCTTCTCATTTCTTCTACAAGTTTAAAACCTTATTTCTAAACAAAGAACTTGAACTTACTCAAGTTGGATCACACCATTAGCAAGAGAAATCTTTTCTTTCTTTCCTAAAAATATAATACAATTTCATATATTTAAAGATTAAAAAAAAATCATAACAAACTGAATTATTTTTCTATCTGAGTCTAGAAAATGTACATATAAACAAGAGGCTCCCAGGAGCCTGAATTGCTCACCTGGTCTTGATGTCGACCCTATAAAGACTTTTGCAGAGCTAAATGAGCTGAACATTTAAGCAAGTAGAACAGAGAATTAACAATAACCACTGCCACAAGGATATGATCCGTCAAGAACACTCATCTCAGCATCAACCAAATTTTTTTAATAATTAAATCAATTCTCCAACTAATAACAAACTCTATTTATTTTGACAAACTCTAAATTTTAATACTGTAATTCTCTGTTGTAACAGCTTTTCTCTATCTACTATAGTTTTCATTCTGAAGCTGTATAGGCCCAAATTATGAAAAAACGTTATTTTAAGGGCCATAACCCCTATAAGGGGTTCTGACAACTTCCACCCTATAAAAACTTTAGTAGAGCTAAATGAACTGAACATTTAAGCCAGGCTCATTAGCTTCTCTCTATCTGCTATAGTTTTCATTTTATATGCCAAAAACATGAAAAAACATTATTTTAGGGGCCGTAGCCCCTATAAGGGATATCTGACAAATTTGACCCTATGGAGACTTTTGTAGAGCTAAGTGAGCTGAACATTTAAGCAAGCAGCACATTCTGTCTATCTGCTATAGTTTTCATTTAATAGGGCAAAAACATGAAAAAACGTTATTTTAACAATTTTGACAGTCTAAGGGGAAAAACTCCTATAAGGAATGGTCCTAGGACTTTAACCCCAATATATCATTTGTAGATCTTGATATCTTGTATAGTTTTCAAGGTAAAGGGTTAAATAAGTGCAAAATTTTGAAAAAATTAAGAAAAGGGGCAATAACTCCTACATCGGTTTCGGATCTTCTTGAAAATTTCATGGCAGGAAGATCTTGAGGTGCTGATCACTTTTACCTTAGCCAGAATTTTGATATCTGTGGCCGTTTTCGAGTAATTTGCGAAAAACTGCAATTTACCCCTATGTTCTATTTTTAGCAATGGCGGCCATGTTTTTCACCAAATCAAAATCCCAACAGCACTTTAGTAGAGGACACCCTAAATAACAATCATACCAAGTTTCATTCCATTTGATCCAGTGGTTTAAGAGAAGAAGATTTTGGAAAAGTTGAACGGACAGACGACAGACGGACGACGGGCGCCAAGCGATGGCAATAGCTCACCTGGACCTTTGGTCCAGGTGAGCTAAAAAAGGATCAAAATTCAATAAAATAATCATATACAATTATTTATGATTTAAAATCACATACATTGTTATTGTCTTGTTATTTTTTTTAAAGGCATCTACCGGTACATGTTTTAGAGTAAAAGCATGAAACAAAACAAAAAACAGACAAAAAATGTTCTTCTTGTTTGGCTTTAACCTACTGAGTGGAGCTACACATAAAATGTAATGTCACTAAAAAAGTTGTCTGCAAAACATTAAGCTACTTACCCCATTCATAATCAAAGAGAGAGAATGTATGGTTGATGGTATTGACACCAAAGCTGAGGGTATAATCACAGGAATCCAGTAAGAGGAAGGGATGTAGAGTCAGGCCAATGTAGGGGATCTCCACACAGCATTCTATCCCAGTACAGGTCTCTGTGAAATGGCAGCTCATCACATCCTCAATGTTAGGCAGGTTAAAGATACTCATAGGACATTCTGGAACAAAATAGATGTATATTTACCCATATTTTAACAGAAATTGACATGATTTCACTTTTTATATTGGATGTCAGTAATTGGAGAAAATATGTCATTAGTCCAAAATGGCCAGATTTTGTTTAACAGGAAGTGGGTGAGCAACAGACACTGAAACCATAGGACCTCTAGCTGATCCTGCACACCAAACAACTGTGATAAGTAGTTACTGAAATTTTTCCTGCCTGCTTGCCACCTGACATTCAGCATTTTATAACCAAGATTTGCAACTTTTAAAATATTGCATAACTACATATGGTGTATTTCTTGCATTCACACTGAGTACCTCTAGATTACATAACGAGATGCGTTAAATTTGTTGCTTGGGGTATAGCTTTGAGAAATGTGATGTCCAAATAAAAGAATGCAATTGCAGCTGCAAAACTAGATGAAGCCTTCTTATGTCATCATTAGACAGGCAGTACAAAAGCAACGCATATATTTCGGTCTTTCATGGAAGAGGTAAGTCGCCTGTGTCTTAAAATTTTCGGTCAACAGGAAGTAGATCAATTATGGACATTAAATTTCTTCACATCATATAGTACCATAAAAGGAAGCTACATGCCAAATATCAAGAGGCTGTGATATGTAGTTGCCCAGAAAAATGTGATGAAAATTTTTTTTGACACCGCAGGACAACCACCCTAGACAATGATTGAATAGTGTCAACGTAACCCCTATATGTTGCTTTGCAACACATTGCAGGCGATATAAAAACCCTTTATAAAACTTTTTAACTATGACACCTTCATTGTATTAAACATCAACTATGACCTACGATTATTCCATCCCTGTACACTAGGGGAGTAAGGTGTTCTCCTCTTATCACATTTAGGTCCACTGAAGAATTCCTCTAACCCAAGCTTTTCTAGGATGTATTGAACAGCTCCTTCTTTTAAACCTTCTTTTAAGTTCAGATTAAATTGGCTGGCTATCGAGGAGACAGAAAAATCTGAAAAGAGAAATAACTTTCAAATAAAATGCATGTTCCTTCTATTCTTTTCTTTTGTTCATAGCAAAGAACAAGAAGGGCTTAAAAATTACATATGCATATTTAATCATGGGGCTTTTTAAAATTTTGACATGTTTTTTCTGCCATTTCAAATTTATAAATCTTCCTTTGAATTTTCATGCTAGAAACAGGTTGCTTTCAGAAAAAGTGGAACTTTTATTTTAAATTTTTTCTACTCAGTAACAGAAAATAATTTCTTCCGTAAATGACACTTTTCAGTGTGAGATGACCAGGTTGAGATGCGAGCACGTGCAGCGATCTCACACTGGTCAATTGACCAATAATAACCGCCGGTACTGATATTGATCGACGATGTCGACCAATGAAATGCATTGTTATTTCTAACTTTCGGTTTTAGAATAAATTCCCTTATGGTTTCAGAATATAAAGATTTAATTTATTACAGAAGAAATAGGTACTTACACGCGTTCTTGGAAAGCCGGCAATGATCTTTCACTCGTGATAGAATTTTTTGGGTCTTCTGACTTGTTCCGCTGCGCTCCACTTGCAAAAAGACTGAAAAATTCTATCACTCGTGAAAGATCAGCCGGTCTTTTCCAAGAACTTATGTAAGAACCTATAAGAGATATGGAATAAGTGCATTTCACAAAACATCTATATAGAGCAACCCCAATTTGAAATTTATCAAAGTTTCTTTACTGAAAGAGCACAACTGTCTGCAAAAAGTAAGGGCGAGTTCAGAATTCCCTCCTAGGGCAACCTGGGTAGATTATTTTTCACAAGTTCAAAAATAAAGAACATAGGTGAGCTCTACTTGGTATGGGTCACTGATCTGCTCTACAATTAAAGTGTAAATTCAGACAACATAAGTTGCATATCACATAACCAGGGTCTAAGGGATGCTCTTGTTCTGTTCAAAGTGAACAATTTTTTCCGTACTTGGGTTTTAATTCAGATTGTCAGCAACTATACTGAAATTGATCCAAGATCATGGAATGCTTACTCTTCATCATATCTGTGAAGTTTTCAGAGCAAAGAGGTATCTCTATGTTAGGTAAGATATGGAGGCCTTCTTTAGGAACACAGAATGGATCATCTCCAAGTGGGATACAGATGGTTATCTTGACATCTATCACAAAACCCTGGCCATCTCCCATCTTGCCTATGGAGTAACTGTAAAATAACAAATGACATTTATCATAAAACCCTGACCATCTCCCATCTTGTCTATGGAGTAACTGTAAAATTACAAATGACATCTATCATAAAACCCTGGCCATCACCCATCTTGTCTATGGAGTAACTGTAAAATAACAAATGACATCTATCATAAAACCCTGACCATCTCCCATCTTGTCTATGGAGTAACTGTAAAATAACAAATGACAATTATCACAAAACCCTGACCATCTCCCATCTTGTCTATGGAGTAACTGTAAAGTAACAAATGACATTTATCACAAAACCCTGACCATCTCCCATCTTGTCTATGGAGTAGCTGTAAAATAACAAATGACATTTATCATAAAACCCTGACCATCTCCCATCTTGTCTATGGAGTAACTGTAAAATAACAAATGACATTTATCATAAAACCCTGACCATCTCCCATCTTGTCTATGGAGTAACTGTAAAATAACAAATGACATTTATCATAAAACCCTGACCATCTCCCATCTTGTCTATGGAGTAACTGTAAAATAACAAATGACATTTATCATAAAACCCTGACCATCTCCCATCTTGTCTATGGAGTAGCTGTAAAATAACAAATGACATTTATCATAAAACCCTGACCATCTCCCATCTTGTCTATGGAGTAGCTGTAAAATAACAAATGACATTTATCATAAAACCCTGACCATCTCCCATCTTGTCTATGGAGTAACTGTAAAATAACAAATGACATTTATCACAAAACCCTGACCATCTCCCATCTTGTCTATGGAGTAGCTGTAAAATAACAAATGACATTTATCATAAAACCCTGACCATCTCCCATCTTGTCTATGGAGTAACTGTAAAATAACAAATGACATTTATCACAGAACCCTGACCATCTCCCATCTTGTCTATGGAGTAACTGTAAAATAACAAATGACATTTATCACAAAACCCTGGCCATCTCCCATCTTGTCTATGGAGTAACTGTAAAAATAACACATGACATTTATCACAAAACCCTGACCATCTCCCATCTTGTCTATGGAGTAACTGTAAAATAACAAATGACATCTATCACAGAACCCTGACCACCTCCCATCTTGCCTATGGAGTAACTGAAAAACATTAGAAATATTTTCATAGCAGATCTGCAATCTTTAATGGAATACATATGTTGTGTGCATATCAAAATAGTTAAAAAACAGTAAGTCTATCAGTTACAGACATAGAAACTGATTTACTCAATACAGGACTAAGGAAGCTATATGTACATGTACAAGCCAAATATCAAGAGTCTAATTAATGTAATTTCCATGAAAACTGTAACATAAAAATTTATATTGTATTGGTGCAAGAAGCGAACCGTAAAGCCCCTTTTCGGTTCACTTCACACTTATTAATTATTCTTTTAAAAAATTATTTGAAATTGTACTTACTGAATTTGTATTGGAGCAGGATCACCTTGGCCTATTGAAAGAACACCAGGGGTACCTTAAGTAGAAACAAAATATTTTTACTATTTTAGATCAAAATAATGACTGCCTCATACCTTATACATGTTTTACAAAACAATTCTAATTTTCTTGACATATAAACATAAATTTGCCACTAAGTTGTTGATACAAAGAACAATAACACCCTATTACAAAACATTTTGAATGTTGAAGAAAACCAAGAATATGCAGAGTTGGATATAATAGCTCGACCGCCCGCCTAAAACTGGCAACTTTTTGACAGGGCTGGCTAAAATTCATGAAAATTTGACTGACTTTATAGTCAAAACAGGTAGAATTTCAATTCAGGGCTGGTTATTTTTTCAGCGAATTTCCTACCCTGAAATATGCCAAAAAGGCATGATGCAACACTTTTTTTTAAAAATAACTTCAATCTGAAGATAAACGTGATTTGTTGGACAAATAAGCAACCCAAACATTATATGCCTTTGGACTTTGGAATATTGGGCATGAAATTGCAACCTTATTCTATATCTAACTGTTACTGTAATTCACAAATCAAAACTCACCCCAATCATATGTCAGTAATACAGTTTTGTGAGTGTAAGGACCAAATCTCATGTCAATTTCAAAATCACAAGGACACAGCTTGAAGTAGAACGGAATATTATAGGTGATTTCATCTACACCAAATGGAAGGCTCCTCAGGTCTATTGTAAGGTCCAAGGCACAGTCCAATCCAAAACAGTTATGAGGCATTTCACAACGGATCATATTTCTCAGGGCTATGGGTAGATACTTTTGTGGGTTGATGTCAACAAGACTGTCTGAAAAAGAAATTGATTAAAACTAATTTTCACTTGTGAACTTCAATATTTAGGAACATTTTTTTTTTCTCACCCATATTCATTTTAAGATATTCTATTAAAATAATCAATAAACTATTTTTCCAAATAATTTATTATATAGGTAGATCTTTAGTTCATGAATTAGATCTTATTTGACTTTGAAAGTTTAAAGGTCATTACATATTGTCTGAAACTTACTTTCAGGTCCCTTTGGAATGTCAATTCGTTGTCTCTTAAAAATATTCTGAAAAAAATAAGCATTGCCTTATTAGTTTTGAATCTTTTTAAGTAACAGGCATCTATGATTCTTTAGTGAGTTTTCTAGCTGAATAGCCGAATCTTTGCAATACATTTGTAGCAAAAGCACAATGAATTCGATGTTTTTAAACTTATTTCAAATCATTAGGTTCAATAATCTCTGTTCATACAACAGCAGCTTCAGTTAAAAGTTTATACATACAACTTATTTTATTTAAACACACTTTACAAAAGACATACCAATACAATTTAAATCACATAGGTCCTGACTTTAAAGGAACATCTAAACAAACAAATCCTATCCATTTTGCGTTTTATATGTTAATCAATGTTTAAGACAGCAAGCAAAAACCACTGGTCATATTAAAGGCTGATGGCTGTTTTTCATTGCAGATTTTTTTAAATTGCCCTTTAAATTTTAGGTTGTGGTCCATTCTCATTATCTTCTACACTAACATTATTGGAAAAACTTACATCTAGTTTGAGTGACTTTAGTAGCAGGTCAAAGCCTTCCATTGTCAGTTTGTTACCCAGGGCTGTCAGAAAACCTTTGAATGACCCCCCTCCAGGCAGGGTAAAGTTCTCATTACAGATCGGTATGGGGATTTCCTGGTTCTCAATAAAATACTTGTCTATCATAGATTTTCCTTGAATCACAATCTTCAGCCCAAAGGCCACCAGAAACACTTTCTTGTCATCATCCTTATCAATGTTCAGTCTGAAAATAAAGTTTCAGAATAAAATCACAGTTTTAAAACAAATTGAATGAAATATTTACTTGCTATATCAAAGTAAAATGTAGAATCTCATACTTAACACTCCAAAACTTAATAGATGATTATTTCTATTTTCTATTTTTTTTTTAAAAATCATTGAATTTCATTGCATTTTTTAATGAAAATAGGTTAAAAAAGATAGACTCAAACCCACCTCAATGGACGAGAGTCTATCAAATAATAAATGAGACCACATTAAATCTGCAATGACATGTTTCTTCCTAATAAAAATTTCATGATATTTGTTGTTGTTTCTTCCTTGAGTGATTTTTTGAAACTTTCGCATTATTATAGTCAGATATGAGTTATATGTTTTGAGTCTTTATTGGGTTGTGTTTTCTGTTATTTGCTTTGATGCTTTTGATTTAGTTTTTTTAATTCTAGGATTTGAATGCCCCTTTAGTACATCTTTGCTACCCTAATGGGAAAAAACAATTATTATTTGTAGTGGTTTTTTTTTTACAAAAAAACCTCAATAAATATTCTTTATGAAACACATCTTTTGAAGAAAAATGGCCATGGTCAGAAAATTTTTAAATCAAAAGAAATTTAAAATATTCAATGTAACAATATATAAAACTTACTTGACAACTATATCTTTAGTAATTGGTATTTCCTTGTCTGTTCCTGAAATATTTATTTTTTAATGATAGATTGATCAAGTATATTTTTTTGCCACACTTTATGGATTAAAAGCACAACCTTCAGGTGACATGATCAATTTGTAAACTTCAAAGATGAAGGATGTTGAAAATAGTTGCAAAGTCAATCAAGCATAAACTGTCCTTGAAGTTATGACAAACTCCACCTTTAACCCCTGTATTGACAATGCATAACCACTCCCTCTAAGAAAATATTAATTGAAAACCCACCCATATGATGTCAATCAATTATTACAGATCTAGACCTGTCAATCAGTGTCAAAACTTTGCATGCTTTTTCCATGCAATTGTCTTTCTAATAGACTGCATGATCTTCATGCTTGTCATTCTTAAAGTACAAGTGAACTGACTGACCTTATTTAAAAGTACATAAAAAAAGTAAAAGTGCATTTTATAGTTGAAGATAATTTTGAATTTAATTTTGTTATCTTTGTTTTTTGTTATTTGGTTTACTTACCTACTTCTAGTTTTTGTTTTTATTTTCTTTATTGAATTAAGTTTTGTTTGTTTGTTTTTATTTGTTTTGTATTTGTTTTGTTTTATTTGTTTGATTGATTTTTTTGATTTTTTTAGGGGGGCTAGGAAGGTGGGAAATGTACAGAATTTTTAAATGGGCTAGCAATATACAAACAAATATAGAATTATGTTCCCCTTTATAAAACGATTCAGATCAGCATCCCTTAAAATAATGATCTCTTCAGAACAATGAAATGTTTATGAAAAAAACATAAGTATTATAGAATATTGGCAATTTTTTGTTCTTTTTTACACTTGAACATTTCCTTTATATCATTGTATTTAACATTTTATTCCTTACCCCAGTCATAGCTGATAAGAACTATGGTATCCCTCCATCCTTCAAATCCAAACGAAATGATAAATTTACAGAAGTCGATGTCGATGAAAGCTTTGAATGCCTTAGTATAAGACAAGTTATCACCAAGGTTCAGGGAGAAATCTGTACAGGCATCAACTCTCATACAGTTATGTGAGATAGAGTAATACAAATGCTTCTTCAGGAAGTCATTCGTGATCTCAGGCAAGGCAAAGTCTTTTCCAAATATTGAACATTCTGCAATAAAAGCACACATTTATAAAAATACGGTAAACAATATTCTGTTACAATAATTTTAGGAAATATTGATGCAAAGCAAAAAATGCATAGAACCACAAAGCACAAAAGAAATACTTGTGAATTGTATTACATCTTCTTAATACCTATTATATAAGATTTTTAGCCTATTATAATAAATATGGTGCAATATATAAATTTGCTAAATATACATATATCTCTGGACAAAACTCTAGTCAGCAATGAGCCAAGTATTGGAAAATGAAAACAATATCAAAAATAAAAGATGCGAAAAAAGTTTGAATTTATCTTTCATACTTCTATCATCATCCATCAGTCTTTGTATTCTCTCCTCTTCCGTCCCTCCCGTAGATAGACCCCTCTTTTCTAGTATCTGGGTCAGCTGATACCTCGTCATGGTGCTGGGACGTGGACATGGTCCAGTGGTCAGTAACAAGTCCTGGAAAATATTGAATTTACTTTTACCGTTTGAAATTTATTTATTATTTTAACATACAATGGCAAATTCAGACATTTGAGAAGATACATGGAAGCCCACTGAATAATGCAGACCTGTCAAATTTCATGCATGTCATGTGAGACTCACACATCTAGTTCCAAATTTTGCAGCAAATTTCTTTGATCTTTTAAATATTTTCCTTTGTTCTTTCAATTTTTTTATGAAGAATATAGTGTAAAACCACCGAACAAACTGTTTAGTTTTTAAAAAACTAACCAGAATGTATTCTTTTTTTTTTTTAAATGCAGAAAAATGCAGTGTCAAAAAAGAGGACAAACTAATCATACAATGTAAACATTGCATGGTACCTGTCGTGATGTTACCTGGATCAGGTATTGTTTGTTTGTTTGTTTCGTATGTCCCTCCTCTAATTAGGAGCACCACCATATAGCGTAATATATAGGCGAAGAGTGGAACATTTTGGAATATTTTGTTCTTGATGATATAATAACTCAAAGAATACCTGATAATCATGTTATCGTTAAATTGCTGTCTGTAACAAAAATAATATTGAATATTTATATATTAATAGTACACCAAAAATATTTATTTTCATATTTTTTTTTGTAACTATATTATAACACTGTTTTACTAAATAAGAAACATAAATTGAACACCAAAAAGGTTTGCCCAATTACAAATACTCATCTTACTGGGGTTGACATCATTTCATTCAACATGTTGTCAATTTTGTTGCTGAATTTGAGTAGGTACCGTACTAGTAATGCATTAGTAAAAGGAATGTGAATTACAGTTGACCCAAAGTAAATATTTTTATTTATAGCTGGAAAATACTTATTAAACGTGAAGAATTAATAACAATAACTTATATAAAGCTGCAAAAAATTGAGTTTGTGTGTGGATAAAGGTAAGTTTAAGAAGGTATATCTTTCATATATTCACTTTTTATTTAGTGAAAACAAAAATGCAAATTGATAGGTTCTATTTTTTTAAACAGAAATCCGAGGTAATAACAAATCAATGCAGTCCCTACCAGATGCATATTTCAAAGTCAAAAGGGTTACAATTCAAGTTTAAATAAAGCACTAAATTTATTGGAGCAGAAACAAACATTAACTTTAAACTGAAATTTTAGTGAATTTTCAAAGATCAAAGGGCCATAACTCCAGTAAAAACTTTATCTGTTGAATCATATCTAAATATCAGTTGAATATCTATTTCAACAAAAGGTACAGAAACTGAGGTGTACCAGACCTTATGCCCTCTTTTCCTAGTAGGGGACTAATTAAAAAAGTTACAGTGATACAGAACAATTAGTAGAAACTAGATTTTCTTATCTCCCTTGTCAAATATAATTTTTTTTAGATATAAAGAAATTCTAATCAAAATTGAAAAATATAATCATTCTACTTTCTAAGTAAATGTCTGATTTCATAAATCTGCTTTAAAGAAAACATTCCTGGAACTATCAATATAAAAAACTAGAAAATTAAACCCAAACTATCACCATGTTAATAACTTTTAAATTAACAAGAATTACCAAATATTGTCCATTTATTCTGCTCTTAGGCCTAAATGTGGAATAGCTTGTAATAGGAAAGGTCTGAAGCCACAGCTTTTACCAGCTGGGTTGAGCTGGCTACAGACTGCTGTTGCCAAACAGATAACTATTCAAGATATTCCAGACTATTTGTAATCTCAGGAAACCTGGGACAAAATGATACCACAAATTAGTTTAAATTGACAATGGGATAAATATGCATTATTAAAGTCACTTATTTTACAGTACTCATTTCGAAGGTTCAATAATTTTGACTAGCCAAAGAATTGCCTCAATGATTTTCTATATGTTCAACAATTATTTCTGTAAAGTAGAAAAAGAGGACTGGATCTAACTAAGGGTAGAACTATTTGTAACTCTATTTGATGTACTACACATTTAAAACTGTGGAATAATTTATATCAGTGGGTACCAACGTTTGTGGATTGCTAAAAAAAATAAAAACAGTTTGTGGCAAAGGCAGATTTAGAACTGGTGTGCCAGGCGCGAGCCCTCCCATTTGACAGGGAAATCTGGTTACGGACTGTATGCAACAAGAGGTCGTAGAAGATTTTTTCAAACTGCGGACCCTCCCCGCTTGAAAAATTCTGGGTACACCACAGTGTGGGTTAGATTAATAGTGGTCCTGAAGTTAGCAGTAGGCAAAGCAATGTTTAATTTCCTTTTTTCAGAGAACCAAATTTTGTGGATCAGCCCTGTCCACTAAACCATGAAAATGAATACCCTATCAAAAATATTGAGGTCACTGTAGACAGACTTTTCTCAATAAAATTTAATAACCCCACTACAAGGACTGAGTTTTTATCTCACTTGACATTAGCAATATATTTTAGATAAGTAAAAATCCTTATCATTATAACAAAATTGGTCTTTCAACTTGAAAGAAAATGACTTATTTTAAAAGCACACTTTAATTTACAGAAATTATCAATAACCAAATTAGAAAATTAGATCTAGAATATCACCATATTTAATATTTTTTAGATAAACAAAACATGAAATATTTCAGGCCTATAATTGGTTCTCAGGCCTGAATGTGGAATAACTTGTTCAACTGCTGTTGCTAAACAGTTACCTATTCAAGATATTTCAGATTATTTGAACATGGGACAACTTAAGTTTATCTCCAAGAAGCATTTTTATTCCAAAAAGGTATATGACATAAACTTTCTCTTAAATAAGACTTCATATACAATACTAAAATTAACTTCCTCTTTCATATCTGATGGATTAAATATGAGAAAAAACTAAGTTTATAATCTTAATCTGTTTTATTCATAATTATACTATAACTGTTATAAAGGTTATTGCAAACACAATGCTTATAAAATCAATAAATATCATATATTATCATATAAATATTACATTATATCACATGCAATGACATACATATTAATTGTCAGGTTAAACATGTATTGTATTCTTTAAATGTCACTTTATATAGGCCTTAACCATCTATTGTAGTTGAGTTTGAGCTAATAAAAATTATTCTATTCTATTCTATTCTATTCTCCCTTGAAATAAGCAACATGTTTTTAAATTTTAATCAAAATTGAAAAATTATTAATTCTACTTTCTATGATTTTTCTGATTTCATAAAGCAGCTTCAAAAACATTCCAGAAAATATGTATAAGGAAATTGGAAAATGAACCTAAAACTTTACTACATATATATATATATATGTTTAAATTGACAAAAAATAGCCCATTTAGACTATTCAACCAGCTCTCAGGCCTGAATGTGGAATAATTTGAAATAGAAAAGGTCTATAGTGCTATCTATTGTGTCCTGTAACATAATTATAGCCAATTAGACTGCTGTTGCTAAACAGAAAACAATTCAAGATATTCCAGATTATTTGTAGTCTCAGAAAATCTGGGACAAATTGCTGCTTCAGTTTTATCTCCCTTTATAAAATTAGCCGTATGTCTTAGATATGATGACAATTCTCAAATAAAAACTGAAAATTAGTCAATCTACATTGTGACAAAATGTCTGATTTCATAAATCTGCATAATATAACATTCCAGGAAATATCAATAATGAAATTTGAAAATCACACCTTAAACCTCACCACTTGTAATTTTTTTAACTTAACAAAAATTGAAACATTTAGGCCTCCTTTTCTGTTCTCAGGCCTGAATGTGGAATAACTTGTAATAGGTCTACAGTGCTAGACATTACTATAACGTAATGATAGCCAAAGACTGCTGTTAATAAACAGAAAGCTATTGGAGTTATTCCAGATTATTTGTAGTCTCAGAAAACCTGGGACAATTTAATGTTATAAATGCCTTAAAACACACTTTATATACTCATTTCTGTCGAACCTAGATAAGATTAAAGCTTTAATTATAATAAACTGTTTTTATATTTGTTTTGGTATTTGTATCTTTTAACTGGCTAGCCAAAGATGACCTTACCAAGCTTCAAATATATTCAACAACAATTACTTTTATGAAGTGGAGGGGGGTGACCTTCAGGTCCACATATAAGTACAATTGGTGAGTTTGAAAATAACAAGATATCAAAATTTGTATATTTGACAAATAGACCATTATGTCAGGTAAATTAATTGGAACAAAATGAGCTTGAAAAATTCATAGGTTGAAGAACCCATTTTCAAGATAACAAGCATTCAAAATTTGGTGGGAAAAGGTTTTCGATTCCTTAGCATTAGACTTGTTTAAGTGTACAAACCTATGAAAAAATAACAAGAAATTTATCTATTACTAAGCTCACCTTGTTGCACATTATTGTCATTAAGTGGGAATTGACTTTAACTTTCTAAAATTTTTAAGTGCTCAATCCATGCAAAAAGAATTAAGAATTAAGTTACAGCAAGCATCTGAAGCATGCATCTTGCAAAGCATCTCTATAGGTGCACCTTACAATTCCTCTTTAGATGATGTGGTACTTATCAGTAAGCAGGTATAGACTCTAACCTTTTTTGTAAGGGGTCATCCATGTGGAAAATATAGGTCACAGCCAGCATCCAAACCATGCATTGTGCTAAGCATCACTAGGTGCACCTACCATACCAATATCAATGATGTGACACTTGTAACCATTCTTCTGTATGTGGTCATCCATGCAGTAAATAAAGGTCACAGCCAGCATCCTAAGGATGCATTGTGCTTAGCATTACTAGGTGCACCTACCATACTAATATCTTGTCAGTAAGCGTGTATGGATCTTAACAATTCTACTGTAAGTGGGTGCGGATGCCGACACCGGGAGTACCGGTATCACAAAAGCCCCCTCACTTTCGTGAGATGAGCTAAAAGTTGACCAGCAAACATCCTAATAGATAGACTTTTCTTGATAAAAAATTAATGAAACAAATACAAGGACTCAGGTTTTATCTCCCTTGAGATAAGCAATATATTTTAGATAAGAAATAATCCTTATCAGTATAACAAAATTGGTCTTTAGACTTGAAAGAAAATGTCTTATTTCAAAAGCATGCTTTAAATAAAACATTACAGAAAATATCAATAAGCAAATTAGAAAATTAAACCTAAGATATAACCACATCACTATTTTTTAAATAAACAAAAGATAAAATATTTGAGGCCTGTTATCTGCTCTCAGGCCTGAATGTGGAATAACTTGTAATAGGAAAGGTCTATAGTGCTGTCCTTAGCCAGCCACGGACTGCTGTTGCTAAACAGTTAACTATTCAAGATATTCCTGATTATTTGCAGTCTCAGAAACCTGGGACAAGTTCATTGTGAAATATTGGTTTTTATCTCCCTTGAAATTAGCAAATATTTTGAAATAGGATATAAAATTAAAATCAAAACTCAAAAATTAGTTATTCCACTTTCAAAAAAATGTCTGCATTCATAAATTTGCTTTAAATAAAACATTCCAGGAACTATCAAGAAGATAATTTGAAAACTGAAACTAAAACCTCACCCCATTTCTATTTTCTAAAGTAACAAAAAGTGACACATTTAGACCCTTTAACCAGCTCTCAGGCCTGAATGTGGAATAACTTGCAATAGGTCTACAGTGCTAGCTATTACTATTATTTGTAATGATAGCCAAAAGACTGCTGTTGTTAAACAGAAAACTATTGAAGTTACTCCTAATTATTTGTAGTCTCAGCAAACCTGAGACAAGTAAAGTTATGATAAGAAGCAGAATTCTTTTGTGTGGCTCCCGCAGGGTTAAAAAAGACCTGCGACCTGATGGCTTTTTAGGGCGACTTCCGACCTACACTTCATAAAATCGACCTTATGCCAAAAAATGACCTGCGACCTCCGCCAAAATATGCCTTTTAAAAGCGACCTTGTGACCTCAGGCCCCTTTTAAAAGCGACCTTGCGACCTGAGGGGGGTAACCTGCGGGAGCCCCTTTTGTGTGTAAAATAGTTTAAGTTGGAACCGTTTTTTTTATTATTTATTAAAATGGTTAATAAGTTATATACAAGAGTTGACACTAAAGTATTCTGGCCTGTCGGCACCATCACAGAACTCATTGAAGGTCTAGCTGGGCCATCAGAAAAGTTAAGGTCAAGGTCATGTGACAGATGACAGAATTCCATTTAACCATCACAAAAAATGTCTGAAGTTTGTTCTAGATACCATAGTTATTGAGAAACAATGAAAAAGACCAGTGAACATTCAATGAGTCATTCAACCATGAAAATGGGGTGAAGTCACATTACATGGTGATGTCAGTTGTGTATACCATAATCCCCAAATATCAGATGCCTTGCTATCATATTTACTTTTCACTTAACTCATTTTCCACCCAAAAAATAATCTACATTCACAAAGTCATTGAACCCTGAAAATGGGGTCAGGGTCACTCAAAATGGTGTCAGTTGTGTGGACCAAAACCTCAAATGTCTGTATACCAAATATCGAATGCCTCGCTATTATACTTTTAACTTAATTTATTTTCCACAAAAGTTTTAATTGTCCCAAAAATCATCTAAGTCCACAGAGTCACTGAACAAGAAAATTTTTTCAAGGTCACAGGACATGGTGTCAGTAGCATAGACCATAGCTCCAGGTGTCTGAATACCAGATATCAGATGCCTAGGTATTACACTTTTCACTTAATTCATTTTCCACAAAAGTCTTACAAAAGAGGTTTTTTTGCCCAACAAATCATCTAAGTCCACAGAGTGACTGAACCATGATAATGGGGTCAGGGTCAAATGGCATGGTGCCAGTTGCATAGACCATAACCCAATGTGTCTGTATACTAGATATCAGATGCCTAGCTATTATACTTTTCACTTAATTCATTTTCCACAAAAGTCTTACAAAGGGGTTTTTTGGCCCAAAAAAAACCATCTAAGTTCACAGAGTCGCTGAACCATGAAATTGTGGTCATGGTCAAATGGCAGGGTGCCAATTCTGAGACCATAACCCCAACTGTCTGTATACCAAATATCAGATGGCCTAGCTATTATTCTTTTCTTGTAATTCATTATCCACAAAAGTCTTACATATTTAAGGGTTTTTTGGTCCAAAAAACATCTAAGTTCAGAGTGGCTGAACCATGAAATTGGGGTCAGGGTCAAACGGCATGGTGCCAGTTGCCTAGACCATAACCCCAACTGTCTGTATACCAAATATCAGATGCCTAGCTATTATACTTTTCTTGTAATTCATTTTCCACAAAAGTCTCACAAAAAAGTTTATGCCGTTGCTGTCGCCGCCGCCGCCGGAAAGTAATACAATGTACATGTACCTATGTCTCGCCTTCAGTGACTAAAGTCGCAGGCGAGACAATTATAATCTAAGATTAGATAATGTATAAAATGTTATATTAACACTGTTTATTATATAGATATAGGTGAAATATCATGATTTCCGAGTTAAATAAATTTCTAGATTTTCATGAAGTTAATTACAGGATTTATCTAACTCGCGTGCGAATTTATCTAACCCCTCGTGAAGTTTCCCACGAAAAATATGTAACATAGATAAGTGCGCAATGCACAATTCATCAATCAATAACTTCTTTCGTTTTTATTATTTTGATGATCTAGCTATTAGTCACATTTTTTAAAATTATCTATATAATAAATAGTATAACTAATTTGGGGTGACAAATATAAATTTTAATGTCACTCGTGTCTAATAACACTAGGTGTTCAACTTGTGCGCGGAACAAGTTCTGCGCACTTGTTGAATCCTGGCGTTATTTGAGACTCATGACATTAAAATTGATATTCGCCATCCCTCAATAGTTATACTATAATTAATGCTAATGCCACAGACAGATACTGACTTTTAGCATTTGTAGTGCACCACATTGGCAACATAGACTTGTACAAATTGTTTTAATATAGAAATTCAAATGGATCTGTCCAAATCAGTTGGATTAATTTATCAAATTTCAACCTTAATTGTATGCTTCATGATATATTACTCAAACAAGAGATCATGCCTCACCAAATTAATTTACTGAACTGAGGCCTCTCTCTCTTCTTAAAACACCTAATTGCCAAAACTGTTGGTGACATTCATATTCAGTGGCAGATCCAAGGGGGGTGTCCAGGAGTTCTGGACCCCCCTTTCACTGCCAAAATATATGATTTTTATACAAAATTTTGGTATATTTCATCACATTATGGGTTTGGAACCCCTTTTTCTACTGAGGACCGCCCTTTCAAAAAATCCTGGATCCACCCCAGATATTTAAGTAAAATAAGTACCACTATTCAGATGACAAGTGTAAAAACATTAGGCATATGCCATAAACAGTTTCGTTCTGAATTATCTCCCTTGTTAAGATCAAATTATTAAGCAAACAAAAACATATCAATCAAATAGTATGCTATTTATATCAATTCAGAAAAATATTTTGCACCATTAGATTGAATGAAAAAGAACTTTTTCTAAGATAGCATTCTCAAAATTCTTTAAATCAAACAATGAAATGAACACCATGCTAATGCTAATTTTAAATACAGATAAGCAACATTTGAACCCTTAAATCTGCTCTCAGATCTGAATGTGGAATAACTTGTAATATACAAAGTCCATGACTGCTGTACAACACAGCCCCATATTCAAGTTATCCCAAATTGTTTAGAAACCCCAGAATACTCTGGGACAAATAATAGAATGTAATGAGATGTGGTATAAGTGTATGCCACTTAGCTCACATAACAAGCGATAAGTTAGAACGAGAGTTACCACTAAAGTATGTCTCACCTGACAGCACTGGATAATCTAAGTTTTCCACTATTCATTTATTTATTTATTAATTGTCATGATTGTTGAGAAAAAAATGATATCTGTACTCTAACATTCCCCCAAAATACTAATGAAAACTATCAAAGTCATTAATATGATAAATCAACATCAAGGAAGCAGCTGTAGCAGTCTAGCACTGATGAATAACAATATCAATGTTTATAAACCTAACATTTATAGTAGAGCTCATACATGTCATAAAAACTTTAACATTGCTATAATATGTATTGAAAATTGTCAAAGTCACTCAATCGGAAAATCAAGTCAAGATCAAAAGATGGAGATGCAACTGTGCTAAGCTACTACTGGGGCATATGCATACCAAGTTTCATCAACCTTGGACTTATAGTTCTTAAGATATGGAGATCCTAATAAAACCTTAACAATGCTTTTATATATATTGAAAATTGTCAAAGTATCTCATCCAGAAAATCAAGGTCAAGGTCAAAAGATGGGGATGCAACTGTGCTAGGCTACTACTGTGGCATATGCATACCAAATTTCATCAACCTAATACTTTTAGTTCTTGAGATATGGAGGTGCTCATAAAACCTTAACATAAAATTTAATGCTGTCGCCGTCAGTTAAGTTACACCTTTGTCTCGCTCCGCTTTCCAGGCGAGACAAAAACCACAATGGAAAACCGCCATCAGCCTTCAACAAGGCCAAAAGGCGCTGCTTGCTGTTCTGCAATATATTGGCACATGGTTTCAATAAAATGCATATAATTCAAATCCACTCCTGAAATAGTCACAGATAGACCCCCTTCTTAAAACAAGAAACAGAAAACATCAAAAAGACAAGTTCAAACAAGCTTTGTCAAAGATTCCTGGCTTAGGACAGGCACATATAAAATGTGGCGGGTTAAACTAGTTTTTTGGGTCCAACCTTTCCCCCTAGTTCAATAAGAATATGCTGAACACCTAAAATACTCCACTTTTTCTTAAAATAATTATTTTGTCAATTTTATTATATAAACTGATACATTTGCCAAGATCTTGAAATAAACTGTTCTTGTGTCTTTGATATGGAAATAAATAAATCTGATTAAAACACTGCAATTAGATTGGATGAAAAATAAATTCATTGGGAGATGCCCATTTTTTTTACAGGAAATGGCACCATTCTTGTTCTTTTTATAAATAAATGTTCATGTGTTGAATTGTTTTAAAAATCCATTTATAAGTAATGGCTGTCATTTTTTTTTTCATATAAAGGACAAGGTATGATAAGAGCCCAATTTTGCCCCCAAATTTTGAATTTATTAAAATGTGGTAGAAATATACAAAGTCTATTTTAATATAGGTAAAATCTATTATATCAGCATGATTTTTATTGAAATCATCCATTGTGATGTTAAAATAATAAACCAGAGTTGCTTAAAAGTTGTAAGTTGGTGAAAAACTAACCTGTGAAAAAAATGAAAATTTTGAGTGTACTGTGAGCCACACAGAGTACCACTACAATAATTTGTGTAAATGATCACATTACATATAGAAACTAACCACAAAAATATCTTTGTGGTACTCAGTGTGGTTCATCGTTAAATTTGTCAAAAACTACTCAAATTTGCATGATTTTAACACATTTTCACAAACATGCAATTTTTGCAGAATTCGTTGACGTCATTTGTTAAATATACTGTTATTCTACTATTCCTTGATCATTTAAGAACTGATCTATGATAGTTTGACCTATATTGAACAATTTTTAATAAATGCCAAATTTGGCCAGCATTTATGATATCTTGTCCTTAAGCATAATCCACTAGGCCCCAATAACCATATCCCTATTATCTTACCTTAGGAAGTCCAAGTTCCTCCAGGATCTTTTCAGCAGCCACCTGTGTTAGCTGCTTGACAGCTGCCTTACCAGCTTTCTTCAGTCTTTCTAATACTGCCTCCTTACTGAAGAAGGATTTCCAGTCAACTAAAAATAAATAAATATTGTAATAAAAAAATGTCAAAGTGAAAAAATAAAAGACTTTCATTTAACAGGAAGTATGTAAGGGACAAAACTTAAAATCAAAGTCCACTATATGGTACCACATGCTAATAACTGTAACAAAAAATTTTCCTTGCTCATGGACCATTTTATAACCTAGATTTCATAAATGGATTTTCATTTCATGAAATTCTACCCATTACTGTGCATTAATTTTTTTTGTGGGTACCAATTTTTCGTGGTTTGATGATCAGATCTTAGATTCTTAAATGGACCAGAGCCACAAACCCCCATATTTGGCCCTGGAAATGCACTAATATTACAATTGGTTTGTTTTACTCCAAATTTTGTGTATGTATAGTTGGATGGTGGTGTTAAATGAGAAATGATTTTTTTTTGTGTATTGATAAATTTTATAGCATCCTGACACTTAAAAAATGGTTGAAATTAATGAATTTCCTTTTTTCAGCTAAAATAACTAATTTTTCAGTCACAATTAAGTGATTTTCTATATGGCGCCACTACTCACCCATCAAAATTTTTTTAAAACATGAAGAAAACAATGTATTTGTAAAATTTAAGCAAAAATATTTATGGACGAGGGGTGGCGCCATTGTCTTTTTATAAAAAAAAAAACATGCGGAAAGCGGCAAAATTCTGTTAAAATTTTGATACATGTATTTTCAATTTTAGCGTCACAATAAGACGTCATTGCAACGTCGTCATTGCAGAAAACATTTGAATAAGTTTTATTTTGTAACAAGCAATTATTCTGTTTAAATAAGCCACAATAGTCTTATCTGAAAAACGAATTTGAAAATGTGATCTGATTTACTGTCTGTAAAGGGTAGTCTGGAGAACAGAAATTCTTATTTATTTTCTTCATGTTGTTGCTAGAACCTTTGAAATGTTTGCCATTTTTATCTTTGCAAGAAAACGTTACTAAATTCGCAGAAAAGAGTAAAGAAATGGCTTACCTCTAAGATAAATGAATCAAAATCACTTTGGCCCCTAGTTTTTCCATTGTAAATGGCAGCCATATTTGGGGATGCCAAATTGTCAAAAATCACTTTTTTGTACAATTCTAGAATATCATTCAGATCACAGATATATTTTGGGATCAATTTGTTTTTGTTTACATCTGGGAGTGCACTTTGACGTCATATGACGTCACAATAGAAATTTGACAATTTTTCCCGCCATTTTTTTACAATGGGAAATCACCATAGGCTAGCAAATATCTGAATTTTTAGGAAATGAATTGAACTTTCTGTTAAGTTGTTATATTTTTTCACTACGTCTTTTTGATACTAATAAGATTATCTAAACAAATTAAAGCTAACTTATTTCAGAAATAAATATTTTTGATTTTTCCATTCTCCAGACTACCCTTTACAGACAGTAGGGTCAAAATAAGCTGTTCATGAACCTACTCCTTTGTGGTTCTGAAGGCTGCTGCATCGAGATAAATATCAAAGTGCATGTATCAAAGCCAACTACGAAAATTGATACGACTCTAATAAAAATGAAATCACATTATATATTTGTAAAAAATTTTAATCTTAAATATTAATCAAATTTCCAAAAGACTGTTTAAAAGCCATTAGATTAATTGAAACCAAATTTGTTTTGCCTGCATCTATGTTTAGCAATCTAAAGTTGAAAATGCTGACATCATCAACAACATTTCTATTTGGCAATAGTATGAATAATTATGAATCAAAGTCAAGCAAATTTGTTTTGATAACCACATTTAATTGATTGCACAGGATATAATATGCCTGGCATTACCATATGACAGATGAAAAAGTAGTGAATGCTTAATTGGTTCAATGTTTACTAGACTGAACCTTCAATTTAGAACTTTTCTTCTTATTGTGTAACTAAAAGAGTTCAAAATTTTTACCAGAACGAAGAAATTTTAACCAGACATGTGAATTTTGTTTTCACTGGTAAAAGGGGAAACTTTCCTGAAGCTTAGGCTGTATTTGCCATAGATATGTTCGTGAATTATGCCCACATGCTGACCAACATGCTTATTCATTTTCTCTGAAATAGCCCTAAGTGCAAACCTTTAGGCCATGTGACAGAGCCATCGTGATGACAGATAGGTAGTGGCAGGATGGCATCTTTTAACAGAGGGATGTCTATCATACAAACCTTTAGGCCATGTGACAGAGCCATCGGGATGACAGATAGGTAGTGGCAGGATGGCATCTTTTAACAGAGGGATGTCTATCATACAAACCTTTAGGCCATGTGACAGAGCCATCGGGATGACAGATAGGTAGTGGCAGGATGGCATCTTTTAACAGAGGAACATCTATAATACATTTGGAATGGTCTTTCTGGGAACAGAAGCCGAGGATGAGGTTTGCAAAGGCTTCAGAATCAGTCTTCTGTATGGCAAACCTAGGGAAAAAACAAGGATGAGATTAACATAGGCTGCAGATCAGATTTCTACATGGGAAACCTAGTGGAAAATTAGGGTTCATTTATCCAAAACCTGGCCCTTAGATCATGAAGGCAGAGGGAGGTTTGGCACCATAAAATTAATCCACTATTTTATTTAAAATGCCTGTATCAAGTCAGGACCATTGTGATCTTCAATTTCTCCAGTATGTCTTTTTGATTTGTCTTTTTTTCTTGGACATTAAGTCTGATCATCCCAGATTGGAATTTGGTTATTATGTTTATTTACATCTTATTATATATATCAAGGGAATATAGTAATTCACACAAGCATCACTTATTGACTTAATATCTGCAAGTAAGATAGAATAAGATCCAAAATCCCTCTGACATGACTAGTCAAAAACAATTTATATCTTCCCCTTGATGGTTGTATCTGATATAAAACAGAAATATTTCCAAAAGACATAATGCTCCATCTCGCAACTTTTTTTTTCAGCAATCACTAAAGCATCACTAGGTGCTCCTTCCATACCAATATGGTTGTCAGTAAGAAGGAATGGAACTGAACCATTCTTCTATAACTGGTCATTCATGCGGTAAATATAGGTCACAGCCAGCAACCGAAGCATGCATTAATATTGTGCATAGCATCACTAGGTGGACCTACCATACCAATATAGTTGATGTCGCACATGTCAGTAAGATGGAATGGACTTTAACCATTCTTCTATAAGTGGACATTCATGCAGAAAATATAGGTCACAGCCAGTATCCGAAGCATGCATTGTCTCTAACATCACTAAGTGCACCTACCATACCAATATAGTTGATGTGGCACATGTCAGTTAGTGGGAAAGGACTTTAACCATTCTTCTGTAAGAGGTCATCCATGCGTAAAATATAGGCCACTTCCAGCATCTGAAGCATGCATTGTGCTAAGCATCACTAGGTCACGTAGGTGCACCTACCATACCAATATGGTTGCTATGGCACTTGTCAGTAAGTAGGAATGGACTTTAACCATTCTTCTATAAGTGGTCATTCATGCGGAAAACATAGGTCACAGCCAGCATCTGAAGCATGCATTGTGCTTAGCATCACTAGATGCACCTACCATACCCATGATTGATGTGGCATTTGTAAGTAAGTTGGAATTTGGAAATATGCGGATTTGGGTTGGATGGACAAACAAACGGACACGAACAATATATGCCCCTCTACTTTCATAGATGGGACATAAAAATAATCCATACTTAATTAGAAGTCCTATTTTTATAAAATGTTTGAATACAATCTAAACTAATTTAAGTTAAATTTTAATGATGTACATTATTTATGTCTAACTAATTATTAACTACCTTAAAATGACTTCTATTCCTCCAAGTATAGGTAACTTGATTCCAGTTTTAATTTCCTTTTCCATTCCTGTTTAAGACAAAAATACAATATACAATATTTGGCATGATTGTTATAGATAACTATGTCACAGAAAGATAAACCTTAAGTTTCTAAATTAATAAAGCCTCTTGCACAGGAAATGTAGCTTGGACTTTAAGAATTTTTAAAAAGAAGGTATCAGATAAAGTAAGAATTGAATTTTTAAAAAACCAATAGCAACTTAAATATAAAACATGTGCTTCAAGATTTTAGTGGTTTTCTTTTGGACATTAAACTAAAATAAATTCTCAGCATAAATACTTTTTTATACCTGGACATTAACTAAATTTTCCTTTAAAAAGGAATGTATCAGAACCATTACAGCTTTCTTTCTTTTTTTTTTTTTGTGTGTATTAAACTGCATTATTTTTCTGCTCTTCTTGAACAAATGAGATTAATAGCTTTCTGGTTATCTTTATTCAATACAACTCTGAAAATTTTGCTAAAGGGTTTTTGTTTCACTTAGTTCTTGATCAAAATTTTTTTGTGAAAATATCCCCCACACAAAAGTTTTATTCTTGAAAAATATAATCTGACAAAATGCAAAATTCTCCATGTGAAATGTTAATTCACGAAAAGTGCAAAAATATTATCCTACTTAAATTTCCACATTTACACTTGCGTTAACTTACCATCAATATGTAAACCCATTGTAATATTTCCATGGTATCTGTCTATGCCATAATGAAACACCATTTGACAAGGATCAAATCTTGCATAAGCTTTCACCGTGTGGAGAAACATGAAAAGTTTTACGTTCATACAACATTCAAGGCCCATGCACATTGAGTCAAAGGTACACACCATGTTATCTCCCATTGTAAATGACATCAAGGGACATTCTGCAAAAAAATAAATTGTAATGAATAAATATCACTTCCATGACATCTTTTTCATCATGCATTATTTCAGCTTCAATATAAAATCGCTCAGGATTTTGAATTATTTATCTGTCCTGTGTAACTGGGTCTAATACTTACCAATGATGAGTTATAGGGTAATTAATTGGGTCGAGTGAATAACCAAAATATGATCACGAGTGCGGAGAACGCATCTGATTTAATGCGTGCGCGGAACAAGTTCCGCGCACAAGTTAAATCAGAGTTGCGTATTGCACGAGTGATCATATTTTGGTTATTCATGAGACCCAATTGATTATCGTATTTATTATATAGATGAAATACCGATTTTAAAGATTTTTCGCCTTGTAACCAATTTATGAATGGCGAAGGAATTTTACTCTCACTAATCATGATTACAAATATGGCTGACAGCGCATTGCACTTGGCGACGCTGAGCCTGCCGATCTACCTTCCTGCATCATGTCATCGGCAAAATGGTTATAAGACATCTGTTAAAATATTGTTCCTTATGATTCACAATGGATTAAGGACAGACAATCAATTTAAATGGTGTTTAAATTGTTTTGTGTGTTTTGTCAGCGATAGTGTGTGCACAGGTAAACTTTATCATTGTGTTTTAACGAGGGAATTTTCAAACTGGAAAACGAACGCTGGATGATGACAATTCATTTCATTTTCATTAGAAGCTGCAGCTAAGGGTGAGTGTTTAATTTGGTTAAACATCGAGTTATTCTGAGTTTTGCATGCATATTTACTTCACAAGAATTAGGTTTTAAGAGAAAATCATAATTATACCCATGGGCCATTTTTCTGACATGGTAAACCTTCAAGTTCAAGGTTCAATAGCATAGAACTTGTACAAGTATAGTACTCTGAAGCAGAAGGTAATATTGCAGTTGCATTTTAATCAGTTAAATTACAAACATCACAACATCTTGCATCCTATTACCTCTTAAAGTGTATAAATTTCATGAAGATCTGAGTAAATTATATACTCTTTTTGGAATCATCACAGAGTTACAATGTATAACATGTGTAAATTTACAACTAATACACCACGACAGACAAACAACTTTTAACTGCCTTTATAAATTGTACTTTGACATTGTCTACATGTACAATGCAATTTGTTTTGTATAATTATTCATGTAAATTCCAGAATTGAGAATATGAACTTTTGCATGTAAGAATCATGAAACTATTATTGTTGCATTGTTAATATTTACATGTTAATGCTTAAGTTTTTTTCCCTTTTTTCAAACCACAACAAATGCATATATATATATAGTAATATTTTAAAAAGAAAATTCAACAAATTGGTCAACAAAAACAGTTGGTTAATGTAGCATGGTTTCATTTCAGTAAAGTAATTAATCGGTATCTGAGTCACTGATATTTAATGGTAGAATACGTCTGAACTTTTTCTTGCATGGTTCGAAACCAGAAGGAGCATGGTTTTCACTGCTGGTTCCTGTATAGGTTACAAAGTTAAAAGTTCCTCCATGAATGTGTGTTGTACCCTGGAAACATGAATGCAATTTTGTCTGGGTTGACAATTGGGTTGAAGAAGGTGCATTTAAAGCAGCAACATTTTGCGGGTAATTAATTGGTTGGGAAGGTTGAAGTGTGTTGTTAAAAACAGCTGATCTGACAGAAACTGGAACTAGTTCATTCATATTTGGTTTTGATGCTGTCTGATTATAGCGAGTATTACCAGAGGTGTCACTTAACACATTTGAAATACTTTTCTGCTGGTGTTCATTCAATCTAGAATAGCTATTAATGCTTGCAACATTCCTGTGTCCACTGATTTGCATAATTTGCGCATTTTCTACACCCTTATCCTGTAGTTTCTGAACCAGATGTTTCCTAACACTATGATTAGTGAGTTTCCTGTGTGTAGTAATTGCAGGACAAGATGCAACCATATTTTTTATCAAACTGTAAATATGATTAATACCCATTGGTTGATCCTTAAACCAAAGTTGTTTAGGCTGTACATTTGATGTGTGATTTATTGAAAGAAAAAATGGTGCCTCATCATGGTTCATTTTGACCGGCCTTTTGTTTTGAAAGATGCGGAATGCATGAACTGGACAGCGCGACTTGTCTTCCTGGGACCAGACTTTTGTTTTAATTTGTTTTGTATCATTTGGGTTTTGACCTTGTCTTGTTTTTGTTTGTCGTTCTTTATCATGGTAAAGAAATTCCTGTCCGTCAGAGTCCTTGCCTATACAAATGTCCCCCAGTTTTAAATCTCTTTGTTCCTTGCCTCCTCTCATACCAAAGTGTAAGCAAAATGTCAGATGTAAAAGGTTGACTAAGGGTTGGGGTGCATGGGTTCCAAGTAGTTTATTTTCATAAAGTTTCTGTATATCCGAATCGGTGAGCTCATCTGAAGCACGAGATTTGTTTCCTAATCCTAATGTTTTTAGTTGTTTTTGTTTGGCATCTAAAATGCGTCTGCATTTTTCAAACTCGGGGCCAGTTGTTAATCTTAGTGTAGATTCTTTCTGTTTAAGATACCGATCTAGGCTACACATGAATCCCTTTAAAGTAGATGGCTCATATTCATTTCCGTCCCTTTTTTTGACCGACAGTAAAAATTTGCAGAAATGTTCATTTAGCTCCTCAGCTGTGAGGTCCTCTATGTTTTTCTCAATGTGTTTATTTCTCAAAAAGCTTTCGAAAAGACTTATGTTTGACTTAGTTTTCTTTTTGGTATTTTCATTTTGGTTTTGTTCTAGGAAGGAATCAATGTCTTCCAAACTGATTTCCTGGAATCTTGGGTCAGTAGTTGTTGTTGTGGTCCCCTCAGGCTCATGATCAACAGGATCCTTTTGACTTAAAATTCCAAAATCAGGAACATCAATTTGATTAACTTCAAAATTATTGTCCTCCAAAATTTGAGAAACAATAGCCTGGGTGTAAGCATCCAAATAATCAGACATTTTAGATTTTTTTTTAGCAGACGACGTTTTGCAAGCAAAAGGAAAATACCAAATTATTTTTACAGTTTTTTTTAAATTTTATTCTATTTTGTATTTTTTACTATACATGTTCATGTTTTGTTGGGCTCTTATGTAAGATTAAAAATTGATTTGGACACAGGAATGTTACGACAAAAAAACAGTAAAGCCATTGACTACGATAATTTTTGTATTATATTTACATGTTTTATTGAAACCTAAACTCTTATTGAATTATTTTAGTTGCTCCTTTATAGGAGAACTCCTTTGTTTTATGATAAAAAGAAGAAATTCGTGACTATTCAATGTTAAAATTGCGCTATCATCCTCGTATATACACGGAATATAATTAGTACAATCGTCATAAACAGTTTGACCCATTTTTGTGCTATGTATTATATATGTGTCATTGACATTATGTGTGCCGAAAGTAGTCCCGGTAGATCAATTGACAGATTGGCGGGCAAAGTCACGAGAGTGAAAATATTTTTGTTATTTCACAATGTGAATTTACCAGATTTTCTATCACTGAGATAAATCGATATTTCATATGCATCTATGTAATAAATAAGATTTTGTCATGCACTTTGCCATATGATATACTTTCAACAATTTCCAGTTAGCATTTAAGGAAGGTTATAACTCTAACCAACTGTGTAGACATACAGAGACACAATTTTTACTTCTAACCAACTGCACTGGCAATTAATCTAGCCTACATTATAAAAATAGTGCATCTAATGGGACATTAAATTATACCTAGCCTAGGCTTGTGTATAGAATTCTTTTTCATTTGTTCTGAAATTTTTCTGCTTTTGAATATGATCTTTTAAAAGCATCATTTTGTAGGATGTTAAAAATTCATCCATCCCTTTTCCATGGGTTATTCTATCCATCTCTTGTTCAATACATATAGATTATTACACAGGGTTTTCCATATCAAGTCCAAAATCATTCCGAGACTCCCATATTAGGTCTCGGCTTACGCCTCGACCTAATATGGGTCCAGGAATGATATTGGACCTGATATGGAAAACTCTGTGTCATAATCTTTTTATCATACATTTTCAGCAAACGAATAAAGATACAAATATACATATATATCCTGTGACGTCAAATTTTAAAGTGAGGCTATAGACCTTGATATGGCATATTAGCCCACTTTTGTGCACGTGAGGTCTTGATTTGGCCATATTTGCCCACTTTTGTGCACGGGTTGGTTTGATATGGCAAAAAAAGTCCCTTGTCAAGATATGGCTTGCAAGTTTCAGTCTGTTCCACACGGACAAATTTAAAGGTATCAAAGCTTAATGTATGATAAACAGATATTCAATGTTCGTACAAGGTAGGTTTAATACTATAGTAATATACAATCCCTCTGAGTTCCCTCGCTACTTACGGTTATCCACTGTTGTCAATCTCTTGATCAACTCTTCTCTCGTGCCGAATGTTGATTTTCCACGTTCATTTAGTTCTTGTATTAGCTGGTCATCAGTCGCTTGAGCTGGGTTAAAACAGGGCTTATTGTCAAGGATTTTCTGTGAACAAAACATAATTATTTTGACAATGAATAAAAAATTGTACCAGTTAAGATATCTTTTAGTCGCAAAAACTTTAAAAGAATATTGATAAAATGATTTTTATATAAATAAGTACTTAAATTTTACAATTTAAGAAGCAATTTGAAACCAATATCAAGAGAAAGCATGACATTTCTTTGTTGAAATGTTTTAACACAAAAGAGAATACTGTGGCTAATTTTATGTTAGGGGAAATTACATTTCCAAGATAAAACTAATAGAATTGGGCAGATAACTGACAAACCTATTTTGTAATTTACACAGCAGACTGCAGTTTCATAAAGTGATTGCTAATTTAAATGTGATAATGTGAATGTTCAGTTAATAAAAACATTATAAAATGGCACCTGGTGCTTAAAAATCAGACAGATTTTTGTAATTGGCTGCTGAAGTTAAGCTTTATTAACTCTAATTTAAAGTTAATGTAAAATTAATATAACATTAATTTATGTTATTTTAACATCTTAATTTTGTGTTAAACATTAACCTTGAATTTTTCAAAAAATCAAAACTCAATTGACACTTATTTAACGTTATATTCTAACACTTAATTGACATTTACAAAATTGCCTGTATAGCATATTTCTTTGATATTTACCTTAACTGTAATCATGACCTGAGCCATTTTCTTTTTGCTATCTTGCATATTTAGTTTGTCAAGGAAGTTGATAATGGTACCCATCTTCAGTCTCTTCAAGGAAAACTTCTCAAAGAATTTCTTAGCCTTGTGCAGCAAAGTCATGAATGGATCTGAAGAAAACATTTAAAATACTTTATATGTTTTCAACATCATTATACAAAGAATATTGCATAAAGATAAATTCCAACTATACCTCAAAAGAAAAATACTAAGGATTAATCTATTTTTGTGGGTATCAATTTTCATGGTTTCACCAAAAAACGTCATTCATTGGATTTTTAATTTCCTGGTTTGCACATGTTGCTTAATGTAATCAATGTAAAAATAACACCTCATTGGAATCTTATGACTAAACCTTATTCAAAACCATGAATATTAATACCCCACATATAATAATAAAACAACAGTAGTTGGAGAATATTATTCTTTATTAGGTATAAATATGGAAGCCCATTAATGCCAAATAAGACTGAAACATTTTTTATTAACAGTAGAACGCCACTTAATAAATGGCGGCCACCAGATAATTATCTGGCGGCTGCGACTTACTATCTAGCGGCCGCCACTTATTATATGGCGGCCGCCACTTAATTTATCTGGTGGCCGCCACTTAATTATCTGGCGGCCGCCACTTATTATATGGCGACCGCCACATAATTATTTGGCGGCCGCCACTAAATTTATCTGGCGGTCGCCACTTAATTTTCTGGCGGTCGCCACTTAATTTTCTGGCGGCCGCCACTTATTATATGGCGACCGCCACTTAATTAAATGGCGGCCGCGAGATAAATTAGTTGGCGGCCGACAGATAAATAATGTAGCGGCCGCCAAAAAATTATGTGGCGGTCGCCATACAATAAGTGGCGACCGCCAGATAATTTTATGTGGCGGCCGACAGTTAATAAGTGGCGGCCGCTAGATAGTAAGTCGCGACCGCCAAATAATTATCTGGCGGCCGCCGTTTATTAAGTGGCAGTCTCCTGATAAATAAAAATGTTTCATTCTTATTTGGCACTAATGGGCATCCATATGGACTGTTCGTGTGTAAGAGTTGGTCAAAGATTAACCCAAACAAATAGAATATAAATACTAATTACAGCTGCCTATCAAAAGTTGAAATATACAGAATCAACAAATTAGTATTTTTCTAGAACCCACAGAAAATCAGTTCTATTACAGTATACCAAATTGTTTGCAGTGCTAAATCATGAATATATCTTACTGTCTTTTCCATCCCCTCCAAACAGTGATCTTCTCTTCCTGTGTCCAGAACTTGCAAAGTTACTATACATTTCACCTGCAATGTCAAAATTTAATGATGTAAAGATTTTTTTAAAAATCTCTTGTATTTATCCTATTCAGTGTCAAAGACCCCGCCATATGTTACTTTACATCAAATATCATACTTTTTATTACATACAGTGCCATAGACCAAAGCTATTGTCAACAGGAAGTAGGTGAGTGATAGACTTGAAATCAAATCCCACATTACGTAACCACAAGCTGCTGTATTCCAAATATCAAGGTGTATTTTCATTGTCTGAAGTTCACCATGATATAACCTGAATTTTATGTTCAATAAAATCCAGCCAAAAACCTTGACGGAAATTTTAAGTTGAAACAGGAAAAAAGACAATGGACAATGGCAGACGACATATAACCTACCTCCACCACCACTAGACCCAGGGTCAGAACTAGGATCTAAACCACCTGGCTGGTCCACAGTACTTGACATTCCTGGGCTGGTATCCTCTGGTGGTTCATCCCCAGCAAGACATAAGATACATCCCTCAGCTATTGTCTCAAACTGAAAAATATAATAAGCATATTATAGATCAGGGTAAGAAAGAACAGAATAGACTGTGTGTATGTGTGTTTGTGTTTAAAGCCGTTTTTGACCCTCTTAGGCCAAATAGGGTGGTCGATTTTAATGGTAGAGGAAACCAGAGTACACAGAGGAAACCACTGACCTTAGGGAGGTAACAGGCAAACCTAATTACATACTGGTGGGAAAGTCATAATTTTGAAAATTACAAACCGGAATATTATCAAGCTTCTGCAAGAAGTAATTGACAAGTGATCAATAGTATAGTATTCAAACCAGCACCTTAGACCACTTGGCCACACATGCCTCCTTAAACATATGAGAGATTGATAAAGGGCCACAACTAAGAATGGTCACAGTTAAGACAGCAGGCACAAATATTAACTTCCATCTTATAGATTTTTATCAAATGGGTTGACGAAAAAAAAAGGACAGATTTTGTAAAGAGGTAGTAGGTAAGCAATGGACTTGATCTCCAATGCCACAATATGGGAACTGTAACCAAATACCATGATGTTGTGGCAAGTAGTTGGGGAGAAAACTGTAATGAAAGCCTGCTACACGACTTTGCTAAAAATTCAGCTGAAATTTGACCACCAACATAAAGTTTTTGTAAATGTTGTGTGTTTTTGCTTTACATATACTTTTCCTAAAATTACCTTCCAGACAAGTTTATAATCATCACACTTCTGGTTCCACACTGGGACAGAGAAAGGTCTGGTCTCAAAGAAGCGAGTGGGGTCCATGAAACCTCCATCCTTTTCGAAAGTGATATGAATATGATTGGTACACTTTGAATAACCAGCTGTTCCTATCTTCACTCCAGCTGATATCTGAAATAATCCACACATAAGTTCTGTAATAACTATGCTTATAAACAAATATATTGAAAAGTTCCAATAGGACTGATTTATTCATGGACAATGTATATGGTTTAACTTTTGTTAACGTTTGTTATATTAGTTTCTTACACATACACCAAGTCAGCTTTGAGCTATGAACTATGATCACTGGTGAAACCTGCTCATTGGACTCCAATATTGGGAAAAACAAGTCAAACATCTCCCCTGAATGAAATCAAAGAGCAATGATTATTCTTAAGATGATCTGTATTTTCATCAAATTCCGTTATTCATGTTAAATTTCATCAAAATCCATCAAGCAGTTTTGAAAGAGTTGTGTTTACAAGTTCATGGAATAGGCATACTGAGAGACAATGAGATTGCCCTAACATATACTTTTGGGAAAAGAAAAGTTTTGTCAAATAAGCTTACCAATCTGCCTTTATCATCAGGGCCATCAGGGTGCTCTATATCATGCTCCGGCTGAATGTTGGTGATGTAGATCTTGACATCCTGTAGAGAGCCACCAGTGGCATGGATAACCACTTCATTATCATTTCCTTTGTCTGATAGGGTTATGTGACCGGGGAATGGTGCTACAATCTAAAAGAAGAGCACACCGTTGGTGTCTATATTCTATTCATTGTAAAGAGTTAAAAACTGCATTATACATGTATATGTCAAATTCAAAGTTTTTATTTGTTGATTATTCCAAAAAACAAGTAGGGCCACGACACTAAAAGCATTTCTTGCCTATTACAAAATGCATCCAAAGTTTTACCTAGGTCTTAAGTTCTTGAGGTCAGAGGTTAATACAAGTAAAGGTCATGTGGCAGGTGACTGAATGACATCTAACCAGCAAGAAGAATCTGTTGACCAATGAAAGTGATTCTTGATATCATAGTCATTGAGAAACAGACTTAATATAAAAGACTGACACAAAGAGCCAATATTAACAGTTATTTAGTGTAAACAAGAGTTAACACTAAAGTATGTCTCGCCTGCCGGCACCATCAGAAACAATTATTCTTTTTTACTTCCACTATATTTTGAATTTACATGGATTTTCAGTTTCTGAGATCAAAAGATGTTTATAGAACCTAAACATTGCAAAAATATGCAATAAAAATAATCAAAGTCACTCAACCGGAAAATCAAGGTCAAGGTCAAAGGATGAGGATGTAACTGTGCTAAGCTACTACTGGGACATATGCATACCAAGTTTCATCAACCTAGGAGGTATAGTTCTTGAGATATGGAGGTGCTTGCAAAACTTTTCCATTGCTATTATACATGTTATATGTATTGAAAATTGTCAAAGTCACTCAACCGAAAAATCAAGGTCAAGGTCAAAAGATGGGGATGCAAGTGTGCTGAGCTACTACTGGGGCATACCCATACCAAGTTTCATCAGCCTAGGACCTATAGTTCTTGAGATATGGAGTTGCTCACAAAACTTTTCGATTGCTATCATATGTATTGAAAATTGTCAAAGTCACTCAACCAAAAAATCAAGGTCAAGGTCAAAAGATGGGGATGCAACTGTGCTTAGCTACTACTGGGGCATATGCATACCAAGTTTCATCAACCTAGAACTTATAGTTCTTGAGATATGGAGGTGCTCGCAAAACTTTTCCATTGTTATTATATGTATTGAAAATTGTCAAAGTCACTCAACCGGAAAATCAAGGTCAAGGTCAAAAGATGGGGATGCAACTGTGCTAAGCTACTACTGGGGCATATGCATACCAAGTTTCATCAACCCAGGACCTATAGTTCTTGAGATATGGAGGTGCTCATAAAACTTTTCCAAAAAGTTAACGCCGCCGTCGCCGCCGCTGTCGCCGCCGCCGCCGCCGGTAAAGTAACACCTATGTCCCGCTCTGCTTCGCAGGCGAGACAAAAATGTGGTCAAGGTCAGATGACATGTTGCCAGATGCAAAGACACTAGATGCTTAGCTATAATACTTTTCAGGTACTAGTAATTTGTTTGCCAAAAAGTCTTCCAAAAAACATTTACAGCCTGAAAAAAGACCTATATTCAGAGAATCACTGAAGCATGAAAATGGAGTTAGGTTAACTTAACATTGTAACAATTGCATAGACATATCTTTAAAACCAAATGTCAGTATGCCAAATATCAGATGCCTAGCTATCAAACTTTTCAAGTAATTCATTTTCCACAAGAGTCTTACAAAAAGTTTACAGCCTGAAAAAAGACCTTAGTTCAGAGAGTCACTGTCAGAAATGCCTGTCAATTGGTTAAATAATTCCCTTTTTGGGAAAGTCTGCCAGTTAATTGGATACTTCATTATTACAATTTAAACTTACTACTTCACCATAGTCTACTTCTAGATCAACTCCATCTCCCCAGTAATCTGAAAGTCTGGAAGGATAGAACCCTTCCTCACTGCAACCACTACCACTAAGCCGCGTGTCCCGAGGAAATTCTTTGTGAGCTTTTGGACCAAATAATCTATCAATTACAGATCGGGCCATCTGGTAACTGAAATGGAAGTTGGTATACAATTACAACTGTGAGTTATAACTCTACAATGAAAAAATATGTTAAGACCAATTTCTCACAAACACTCAAATTAAGATCACAAAGGATACTCTCATTCCATTGATGTTTCTAAAAAAGTTTCTCCCCTGAATATCCAAAAGCAATAAAATTGTTATAATGTGCATCTCCTCATAATGTGCTGTGCTTTTCAAGGGGTTTAAGAGTTGTACATGATTTTTGCATTTATCCAAATATGATGCTCTTTCTTTATTTAAAAATTCATCAATTTCAATCAAGATTAAGAGAGTAACAAAGAAAATGAACAACTCCTATTTATTTCAAGGAATTCCGAACTGGCCCTTTTTGTGCCCCTTTCCCGGTTAAATTCTTTTTATACTAATACACACTAAATTTCTGCAGCATCACATTAATATTAAATTTAAATGCATTCCTCGAAATTACAGATTAAAGAAACCACAAAAATATTTGCTCTACATCTTTCTTTGATTTCAATCTAGAATTTGATTAGGGTGGTCATCACAGTCCAAAAACACATGTATATAATAAAAGACCAGCAGTTGCTGTTTATTGACGTGCAGAGGTGCATAAATACAATACCATAACATGTATTGGTCCTGCAAATGGGCATATAAGCCATTCAAAACATTTCCCTGAACCATAAAACCTACCCTTCTTTTAATATATCGTATGCCTTCTTAATGGAATTGACAGTCCCAAATATGGATTTGTACAGTCTCAGGAAGGGGTCCATGAATCCTATTAATGGCTTGAATGGTTCTACCAAGTCATTCACTAAGGTAGTAATGTTCTGTGTTATCTCTTTTCTTAACCCAGTCTGAAATGATATACCATAAGCATCTTAAGAAAAAGACTGAATATTATGCTATCAATCATCAATGCCCCTTTTAAAACCAAAGACTCTGCATATTCTCTTCTCATATTTTACCATATGTTAGGGCTGTTCCATAATTTTACGTGTTGGGGGGTCGAGAGGAACTTCTATTACATATATGATGGGTGGTGGATGTTTGAGAAAGATTTTGTTCAGAAACAATGATAAAAAATTAATCATTATTAGATGGGTGGTGGGGTAAAGAAAAAAGTGCCTCCCGACCCCCCTCCACATTTAATTCTTGAACAGCCCTTATGCTAAAATTTACAATAATAAGGTTAGCAAAATACATGTTCAAAGAATGTCATTGTAGAATTTATAGGACATTAATGCCAATACTGATCTTCAGTGGCCTAACCTGAATGAAATTCTTGAATTTTGCTGTTTATTTAATTAAACGTTTATTTTAGTGTACTCGACAGTTGTGCAAAATTTTATATAAATTTGTGCAAGCATTATCTCTTGAACATACACCAAACCAAAGTGGACATAACATTATAGCTGTTAACTTTGTGTGCAGGTGTAAAAAAAAACTTTTATGCTAAAACAATGACTCTATACACAAAGGTAGACCAAAAATAAACATTAGGAACCTACAACAGAATATTTTCCTTGTGTAAATGTTGCTATCACATCATCATCGTCCCTGATCTTTTCTTCCACCCAATCACGGCTATGGTGTACAATGGACTCAAAAGCAGTTTTAGCCAACCCAGATACAATTTCAAATTGCTTCCCAACATCAAACCAATAAGGCTTGTCATCTGAAACAATATTCAGCAAATTATTACCACATTAATGTATATCATTTCACACAATTTCTACAAATTCTAACAGAGCAAAATTTTAATGTTGAATTTTTTAATTTGATTTTATGATTTCAATATAATACTATATTGTTATGCAAAATTCTTGCTATTCCTTGACTGACCATGTATCAAAATCACTTAAATAACTTCATAAAGTCACCTTATGCATTTTGTAGCTGGCATCATAATAGCTGTTGAAATATTGTATGACTTACTTGACTTAATCCACTTCGTCCCATGGGGGACATAGGGCGACCAGAAATATTGTATGTTTACTAATTATTTTCTTTGTATTTTGTATCATGTTCTTTTGTAAAATTTGAAACCAATACCTTTTATACACAGATTTACCTTTTAAGAAGAAGCAGGCTTCTTTAACTTGTTTGACAGCATCTATCAGTGACATAATTGAAGAGAAAATTCTGAAACAAAACAAAATATTAAAATACATCTGACAAAGGCAAATAATAATTTGAAAACTGTAGGCATGGATGAAATATCAGATTTTAATCTTCTTTATAAAACAAAATAAGCATCTACTCCTTCATGGCATCTTTTAAACAGACAAGTCCAAAGTTGATATTGGAACACATTCAGATTCAGGAGAAACTTAAGATATCTTAATAAGTACTCTAAAATTGTTGCTGCTACCTTTAATCACATCCATTTACACTTTTATAGTTCTTGTAAAATGATACCCTTTCAGATATGTCCAAATCTGGTCTATCTCGATAAATATTGTTCAATATAGAAATAACTTCATCAATGACTTACGACAAAACCCCTTTCCCTATCTGGGTGATAGCTGTCTTAGGATCTTTTATTATAAAGCTGAAGGCATCGATAATTTCTTTGATACCATTGTAAACATCTGTAGCACTCTTTGGTATAATGACAGTGATGGTCTCTTCCAAGGTCTGAAAAATACATCATATATGCAGAGACAAAAAAGTTACATGATCAGCATAAATTGACAAGAATGATTTTGATCCAAATTTTTAGAATTCAAGTTTAATTTCAATCATAATAAGCCCATAACAGGGTCAGTTAATTAATAGATTGAAAAATTTTGTCACGTTTTAGTTTCTACATATTTATTGATCCTGGATTGGGGAACAAGCTCAATGCTTCTATAAATCCCTCTCCTGCTAGCAGTTTGCAAGTGTGGCCTTGGTAAACAGCCCCCATTGAACCTTCTCTTATCGAACTCTACAAATAAAGGGGTCTTTAATATGCACAGGGTATTGCTCTTCCTATACAAGAAACAACCTTGTTTAGTCCCTTCAGAAGGACTAGCATCACTTCATGAGACCATCCTGGCAAATGGTGTCAAAAGAGAGTTGGAAAATCAGTTCATTTGTGTGGATAATTGATGTTTGAATCAAATGCATTGTATTTTTTATCCGAAGCCAATTGCAAGGCAGAGGGTAGCAACTACTAGTTAAATTGCTGATTTTAAACTATTGTAGATTTGTTATTATCCGTGTCAATAGTCTTATATAAACCACTTACATTGTAAAATGTCATCACATCAGTTTTAATGTCATTAAACAATTTCTGTACATGCATCACTAGAGATTTCACAGGACGGATAAAGGGAGGCAAATCCATCTCATCAAACTTTCCTAGGGCTTCAATTACTTTCACTGCCTTTTCTCGAAGATTTACAACCTGGTCAAATAAAAATTCACTTAATTAAAATCAATTCAATAATTTCTTAATGTTAATACAAAGTATTATAAAGTATGAAGTTAAACTAAAACTTACTACTGTCAGTAAAAGGAAGTCTGGAGAATGGAAAAATTAAAAATATTTTTTTCTTAAATAATCTAGCTTTAATTTGTATACAAAATCTTATTAGTATCAAAAAGACGTAATAAAAAAATATAACAACTTTACAGAATGTCAAATAAATTTCCTGAAAATTCAGATATTTTCATGCCTATGGATTGTAAAATAATGGCTGGAAAATTTTTCAATTTCTATTGTAACCTCATATGACATCAAAGTGCATTCCCAGATGTAAACAAAAGCAAGTTGATTACAAAATATCTCTGTGATCTGAATGATATTCTAAAATTCTACATAAAGTGATTATTGACAATTTGGCATTCCAAAAAATGGCTGCCTTTTACAATGGAAAAACTAGGGGGCAAAATGTGGCTCCCACAGGGTTAAAAACGACCTGCGACCTGAGGGCTTTTTAATGGCGACTTCCGACCTACACTTCATAAAATCGACCTATGCCAAAAAACGACCTGCGCCAAAATATGCCTTTTAAAAGTGACTTTGCGACCTCATGCCCCTTTTAAAAGCGACCTTGCAACCTGAGGGGGGTACCCTGAGGGAGCCCACAAAATGATTTTGCTTCATTTATGAACAACATGAAAAAAAAATTTAAGAATTTCTGTTTTCCAGTCTACCCTTTACAGACAGTAGGACTTTCTAAGAGGACAGATTAAAACACTGTTTACATTCTTGATTTTGAATATGTTTTTTAGTGTATCATTCATTTTTTCTCTCTTTGCTTTGTTTGTAGATACATGTAAGAATACAAATTATTTTTATTTTTCTATCCTTGTTTGTAAATAAGATTACAAATTATTTTTTTAATTTTGTTTATCCTTCATAGTATTAAGTAGATCGAATTTAAGTTTTTCATTTGATTATATCTTAACTCAAAATACACACTGTTTTAGGCAAGTCCTCTACAGCTTTTACAAACTGTTCTACCAGGCCTTTGATGGTTATTTTTCCCTGAATGATGTCTTTAAATAGATCAATTCCATCTTTGATCCCACCGACAATTCCACTGATAGCTCCATCCAAACCTTTGGCCATCCCTTCTACTTTCTTCATCTCATTTTGCTAAAAATATAAATGACAAAGTATAACTATGCTCTATACAACCAAAATGTACTAAAGTAACAATTAATGGTTATAAATGGAGATTATTTTTACACTAATTGTTAACAATTAATTTAATTTTTTTTATCACTTTTATTGAAATTATAATGAGCTTTATTTAGGTCTAAGAAAGATTGCAAAGCATTAAGTGTCTTGTGTTATGTTATACATGTATTTCAATCTATTGAAATTGTTTAAAAATAAATCTAAAATTAAATTCTGCTCCATGGGACTCAATGCTTATGCTGCATACCAAATATGAAGAAGTTGTGATGATTAGTTGCAGATGAACTGTTAGAAAATATTTTCCTTCAGCAGCTTGTTGCCCATCATTCATAAATTTATAAAGACTGACCTGTAGAATATTTAGGTTGTATTCAGTGCCACCTTTGAAGCAGAGTCTGGCCAAGAAGAAGTCAAAGTTCTCTCCAATCATTCCCAGATGTACTCTAACATAGGCCTCATCATGCACATTCACTTTGATGTGGCCACTCAATGGGGCTGTAATCAAAAAATGATTTTTCCTGCTGTAATTCTATTAGAATATTTAAACTAAAAATAAAGAAATATAGAACACATACAGAGCACCTGAATTCGCACAAATTAAAAGATGTGAGTTGTTCAATTCTTGTTGTTGATTGCAATTTGTTTGCCTTTTGTTATGTTGTGTGGTTGATATGCTGGAAGTTTTTCATGATTTTATAACGCTAACTGATTACGTCTGGTTGTTTTTTACAGCCAATATTTGAATACCCATTGGTTGTTCTTTCCTTCTTTTATAGAAATATTTACTAAATTACATTTTCTATACCAACCTAGCTTCTATTCTGATGTGTACATATCTGAATAAAATCTGCACTTACCAATCTTCATATCTAGGTAGTTCTCTATGATTATCCCAAATGAGGCACCAATGGATTCTGATCCAAGGAGTTTTCTCCAATTTACTCCAGGAGCCTGCAGTCTGAAGTGTAGCCCATCAAAGAATCCTCGCCTTTCCCTGTTCTCTAGCCCAACAAAATGCATGTCCGAGGTATAGGGATCAATGACGCCAGTCTCATTAGAGTCATTTCTAAAATAGCCAGATGAAATATATGATTTCCTTTTTTTAAACAGAATACATGTCTTTCCTTTGTCATTTATTTATATACTTTTCTTTAATATAAGTTCATTTTTTTTCTCATATAAAGTTACAATTTTTAATATATCATTATGCTGATGTACGTGTATTTAAACTTTGGTTTTTTTTTATGTCTCATATTGGTTTTATTTTTACAAGAATACTGTGAATTATTGATTCAAAAAAACTTCACCTAAAAATAAGAATATACCCAAAATATATATTGCCCCTATTCTACAATCACTGAACAAAGGGTTGAAGCATGTAAAGTATAAACTTATTTAATGTTGCCTTTTTTTTTTAAAGTGTCATGATGACACCATATTTCCTTCCTGAAAAAGTAACTTATATCTGAAGGTAGACCTGATTAGGATGGACAGACACAAATAGAAATACTAAATGTCCCTCATTAGCAAGTGTGGCAAAACAATGATTCTAGGTGGACTTATCAAATTCAGCACATAAATACTATATGTCCCTCTACATTTGAAGGCAGTGTAAAACATTTATTCTAAATGGGCTTTATTCAAAAGGGTTACATCAACTGGACTGATGCAGAAACTATTACTGCTCTAAATTATTTGTTAGATAATATTTACATACGTTTTGGTAAACTAATTTATCGCCAAATTATTGGTATTCCTATGGGTACTAATTGTGTGCCACTTATAGCCGACCTTTTCCTATACTGTTATGAATCACAATTTATGGCTAAATTACAAAAAGACCCGAACAAACAGAACCTAATCGAAACTTTCAATTATACTTTTAGATATTTAGATGACATTCTTGCACTCAACAATCCTTCATTTTCTAATTTTATTACAGATATCTATCCTTCTGAATTAACCTTGAACAAATCTAACGTCACCGGTGATAGATGTCCTTTTTTAGATTTAGATTTAAGTATTATTGACGGAAAATTACATACCAAAGTATATGATAAACGTGACGACTTTACCTTCCCTATTATAAATTTTCCTTTTCTTGAAGGAGATGTTCCACTAGCGCCGTCATACGGGGTTTACATTTCACAGTTAGTAAGATATGCACGGATCTGCAGTTGTGTTTCTGATTTTAATAATAAAAACCGTTTTATTACTGAAAAATTATTAAAACAAGGTTATCGATACCACAAATTAGTAAAATCTTTTTCTAAATTCTTCCACAAGTATCGATCTCTTATTGAAAAATTTAATTGTACACGTCACTTTCTTATAGTGAAAGGAATATCACATCCTGTATTTTATGGTAATGTTTTTTATAAAGCTCACAAATTTAAAAGCAATCCAATAGAAATGAAAAATTGGCTTCAAAATTTATTACGGAAAGGATATGAAATGAATATCTTGGTTAAATCTTTGAATTTAGTGTTTTTTGGCAGAAATATTGAAAACTTAATACTCGCTTTAAAACTTCCATAAACGTTTTTACTATTGTCATTTTTAAGCATTATAGCGATCAAGCGTGTCGGTTTTGTGTGATGACACTTCACTAAATCATTATTGCTTGAAGTGTTGTGTCGGATTTAAAATCGATACGTTTGATTTTTTTACATCAGTCGATTGATGATTCTCAGCTAGCTGTCAGTAACAGCGAGTGTTCTATAGAGAGTTCCTTTACCGTCCTTTTGTTTGTTCTTGTTTTTTGTCTTAGGTTCTCTCTAGTAGAATTGGACTTTGATCGATTTGATTTTTATTGTGTGTTTAGTTTTTGTGCTTTGTCTAGGAATATTGATAGGGGGAAGGTTGGGCCCAAAAAACTAGTTTAACCCCGCCACATATTACATGTGCCTGTCCTAAGCCAGGAATCCTTGACAAAGCTTTCGTTTGTACTTGTCTTTTTGATGTTTTCTGTTCCTTGTTTAAGAAGGGGGTCTATCTGTGACTATTTCAGGGCTGGATTTGAATTATATGCATCTTATTTAGACCTTGGGCCAATTGCATAACCGCGAGCAGTGCCAAATGGCCTCGTTGAAGGCTGCTGGCGGTTGTCCATTGTGGTTTTTCTAAATTGCCGTTTAATTGTGGGCTGTGTCGCGTACACTTATTCCACATCTCTTTATTTTCTATTTATAAAATGCAGCACTTTACCTGGAATTCAATGGTGACAGATACAATGATTTTGGGTGTGCCTGATACATCAACAAGGCTTCATATCTCACATTTTCATCATCATCATAAAGGGCAGTAGTCAGTAAAACATCAGCAGCCTATAAGTAGGGGAAACATTTTTTGATATCTCAACATCATTAGTCTTTGGGTTATTCTCTTGAAATAAAATCATTATTTAGTGTGATATTTTTATAGTTATGGTTGAGGAGAATAAAAACAAAAACTAATTAATGCATGCAAGTTTGTATACTTGTAAAGTTAAGTGCATATGTCTTTTAGTGTACATCTTGAAGAATACCAAAAAATGTCAATAACTTTAAAAATAACTGTGTGATCTGTTCTACATCTTGAAATTGCACTTGGTCGTACCATGTGGTGTTCATATTTCCTAAGGGCATGTACTCCAGCTCGTTTGATCCAGGGAGAGTTGGTAGCATTTATATGGGAGATGATGTAGTCAAAGCTGTCGTCCATCCTCGCATTACCCAGGGTCTCTAACAATACAGCTCTGTAACGATCATACTCTATCTTCTCCCTTTTTGTCTGTGTTTCTCTCTTCTGTCTATATAACCAAGGATCTACAATAAAGATAATGATTTCTGAATGTAATGTAGTCAAACGAGTCATCTATCCTGGCGTTACCCAGAGTCTCTAACAGTATGGCTCTGTAACGGTCATATTATATAACCAAGGATCTACAAAGTACAAAAATATCTCCACTAAACTTGCACAATATCAAAATATTCATTCGACTTGTTAAAATTAAACAGAAGTTATCAAGAATATGTCCAAAAGACATAATGCCCTATCTCGCAACATTTATTTTTTTCCACAATCACTAAAGCATCAACATGGTTGCTGTTAAGGCACTTGTCAGTCAGAAGGAATGGACTTCAACTTAACCATTCTTCTATAAGTGGTCATTCATGCGGAAACTATAGGTCAATGCCAGCATCCGAAGCATGCATTGTTCTAAGCATCACTAGGTGCACCTACCATACCAATATAGTTGATGTGGCACATGTCAGTAAGTGGGAATGGACTATAACCTCTCTTCTTTAAGAGGCCATCCATGCAGAAAATATAGGTCACATCCAGGATCCGAAGCATGCATTGTGCTAAGCATCACTAGGTGCACCTACAATACCAATATGGTTGCTATGGCACTTGTCAGTTAGAAAGAATGGACTTGAACCATTCTCTATAAGTGGTCATTCATGCGGAAAATATAGGTCACAGCCAGCATCCGAAGCATGCATTGTGCTTAGAATCACTAGGTGCACATACCATACTAATATGGTTGATGTGGCACTTGTCAGTAAGTGGGAATACACTTTAACCATTTTTCTGTAAGTGGTCATTCATGCAGAAAATATAGGTCACATCCAGCATCCAAAGCATGCATTGTGCTTAGCATCACTAGATGCACCTACCATACCAATATAGTTGATGTTGCACTTGTTAGTAAGTGGGAATGGAATTTAACCATTTTTCTGTTAGAGGTCATCCATGCGGAAAATATAGGTCACATTCAGCATCCGAAGCATGCATTGTGCTTAGCATCACAAGGTGCATCTACTATACCAATATCAATGATTTGGCATTTGTCAGTAAGTATGAAATTGGAAATATGGGGATTTGGGACGGACCCGAACACTATATGCCCCTCTACTTTCGTAGATGGGGCATAAAAATACCAACTTAATGCATTGTTTGATAATGTATATAAGATACAGCACAATTTTAGCACTTGCCCTGAAACCTAAACCGTGTAAAATTGGTCAAAATTCTGCTTTGACTTTTGAAAATTGTGAAATTTTCTAAGTCTAGGGTTCTCTAATTCAGCATAATGATTTTAAAGAAATGTATTTTAAAAGATCCTTTTCATATCATACCATGTAGACCCAAAAGGGAATGAACCCTGTCTGTTATTTCTATGGCTTTCTCATGGTCCCCTGCTTTGGACAGTTTATGGACCACAGAACCCAGGGCCAGTAACACTCTGTTGTGTAAATCATCTACAAAGAGGGATTCTGGAAAGAGCTCAGATCTAAAACATATATCCTCCATGGCACTGATCATTTCCTGTAAGGAGGGAAACATTGACAATAAGCACATCATATCTTGCTACATGTACTGAGAACCAATTACAACCTCAGTGTGAAAGTTTTTATGGCAGAACAATTATAGCGGGGATTCAGTTTTACTCATGTCGATCCATTCAGACTAATTTCCATCCAGCTTTCCTAAGAAACTGTACATAAGAATGATTTGAAATTTGGAAAGGTGGTTCAGTAAGTTGAAGTGCACCTCCTAATGGATTTTCAAACCAGTTGAACTGCTACTTCCTATAAAAGGCCCTATGTAGGGGGATTCTGTGTCCCATGGACACATTCCTTATTCATTTTTGAAAGTGTAAAAATTCAAGATAACAAACTTTACTTAAATAGTCCAACCACTCCTCATTTTCACTTATATATCTCTCAGTCAATTTTAATCTTAAAATTGAGATACTTATTGGTAAAAGAACGATGGAATTTCTTTACACAAATCTCTAAATATCTCTGTAATACATATATGAAATTACCTTTACAGGTGGTTGTTCCATTCCTGCTACATGTGTCATAAGACGGACAATTAAGTTCTTGTCTGGTTTGTCTGACAGTAGAACTCTCTCTACCAACAACTGTTGTGTCTGGTTTGTTCCCAAGGCTCCAAATGCATCAAGCATAATTTCAGTAACCATTCGATTCCTTATCAACCTGAAATCATAAATTAAGATGACACTTTTGGAGTTAATCCTGATAATATATAGCAAGAAACAAGTGTGTAATCTGTGTGCAACATGGGTAACCTTTCATAAATCAATTGCTAACTTCACACACATTACCCACATTCAATTGCATATGATAAAGACTATGTTTATAGGCAATTGCTGAATAACTGTGCACAATGCAAATGATAAAAATCTTTAATTAAATGGTGCTGTTGCACAGGCTTAGTATGATTTTTTAGAGATTTGATTTTCATTTGGTATTTGACATCTTTAAAAATTTCAACATTAATGTTACCAGCATTTTTGACAACACTTAAACAAAACAAAGAGATCACTGAAGAATTTTAGAAATTATATTTAACATTTAGGAATGCAACAAAATGATTCAAAAGAAACACTTGTGTAAATCAATACTTAGGAAAATACACAACATCATACATTGGTTTGAGTTCCACAAAGTAGAAATCAGCTACTTTCACCATTTCTTTCTCAGGCATCAGTTTTAACACTTGTAACAGGTTCAGGAAACAATAGGCTACCAATGGGGATCCTAAAATGAAACAATAGAAAGGTTAACTACAATGAGTCCTCAATCTAAATGCTTTTACATTTGTAACTTTCTTGTAATATTGTTTTTACCTGAATTAAATTAAGTTTTTTGGTTTTTTTTTTCTTTTAGTGGTTTTTTTATTATTATTATTTGGTGAGACCATGCTGGACGCCACAAAACTTTAAAAAATACTATATAGTGATCTGAGAATGTTCTCAATTCATTTTATTTACTTTGAGAGCTGAGAATATTCAATTCATTTTATTTACTTTGAGAGCTGAGAATATTCTCAGACTCAAGAACATTTTTATGTTTAAAGGCTCTTTGGCCTGAAAATTTTATGCTCAAACTAATGTGAATGGGCATCTTTAATTTGTAAAGAAGTGTGATCCTTTATTTATAGTGCATGGTTTTTTTATCTGCATTACTGTGTATCCGTGTATCTTTTTTCGATCTATGAGAAAATCCTACCATCTTCTGGTTGCTGTCTGATACACGTTATATTGGACTTCAAGTCTGACCATAATCTTGCTACTGGTATCTTCAGTTTCCTTGTCCCAAACTGTAAAAAAAAGAGAATTTCAATTTACTTTTAAATAATCAAATGATGTTATATGGAAGACTTAAAATGGAATAAACCACCACCATAGCAGTAATCTATAAGTGACCAATTAAAATAAATGTTTAAAAACAAGCAATCTAGACCACTTGGTTAAATAGGTCCAAATTAGATATTGAAGATTTTAGAAGTATTCATAACAAGTGTGGCCACTAAAAGTATGTCTCGCCTGCCGGCACTATCACTAAAATCAACTACCTAAGCTTTCATTTCTTGATATAAACACAAAAAGTGTCCGTATAACCATTATCAGATGCCTAGCTATTATACTTTTCAAGCAATTCATTGTCCACAAAAGTCTTACAAAAAAGTTTATGGCCTGAAAAAAAACCTAAGTTCACAGAGTCACTGGAGCATGAACATAGGGTCACGGTCACATGGCATGGTGACAGTTGCATAGACCATAACCTGAACTATCTGTATACCAAATATCAGATGCCTAGCTATTATTCTTTTCTAGAAATTCATCGTCCACAAAAAAGTCTTACAAAAAAGTTTATGGCCTGAAAAAAAACCTAAGTTCACAGAGTCACTGGAGCATGAAAATGGGGTCAGGGTCAATTGGCATGGTGACAATTGGTTAAACCATAACCTCAACTGTTTGTATACCCAATATCAGATGCCTAGCTACTATACTTTTCCAGCAATTCATCATCCACAAAAGTCTTACAAAAAAGTTTATGGCCTGAAAAAAAACCTAAGTTCACAGAGTCACTGGAGCGTGAACATAGGGTCACGGTCACATGGCATGGTGACAGTTGCATAGACCATAACCTAAACTATCTGTATACCAAATATCAGATGCCTAGCTATTATACTTTTCTAGCAATTCATCGTCCACAAAAGTCTTACAAAAAAAGTTTATGGCCTGAAAAAAGACCCAAGTTTACAGAGTCACTGGAGCGTGAAAATGGGGTCAAGGTCACACGGCTTGGTGACATTAAGTACACCATAACCTGAACTGTCTGTATACCAAATATCAGATGACTGGCTATTATACTTTTCAAGCAATCCATTGTCTTACAAAAAAGTTAACACCGCTGCCGCAGCCGGAAAGTAATACCTATGTCTCGCCTTCCGCGACTATTCGTCGCAGGCGAGACAAAAATGTTTAAATAGAATATAGATTATTGGAAATGGTACCCTTGATTTGATCCAAAACTGAATAGTCTTCAGTTAATAAAGTCTATAGTGTGTAAAATTTTGTCCTTTGTCAGGGATTATTGAAAGGGGGAACAGAAAAGGGTTGGGCACAGAAAACCAGTTTAACCCCGCCATATTTTATATGTGCCTATCCTAAGCCAGGAATCTTTGACAAAGTTTTTGTTTGTTCTTGTCCCTTTGATGTTTTCTGTTCCTTGTTTAAGAGGGGAGTCTTTCTTTTACTATTTCAATACTGGATTCGAATTGAATGCATTTTTATTTTACCTTTGACCAATTGCAAAACGGTGGGCAGCCCGTACTGTCCCCATTGAAGGCTGCTGGCTGTTTCTAGTTGTGGTCTTTCTAATTTACCCTTTGTTTATGTGAGCTATGTCGTATATACTAATTCCACATCTCATTATTTTCTATTTTCAAAGGACAGTTTTCACTGTATTTACCTCTGTGACATGAATTGATCCATTTATCAGTTCATCAACAGGCTTGTCAAGTAGCTCCACAGCTTTGTGACGTGTGAGGAATTCAAGTTTGCCATTATTGATAGCTGACATTTGAGGGTATGCTAAAAAATAAACAAAAATAAAGTGCTAACATGAGATGACAGTGTTTATACAATTTTCCATATTTTTCCCCAATAAGGTGTATCTACTAACAAAATATTTCATAATTGAGTTATTTACAATCTATCTTAGTGTACATACAGTACCAGTACATTACTTGTAGATAGGAAATAAGCACATAAAATCTGTAGGTTTTCTTCAATTGATTTCTGGATACTGTGGATTCATTTATTTTTGTTGGTGCCAATTTTCAAGGTTAAATGATAAAGGACCAGAATTCTTAAATTTGTGGTTCTGAAGTTTGCAGCATACAGATTAATGTTAAATTTCTTTTTCACGGGATATCAAATTTCCTGGCTCAAGGCAACCCACTAAAACCACAACAAGTGTGGCCACTAAAAGTATGTCTCGCCTGCCGGCACCATCACTAAAATCAACTACCTAAGCTTTCATTTCTTGATATAAACACAAAAAGTGTCTGTATACCTAAAAACAGATGCCTAGTTATTATACTATTCAAGCAATCCATTGTCCACACAAGTATTACAAAAAGTTTTCTGTCTGAAAAAAAGACCTAAGTTCACAGAGTCACTGGAGCGTAAAAATGAGGTCATGGTCACATGGCATGGTGACAGTTGCGTTGTCCATAACCGCAACTGTCTGTTTACCCAATATCAGATGCCTAGCTATTATAACTTTCCAGCAATTCATCGTCCACAAAAGTCTTACAAAAAAGTTTTTTGGCCTGAAAAAAGACCTAAGTTCACAGAGTCACTGGAGCGTGAAAATGGGGCCATGGTCACATGGCATGGTGACAGTTGCGTAGACCATAACCTAAACTGTCTGTATACCTAATATCAGATGCCTAGCTAATATACTTTTCCAGCAATTCATCGTCCACAAAAGTCTTACAAAAAAGTTTATGGCCTGAAAAATGACCTAAGTTCACAGAGTCACTGAAGCGTGAAAATGGGGTCAGGGTCATATGGCATGGTGACAGTTGTGTAGACCATAACCTGAACTGTCTGTATACCAAATATTAGATGCCTAGCTAATATACTTTTCCATCAATTCATCGTCCACAAAAGTCTTACAAAAATGTTTACGGCCTGAAAAAAGACCTAAGTTCACAGAGTCACTGGAGCGTGAAAATGGGGTCAGGGTTACAAAACATGGTGACAGTTGTGTAGACCATAACCTGAACTGTCTGTATACCAAATATCATATGCCTAGCTAATATACTTATCCAGCAATTCATCGTCCACAAAAGTCTTACAAAAAAGTTTACGGCCTGAAAAAAGACCTAAGTTCACGGAGTCACTGGAGCGTGAAAATGGGGTCAGGGTCACATGGCATGATGACAGTTGCATAGACCATAACCTGAACTGTCTGTATACCAAATATCAGATGCCTAGCTATTATACTTTTCAAGCAATTCATTGTCCACAAAAGTCTTACAAAAAAGTTTACGACGCCGACGCCGCCGTCGCCGCCGACGCCGGAAAGTAATACCTATGTCTCGCCTTCCGCAACTATTCGTCGCAGGCGAGACAAAAATTGATACCCAATGAATAACCACAGTATCAGTCATAAATGATTCACTCCTGTTTAAATTTCGCAAAATCTTTAAACCTGAATATTGAAAAAATCTTAACCTTACCTTGAGTACTGAATTCATTTATGGGTTTCACTTTCATCATGTTGGCATGTGGATCAAAGCTTGAAAAAATAAAGATGTTAAAAAACATAAGTTACAACAAATGATAATTAATTTGTGATCAGTGGCAGGAGTCTATGATTTATATGATTTTTTAATATCATTTTGAAATATTTTTGTAAGAGTAAGAGACTACTGTTTTTTGCTTTTTTGTAGAAGATAGATATGTTACATGCACCCAAAAGGATGTTAACTGGTAAATTATTGAGACTTATGTCAGATTTTCAAAACCCTACAGTTTATCCTATAATTAGGAATATTTTGTTTAAGCAGCCTCCATATTTCTTTTAATAGATCATGAAATATTGCCTTACAAGTGTGTATCAGTTTCTTATTTTTTATATTCATACATATATCTTTAAGCTTTTAATCAAAAACCACTCATGCTCATATTTGGTCTATGGAAAAGTCATGGGTTAGGTTAGATAACATTCATGTTTTATATAAAAACTAAGTAAGGGTTAGTTATTATTGCAAGTAGAAAAGTTATTTTCCTGATGCCAAAATAATTCAGAGATGAGTTAATACATGTACCTTGTTTTATTGTCTTTTTTTAAAGTCCCACATTAAGTTAGATACATTGTTCTTTTGGAAAAAGAAGGGAATATACTTAAAAGACAATCCTTTGCTTTTCCAAATACTTACCACTATTTTATGCTACACTTACCCTTCTTGTGTTGTTGGGCCTTGGAAGTCTTCTTCAATGAGAATTTTGTGGATTGTCCCCAGCTCTTGATGAAAATGCAAGGTCTAAAAGAAAACAATCTGTATAAACAAGCATGTGTGTCTCTTAAGAGACAAATTTTTGCTGGATTACAATTAATTCTTTTGCAATGTGGCATGCTTCATTATATGGTTAATTACATCTTTGTAATGTATTCAGTGTACATTTATATATTTCATGAATATCAAGATGTACACAAAGATAAACTGATGGTGTGACATTAGGAAGAATGAAAAGACAAACAGACCGAAAAACTATATGTCCATCAACTTTTAATTTATTGGTAAAATCTTGTGGGTGTTAGGATTCAAAAATCACTTGTACAAACCTTGAAATTTTACCAATACCACTATATATGGAATTAAAAATGTGAAGGCTAAGTCTGGCTTAACATAACTGGATTATTTTTATCATTTCTTCTTTAAATAAATACTGAATAAGATCAAAGGTGGATAATTTAGAACCAGCATGCTGGACGTTTAACCTCCAGTTTGACAGTAAAATTTGGTTAAAAACTTATGAAACAATAGGTCCCAGATGATTTTTTTGAATTGTGCGCCCTCCTGTTTGAAAATTTCTGTATCGGCCACAGAGAATTGAAAAGTACCTTTTGAAATGTGCTGTTTGAGTTGATGAAGGGATGTCCAAGTCTAACTTTCCTGAACTCAATTCCTGTTGATGTTGGTACAACTGTGTAGGAGGCATTATGAGGACCTGAAAGAAATTAATTAAAAATAAATCATTGACACTGACGGATTGTGTCATTTATGCAAGAATCACTCTGAAACACAAAAACATTTGTTCTATAATTGTAAACAAGTGTATCCTATTGTACAATATGCACAAAACGTTATTGCTAAAATCCATATCATGTCAAATATTACTCTTGAAGAGCAAAATGTATTGATTGGATTCTATAATAAGGAAAATATTCAAAATCACATAGGAGATATTTTTATCGCAATTCTTAAATGGGTCGTATGGAAGGCGAGAAATAAAATAAAATATGAAAATTTCGCTGTAAATGCCAACTACCTCATCAATGCCTATAAAAGAGAATTAAAGGAAAATCTTAATCTCATGCTCAATCATACTGGATCGAAATTCATTGATATTCCTATTAGAAATATTTTATCAAATATCTAGAAAATATCCAATGGTTTAAACCAAATTCATATAGAATGATTATGTAATACTTACATGATAAGAATTGTTATATCCGTTAAATAAAATACATGTATTAAGTATACATCTAACACCACTTTCTCTTGTTTATGTTACACACGCACGTGGCGGTATATTTAAATACCCGCTCATTGATGCGTGTTAAAATCTTTTTTAACTTAACGCCCTTCAATTATATAATTTGGAAAATGGTAAAGTATATACAAAGAGACCGTTTTTCTGAGAATGTGTTTTTTTTGTTTTCTCACTAAGAATATATTTTTATTGTAATGATATAGTATATATATCTCATTTGTATGTAATATTACTAACCAACGATTATATAAGTTTGTCTATATAATACCCTGCTTATGTAGACATTAATATTACTGGGTATATTTCTTGCAAAAGCTGTAGCAAGAAATATAATTGTTCACAGCTATAGTAAAATAAAATTCTGTAAAATGGAAAAAAAAAAAAAAAAAAAAAAAATAAATCATGGTTACTCTTGGGGTTTTTCTATGAAAAATGGGGTGAGGGAGGGGGTGAACAGACCTTTCTTTCAGACCCTGGCACACATTTGTTTAGCTTTTCAACTCATTAGTTAAACCTATAGATCTGTCAAAGTCAAAAGTGGCAGGATTTTGCTTAACAGGAAGTAGGTAAGTGACAGACTTGAAAACAAATCCCACATTATTGGATGCTGTATACAATATATTAAGTGGTTGTGATTAGTAGTTACTGAGAAAACTGTTATGAAAATTTCTTCCCCACCCACCAGCTGCCCGACATTCACCATTTTATAACCCAGATTTTTCACTCCATGAAATCTGGACAAAAATAGTTAGTGCCTTCAAAGTTCCAAACCTTTAGTTGCATTTGAAAACAGTTTTAAAATATGAACCTACATGTAACTACTATGAAAAAATATTTGTTATTTTCATGTAGATTTTCTGCAAAATTGGACTAGAACACCTTTTTTTTTCCTCCAAAGCATCATGTTTGAGTCCCCACTTTCAAAATTTCTAGATCCTACATGTAACAATGATGCTTTGGATAAATAAGGGGGTTCTAGTTCAATTTTGCATGGTGGCCAAGTGGTTCCAGGGGCTGCTCTGGCCTCAAAATTTTTGTCGCCAGAAAAATCGCCAGATTTGAAATTAAGTCGCCAGTACGTACGTTTTCATTAAGGGGTCATGCTTGTGTAATGTATGTTAAAAATATTGTTTTCAGTCTTTTTTTCAGGTGCATGTTGAAGAATGGTTTATCATGTTTATTCTCATTGAAAGACTTTTTAAATAATAAATGATGAAGGTGGAGCTTTTCTTGTTTGATATCTTTTTGAAATTAAACATACCATGATTTATTTAATTATTTATCATGTTTATTGCCATATACAAATCAAATAATAACAATACAATAAACATAACAATACACAAAAAACCACAGCACCATATGAATGAATACTCAACCTAGAGAATAAAGATCACTGAAAGCACTAAATGAGCACTATGAAAAAAGTATTATTTAGAAAAGCAAAGATAAAATTTTGTAGAATCCATCACATTTTCATGACCAACAGAGATTGCAAAAGATAAATGTTTGACAGACCATGGACACATTCTAAAGATTCATCAATCATCACTCATGTGGTTTCTATTGAATCCTGTACATTATTAAAATGTTTTAATAAAAATTATCATGATTTTGTCAAATAAAAACTTCTTATTCCAGTATTGTTGTGTGTTTATTTATTTCATTTTGAAAAAAAAAAACAGCTGATGGTAATAGTTTGGTAAAAATATTTCTGTTCCTAAAAACAACTTTTCAATTTCTTTTCTTTTTTTTTGATAAGAATAATAAAATAAGTTTTATTTTGATTTATTTATCTTCCCTTTCTTTGTTTGCTTTCTGAAATCATTATTGTGTATATCCCTCAGTAACCTCATTTGAATTGTTCTAAAAATAGAGTGGTTTGTTTACATGTGTACTTTCTTTCTTGTGATTATTTGAGGAACTTAATAAGGTACAGAACAGAACAGAACAGATTTTATTGACCAATTAAAGGTGCCCGTTACAGGCAGAATGAATTACAATTCAATTAAACATAAGAAACATAAAATAACTCATAATAAACAAACAAAAAAGTTTCATTTTAAGATAATTGTAGTCATTATAAGAACATGAATATATGTATATATATGTAAGGTAATGAGGATATCCAGTAAGGACAAGGCAAGGGGAGACAACTCTATCATTTTTTTTTAAATCCATTTTAATTAATTAATGCTTGACGTTTTTCTCTCAAATCGGAAACTCATTTCAATAAAAGTTTTATAACATATGTGTCTTCATTGCTCATTAACCATAAGAACTTATTATCAATACAAAGGTTTTTAAAATTATAAAATCTATCATTCATTTCTTCAATAAAAGGTTTTCTAATTTCTTCTAAGTTTGGGCTATTTAATAAAAAATGTTTCTCATCTTCCACTTCAGCTTTACACATGCAGCATATTCTTTGGTGTATTTCTAAGTTGGTATATCTACCTCTTTCTATGTTTAAATCATGGTCACTGAGTCTTAGTTTTGTTTGGTATTTTCTTTGATTTTCAGATTACTGTTCTCTCATTGTTTTGTGAATAAAAACTCATCCCAAGCTGGAGATAATTTTGATTTACCGGCAATTATTTGTTTTGACCCTTGGCTGACATGAGGCCATGTAGCATGTGTGCAATCAACATACGATACTTTGTCAAATTGGCTTGGACAATTAAAAGTCATTCAGGTGTACATTAGAAATTTGTTCCTGATCACTGTTTTGACACCTTTATTGCATTATCAAAAGATGTAAGCCTAATTTCTAATTAGTCTTTAATCCTTTTCTTCAACCTGCTGTGATCTACCGTTTACCTATTCAATTATCTACCTGCTCATCCGTGGCGACTCGTGGTCACACACGATAACTTACCTGTTGACATATTGATCAATACTGGCGATGTGTATTCAGTTTACGGTCGAAAATGATAAAACTTACTTAGGCGCCAGAAAAATCGCCAGCAGCCGTTTATTGTCGCCAGAAAGAAAAAAAATATCGCAATTTGCGACATTGGCGAAGCCCAGCGCGATCCCTGGGTTCGAGCCCTACACATGTCAAGGTTTCCAGTCATGTGGATTTCACAGCTTGGAAAATCTGAGCCTGGCAACATTGGGGCTCCCACAGGGAACCCCCCTCAGGTCGCAAGGTCGCTTTTAAAAGGGGCCTTGGGTCACAAGGTCGCCTTTAAAAGGCATATTTTGGCGGAGGTCCCAGGTCATTTTTTGACATAGGTCGATTTTATGAAGTGTAGGTCGGAAGTCGCCCTTACAAAGCCCTCAGGTCGTTTTTAACCCTGCAGGAGCCACAACATTGCAAGGGCCTCATATTAGCCAAACGCCTTGAAGTTACGGTCGTTAATCTTGCCATAGGTCAAAAGCTTTTCAGAGCTTATGTTAATGGTTTAACTTGTGTACACTGATGTGTATTCACCGACGTTAAATACATCTTACCTTTGCCTTTGCAGAAAATCTACATTAAAATTATTTTAAAAAATGTATTTGTACTTTGTAGCTCTCCTGCACAAAATATACCTTCATTTCCAACTTCTTGTGTCTCATATTCCCACTGGTCTTCATTTCTTCCTTCAGTCTGCAAAAGATACAAATCATGCACTCTAAAAATTTCATTTGCATATAACAGTCTATAATTTGCAGGGTCAATTCTGTTTCTGTAAGATACTGGGGTCAATATTTACATGTCAGAGGGTTTTACATGCAGGGACAGTAGAATCTACATTTGAGATTTTAATTGAATCTTTTATGACACCATCCTTTCCTTATTCCAGAACGAGTCTACCAACAAGAATTTCTCTTTAAATGCAAATAAAACTAGTGAATCAGAAATGCGATTTTTTTTCCTATACCTCTTGCTGTTTGCTTCTATCCCCTGTAATTTAACTCCCCATGTAATTTTATCATTTAAACAGTTTGAAAGTCACCTTGTATCTTTGCTTTAACTAATTTTCTTTATAATTTCATGCCCCAAAACTTGTAAATAATGTATGTAGGATTTTCAGATTCATTAAAAGTGATTTCGTCAACCGCGCGTCTCTCTATCAGTTTAACCTCGAAAGACTACTCGCCCCAAAAATCTTTCGCCCCATACGGTAAAAAGGCAACATGGTTTCCTTTGGGCATATACATTATTACAGATATGTGGCAAAAGTCACTTCAATTTTAACATTGGCGTCTATTTTAAACTTAAAAGATTCTAAAGACACACAAACTGAAGTTATTTCAGAGCTGATTCTGAAAATGTTTGCTCCAAAATCAATTTTACGAATGGGAAATATTTATTTTTTTTCTTCCTCTCATTTATCTTTTATTCTGTGGATGGCGCCTTTGTTTTTATTTATTAAATCTCCATTACACTGATGGAAAACAATATATTATGAAAAAGGGACAAATTATTTTGGGCAAATATACATTTACTCATTTTTGATACACAGGTGGACACGGTCTGTGGTTTACTGTAAATTCTCAAACCCAGTTAGTATATTCCAACAGCTGTTCTGTATGCCCGACATGGGCCTTACATTGAAAATATGTACGATAGTATGGATGGGGTACCAAATTTCACCCTGAGTGTTTCCAATATAACTGATAAATGGTCCTTGTTCTTTATTCTATATATTTTTTGTCGACGGTATATCCGGTCTCCCAATTCTGATTCTAATTTTGTAAACACTACTAGTTCACTTTTCATTTGGGGTAGGATTTTACGTGGGACGTTGAATCATTGAACCTATTGGGCATGGATGGGCTGCAAACTTCTCAGTTCAAAATTGCATTCTTGTCTTTCAATGAAATGATTGGTTCCATAACTGCCCGACTTAACTCAACCCGCCATTTCCAAGCCAGTCGGTGGCAGTCTGAACGCGTTTTCCCTATTGCCCTTGCCACGGTCTCACCAACCCGCTTCACTTTTATCCTAACTTCAGTTTAATAATCTCTATATATTTACGACTGATATTGTACACTGTTAATATCTAAATTCCAAATACAAAATTTAAAAAAATTCCTCAATGTCATTAGTATATTGGAAGATTACAGGTCTGAAGTTTTTATTGGTTTTATTTTTGTTTCAGACAAACATTTTTATAAAAAAAACTTAAAGATTTTCTGAAGTATTTTGGGGTGTTTAAAGGCTGATATTTTGGGACATTTTTAGCTATTTACATGGACTGACAAGCTTGAATATTTCTACCCACCTGACCATGCAGTTTGGATGCAAGAAGAGCGGCGAAACTTTTCTTGGTTGCCACAACCTGATCGTCTTCTTTTGGGTGGTAAACTCTCAGAATTTCTCCACGCGGTGTTATGTCAAAAGAAAACCTACAAACATACACATTTTAGAAAAGAAGTGCGGAAAACTGATATTTCAGTTAATTTTCAAAGTTCAAAGGGCCATTACTCCCATAAAAATTTGCAGACCAGCACGAAACTTTAACTTGATCTGTAACTCATTATCACCCCTAGTAAGGTGAATTCACGGCGATCAGGAAAGTCCAGTGAAGGATTCACGTAATGGTGTATTTGGTGGGTTAAATTCGTCCCTTTTTCGATCAATATTGTTTACAAAACACACATACAATGCACACCTGAGCATTGTTTATAAACATAAACCTATGTATTATATAATTTACATTTTTATATTGATTTCAATAAAATGTGAAAGTTTGGTTAATCTATGAATAATGGTTTAAAAGTTATGACTAAAAAGGTTATACATTTTATAACTCTAAATTAAAAGTAAACAACACATTTCAAACTTATGATAAAGCATGCAATGTGTACCCACGTTCTTTTTTAATCGTTTTCAATTAAAACATGCAACGAGAGTACTGCCAACTGTTTAAGAAAATCAAATTAGTAATTACATCAAACCTGTAATTTGTCTCACCATTTTAGAGGATTCAGTTTTGTTCAGTTATAGACTTCTGTTTTGGTAAATTGTGGATACTGTTTTGTCGGGTTATATCATACATTTTTATGGTTATTTACATAAGATTGCGTAATTATAAGTAGCATAGTTGACCAATTTTACTGTAACTCATTTCGTGTTATCCAGGAACTAACAGAATTCGTTAATTCGGATATCATGCATGCTTACATTCCAAATTTTGTACTTGTTATATGCTTACAACCTTTTTGGTAAAATTTGCATTAATAAAGATATAATAGATTAATTTCTTCATTCATATGTAGCAGACTTCTTACAATCACTTCTAGACAAAAAAGGATCGTAGACTAGCTCTCTCTTTTAACTTCACTTTCCGTTACATTGATGATGTCCTTTCACTAAACGATTCTTAATGCTCATTTATCGTCAGAAATTTGAGATAAAGGACACAACGGATTCTAAAAAGTGTGCTTCATATTAAGATCTAAATCTCAAAATAAACTCCAATGGAAAACTTTTAACAAAACTCTTTAAAAACGTGATGATTTCAATAAATATTCAAATCGTCAACTTTTATACTCCTTGTGTAGCAAAATTCCATTTACTCCAGCAAATGGAGTTTAAGTTCCACAATTGATTCATTACTCGAGAGCTTGCGGTAATATTACATCGATTTCCTTGGCAGAGCGTCACACATATGAGACAAAAAGTGCTAACACAGGGTTATGTTGCTCCTTGATTGCTGTCTTGACTCAAGAAATTTACGGAAGACATCATGAGTTCAAAAACAAATATGGGATTTCTCTCTTTCAGATGAGTACAGATGTTGGTTTGTCATAGGGTTTTGTTTAATCTTCCTTTACCGGAATCGACACGCTGAATTTGAAATTGGCAGTGCGACGAATGTTAAATAGCATGCATACAGGAACTGCTTACTTTTCCGGAGCGCACGAGTTCACTTTCGTTCGACTTGAGTTTGCGTCGTTGATAAATATTTTATGTTTTGTGTTTCTTCGTGCTGTTCACGTTCATGTTTTCTGATTTTGTCGTTGCCCTTTTTGACTTTTAACACTCGAATGTCCTACTTGATTTTTGTCAAAATACTTGGAGTTTTTGCAAATACTTATAAGTAAGAATTAAAGAATTAAAGTTAAAGTGTAAATGATTATTAATTATGATCAATATGATTTGCAAGTAATTAGGTTCATATATTTATTATTGTAATCAGTATTGATTGATTGATTGAATAGCATATATTCTATCTTTGATATTTTAGTTACATAGAATATATATTGAGACTTTGATAGAATGAAATGTATGTTTTATCTATATATTATATTTATATTTCTTATTGTTACAGGGTTTTTCCCACTATGATGAATAAAGTTATTGAACCCTAGCTGGTTGGTTTATTTATGGTAGCCCCTAGGACCAACTACAACATTTGGTTTTGATTTGGTAGCCCCTAGGACCAACTACAACATTAATATGACCCTAAAATATCTTAAAATGCTCCTAAAACGTATCTTAATTTAATGTTTGAATCAAATGGAATTAAATGCCTCATATCAGATTTTTCTAGATCTGGAAGGGGGTGCATCTACATGCAGTCTCATTTTTGAAACGAACCTGCATTACCAATAACTGTGAATTGGTTGCCCTTATATTCCTGCAAACAGACACATTTCATTTCGTTACAGTATTTACTATTTTCGAATTGCAAAACCTCCGTGCGGGTCCAGGGTGGCAAATAGACCCGTAGCAGCGCTTTAGCTTATCGGTAAACGTCCACTTAAAATCGCTCAGAAACCCTTCGTCGCGTCAGGCCGCTTTGCCCAAATAGCGACTGGGATGTGTGCCCAAAGTGGTTGAATGGTGCGCCATTCATAATGAATGCCGGGGTCGTCAGGCTATAATGCGGATAACCTGACCGCAAACCATAGTGGTGCACCGTGTTGGAAAAAAATAACCCAGCTGCAGAAGGATCCCCATGTAGGAGGCTTAATTGTCCGTCCAGGATACCCATAAATCCTTTTTCCAACGGCAGTCAAAAACTATCCTCGCTGATTGGCCTGATGTCCCCATTGTCTAATTCATCATCATTCCATGTTCATTGTATCACCCTTTTTATGTACATCTCCCGAGAGTTCGGAGTAAAGGCAAAACTTACTAACTTACTAACGAATTAAAAAAAAAAAAGGATGGGGGATTTATTCATAGATAAATGAGTTGGTGCTTCCGTAATTTGAGACCCATGCTTGATATCTGAGGTGCACTTTTTCGGGAGAGGGGTTTGGCCTGCGTGGCAGGGCGGGCAATAAGTGTTACTTTGCAAGCGGCGGTGGCTACGACGGCGTCGGCGTTTAATGCTATCAATTTTTCAGTGTTTGAGTTATATGAGCACCTTATGTTGACGAAAGTTGGTATGCATATGCCCCAGTAAAGTAGCTTTGGTTTTGTTTTAAAATTTAATAGAAGTTCTTGCACAAGATCGGGTTTACTTGAAACACATTTATCCTCAAAACAAAGAAAGATTCTTTCTGTCCGTTCGACTAGTTGACCGGGACATTTAGGACCGTCCATAAACTACAAAAGCGCTTATGAAACATTTTTTTAAAAAAACTTACAAAACCTTAAGGTTTCCAGAAATTTGTATCTCATTTCTCGTCAGGGGTAGCAAAATTTATTTTCTGGAACTTTGCTGTAATTTCTATTTCAGATGGATATGAGTAAGAGAAAACTCAAAAGAGATGAGAAATGTATCAAAAATCATTTTGCATTCGCTTGTAAGACAATAAATTTTAAGATGAAATGGAAGAATTTCTAAAAATTTCTATAACCGTTGGTATAGGGAAAATAAACTCTTAATGATCTTTTTCGCTTTCGAACATATCTAGAAATTCAACCAAATATGCAAAGCCTTGGTTAATGTACATATTGATTCTATTATTTTCGCTAATAATAAGCATTTTATGTTTAACACAAACCTTTGATTGGTCTTGTCTTATTCAATTTTGTCTCACTATATTTTGTCACTAATGAGTCTTTTAACAATATTTTAGTTTCTTAATGTGGATATTTAACTTAACATTTTAAGTATGACTATGATTATCTTAAGTTTTACAGCATTTGCCCACAGATATTTAAATGTTTTTTTAAACCGATACTGAACCGAACTCCGTACATTACCAGAACAGAATCCTCTTATTACCAGAACATTATCCGCCAATTTTTACATCTATTTTTTTAAGGTATACTAATTTTTTTCAATACAAATTTTCAACTTGTCTCTAGTACGTATAATAGTCTTGCTTTGATGAAAAATATAGACACTTTATGCAAACAAAAACACAACTATCTGATGTTATAGTTTTCGTCATGAACATAATTCAACCTTGACGTTTTTCGTGAACTGTAACTTTATTTCAATACAGATTTGTATATATGCTTTTACGACTTTTTTGTTTTTGGTGGTAAAATTAAAGAGACGGGGTTAAATTGATCATTTACCTTTCGAAAGACATTAATTTTGCAACAAAACAAAGTTGTTTACTTTTTTATTTAACCCGACAAAACTGAATCGTCTTACCAAATACAACTTTACGTGAATCCTTCACTGGACTTTCCTGATCGTCGTGAATCCACCTTACTAGGGGTGATTATAGTAAACTTACAAACAAAAAATCATCTCATTATCTAAAAGCGTTTAGAAGAAAAGTACGGAACTGAAATTATAGTGAATCGACACGAAACTTTAAATTGATTTGTAATTCATCATGGTAAACTCAGATACCAAAAACTAGTTCATTATCTTAAAGCGTTTAGAAAAAAAAAAGTGCGGAAAACTGAGGCGTGACAGACAGACAGACAGAGCGCAAACCTTAAGCCCCCTTCGGCTTTCGCCGGCACGAGACTAAAACACAGATAGATAAAAACCCGGAATGTAGCAAAACACAGAAAGAGCTTCTAATATTTTCCCCGTCCACTTCGTTAGATACGTGTTTATTGAAGTTTTAACACGTCTTTTTTCCTGAGAAATCCAGGCTCTTAACGTCGGCCCGCGTTTATAACTTGATGGGCTAGCGATACACACGCCAGACTTCTAACAATAGAGTTCGTGTGGATTCGTCAGTGGTGTACTGTTTATGGGGAGAGCAGAGTTCGATAAGAGTGTATTTAGTACTCTCAAAGGCCACACTCGTAAACTGCAAACTATAGTAAGAGGGATCCACATAATTAGCATCAAGCTTGTTTCCTAATCCAGGTTTGAAATAGAAACGACAAGTAAATACGAGGGACACATATTATACAACATTTACTCTTGCTATTCACGTTTACATGTATGTTAGAGTTTTCCGGCTTTCATTATGCTAACTTTACTATTCTTGCTTTTATATCTGATTGTCCTGATATATCGACTCGCGTTTAAAGTTTGATGATTTTTTTTTTATTTATTCAATCTTTTATCTTTTGTTGAAAAGATAAGATCCATGTATTATCTAAATCATTATTTAAATCATTGTTACATATAGAGTGGGTGGATAGCCAGCTTCCCGGTTCTTGGTTCTCTCCTTTACCCCCCCCCCCCCTTCCTTAAATCCTCCACTCCTCTCTCTACCGTTAGCACCCCCTCTGCTTATTAAACCTTAGTTAGGGACCGACCATAAGGGGGGAGGCTGGTTTTTTTTCATAATTTTTTTCTGAAAATTATTTTTGATGAAAAAAAAAATTCTGGCAGCAGAGGGATATATAAAATATGAAATAATGCTAATAATGAGAAGAGGAAATTTCTGTGGCGACGCCTTCGAAAAATACATATTTTTTCCTGGAAAAAATTCTAATCAAAACAATAAAACCCCAAACCCTCCTACAAGTTATTATAAATGGTCCGTCCCTTACAAATCGAAACTTTAAGCTTATTTTTATGGCATTTTGAAATAATCTATTCTTACCAGTTAGACAAATCCAAATCATGTCCAGGTGTACCTAAAAACGAAAAGAACTCGATTTTTATTTTTATTAGAATCAAACTCAATTTTCTTATAATATTAGGTACCTGAAAAACCATGCTGATGTCAATGCTGGAAATTTGACAAGTTATACATATTTTATTAAATATGACAAACAATTGATAAATTTTCTTACCAAAAACCAATGCATACTTTTCGATATGTTTTCAAATAAAGAATTTATACGCAATGGTTCGTCCTTAGGATAGATGCAAAAGGAACCTTTGTCCAGGGTGGCCATATATAGGCACACAGTAGCACCAAGCTTGTTAGTAAAACCCTACTAAAAAGCGTACAGTACCCTGGTGACGAGTCGGGCCGCTCAGATTATTTATGTGCAGAGCGATTGGGATGTGAGTGTCTCATGTGATTGAATGGGATATCTCTGTCACCCTGCATGCTTGGCTCATAAAGCCGTAATTCTGAATACCTCACCGTGTGTGTGTGTGTGGGGGGGGTGGTGTCAAGTTCAAAATAGTAAACAAAATTACCTGATCTTACCCGTACCTTCTACTAATGGTAGATTAAAATCGTTTCCCGTATTGGCCTGGTGTACCCATCCCACTTTATCATCATTTCTTGTTCATTTTATCACCCCTTTCATGTTCATTCTATCAACTTTTTTATGTGCGTCTTCCTCAAAAAATCAAAATCGCACTTTTGGGGAGTAGAGCAATAACTGATTACCTTTAGAAAACCTTTTTTTCTGGATTGTTTTGGAACCCATAATCGTTTATATAGGTTTCAGATGTAAAAAATAAAAATAGACATGGAATTACAAACGTTTCCATATTTCGTGACAACCATTTTTGCCATATATGATTTAAATCTGACGGTGAAAACTTTGATTTCCTAGTTTTACCTTGACTTCAACAATTTCTATTTCAACAAACGGACCAAATACTTAAAGATGAATTTAGTATAGTGCAAAACAAAATTACGGAAAAAATTGCTTTTGAACATCAAAATAACATTAGGAAATTTAGATAACCCCTTTAAACAATTTCCCAAAAAATTAAGGTTGTCTGTGCGGGGTTTTCGACCTACCCTATTCTTTCTGTTGTCTGATCCAGCTCAATTAATTGTTTTTTGTTTTTGTTTCTTTTTTGTTTTTTTTTTTGTTTTTTTTTGGGGGGGGGGGGGGGGTCGGCAGATATTTTTTCGCACTATTTAAGTCAAGAATTCCTCTTCCATACGGATCTATATAAAATAATTAAAAAACAAGATTTTGCCCACCTTCCTATCCTATTGTTTAGCAATATACCCTAAACATGCATATATTTTTCTTGGCCTTGGTTACATTTTACTTTTCTGATATATTTATCTCTTTATTACATAAATATACGGTGGAAAAATAGTTTTTCAGATAACATCATCTATATGTTTTAGAGATGTGTAGACACTAGTATTATAAAGAGTATCTCAATGATATCACACAGGTTAACTAATAGGTGCAGAACATATTAAAATTTAAACAGAAAAAGCAAATAGAAATGGCACATTTTATGCAAATTATAAAAAAAAACGCCACTTGAAGTCTTTACAGCCACTTTGGTCATAAAAAAGATTATCAACTTCAAATAATATGAATTTCATGTGGTACATTTCAAGTATAGCATTCATATTTTATCTCCAATTAATGATTTGCAAATTTTGGGCATATCCCCTTTCTTGTTCCTACCCCTCTTACAAGGCGAGTGCTCCACTTAACTTGTATTTTTTCTTACCAAACCATGCTCGTATTCTGAACTTACCCGGCGAGTGCTCCGCTGAGAATGTAAAAGCGTACACCTTTAGAAGTATTTCCTGATATCCATTTCCTTCTTCAATGTTGGTGTAACTGATCTGTAAAGAAAGTTTTTAAAGTTTATTTATTTAAGAGTTATTTATTTATAGTCAATTAAATGAATATAAAGTTTAAAGCTTAATATACAAAACTAGATTCTGAAAGTATTTAGTCCTTACAGTATATATGACAAGTTCGTGATAAAATTTTGAAATGATATTTTCTTGTGTAGGTCTACTTAATGTTGTAAGTCCATTGAATTTGTTAATTCTCCAAAGTTTTATGATCACTTCGTTCATCGATTGTGGAGTCAAAAGTGTTTCGAAATAGTGGCATTAGCATAGCAAGGCGACACAACTACTATAAATAAGTGACAATTTAAAGAAAACAGTCACCGGTGACTCGAATTCGTGACATATCCTACAAATCCAAAAAGTACAATACCTTAGCATCCACTCTGAATTTTCCTAAATCTTTCACATCCGAATCCGACTGGAAGTTGTACTGATATTCATAAAAAGGCTTGAACTTTATAAAGTTGGAATCAACCGGCCTACATGCCAAGAATAGGCACACAAACCACGAAATCCATGTCGTTTTGGACCCTAACAGGCCCATCTTTTGTCTCTGAAGATTCTATTAAGATGCAAACATTTTAATTATCCAAAGTATGTTTAAAGGTACAACTTTTAAAACCTTTTGAGCGGCCGACCAGGAAGAGAAGCTTATATACCCCAGCAGTAATCAGCTATCGATTATATTCCTTATCAGTCTCCATTGGTCAACTATTCGTTAAAAAGTATACAATAAATGATTTTGGAACTTAAAGATAGAAAGTAAGGCTAGACAAATGTGTTTCTCTGTTCCGAATATAATTGTTACAATATTAAACTATGATGAAAAAATTCACAATTGAATCCAAAGCTGTAATTAAACCACTGACAAACACAGTTTCGGGGTATTTAGGAATCACCCTGTTTGTCCGTCTTTCCACATATCTCGTAAGCACAACTCCTCCTATACCACTTGAAGTAATTTGACGAAAGTTTAGATAAAATTTTTAAGATGTGCATAAAGAAATTTATTGCTCTCGGATTTCAAAGGAGATAACTGGAATTTTTGGCAATGAAGATTTCAATATCTTTTTTTAGCTCGTTCATCATTTTAGGTGCATGGTACATAATATGTGTTTTCAAGGTAAAAAGGAAATGATATTACTGAAAACTACGTTAAAATAATAGTATAAGCACGATGAACACACTTTAGGATATAATGAAATACAGGAATATTGATAATTGTGCATAGAAATAAACTGTTAAGGAGCAACCGTTTCATTGTCCGGGAAGAAGGCGTATGGATATTTTTTTGTATTGCCCTTTTTCGCGATTGTTTCTGTTCTGTCCTTTTTTAAAACCCTGTAATGGATTTAGCACAAATTGTGTATTCTGTTTTTAGCTCACCTGACTCGAATGGTCATTTGAGCTATTGTCATCGTTAGGCGTCCGTCGTCCGTCGTTAACTTTTCTTCAAAGATCCTTTTCTCTGAAGCCACGAAAGGGATTGCTTTGAAACTTTGTACAATTGATCTTTAGGATGTCCTCTACCAAGTTTGTGAAATTTGTGCACGCCGACCAACCAACATGGCCGCCGTTACAAATATAGAACGGGGGGGTCAGACCATAGTTTTGAGCTTATAACTCAAAAAGTATTAGATATAGAGAAAATCCGAAGCAACCCATCTTATTCAGCATCAAAAGCTCTACAAAACTCTTCATTGAGTCAAAGTTGTGGGACGACTCCTTTTAGGAGTTATATCCCCTTAATCGTCAAAATTGACCATTTTCACAGTTTTTGGACTTTATTTTGAAAACTGTAAGTGCTAGAGGAAAAGTTAGCATTGCAAAATTGTTCAGCTTATTTAGATCTACAAAAATAATTGCAGGGTCAAAATTGTCAGATCAACCGTTTAAGAGTTACCCCCCTTTAACTGATTTTTCTATCAATTTTAACTGATTTTTAAAAATCTTCTTCTCTGAAACCACTGATGGGATTGCTATAAAACTTTGTGCATTTGATCTTTAGGATGTCCTCTACCAAGTTTGTGAAATTTGTGCACGCCGACCAACCAACATGGCCGCCGTTACAAATATAGAACGGGGGGGTCAGACCATAGTTTTGAGCTTATAACTCAAAAAGTATTAGATATAGAGAAAATCCGAAGCAACCCATCTTATTCAGCATCAAAAGCTCTACAAAACTCTTCATTGAGTCAAAGTTGTGGGACGACTCCTTTTAGGAGTTATATCCCCTTAATCGTCAAAATTGACCATTTTCACAGTTTTTGGACTTTATTTTGAAAACTGTAAGTGCTAGAGGAAAAGTTAGCATTGCAAAATTGTTCAGCTTATTTAGATCTACAAAAATAATTGCAGGGTCAAAATTGTCAGATCAACCGTTTAAGAGTTACCCCCCTTTAACTGATTTTTCTATCAATTTTAACTGATTTTTAAAAATCTTCTTCTCTGAAACCACTGATGGGATTGCTATAAAACTTTGTGCATTTGATCTTTAGGATGTCCTCTACCAAGTTTGTGAAATTTGTGAACGTTGACCAACCAACATGGCTGCCGTTACTGAAAATAGAACAGGGGGGGGGGTCAGACCATAGTTTTTAGCTTATAGCTCAAAAGGTATAAGAGATAGAGAAAATCCGAAGCAACCTGCTTTCTTCAGCATCAAATGCTGTTCGAAACTCTCCATTGTGTCAAAGTTGTAGGACGACTCTTTATAGGAGTTATTTCCCTTCAATCGTCAAAAATTGACCATTTTTATGGTTTTTTGACTTTATCTTAAAAGCCATAAGAGCTAGAGGAATAGTTAGCTTGCAAAATTGTTCAGCTCATTAAGATCTACAAAAATAATTTCAGGGTCAAAATTGTCAGATCATCCTTTTAAGAGTTATCCCCCTAAAAGTGTTTTCAATCAATTCCAACTTGTTTTTTTTTCAAATGGAAAGCTTTGTAACTTTGTATTCTTGAACTTAAAAGTGTTTTTATCCTAACTAGTTTCTTTAATGTTACTACCAAGTACATTTAGACCATGTTGCACACTAGGTAAGAGACTTTAGCACAAGAGATCAGGTGAGCGATTCGGGCTCCTGGGAGCTTCTAGTTTTATACTACCTTTTATGTCGCAGCGACGAAAGTAAAGGGGCATATAGTGTTCGTGCCCATTCAATCTTTCCAAATCAGGTTGATCAACAGGTTTAAGTTCCTTTTCCATGTTGCAAGGTGGGGTACTATCTCGTCCTTTTGGCATTCATGTTTTTTGTAGACATCCATAGCCCCGTCATAAAAAGCTCAGAATAACCTTAAGAGTACACTTGCCGTTTTGCAGGGATTAATATATCATAAGAGAGGATATGGTTCACGCGTTGATAGCCCCATTATTGAAGAGCAATGCATTGGATTGTATGGAACGCCATAGCTGCCTTATGATGATGTGTTTCATTATGTGATGATACTTCTTCATTATGTGATGATACTTTGTCATTATGTGATGGTACTTTGTCATTATGTGATGGTACTTTGTCATTATGTGATGATACTTCTTCATTATGTGGTGATACTTTGTCATTATGTGATGATACTTTGTCATTATGTGATGGTACTTCTTCATTATGTGATGATACTTTGTCATTATGTGATGGTACTTTGTCATTATGTGATGGTACTTTGTCATTATGTGATGATACTTCTTCATTATGTGGTGATACTTTGTCATTATGTGATGATACTTTGTCTTTATGAGATCAAAGTTTATTATTATGAACAGCGCTTAAAAAAATATTCTTTTCTTATGACAAATATTTTGTTCGACACATAGTTTTTCTGTGTATCCCCCCCAAATAGTTTCCTGATGGTTTATTCTCGAATTTCAAATCCATAACCGATACATAATTTATTAAATATTTAAACTTTGTAAACAACATTTTTCTTCTTTAACGGCTTGCTCCACAAGTGGTAAGCTTAGTCTGTATATTGCGTGTGATAAGATTTTTATTGTCTCCCTTAATATTTTTGATTATTTAATATTCCGATATTGTATCAAGCGGATTTACAAAACTTTACATATACTATTTAAAAACATATTTTGATAATGACTTATTAGAGTTATAGATTATCAATTTACACATTTAAAGTTTATTTTGCTATTTTAATCACGCAAATACACCTTCATAATTTCATATAAAGTTTTGAGGTTGGCTCAATGACGTTCAATTGTAATGCAATACACATCCAATCACCTAGGAATGCGATATATATTTTTAAAAGGTTTAATGAACTATAACAAATCGCACCTGTTCTGTGTTACGAAAGAGCTATTTAAACATACAAATTTTACTATATTTTTTCTGTGATATTGTTATACTATATTGATTGATTGTTACTTCTATATTTGATACTTGATTTGTTGTAAATTTCAGAGCCATGTAATATTTGGTAATAAAACGATTGAAGCCTACGCAGAGTTTCTTTACCCCCAGAAACAGCCCCTGCAACATTAATATATAATAAATTATATATTGGTTATTGATTTGAAATTCGAGAAAGCGACCTTTTGGAAACGATTTTTTTTTTTTGGGGGGGGGGGGATACACAGAAAAACTACCTGTCGAACAAAATAAGAAATGACTATTTTTTTTCAGCGCTGTTCATAATAATAAACTTTGATCTCATAAAGACAAAGTATCATCACATAATGACAAAGTATCATCACATAATGAAGAAGTACCATCACATAATGACAAAGTATCATCACATAATGAAGAAGTACCATCACATAATGACAAAGTATCATCACATAATGAAGAAGTACCATCACATAATGACAAAGTATCATCACATAATGACAAAGTACCATCACATAATGACAAAGTACCATCACATAATGACAAAGTACCATCACATAATGACAAAGTATCATCACATAATGAAACTCATCATCATAAGGCAGCTATGGCGTTCCATAGGATTGGGTGAAAAGTGTACTTTTGTTATATATAAGTACTCTTTGTAGTCAGCAATATTTGTACATTGCCATTAAATAAATATAATAATTCATAGACGATGAGTGCATATAATACTTTCAAGAAGTTTAAAGTCATCAAATTTTTAGCCTTTGTTCGTTAGATAGGAAATATGCGTTTTAATAAAGTAACAAATTCTGAGCAGGAAATTTAAAATGGACAGTTACGAATATAATATCTTGTATATATGGAAGAAATCACGTTAAATCTTTTACTTTCTATTCTAATTAACTTGTCACTTGACAACAAAGAAATGTGAAGAGTGAAGAGGATGCCTTGGTGCAGGCATAGACCCGTTTATATTTTATGTCTTCTGATGTAGTAATCTATGATGCAGTTTCATAAAACTTAATGACACATTTTCAAAAAGCTAAAGCTGATCTATCGTAATGCCTGCTCTTATATGGTTTCTTCTGTAGTTCTAAACATTTATTAGCTGGTTCAATCCCTCTCCAGGTTTCAACGTTATAATCATGTTCGTGTTATATCGCTTTCGCTTGATAAAGCATATTTTTAGAACTATGCATTTTATGGGGTCTTTAGTTCTCTTTTCTTCCAGATCGACCCAAAGCCAATAACCAGATATATTTTCAGTGTGACCTTACAAGGCAATGCCTCGGTTGATAAGTCAACAGACAAGGACCAATTATACTAGATATAACCCCCCTATTGACATATATTGATAAAACTTTGATGTATTTATGTTTTGTTTGTTTGAAGTAGACTGTTTTCAACTTTCGATTTATTAACGAATGATTTTACGTAGGCAAAGTAAACTTTGATAAATCATAAATTAAGACAAGAGTATTTTGTGTCAAACACCCATCTAATCAACTTTCAGTTATATCTTTCAAGTCTTCACGGGGTTATCAAAAAGGACCTTATACATTTTTCGTAATAGACCTTCTTTGTTCAAGAGGAGATGTAAAGTTTTTTGATCATTTTAAAAAAGAACAAAGTGGTTTTAGTTTACAACTCTGTGTCTCGGCTATAGGGGATTTATCCCTCCCTGGAGGGTAAAGCTTCCTAGTCAATAAAAATTAACCAATAAATCAAAAAAAGTTTACAAAGGAGCAAAGACACAATGCCATATTTTGTGAAAATATTCTCTAAAATCCAACTTGTAATCAATAGTTAATCAATCGGTACTCATACACGGCATATTAGAACAATATTCAAAACTGTACCAGAGCCAAAGACAAAAAAATTGCCGTATTTTTTTTAACAGGAAGAAGGTGAGCGACAGACTTGAAATATAACCTAACAGACCAGATGTTCATGCTGCAGAGGCTGAGATAAGATTTATTTTTTAATTTTATATTACATATGGCGGCATTCTTGAACATGGCCACCGTTTTGAATTTTTCAGGTTGGGTCCATAGCTAATATTGTTTAGTATGCTTTTTCTACAAATACGCCAAATTTCATGCTTTTACCATATTTTGAGCAATTTTGCCAAAAACCTGCACAAATCGACTGGACTATAGTTGCCGTGAGAAAACTATAACAGAAATATTGACCCGCCCGTCTGCCGACCATTCGGCCGCCTGTCCGACATTCACAAATTGACAACTACAAATGTATAGGGTATCCGGACAATAATTAAATTCAAACATTTATTCTATGAAATTAGCGAAAGAGCTATGTGCTCCCAAGAACAACCACCATACAGCCAAAAGCTAAAAGATTAACAAGGGGTTGCACTAAGTCGTGCTAAGCATACCCCCACTTGGCCACTCAGAAAACAGGAAGTAAATGACCAATTGACCTGGAAAGGGGAAGCACAATACAACTCATCATGCTAAAGTTGTATACCAAATTTGAAATCAATCCCTTCTCTAGAAGCCGAGAAATCTGTTACGAAAAATTGTCTATTTTTGACCCATAAAAAGTCTAAGTCAGCTCAGAAAACAAGAAGTAGATGATGGACTGACCTGGAAAGGGGAGGCACGGTATAACTCATCATGCTGAAGCTGTGTACCAAATTTGAAACCAATCTATCCAGTAGAAGCCGAGAAATCTGTTACGAAAAATTTCACATTTCAATTTTTTTTCCCCTAAAAAAGTCTAAGTCGGCTTGGAAAACAGGAATTAGATGATGGACTGACCTGGAAAGGGTAGGCATAGTATAACTCATCATGCTGAAGCTGTGTACCAAATTTGAAACCAATCCATCCAGTAGAAGCAGAGAAATTGAACCGGACGGACAGACGGACAGACGGACGGACGGACAAGGTGATTGCAATATAGCCCCCTCTCTTACGAGTGGGGGTATAAAAACAACATTAGAAGAAAGTTTTAATTGGTTGTCACCTTATATATACTTTTATTTGAACAATCTTCATGATTTTCAGTCCTTAAATATATTTCCATATTTAAAATGTGATTTTAGATAAAGTTTAAGTACTTCAAGCCCGGGAAACTCATCGGATTTACTTGATTACGAAAATTCTCTGTGTTATATGTACGATATGCTGAAGAAAAAAAATATATGAATTTTGAAAAAAAAATATGTTGCATATTTCGCTTATTTTACACTTTATGTTTCTTTTGAATTTATTTTACATGGAGTTACATTCCTTCTTTTTTTCTAATTAAACCTTTACCTTGCGATTTTAAAGTTTGGTTGACACTTGCGAGTTTCCCAGGCATGTACTTGTAATTTTCTATTTTTGTTACGTAATAATCACTGCAGCTTAAGTATGTTAAGTTTGAAATAAGCGGCGAACACTGAGGTGAACTACTGCATTTTTCCTTTTGCACTCGTTCCATGTGGCGATAAAATTGTTTTATTGCTTAAAAATTTCTTTGCCCCCAAGCAGAGCGAATTAGACTAACAAAATAAGCGTGATAAAATGAGCATGAAATGACAATGAAGTAAGGAAAATAGGAACACAAGGCCCTATCTGTGTCCCTGTTTATCACTGACATAATAAGCGTGATAAAATAAACATGAAATGACGATAAAGTAAGGAAAATTGGGAAACAAGGCCAATCGGGTATGGGAGTTTCGACTGCCACTGGAAAAAAGAGGCACGGGTTGGATCGAAAAATCTTTAGCCTTCTGCAAGGGACCCTACGGGTTCTACTCTTACCGAGACCTGCAGCAGGTTTTTTTTCCAACAACAGTTTGTCACTATGGATAGCGGTCGGGTTTTCCGCATTATAACCTGACGAATACATCATGCAAGATGACAGGGCTACACCATACAACCAACCGGGCCGCACATTCCAGTCGCTCTACTGGGCAAAGTAGTCTGAACAGACGTCAGGTCTCTTAGTGCACTTTTACCAAAAAGCTAAGCGCTAATGGGAAATATTTGGGCGTGAAAATCTATAAAAATATCAATAAAATTCAGTTTAAGACTAACCCAGTACAAATGTATGATAGAAAGTATAAATTCTAGATATGATATCGAATTTTAACTGGCTTTATATTACGATTTAATATGAAATAGCATAAAGAAAAGACATGGGGGCCTTACAGTTCACTAAGAACGAAAATGATGGGGTTTCAAGATCACTTTGATAGAAAATCTACAAGAAAATGATTAAATTTTAGGAAGAAAGGGGGTTCCAACCCCAGCCAACCATCTGTACCCGCCACTGGACATGCTTTATAGTTTAAAACTTACAATTCATGACATTGACACCATAAAATGACCGAAAAAAAATGAAATACAGGTCAACCATATAGAAATGTATGCATACTGGTGTCTTATCTTTCAAGGTAAGACGGTTTATTGTCATATGTGGTTACTAGATTTTCTGACAGCAATGGCGGTATTACTATGGCTGATTTCTTTGCAGTGTCTTATTGCAGCAACCTCAGGTATACGATAAGTATTTAAGCCTACTACAGGCGATCGTACAATGTAGACCTTACTCTTAAGAGTAAGCGGGACTTGTAACGGGGTCCTTAACGTGAGAGAAACCTGACATATTTCTTCCGACACAGTGCATCATCATGGTTTGCAGTCAGTTTTTCCAAATTATAGCCTGACATTAAGGCATGCAAGATGACAGGGCGCCATCCCATTCAACCCCCCGTGGCATATATCCTGCAAAACGGCCTGACATCAGGTTTTGTAAGCTCCTTTTAAGTGATTTACCGAATTACAACAAATTATCAACATCTTAGTGCAAACCTTTAAACTGAACACTAGAAAAGCGATAGGTTTGTTTCAACAAGTTAAAACTTCATTTACCACTCCAAACCATGTTTTAATTCTAATAGCGAGCATAGCTCGCAAGCGGGCACGAAGTGCCCGCTCGAGCGGAGAGCTCTACGGTATTTGTTTCCGCGAGAAATTTGCTAATGCTGATTTAGATTTTTTATGGTCCGGAAAGGGTTATTATTTTTACAGGACCGGAGTGAATGTGAAAATAATTTATGAGAAAAGAAATAATGCTTAAAAAAAATAATAAATTGCGCTTTTTACAAGAAAATAATATTCTTAAAATAATAAATACACATAAGCTGCTCGTTTCGTCTTGGTTATATGCACGTACGAAACTAACGTGTCTCGAAGCATAATCGCCCCATACCATCTCGCCCCAAAATAAGCAAATGGAAATATTGGAAATTAAATTATATACAAAAGAAAAGATAACAAATAAAACCGAACAAAACGTAGTCCCTTTTAGCTATGCTCGCATTTAGGCAATGCTTACTCCATATTATATTTATATAAGCTTACAAACAAAACTCATATAGGCATATTTGATATACTATAAATGTTCAAGGTTTGGCCTTAAATTTTTAGGTGGTTCTATCGTCGCCTTTAGTGTGGGGAGAAAATCTAACCTTCAATTGTCAAATGGTGAAGTCGTGACATTTGACAGGATGGTCACCAAAATTAATGCCGATTTTAGAGCTGACGGGAAATTCTATTGCAAAACCGACGGGTTGTACGCCTTTCACTTTTACGCTGTCACCACAAGTAACCAGCATTTATGGATAGAACTTTTCAAAAATACAGATTATGTTGCTTCCATATATGGAAGAACGCCTGGTGATTACGTGGACGCGGGAAATTCTGTCATACTAGAGCTGTCGCCTGGTGATGAGGTATATTTGAAGTCACGTGACGTTTCGTATTCTACCGAATTGTTTGGTGCTGTTGACCAAGTATATACCACTTTTACTGGAGTTCTTATATCATGTAAGTACATGTTTACAATCAAACTTTGAAGATCTAGATTTAGAAGGAAAAAGCCAAAGAATCAAAATGAGACTCAACTGCAATCACTGGAAGTATGAGCCACACATTTTTATAGAGTCACAAACATTATTTCTCGATAGTTTCCCTTTTTTGCGAGTGGTATAATGATGTGTTTTCTTATTAAAGATGTTGTGTCATGTACATTTATTTTATAGCAAGCATCGCAGATGCGAGCCCTACGGCATTGTGCATGTTTTGAGATGTGCCAGAAATATACTGACGATAAAACCGGAACAGGTTTACTTTTACGGAGTGAAAAAATTAATAGGCACGGAGCAAGTAAAACAATCAATCCCCTGGGCTTTTAAAAAATACATCATAATCTGTTATGCAAAAATAGAAAAAAAAATTCAAAAACAGTGATAAAACCCTCATTCATCCACTTGTTTATTTTTCCACACAGATTTTTATCTGAACACCATTCGGTCTTTTCCGCTGAAAAACGATTTTCCGGAAATTACCGAGCTAACTTTAGGCAACATCGACTCGTCCCATTGACTAGTCATACCAAATGCATGATACTGACCTAGTTTTCTTAAATGCTAAGTAAGATAAAGAAATACAAAAAATTACTGAATAAAACCTACTCATAATAATAATATCAATAAAAGGTTCTTACCTGAGGCTGAAAATGAAAGAAGAGTCCCATCATGTGGGGTTTCACTCACTCTCCTCAATCCTGCATGACATTTTTACTTCACCGTTTTTTTCCCGCCAGGTTTGTAAATGTACCTTCTGTTACCAATGCTTCAAATAAAACACCGATACTCAGAAAATCTCACAAAACCTAACAGAATCTGAATGTGCGGAAGAAGCGCGAAATACTCTGACAAAAAAATGACGTTTCGTAATCCATAAAGGGAGAATTTCGTCCCCGCTTAATGTCGTCCCAGAATGTTACAGGATTTATTATTTGCACAAATATTAAATTGAATTTTCAATAAGTAGTTGTTGATCCCAGATATTTTAAAAACAACTTTCTCAAGTGTATATGATTTGGGTTGGGTGGGGTCAGACTTTGCTACTACCTAATTCCTTTTTTAAATGTTCCCTCTTTACGTTACACTCAGCCGGTCGAGCACATGGATTTATTTTTAAAAGGTATATAGATTTTCGATGCTCGCTAAAAAGGCAGGGCCTTAATCATATTCTTAATATCTGTTATCATACGCCATTGCAGCGATTTACAGTGCAGGTGATGCGGCCTTCTCCAGCAGTCTGAGCAGTTCGACGTCTTTGGCATCAGGTCAAAGTGTCATATACGACAGGAACATATTCAACTCTCAAACCTTTGTCAATGGAACATTTACTGCTGGACAAAAGGGAATCTACGTGTTTCATTTCCATGCCCTAGCAACTAAAAATAATGTAAGTAGTGCTACTAGTATATTGAGATATAAAATTGAGGACCATTGAAAATTACCCTTTAATCACAAAATTTTGTAATGAATATCAAAGAATGAATGGTCCATTATGTGTACGCCACACACCCAACATAAAGCAATGATAATTTAAACAAGAGTTAACACTAAAATAAAAGTATGTCTCGCCTGCCGGCACCATCAGAAACGATAATTCTATCTTACTTCCACTAGATTTTGCAATTATAGAGATTTTCAGTTTCTCAGATCAAAAGGTGTTTATAGAACTTAAACATTTGCTAATATATGAAATAAAAATAATCAAAATAGCTCAACCATAAAATCAAGGTCAAGGCCAAAAGATGGGGATGCAACTGTGCTAGGCTACTACTGGGGCATATGCATACCAAGTTTCATCAACCTAGGACTTATAGTTCTTCAGATATGGAGGTGCTCGCAAAACCTTAACCTTGCAATTATATGTATTGAAAATTGTCAAAGTCACTCAACTGGAAAGCAAAGGTCAAGGTCAAAAGATTGGGATGCAACTGTGCTTAGCTACTACTAGGGCATATGCATACCAAGTTTTATCAACTTAGGCCCTATAGTTCTTGAGATATGGAGGTGCTCGCAAATCATTACCATTGCTATATATGTATTGAAAATTGTCAAAGTCACTCAACCGGAAAATCAAGGTCAAGGTCAAAAGATGGGGATGCACCTATGCTTAGCTACTACTAGGGCATATGCATACCAAGTTTTATCAACTTAGGCCCTATAGTTCTTGAGATATGGAGGTGTCCATAAACCAACGCCGCCGACGCCGCCGCCGGTAAAGTAACACCTATGTCCCGCTCTGCTTCGCAGGCGAGACAAAAATCACAATGGAAAACAGCCATCAGTCTTCAACATGACCATAGGTCGCTGCTTACCGTCTTGCATTGGCCCAAAAATTCAATACATAAGATTCCAATCATCAACGAAAAACCCAATACTGGACATAGAACAAAAAAATGCCAAAAAAATAAACCTGATAGATGACATGGACAAACAAAAGCTTTGACAAGGATTCCTGGCTTAAGACAGGTACACATAAAATGTGGCGGGGTTAAACTATTTTTTTAAATCAAAATTACGGTAAGAATTAGATAATGAAAAACGGTCTCTTTCCCCCTGTTAAAAATCTCCAAACATAAATGTTGACCAAAAAAAAGACAGGACCAATGGAAAAAATTATATGTAAAATATGCTCATTTATAGTTGGTTCTTTTAACAAAGTTTAAATGGAAGGCAATTACCAAGCAAAGAGAAAGACGTTTATAATTTACAATAGTAGCTTTAATGATGACGAATTCGAATTCTCAACATTTTTTTCTGAACAAAAGATGTAATATCCTATTCATTTCACATTTAATGTATATCAAAGTTAAAGTCTGTCTAGACTTTTTTTCAAAAGACAAAACATGGAGACCATGTAGACTGCATTTAAGTATTTAAATAACAATATGTATTATTTTGTCTTTTTGCGTTCAAAACATCAGTATTAACATAATGAAGTTCATTAATGAATTTTTTGGTTAGAAATTCTGTTTCTGGGTCGTAGTATGATCATTGGTCTACGCCATTGCTTGCAGAAAATGAATTTGTTAACGCCATTGCTTACAGAAAATAAATTTGTTTATTTTTCTTTTTTCAACCCAATATGAGATGTAGAATGATTGTTCAGGGATGTTTCAGATCTGATTAGAAAGGAGACAGCAGTCGTCAAGGAAGTTTTATACATAAAACCTCCAATTTCTTGTTTATTTTTCTCATTTTTCATCGGATATTGATATTTTATGTTTATAGTGATTGAAAAATGAGAAAAATAAACAAGAAATCGGAGGTTTTATGTGTAGAACTATCGTCAATGTAAACCAGTTGTCGCTGCTTGTAGAAAGGTTCAAAACAACTAAACTTGCAAGGCCGTAAATTACATAGAGGCAGAGGAGGCAGTGATAGGAGGCAACTGCCTCCTCAGTTTTCCAAAAAAAAAAGGAAAAAAAAACACTCACACCAAAGAGAGAAGAAGAAAGAGGGCTTCTTGTTGTCAATGTAATGTTTTGTTGTTTCATTTATTTTTCTTATTATAATTATTATTGGATAAGCCCTTTGGGAAGACTTTTATTTATAAGCTTTTTGACGTATCTTCCCTTGATCTAATCATTGATGTTGAATGTCGCTAAAATGCTAATTTACATATTTAATTAGACTCGCTGGTTAAAATCATTCAGATGATCTAGACTACGTTTTCGCACTAAGCACGTGTAATTTTGTTAGGTTATTACTTTAGTCAGTTCGAAACCAGCAAAGTTGATCAATTTGTACAAAGATGTCGTAAGTGCATTTACATGTAATTCTTAAACAAATATTGATGTCTATATTATAACATGTTGTGTAAAACATTTCATTGGTAAAACGAAAATAAAAACTGCATGTTTAAAAATTTCTACATGTACTTTGCTGTGGCGATTTCGAAATTTTGAAAAGTTAAATTGTCTTTATAAATCTTAATACTTTGAAATTAAATTGTAAATATTTTATTAAACATTCATGATATAGTGAAAGCAAAATCCATGTTTAACTTTTTTAATGCATGGAAATATTTCCAAACTATCAAATTCTGGTGCCAAACCGCAATATTAAGCCAAAACATTTCAAACACATTGTTTAAACTCATCACAATTAAAATCGTAGTTAATGAAAGAAAATATTTTTAATAGGTTTAAACGTCAGAAGACACAAGATTCCAATCAAAGTAGAATAGAAAATTTCTTTACAACCGCATCAGTTTCCCAACAAACACAAGAAGTAAGTCAGGCGGCGGCATCTTCATCATCAAATCCGGATTCTATTGTAAACAGTAGTTCTAAAGAGCTGTCAGTAGCATCATCGGAGAATGACCCAGCCCATTTTTCAAGTAGATGTCTTTTTGATGACGATCGTAAACATCTACTAAGCTCAAAAACTTCTCTGAATTCTTCTTTTCGGTTTCCAAAAAACAAACAGGATCGCCGATATAACAAGGTTTGGGATGATACATTTCCCTGGTTGAGATACTCAGAATCTGAAGATGGGGCATACTGTTCTGTCTGCCTCGCCTTCGAAGATGAGTCTGAGGACACTTATAATCCTGAATTTGTCCAAAAACCGTTCAGGGATTGGAAGAACGCGTTAGGTGATAAGCGAGGACGACTTAAACTTCATGCACAAAGTGAAAGACACCAAAAGTCATTGGAAAAGAGAGAAAAAATTTTGGCAGTGTCGAATCAGGAGAAAAAATCTGTTACTCAAACTTTAAGTAGGGCTTATGATGACAAAATAACAAGAAATCGGGAATCTTTGTTATCCATAATTGACATAGTTATTACTTTAGGTAAAAGATATATCGCTTTAAGGGGGAACTGGAATAAAGAAATATCGAAAGAAGACGGAAATTTTCGTTACTTTATAAACTGGAAGGCCCAATTTGATAGCGTTTTGAAAGATCATATTTGCAAAGAAAATCCTTATGGTAAATATTCATCCCCGTTAGCACAAAATGAGTTTATTGAATGTTGCGAAAAAGAAATAAGGGAAAAAATTATTGCTAGATGTACAGAATCTCCGTTTTTCAGCGTTATGGCCGATGAATGTGCCGATTGTTCTAATCAGGCACAACTGTCAATCTGTCTGAAGTATCTGTATTGGGACAGTGCTGAGAATACCTATCAAGTTACGGAAGATTTTTGCGGCTTTATAGAACTTAAAACGACCAATGCAGAAAATATATCGAATTCAATTCTATCAAGCTTACGTAAATGGGGGTTTGATCTGTCCAAGCTTAGAGGACAGGGTTATGATGGTTGCTCAACAATGTCTGGTGAGGTGTCAGGTGTTAAGACAAGAATAGCTGAGGAACTTCCTAATGCAAGGTTCTTTGTCCACTGTTGCTCCCACTGCTTGAATCTGGTTATTGTTAACAGTAAGTTGCCAAAGTGTCCCTATCATAAGAAATTTCATGTATATACTAGGTAAAATTAAGTGGTTCATTAATGGTTCGAGTAAAAGGAAAAATATTATGAAAGACATCTTGAACATTCCAGCTGAAAACAATCTTGAGTTTGACATGCTTTATGATGAAGAAGAGCAGATCTTTAGCCAAGAAAAATGTTGTCTGCCAGCCCTCTGCGAAACACGTTGGACATCACGCGTAGATACATTAACCTGGTTGCTTAAACATTATAGTAACATTCTTGACATTTTAGACAGCATTCAACAAAAAACAACCGGCATTCAGACGCAACGTCTTACAAAGCAACGTTGATGAATTTTGAGATTTTAATCGTTGCAGTTGTTACACAACACGTTCTAGGTTATCTTCGTCCTTTGTCAATTGCTCTCCAGGCTGTATCATGTGATTTGGTTCAGGCCCATACACAAGCAAGACTACTAGTACAGACTTTGAACAAAGTAAGACAAAACAGTATTGAATCTTTTAACCAGTTGTTTAAGTGAGCATCATCCATTGCAGAAGGTAACGAAATCAACGTATCCAAACCTCGTACATCTGGTAGACAAAGACATCGTGCAAATGCTGCCGCTGAAACCATTGAGGATCACATTCGAGTCAATCTTTTTCTTCCTTTTATAGACCATGTTCTTTCTCATTTAAACACTAGATTTCCAGAAGATTTGAAGCCCCTTCTTTATGGTTTTTATTTAATGCCTCTCTACATTCATAAACTAGATGACAATATTATCCCAATCTTAATTCAGGAGTACAGCACGGATTTACCAAGCCCAGACGATTTCCCACAGGAAATTCATCGTTGGAGGGTCAGTTTACAGAGTGTAGTCCCTAAACCTACCACACTTGAATCAGCACTTCTGCAGGCTTCACACTTCTTTCCGAATGTAAGGCGGATATTACAGCTTTTATTGTGCATCCCTGTAGGTTCATGTTGCTGTGAACGTTCCTTTTCAGCTTTAAGAAGGCTGAAAACGTGGAATCGTTCCTCAATGACAGAATCAAGACTCTGTGGTCTTTCTATGTTACACATTCATAGGAGTGATGAAGTGGGTGATATTAAGCCAATTGATGTATTAAAGCGATGGGATGCAACCGGACACCGAAAGATAATGTTGGCATTGGATAAAAAGTAACTAATCAGACGGAGACCCAGTAATAAGTTAATTTTCAAACTGACAGTCTTAATCATCTACATGTAGTTTGGACATGTTTTTGCATTAAACAAGTTAGTTTTGTGTTGATTTTGTATTTGATAAAAAAAAATCATATTCATATAGTACATGCAATATAACTTATATCATGATTTAACATCAAATAAATATCTTACAGCAATATACCAAACAAATATCATTTAACTGATATGATTTTAAATCTCTATATCATCTTAACATGCTTAACAGAAATTCGCATTGAACTGCAATCTTTGCAAAATAAATGGTATACAACTAGAGAGCAGCATGTGTATGATCAATATCCTTATGAAACTTTGCAACATCAATTTTTCTAAAAGTGCTTTTGGTCCGTTTGTCTGTCAATCTATCTCACTCTGTTTGCTGAATTAATTATTGTGTGTTTGTTTTGTGTCTTGGAGAAAAAAACTTTGCAATATTAGTTGATGAGATGACACGCTTCAAAGACTAAATTGCTCCTTTTTTATGAATGTGGGTTTACACACGGCACTTATTAAAAATAATTCGTACATGTTGGTGTTTTTTCTTTATATTTGAAGAACATATTCTTTCTGAATAAACAAAAAAAAAAGCAACACAAAAAATAGCCAAAACGCTAGTTCTTTTTTCAAAATATCTCCAGCTTCTGGGGGCCTAGGCGGCCCCCATACCCCCGCCTTCCATTACTGCCTCCTCTTTCATCGGAGGCAATTTACGGCCTTGAACTTGCACAAAAGATCCTTGAAATGTTTCTTGCATTTAATGTTAATTGGCAGGAGTTATGGTTGGATCTATACTTAAATGACCAGTACATTAATTCTGCCTATGGTAAAACACCAAACGAATATGCAGATGCTGGAAACACGGCTATCATCTACCTCCACGCCGGAGACATGGTTACAGTCAGATCCAGGAGAGCTGGAGGAATATACGGGGACGTCTCAACGCAGCAGATTTACACTACGTTCTCTGGATTCCTATTATCACCAGATTTAATATTAGGTAAGGAGCGAGATGCAAGAACGTAGCTCTTGTGTTGTATATTTTTCATTTTCTATGCAAAATGATCTAAATGAATTTGGGTCAAATTTTAACATTAACCTCCTTCATTCGAATATATTTCAGTTAGAGATATTCCACATGAATACATTGTACTATGAAAGTAATGTTTGTTCCACGATCATTGTACTTATGACTCAAAAAACTACTTTTAAATTCACTAATAACAGTTGAAAAGCATGGAAAGAATTATATCATGTTCGCCAAAGTTTGAAATAACAGCTAAAAAAGAATATTTTTTTATTGTCATCATAAATGCGAGATTCTTTTTTCCAAATAATTTTTAGAATCAAATGGAAAGGCAGAGATAGCGTTTTCCGTTGGGTTGACGTCACACCATACGCAGGCAAAGGGACATGTCGTTCTATTTGACCGAGTATTTATAAACCATGGCCTGGCCTTCGACATGAAAACTGGAAAATTTACAGCAAAGTACAGTGGCGTATACGTATTCCATTATCACGCTTTGTCAGAATCAGACAAATCGATTTGGATAGACCTGTACCATAACTTCAATTATGTAAATTCCATATATGGTCATGTCCCATCAGGCTACATAACCGGAAGTAACTCTGCGACCTTAGAGCTCCTTCAAGGTGACGAAGTATATCTGGATATCAAAAGTCACAACACCGCCTTGTTTGGAGATCTTAACCAAGTGTATTGCACATTCTCCGGATATTTTCTTGGACCGATGTCGGAACAACCAGGGCCGATTATCGGTTAAGGTGCAAAAGGTCAAAAAATAAATTGAAATGAGTGAATAAAATTTTGTTTTTCATCCCCCCATTCATATAAATAAGGCTAGACAGGTTTAGACTATGATAAGTGAGACAATGTCTAAAAATTATTCAGTACTGTGCTACAATGTATGTCCTGTAGACATCATCACACAAAGAAAACTTTAAAAGTCTATCCATGGCGGAAGGCTCATATTACACATTATAAAATGTGCCTATAGCGACAGATTCGTCAATGGCCCTCCTGTTCTTGAAATATCATTGACCCCCCAACATGCACTAGTATTACAAGGGATAGGGATGTTTACCAAGAAATTGATATTGTTATGTATTTTAGTTCATTATTTGAATTAAGTGGATAATTGTTCTTACTGCAGTACGATACCCTATTGAAAACATCCCTCCTCCGAGATTTCCCATAGAGCTCATATTAAAAAATATCTCAGTCTAACAGGGTTGATTACTTTCATGCATACAATATAGGCCATATTGACCCGATTTCTAATGGGCACAGGGACCTTATTTTTAGTATGTGGTGTCATACTACCCAAGACGCTCTAGTGGTGAAATACAATTGACCAACAACATGAATTTTCCGAGATATAGACCTCAAACAAGATTTTAACCAAAGTCATTTATGCGTAAATAATTTATGAAAGGAAATGGAGTAAATGAACATGAGACCACAACACATTAGTTCACATTGACCCTTTTTCTAGTTGGTAGTGTCATGCTACCTAAGACACATTTAGTAGTTAAATGTCATTTGCCCCGAACATCTATATCAAAGGTAGAACAGCAAGAAATTAACCATGATTATTCATGTTTTAAATATAGGTCACAGGTACCTTAATTCTGATGGATGGTGTCATGCTACCCAAGACACATCAAGTGTTGAAAAATATCATTAACTCCCTACATCTAGTATCCAAGTTATGGACCTTAACCAAGAAATTAAGTAAAGTAGTTCTTGCGTAAAATAAAGACCACAGTGACCACATTTCTATTGGGTGTTGTCACATTACTCAAGACTCATCTAGTGGTGAAATACCATTGACCACCAACTTGTAATATCCGAGATGTAGACCTAAACTAAGATCTTAATCAGATATTCATGTGTAAAATATTCTTCCTCAAATCGCCTCACCTGTGCTCTTCATCCCCAGTGGGACATGAAGCCATAACTACTTCCCTCCATTCTCCCTGTCCTGTGCAATATGCTGGGCTTGTCCAAGGACATATCCCTGGTCCTTCAGGTCATATGAGATGGTTCTCCTCCATGTGGTCCGAGGTCTGCCAGGTGGTGTCCAACGTAATGCTAGTTTAGGAATGCGTTCTTTTTGGCATCTTGAGTACATGTCTTAGCCATCTGGATCGTTTCCTTTTCAATTCCATTGCAACGAACTTGCATTTACATCTCTTTTTAAATAGGTCTTTATTTCGAATCTTTTGTGGCTAAAAAACTCATAGTATCCTCCTCAGGCATTTGTTTTGAAAAAAAAAAACTTCTGCAAGTCGCTCTGGGTGATACGCCAACACTCTGACCCATGCATCAACACTGGCATTACATTACTGTTGTACAGGCGTAATTTTGTAATTTTGTGTTCTTGCTGTTCACTTTGAAATTCGACTTCCATATTGGATTAAGTCTTTTAAAGGCAGTACGGGCTTTTGATATTCTAGCCTGGATGTCTTTCTTGCTTCCATTGTCTTAACTTATAATTTCAACTGTTTCTTGTTGTTGATATTGATGGGCTCTGTCAGTTTGGTGTTAATGGCCATCACCTTAGTCTTATTGGTGTTTATCTTAGGACCTGTTTGTTCTTACATAGGGGTGTTGTTTTTTCCTGTAGATCCTGTCTTGTTAAAGAAATTTCTGCAAGATCGTCTCCAAAATCCAGATCTTCTAGTTGACTAAAGCAGGATCATTGAATTCCATGGTTTGTGCTCGTTGTTTTCGTTGGATCCAGTTAATGGTCATCAGGAACAGGAATGGTGATAGTATGCAGCCTTGTCTTACGCCAGATCTAGATCTAACAATAAATTTTTCAGCAATGGAATATCTAAGAATGACACTGCATTTTAAGTTGGCGTAAAACATTTATTTTAAAATGGTATACCATAGGCTCCAAGAATTTTCCACAAGGTGTCTTTTTTACGCTGCCAAAAGCCTTTCTGAAGTCAATTAAGTTGGTGTTTAAAGGCACATTCATTCTATAGTCAATTCTATAATCTTTCGCAGCGTGAATATCTGGTCCGTACAACCATGTTCTTTCTAAAGCCAGCTTGTTCATCTCTTAGCTTAGAGTCTACTGGATCGTCAATCTTAGGAAGAATAATCTTGCAAAAAACCTTGCTTGGTACAGACAGTAAGGTTATGGTAACTTAGCCCTCTCCAGTTTTCACAATTTTGCAAGTCTCTTTTTTGGGGGGATTTTGACAATCAGACATTGTGACCGGTTTAGTGGTATGACTTCGTTTTCCCATAAACTTGTTAATAGGTTGTGAAATAGTCTACTGGAGGTGTTTGTGTCAGCTTTTAGAAGTTCTGCATTGATGGAGTCAACCCCGCAGCTTTGTTATTGTTCAGCGATTTTATGACTTTCTGTGTTTCAATTAAGGTAAGTGAACTTTAATCTTTAAAAAAATACAGTGTATCTGCACTGATCTGTCTTAAATTATGACAATTGCTTTATATATTATTTTCTATTGCCACATATATGTCTTCATGTATATTCTGTCATAAATAAATATTTGTACTGTTATTGCCCCTTGAGGGCCCATGATTGGTCAAATAAACTTGTATTCTTGTATACAGTGTAAATATAGTTGCTAGTTCAACCTGTTCATGTGGATATGTTAGGGAGGACAGAGATCATTACTTTTTTCATTGCCCCATCTATGAAAACGAAAGATGACGCCTTTTTACTAAAACTAGCGTGGATACCCCAACCTCTAACCATTGATATAGATCTTTTGACAAAGGGAAGCGTCATGCTTTCCTATCAGCAAAATACTCACGTCTTCGATCATGAAAGGGTTTTAAAGATCTGGCGTGGTTTTATTAAATCAAATATCCTGTATTCCGGATCGATCTCAGCACATCATTGTCGCCCTCATTATCATCATTGTCATCTTAAATATTTAAAAGTTTAAACCATTTTCTTGCCTATTATGCATGCAAATATTCTGTGTTATTTCAGATATTGTATTTTCTCGGAGAAGACTTCATAAGTCTGTTTGACGTGTGTCCTATCCTTATGTATTTTTTTACCATCGTTATAAATAAAATATGTTTAAACTAAACTAAGGTACACATGTAAGTGGGTTTCTATCGATGTTGATATCTTCAGCGACTGTTGTAGGATCCGTCAGAGATGATGGGTTCGTGCAGTTTAAGACCTCTTGAAAGTGCTCTACCCATCTATTCGACTGTTCTACCTCAGTAGTTAGCATATTGCCCTGCTTGTCTTTGACTTGTATGGTTTGGGCGGGCTCTTATTGTACCACACAGCTGGTTTGTGATCTTGTTCACAGTTCTCATCTCCCCTCTTCCTGTAGCCTCCTCTGTTTCTCTTGCCATAGCATCTACAAATTCATGTCTGTCTTTCCTGGCACACCTTTTGACTTCCTTGTACTTGTAGGAATTTTTAAGCTGTTCTTGTATCCTTGATGATTTTGTATTCAGGATTTTCTGCTTAAGATCTTTGCACTGTTAGATTTTTTCTAAGTTTCCTCTGTAAGCCATTCATTGTTCTTCTTAGTTTGATAGCCCAGCGTATCTTTTGGTGTTTGAAGATTAACTTCTTTAATTATATCTCGTAATGTTCTTGTATAAAATATTGGCCAAAGTGACATAATTTCTAGTGGGTTGTGTAGTGCTATTCAGGACACATCTCTCGGTAAATTATCATAGACCCCAACATCTAGTATCAAAGTTATGGACCTTAACTTAGAACTGAACCAAAGTGCTACGGACGAACGGACGAACGGGTGGACAAGGGTAAAACAATATGTCCAATTCACGGACGAATTGTTGAAACAAAACAAAAGAATGGAAGTTGTCGATTGGAAGTTGAAGTCTTGTTTGTCTTAGAGCTGTGTCGAATATCTTTCTTGAGTGTCTATACCGAGATTTAGTTTTAAATGTGTAGCAGACTTTCCGTCAAAACAAAACAAAATATCGAACAGGAAAGCAAAATCCAGCACCGAAGATATCGACCATGTGCAGTACATTCTAAACTCCACGCTATCCCATATCAGTATAATCTTAGAAACCACCAAATTCCAAAACTACAACTTCATCACAGAAACTCAGAATACTTTTCGATTGTAAAATTCAAAATTATTCCAAAACTCCAGCTTCAAATACTTTCCGATTGTAAAATTTAAAATTGTTTACAACACCAGGTTTCTTTCCTTGTACTGCACATGGTCGATATCATCGGTGCTGGATTTGGCTTCCCGTTTTAACCTTTTTGCTTTTTTGACCTTCAAATGTTTTGATTCTGTTTTTAACAGATGGTATATTTCCCTGAGCCCGAAGGTCGATTAAAGACTGGTATGATTTGCAAATACCCCGCAATGATTACACTGAATATCAACTAAATCATTTTAACCATTTTTACTAGACTGTTAAAACATACAAAAAAGGCTGAAAATAAAATATATCCATATTAATAACCATATCAAGGTTATTTTCATTTCCAATAGTTACACGAAACTGGTAGGCTGCAATTTATGATATGAAAGGGAATGAATAATATTTCCCTCGATAGAAGTATAAAACAGCATTTTTCTTTGTGGTAAGATAACGTCAAATTTGACGCTTTTTTCCCCAAACAATAAAGGTGAAGTTTTAACCTTGATGGGTAAATTTGTCATTTCTTACAAAACAACATAGGTGACCACAACCGAAACCGCAAAATCTAAAAACAGAATACAATGCCAACCTCAAAACAGGACAAAAGGAGACATTAAATTGTGCAGGTTACTTTGCATTTCCATGCATTGAAATCCAATTTGTTATTCAAACTTGATAAAACCTGATGAATTACTTTTGACGAACAATAATATTACCACTTCAAATACCCTCGTACACGTCGACGACGAAAAACGTCGAAACGTTAAAACCGCTGTTAAACTCGTATCCGTGCTCGAAACTGGTTTCTTTTTTGCACAGTAAATGCTGGACTAACACTATTTACGAGTTTGATTTAATAAAAGCTATTGAACAACCAGAAAAATGTTTTTGAAAAATGACGTTCATGTTAGGCAAACACTGATAGTAGCACAATATCGCACATGCATCGCCTTAAAATCCAAATGAATGTTTTCTTTTCCACTTTTAAACTGTTAAGTTTGTGTAGCGTAAAATGATAGAACTTGTCTTTTTTATTAAAAAAATTAAGTTACTTTTAATAAGACCCTAGTAAGGT